>JAKEPQ010001019.1:1200000-1800000 GCA_024500445.1 Entomyzon cyanotis
AAATTAATGGAAAAAATATCTGACAGAAACCTAACGGCTCTGTGTACCTGTAGCAAGTGCACTTTGCAGCCAACCCAAAATAAACAATCAAAATTAACCTCTTTACAATGCAGGATGGATATCAGTAAGAAATGGTCACCCACTGGTGCTGCTGAGCATTGTGAGCTTTTACTATTTCCAGAAAAACTCTATAAGGCTGAAGCTTTAATTAAATTAAACTGGCAGATGCCAGCGGGATCCTAGGAGAGGAGAAATGTGTAATTCTTCTCACAGACTGAACCCAGTTTTGCAAGATTTTTCTCAGGAGGATGTGGATGCTGTCATATTCCATGGGTTCAAAAGAGCAGCAGGAAAAACTGATGGATGAAAAAGTCATTGAGGGCAGTTAAATATGAAGAGTGTGACTCTGGCTTATAACACTCTGATGAGCAAGTTGTTGGAGGAAAAAAGAATACCTGAAGAGGCTACCTGTATGAAACATTACAAGAGATTTGGGCTTGATTTAATGGTGGAGAGGAACTGCTGCCTCAGGACAGAATTTGGGCTGTTCTGGAAAAGTCATTCTTGCATTTGTCCTCTAATTAGGAATAGCTTTGAGATCTTCAGAGCATTGGGGCTAAAATGTACCTGAGCACTGTAGGGACCAAGACCTTAAACCAGGTGGGTTATGTGAGCCAGGTGAGCTCTTCCACTCACTCCTCATTTCTGAACCTCTCACCCAACTCCAAATACTCTCAGTTTAAAAAGTCCCAAAGAGAGGCCACAGATGGCAATGTTGGAGGTGAGAGTGTTCCTGTCTCTACCTATTCTTGTTCACCCATCAGTGTGATTTTATGGATGGGAGGGATTATTGTCTTCCACGAAAAATTTCACATGCATGACAGACACTTTGCCAGGGAAAATTAGATCATATGCTCATGCCATCCTCCACGGAATACAGAGCTCTGTTGCAAAACATTTGCTGCCAGATATTAAGGCGGGAGAACTCCTCTGCCAGTGGCATTATTAAACAGCATGGGGAGAATTTTGCATCCAAAATCCACCTTAATATTGATGTGTTCATAGGAACAGATGTCTGCTTGCTTCCTGCACAATGTGGTATTAGATTAGAGGTTTTGCAGCAACAGCCTTCATTAGATGCATATTATTATTCAGTACTAAAAGCCTCTTTTGGAGGTGCAAATCCCTGCAACACAGGGATCCAAACCTGCCTCACATCCCCTCCATCTACTGTGAGCAACAGACTTTTGTCCAAACATTCTGCACTTCAGAGATACATTTATCCTTATTTTCAAGGTGGAACTGGGCACTGGATTGAATCTGAACTTGCCCAAGATGGGAGAGAAAATCAGTGTACAGCAGGGCAAGGAATTCAGATCCATGATCCCAAAGGGCTGGGAATGCCCTGGGAATTCCCTGCTGTTTAATAAAATCAGCACCAGGTGTGGTGCCAAAGCTGCAGGGTTGGGATTGTAACAGGGAATTCTTCTTTCCAGGTGTGACTGTCCTGACTTTATTCTGTCCTTGCTGGGAGTATTAGAAAGCTGCTCCCTATTACCTGTTCTTTCAGTCTCTGCAGTTGTTTCTTTGCTTTCTTTCAAGGAACAGTCTCTGGAAGAAAATCTGGCCATGGAAATGATGGGGAAAAGGGCAGAAGGGAGAGACATTTAACACCAATGATTGCTGTCAGATAGGGAAAAGTGTATTTTAGCTTGAGTAAGAAGCCTTTTTTGTGTGTCTCAACTGAAAAGATTTCAAGGCAGGAGAAGTAATTTCCTTGTTTTTCCTACAGCACCTACTAACCAGTAGCTCTAATGTCATTTAGTGCCTCTAGGCATGACCAAAATATAAACTTCAAGTCATTTGTGTTTCTCTTTAAAAACATCAGCTTGGCACATGGATACAAAGACATGAGGAAAGTTGAAGAAATGCATCAGGTGACTTGGCAAACTTCTTTTTTTCCTTGTCATCTCATTTTTCTGTGGGAAGGTTTGACTGTTTGCAGCACAGTGTTTTGTAAGAAACTGCTTTTAGTTAGAAAGGATTTCAGATGGATATGTGTAAAAGGAGAAAGTTATACTTCCCAAATGGGTTTCTAGTTCAGATTTGCTTCCAGTGCTCATTTTCTCAAGTTCAAAAATTCCTTTCCATCAAAAAGAAAAATAAATTCTTTTGACCTTAAGCATTTTATTTGCTGTTATAAAACACAGCACACCTGAACATCAAGAAAACAAAACTAATAAAAACTTGAGAATGATCACCAAAATATCAAGAAAAGAGTCAGAAAAAAAAAATTTCTGGAGGTGTTTTGTGAAATGTCTTGATCGAATTTGATATCTGAAACAACCTGGGATCAGCAGAAATTGTCTGAGCATTTGCCACTCTAAGTTGGCATTAAGAAAAGAGAGCCAAAGCACTTTATGTAGTGTCTGGGTGAGAGGATGGGGATATTCCTTGTGGGAAGAAAGATTTGCAACCCATGGGAGCAACCATTATTTGATGGTAAAAGGTCCCATAAAGTTTGAGGAGGAGAAAAGCCTGGTGTGACCTTCAGTCAGAAGGGAAACATCTTCCCAGATATTTCCTACATGGCCAGCACATCAAGACCAGGAGCAAATTCTAATAAAGCATTTGAGACCTCCAGCCAAGAATGAGGCAGGATTTGTCATCTCCATTAGAGTGGGACTCTGCAAAGATCTTTTTTCCCTGGAATTGTATAGGCTTGGTAGATGCTCTGCTCTTCTGGACCTTGACCAGTGCTGCTGGTACCTTCAGCAAGGTGCATGTCCAAGGAATGGCTCTGTATGGAACCAGGTGAGCCTGGGAAGAGCTCTGAAGGCTTCATGGAAACAGAAATCCTGATGCAGGGCTGAACTTGGTGGCCTGAGCAGAGCCAGCTCTGTTCTCAGGGTGTAGTTTATCTCCACAAGTTATCTCTTGCTGTGATTATCGTGGCAATCTAGACTTCATTTCTTCACTGGCAACTTTCCAAAACCCACTGAGTTTTCCTTGGAAACATTAAGATTCAGTGCTTACATTGGCTGAGTCCTTGGAAGGATGCTGTTGCTTCTCTCAAAAACCATCTAAGATTCCTTTTTTTTTTTTTTTTTTTTTTAAATCCAAACCAGTTTCTTACTCCAAATCTGTAATGATCCCTGTAGCTCCCTTACCAATGCATCAGGACTTTATAAATAGCCCAGAAGGAAAGTTGGGTTGCCTGACTTTCAGAAAAAGTTTCTCCACTTGAATAGTATTTGCATTTCCAAAATGCCTTCAAAGGATTTCACGGATGCCAGAAAAGCATCAGTGGTTTCCACCTCCTTCTGACTTCTGCTCTTCACGTGGAGGCAGTGAGGAGAGCATCACTTCCCAGCATCCTGAAACTAGAGAAAAACAGCATTTAGTGGTTTCTCTGCTGGCCTTGCTCTAAACTCTCCGTTCAGAAGGGCTGAGTGGCCTCACCTCCCACCAAAGTCAAGGCAAGGTGAAGATGCTCAGTCCTGCTGCTGGATCAACTCCCTGGTTTCCAAGGCAACTGTTCTTGGGTGAGATTTAATGAGAAGGTGAGGACAACCATGAGGTCCTTTGAACAGGCAGGGGAACGCAGAGCTTACAGAAATGATTGTGCTTTTTGAGGGAAAAGGACAGGCAGGTGGACTGGATGGACAATAAATTTCCTGACATTTTAATGGGTTAACGTGATATTGCAGAAAATGACCTGAATAAAGTGGCTCAATCTCTGTGGAGAAAAGTAAAATAAAATAAGTATAATGGGAAGAGGGCGCATAAAAGCCTGAAATGGGGGTTTATTCAAGCTGTCTGAATGGAAGTGAAAGGAGCAAGTTACAGCCCTTGTTACAGCCTCTGAGCAGCAGTTGGTCTCAAAAGGAATTGGAAAAAAATGTATCTGTGCTAACCTGACATAGCAAAGCTGGCTGGGTAAGCTCCATAAAACACAGCCTTTATATCAGTGCCACAAATCAGAAGCTATTTGCAAGAGATTTTACAGAGCAGGCAACAGGTATTTCTTGTTCTAATGTCAAGCAGTGTCATCTGTTACAAGAAAAAGTGGAATTGTTGCTTGTACCCAAAATGTCTCGGATCATGTTTATGCTGTCTCATGCATTTCTTCACCCTGGAATTTTCCAGGTTTATTATGAGATGAATAGACTTACCTTTTAACATCAAGAAAGATCTTGTGAAAAAGAAAGACCTATCTATCCTGTGAGTGGTGCAGGAGAGTTAGGCATACATAGACTTCTGATTCTACAAGAAATGTGGATATTTTAATGCTTTTCCCATTGTAATCATTCACCTTTTTCACTAGGATAAAGCCTGAGCCCTCTCAATTTAGTATTAGAAAACTTCTTTATTTAAAGTCAATCTTGACATAAAAGTAGCTCTGTCCACCACATCTCAAAAGGTTTGAGCAAACTGTAAGAGTAATTGATTCTAACCTTAATAATAATGATTTTATGATTTTGAAAACTCTCTTTTGGGGAGATGAAGGGAGGAGAGTCATATAAAATCAACTTGGGGGGGGAAAAGCATTTTTTAAAATTAAGAGATCTTTCAAGTCAAAACATTTTGTGTGGCTAATGGGGAGCTTTTAATGATTTTTTTTTTTTGTACCCCTTTTAAATGAAGCACTGGCAATTTCAGACCTGAAAACAATTATTTTACAACTGAAAAGGAAGAAAATTTGCTTTCAAAAATGCTAAAATAAAACATTTTAGCTGGTGCATGGCTGGAAAAATTTTGAAAATAAAATTTTAAAAATTTTTGACAGAAAGCTCTTCATCAATTTCTCCCAATCAGAAATAATTCCAGCCTTTTTTTCCCTGTCTTCTACCCTGGAATTAGGTTTCAGTGAATGAAGTGTCTATAGAGTTTTAAATAAAATCAGAAGCTTCAACCTCATGACAGAAAGACATGAGTCCAGTGTAAGGACAGCCACAGAGCCAGTCTGCCTGGTGTTAACCACAAATTTGGGGGGGATTGGTAAATAAGTATTTAAATATGTATGGCTTCATCCACCCTGAAGCCAACAGCAGACTCATCCAACTACAATTTCCACCCAGGAGCCACAGCTCTGCACAGGTTAAATCTCCAGGTGCTGCCAGGATGAAATGAGAGCAAAGATGGAGATGAAGAAACAACTTTTTCTATTGTTTTGGTCACTCTGGTGCCATCTAGGTAGGATGTCACCTTCTCTGCTTCACAGGCAGACCCAGACTACCTAGAGGCTCAGGCAGGTTTCAGTGCTCTGTCTTTCAATTTTGCCAGGCTTTATCTCCTTGTTTTCAATCTGATCTTTCATCCATTTCTATGAGGGGCTCCTTGTTACCAGACAGGGTGTCATGCTTTAATACAGTCGTGGCAGGGAGAGAAGTGAGTGCACAATTCTCCCTTCAAACACGATCCTGAAGGTCACAGTTTTAGCATCTCTGAAAGGTTTTTTTGGCCTTGTCAGCATTTTTTTCCCCATGCTCCTTTCTGGGTGACTTTAAAACAGTGTCTCCAACCATAAAGTTCTCCCAGTGTTTAATCTCATTGAGGATTTTCTTGGAGGCTATAGCCAAGATCACTTGACTAATTCAGTTTGCAAAGTACTACTGGGAAGGAGTATTTATGGTAGTCCCAGCAAGGACAACTAAATTAGCTGTAGCAAGCAGCCAGCCCGAAGAAGAAATAAAATGAGGGAGGGAGAGATAATTTGGAACAAAATGTAAAAGACACACAAATCATTTAATAAAGGTTTTCCCCAGAGGAAACTTTACAAGCAGCTGAACACCAGGACAGCTGAGAGGAAGGAGATCAATTGTGTTTAGACACAACGTGTACATTTTATTTTTTGAAATGATCATCATTTGTCAAACTTTATGGGCTAGGTTCTTTCCTCAGATTAACTGATACTGGGATTTAACTCGTTACGATAAGGGTTTGTCTTTAGTAGACAGGAAGGTGGAGAGAATGATTTATTTCAAGGAAACTGTAAAATATTCACTGAGGTGGAAGAGTACTGTCTAGAACTAGGAAATAAAAATGGAGTATAAACAAGGATCAGGAGGGAGTAGCTCTGCTTTCCCAAGAAGTGCAGCAAACAAACAGCAAATACCTGTAATTCTCAAGCAGGAGCTTGGGTTAGAGAACTCTCTTGCACAAAGGTTCAGCATTACATATTTTACATTCTTCTCATTGAGCTTATAAATCTAAGTCCAGGCACACATAATAGAAGTATTTGAGTCCAGAAGTACAAGAGGTAAAGGGAACAAATACCCTCATTCTTAGAATAAAAATGCCTTTTCCTTCCCTATTTCAGATGAAAACTGTATTTAAGTTAAAAAAAAAAGGCTTTAAAACCCATCTAATTCTAACCCCACTGCCTTAGGCAGGAGCACCTTCCACTATCCCAGGTTGCTCCAAGCCCTGTCCAACCTGGCCTTGGACACTTCCAGGGACCCAGGAGCAGCCACAGCTTCTTTGGGAATCCTCACAGGGAATAATTTCATTGATCTTGGCAAGAGACGCTTGAGAAATTTGTGACATGGATACATGGATGGACTGAACACCACAGATTCCACCAGAAGGACCATGGAGAGTGGGATCTGCCTTTCCCAGCAGTGAGCTGTCCCTGCACAAGCAGAGACATTTCAGGAAGGGACTCCTCGTGTCCCTGGAAGTTGTTCAACATGGAGAGGAAAAACTGTGAAATACAGAACAGACAAACAACAAATACAAATACAGGCCAAGGTGTGGCTGGGATTTATTTGCTGCAAGTTTTCCTCCTTTCTGGGCCACCAGGAAACAGCCAGTGAGAGTCGTGTTAATTAAAGATACCTTGCTGGCCACAGATCACATGGACATTCCTGGGAATGGGTAAACTCCTCAAGAAACCACTCTTTCCCCTGTCTCCTCTTGGAGCTGCAGAGCCAAAGTGTTATCAAGGTGAGTCTCTGTTTGGTACAGAGCATGAATTCCCTGATGGAAACCCAAAGAGAAGGGAAGATTTCTCACAGGGAAGAAATGCAAGCAAACAGCGTTGCTCCAAATGCACATTCTGCTGTTATCCTCTTGCCCACTGCCTCGCTGAACACACTGTGTGTGTGTGTGTTTTCTCTTTGAGGCCGATTTTTATTTAATGCCACAAAGATGTGCTGCTTGGAGAGAGCACGAATCCTTTGAACGTTTAATTAGGGCTGAAGGGGGTACTCTGTGCCTCTGCCCGCAGACTCAGAGCTCACATCTGGGTGTGCCAGCTTCCCCAGGCACTGGGGGGAATAAAGATACCCTTGAGACTGGGAAATGAAAGCAAAGCAAACTAGGCAGCCTCAGATCTGCACCCGCACCAAGTTGCTGAGAAACAGCAGTTTAGCTATGCTGATTTTTTTTTTTCTTTTTAATTGACACAGCCCTACATCCTTTGATCTTTGAAGGGCATGTTTATCCAACATTGTTCAGTGCAGCTATACTGCTTCTGGTTACAAATTGTGAGAGTCATGTTCTGTTTCAGTGAAACAATGGGATTTAATTATTAGCAGCCTTCAAAGACAAATGCAGGGCTCAGAGTCTTCTCTGATTACAAGGTCAGAGCAGCAGATCAGTGGTTGGGAGCAGCAGAGTTAAACAGTCTTGTTTACATTATTATGGGGGAAAAGACTTCATTTCCTAATTTTAAATTCACTTTTCAAATTTTCTGTATTTGTTAAAAAAAAAAAAGTAATCAACACATAAATCAGAAGCTTGATTGGATTTCACTTCACCCTTATTAAAGGTAGGTTGTCCTTATGAAATTAATATATTGTTGAATGCTAAATACAGGAATAGAAGGGACAGCTGTTGTCAGGAAGTCAAACAAGGTGATCAAAATGTTTATTCTGGGATTTAAAGATGGGAAGAACATTAATTGAAAACTTTAGAAATTCTGCTTAAAGAGGAAAGTACTGACATACTCTATTCAGAGGAGTAACTCACCACAAAATCATTGTACACATAAAATTAAGCCACCCACGTGTGATGGATTCTCCATCACAGGAGTTTTTAAGAGCAGGCAAGGTAAAGAGCTTCCAGGAGCAGCTTTGGAAGAGACTTTGCAGTGTGGATTTGTGGGTACAGATTTCTGCAGTGAAGCTTGACTCAGGCTCCTGAACATAAACAGGCTTTGCATGTCATGAGAACCTGAGGAATATCAGCTTTTACTGCTCGTAATTGTAGTTCCTAATCATTTAGGCATACGTGTCATTTCAAGCACAAGATGTGCTCAGTTTATGGCCCAGTGAGACCATTCAATTAATGATAAATCATCTTAGACATTAGTCTCTGGAGAAGTATGTGTTTTCCCTGTGTCTATGGCTACTAAAAACAGAGGTAGTCTAGACTAAAATCCCAACTCTTAGACCAGTAAAGGAAGTGAAATTATTCTGGAACTTTGCTTACAAATTATTTTTACCAACTAATTTTTACTTGAAAATTTTCATTAATAATCTGCTGATTGTCTTTAATTTATTTTCCTTTTTCTCTCAGTGGAACAAGGGCTAAAGACACCAAATGAGGAACACGGAATATGAGATAAAGCACAGCAAAACAAAAAGAACAATAAAAGTTCCTTAAGTCAGAAAAAGGGCTATTTTAGATTAATATTTTATTTAATTGGAGTTACTGGAATAATTCATTTTGTCCTTTGCCCATCCTGCTGTGGTAATAGCAGAGAGTGAGGAGAGAGATGTTCTCTCCAGATGTCAGAGTTTATCATCCTCATCACAGAGCCCAGCAAGGACTTTGTCCATTGGTTCAGGGACCTCATTGTAACCTGATTTCTGCCACTGAGTGGTACCCAAAACTATTCCTTAAAGGATAAGAGAAAAGCAAAACAAGATGCTGGTCTGGATAAACCTGGTGTAGAGCATAACAAAAATGGAAAAAAATAGGAAAAAAAGTGAGCAGAGTAATGGAAATCTCTTCATAGAAATTGCACCCAGTGCAAACCTCTGTTTCTAGGACTGGTGACACCAAAGGTGTAAAGAACGGCAAACATCAGATAGGGAAAGGTGATAAAGCTTTTTATTTCCAGCTGAGAGAAAGAAGAAATTGTCAAGCTTACAGTTTCTTCAGCTTGACTGAGAGCAGGAACAGAAGTCTGGGCACCAGAGCATTTGGGAGGAGCAAGATCTGATGTGACTTTGGGTTCAGGCTGGTAAGTAGCTAGCAAAGGTTTATTTCTATGTCATTATATTAGGCATAGGTGTTTAATTTCCACTGAGAGAAGCACCTTTCCCCACTCCTTCTTCACCTCTGGAAATCCTTGGACCTGTTTGAAGATATCCCAGAGCACAGTGTCTTGTTCTGGGATCAGTCCCACTGACCTGCTGGGTCAGAGGAAATCAGGTTAAAGTAAATCAGGTAATTAAGACCCCAATCCACTGAGATCCTTTACTCATTAGCTGCCCAAAGCCTAGTCCAGCAATTAACATTGTATTCCCAACACAGCCACCAGAGCAAACCATGCCAGGGATTTTATTCTAACACACTGAGATGGTTCCCATATTCCCAGCACACCCAGCCTGCACATTTCTGTTTCAGGAGATGAAGTCCTCAAATCAGCATTCATGGCTTGGGCTGCAATTCCATGGCCAAAGACAGGATAAAACTTGGAGATAAACAAAATCCCCAATCGTATTTTTTGCCGTGAAACCACAGCTGGACTGCGTCTGGCTTTTGCTTGGTCAGGCTTTTCTTTACAGTGTGTTTTGTCTTAGAGGAGTCCTGTGACACAAACCAGCCTCATTCCACACAGCAGCTCTCATAATCCCAGTGCCCAGTGACGTTATCACCGCGAAGATTACAGCAACAGGCAGTGCTGCTTTCACACACTTCCAGTGGTTTTCCTGCAGTGACTTTTGACGCATGTGGCTTGTGCTGGGATTGCTCTGCGTGTGTCAGGCTGTGGAACCTCAAAGTGAACGATTATTCTTGGTGGATTACAGCAGTTCACAGATCTGTGTTCAGTTCCTGTCACACATTCACCAGCAGGATCATGGGCAGATGGATCAACTCTGTTGGGTTTTTCTTTTCAAGTGCTTAGGTTCCTAAATCTCATTAATTTGAGTCCTCAAAGATCTTGTAAAATTTGGCACAAAGCACCCTATTGAATTTTAAGCACCTACCTGAGGATGTTATTTCTGAAAATCCCTCTCTGCTGCTGGAGAAAAACAGCTATTTTCAGGTGGAAGTGCAAACTACCCAAGAGATCAGTTTTTTCTTGGCCTGTGAGTGTGCTTTGCACAGCAGACATGCACCTACAGTCTGATACATAAAGTTAAACGGAAAGAAAATGTGAGTTTTTTCCTCACAATTCATCCTAGTATTAGATTACTGAAGGGTCTGGAGCACCAGGAGTGGCTGAGAGAGCTGGAAAAGGAGCTCAGCCTGGAGAAAAAGAGGCTCAGGGGGACCTTGTGGCTCTGCACAACTGCTGACAGGAGGGGACAGCCAGGTGGGGTCATGTTCTGCTCCCAGAGAGCAAGGGAGGACAAGAGGAAACAGCCTCAAGTTGTGCCAGGGAGGCTGAGATGGGATATTGAGATGTTGAGATGGGAAAGATAGGAAAACTTTCTTCACAAAAAGGGTTTCCAAGCACTGGAACAAGCTGCTCAGGGAAGTGGTGGAGTCAACATCCCTGCAGGGATTTAAATAAGTCATGAAGATGTGGTGCTTTAGAGATATGGTTTAGTGGTGGGTTTGGCAGTGCTGTTGGAGTGGTTGGACTCGAGGATTTTAGAGATCTTTTCCAACTGCAATGATTCCTTGAAATGGGAAGTTTGAGACATCTGACACCTCTTGCAGTCACAGTGGAGGGGAGCTCAGCTCAGCTTAGACACCCATCCTCACCTCCTTTTAGGCAGCTGAAGAGAACACAACCACGAGGCAATTAATACTTTAATTAGGATCAGCCTGAGCAAATACTTAGGCAAAATACACTGCTCTGCCTGCAAAGCTTCAATCTGAGTTGGCATCAATGTCAATGTGCAGAATTGTTTATGCTGGATCATGGACAAAGTTCTCAAGGAGCCAAATTCAAAGGAATGAATGGAGCTGGGCTGGGAGCAGGAGGAAGGCAGTGGATATTTTTACAGGCTAAAGACAATTGTCTTAATTATACCCACTTCCAAAAAAGAAATAGAAATGTTTCTGAGAAACAGTCTCTTTCAGGCTTTTGTTTTCTAAACCTAAATAATGATTTTCATATTCATTGATGAGCTTCATTAGCTGGAATGAGAGGACATTTCTTACACATTCCCCCATCCCCAGTACATCAAGAAACAAGGGGAGAGAGAGATTTGAGATTCCTGTGTCAGCATCCCGATGGGAAAAATAGAAGTGTGTTTTCCCTGGAGAATGAAAGCCATCACAACAACTTACACAAGAAATAGCAAACACCCAATAAAATGAACTAGAGAGAAGAAAGGAATATCCTGAGATAACTTGGTGGGGGGTGAACTTAGCCCAACAGCAGGAAAAAATGACTAAAACCTTTGTCTTTACCATAACAGCGAAACGTGCACTGTGTCTAATTACAGCCACTTCGGGGGTTTTTATGGGGTTATTTAGCCAGCATCCATCCCCTCGCGCTGACGGACCGTTCACACCATCCCAGCAGCATCTCTTCGTGGCAGAGCTCGGGGAGGCAACGCGGTGCCAAACGCTCAGTAAATGTCTGCTGCCCTCCTGTGTGCATCCGCAAAAAGACACGCGAGGATGCTGAGGATGCCAGAGCCTGGATTTGTCTCCCAAGGCGTCCAGCTCCCCCGGGAATGGCTGGCGTGGAGTGCCTGTTATGTATTTACCCCTGATTTGTGTCGCTGATTCATCCAGGATTGGATGAATTGATGCAGATTTCTGCTGATGGTTCTGAGCCCTTGTTCTCCCACCATCTGCTTGTTGAGATGCCATTTGTTGCTCCGTGTGTGGAGCATCTTTCTCTTTGGAAAATTTTAAAATGGGGAAAGGGGCTGTGGAAGGAAGGGAGGCTGTTCTTGATGGTGAGAGCAGCCACAATAAGGGTGGGTTTGGAGCCAGCACCAGCATCCTCTGAGTTGTCCAGAGGGTTTTTTTCCTGGGGGAATGGGCAGCAATTTCCATCAGGAGATTGATAAAGCACAGAAATCACCCACACAAGGCAGCTTTGGCCTCTCCACTGCTGGAGGTCTTTTATAAAAACACCTCAAGTCGTATTTTCGGGAGCTGTTTAAATGGAATTTAGCCTTCCTTGGGGAAGCAGGTAGTTCACAGCATCACTGCACCTCAGCCCTGTTCCCTGAGATTTGTCTATGATTATTTATTTGCAACACAATTAAATGGAAACTGAACGTTCTGTGTGTTCATTTCTGGCAGTGAGAACTCTTGCTCAAAGTTCCCTGCTTACCTGAGCACAAATCAGGGCTTAGGTGAGTACTTTGATGGTGATAATTTGGCATATTTTTCTTAGCACTGATTGGCAATAAGAAAATAACATGATGTCCAAAAATAATATGCCATGGAAAATGCCCTTTAGACCTCACTTAATCTATGATATGTATTCATTTTCTGCATTCTTTCAGTACTTAAATAAGGCTTATGAAAAACAAGGATAGTGAATTTTTACACAGACAGATAGAGAACAAGGAGGAAGAGGAGAGATTTAGATTAGAAATTAGGAAGAAATTCTTCCCTGTGAGGGTGGGGAGGACATAGCACAGGTTGCCCAGAGAAGCTGTGGCTGTCCCTGGATCCCTGGAAGTGTCCAAGGTCAGGTTGGATGGGGCTTGGAGCAACCTGGGATAGTGGAAGGTGTCCCTGCCCATGGCTGGGGTTGGCACTGGATAATCTTTAAGGTCCCTTCCAACCCAAATCGCTCTATGGTTCTGTGATTTCTTCAGGAAAAATACACACATACACAAAAAAATGTTGCATGACACTATGCAAAACAAATCTGTTTGCTCTATATTGTTTCCCAAATGTGAGAGTAATGTATTTTATTTAAGACACCACCCTTCTGCATGTTTTCAGTTTGGGAAGGTGAGCAGGTTTTGAAGAGTTAATTATAAAGGTCCTTTTTAAAGAGCGTGAGACCAAATCCTGTTCTTAGATGTGTCACCCTCCTTGGCTTCAGCTGAGTGATTTCAATAGGAAATCCAGTCATGCAGGTGTGATCAGGGAAAAGAAAAGCCCTAGGGTTCAACAGTCCTAAAATGTCCTTAAAAATGATGACTGGTAAAAAACCCCACAAAACTGTAAACCTGAGAATCTATGCTTTCCTGTTTGTTCCTGTATGGTTGGGATGAATGCAAATGTTTCATCACAAATATATAAAAAACAAAAATAAAACTAAACCCAAACTTTTATTTTATTTTATTTTAGTCTCAAAATTTGTGGATTAGAGGGATTTCTTTTATAGAACAATAGTTTACATGGCAGAGCTCTGCAAAACACCGAGACCTGGCAGTTTGATCCATGAATTTCCTGAGCTGAAAAGCCTCCCTGTGGAATAAGATCAGGACAGAACAGCATGACATTACACAACTGTCGTGTAGAGTTAAATAAACAGTGTGGGGATTAAATGCCATTTCTCAGATAGGACTAAGCTGTAATGGTTCTGGCTTCTTTCATGTAGGGTTTTTTATGAGTTGTTGGATGGAGAACCCAGCTGACAAGGACAAGTTTCCAGCTCCATCCCATTTCCTATTCAGCTGCTTTGGCTGAGGGAGTTTGCAGGGCTCTGCTGGGGCAGAGTTATGGAGTTGACACTTTCTTGGCTCCATGTCCCTGCAGAGGGAAGGAAAGAAAAGAAATCAGGAGTGCTGTGCCAAGATTCTTTGCAATCTTGTCACATCCCACTGGCACTTCTGCCAAGGGGGACAGGGAGGAGAGGGGTGAATGGAGGGATCAAGGGAAGGCAGTGCCTGTCTATCTCCTCCAAGAGCTCCTGCAGGTTCTGTGATCTCCATGTCCATGCTGGGGGGTGAGGATGAACTGTGAAAAACTTGGAGTAAATTCCCCAGAGTTGAGAGGAGGGAAAGGGCAGCTCAGCTCCTCACACTGGCTCCATCACATTGTCCCCGAAATGTCCCCAGAAGATAAAGTGACACTGCTTTGAGCTCAGAGAGGCACAGGGATTGCCTCTACCTCAGAAGAGCTTAGCCCCATTTTTTTAGGGGGTTTGGTGGGACTGGCTGACAAGGGTCCCAACAGATCTTACAATTCTGCTGCAAATATCTTTCCAGCAGAATCTGCCTGCATTGAACTTAGCATGCAACTGAGTGTAGCAAGCCTGAAATCTCTTTTTGTTCTTTTGTGCAGCAGTGCTCAAATTGTAATTCAGCTTTGAGGGAACCTATCCTGAAGGGAAACTCTTCTGTGGTTGATGTGCAGACTTGTACAAGGGAAGAATTAAAGTATTGCTTTTCTTCTCCCAAGTACACAAAAACGTCCATGGGGAGTTTTCCATGGAAAATAGCAGTAAGTGAACTCTACAGGGTAAAATACTGAATCCAGCACATGTCATGAAAACCAGAGTTTTCATCAAGACATTAGATATGGGAATAACTTGAGCCCTCTTCTCCATTTGTCAACCAGTTTAGGATAATTCTGAATCAGAATGAGGGGAGACACATGAGGAATTTGTTAAATGGCTCAAAACTGTTGACATAGCTACAGAAATGAGAAGGCTGGTTGGATTTTGGAAGGATTAAATTCTATTTATTTATCCCCTGCCTCCCCAGGAAAGAAACATTTCAGTTCTGTCACCTTCTCTTGCTCATTCACAAGGTCTACTCTTTAATGGAGGGACCTTCCTGTTATTTTTGGGTGTAGTTTAGTACCCATCATATAAAGGACCTCAGTCTTTCTCTTTTAAAATGCAATTCCCCCATGACAAGGACACTCCTTGACTCCCAGATTAGTGTGGGGCTTCTCAACATGACAGGCAGGATTTCACCACCTTGGGAGTGAAGGAGCAAAAACAGGACAGATTGTTCCACTCAGGGAAGTAGAAGGAGGAGGTAAAAGTAATAATATAGACCCAGGATGAGTTCTAAAGGAATGGGTGGCTTCTGACCCTGTCCCTGGTCATAATGATTGTTACTGAGGGTGGCCACACTTCAGCAATGGTCACCAGCCCAAAAGTCCTGGCTGTGCCTTCAGCAGTGGCTGCTTTCCTACCTGCTTCATCCTTAACAACTCCTCTGATCACTTCTGGCTGCCTTTATTGCTGGTAGAGCTGGAAATACATGTGTGGGACTCTATCACATCCCCTGGGAATATCCTCTGAGGCTAGGGTATATCTGAAGGCAATTCAGGTACTCAAATGATGCTCCAATCACGTGAAAACAATTCTACACATATGTTTTCTCAGGGTGACTCCTTCCTCTTTTCTCTCTGCTCTGGTTTGAATAACAAAAACTTGCTGAACAGGCATCCCAGGGGGTTGATGTATTCCACAACCGATGGAAAGCAATGCCAGCATCTTCCCAACAAATGCTTTTCCCTGCACATGCAGCTCCTTCTTCCAGCAACCGGTTGCAAATAGGCTTTATTGCTCAATGGCTGGCTCAAGCAGACATTTAACAGGCTTTAATTCTTCATCAGGCTTCAGATTTTCCACCCAGGAAATCTTCCGCCTTTTTAGCGCCTCTCTTTTCTTTCCCTTTGTTAAAAGCGGGACATGACAGGCTGCAGGGTGATGTCTATTGTTGTGAGTTGAAAGATCTAGCACACTCCAGAGTCTGAGAGCATGAATGAATTATTAACATCCTTCCCCACTGCTGTGGGTAATGTATGCAACACTTGAAAAGCCTTTTCTTCCCGCTTAAAGCAGCGTAGATGTTTAGCAGCTATTCAAAACAGCCTGGCAGATGCTGTGTTAATATTGCCCAACCAGGGTTTGACAGGAGTGAACTTTGGATCCTTCCAGTTGAACAGGAGAAGGACCACGGTCCAGGAACAGAGGCAGCAGCATTCCAGCAGTAATTAAACAGCTTGTCCCAACAGCCATGGTAATTAATGTGAGAGGAGGAAGGGTTGCATGATTCAGTTTTCAACCATGGCTGCTGCTGTCTGACTTCCCTCAGATGACCTGAACAGGTTAACCAAACACAGCCACCTGTAGCTCAGTCTGTGGTCCAAGGGGTGCTAATTCACACAATCACAGAATCATGGAATGATTTGGGAAAGGAACTAAAATGTCATCCAGTTCCATGACATGGACACATTCCACTATTCCAGGTTGCTCCAAGCCCCATCCAACCGGCCCTTAGACATTTTCAGGGTTATGGCAAGCCCAGTTTGAGTCTGAGTTGGGAACCTTTCCTGGAAGCAGTGGGGTGAAAGGTTGGTTGATGTCCTTGCACCAGGCTGCCATGCACACTTGCAAGGTTGTCGCATCTCACTTGTTGAGGACAGAGGATTCCAAACGCACCTGAAGCACCTTCTAGCACATTTTGAAACCACAACATGGCAATTGTCTCATACACCAAGAAAGGAGAAGGTTCAGAAACTTTGTATTGCAAGGGATGAACACAAGTGTTACCCTGTTCATAGAAAAGAAAAAACCATGAGCAAAAGTGTCCCAAGGGTTCTTTGTTCCTGAATTTCTAGGCAAACATGACATATAACAAAGTAGCAATTATGATCTCTTCAGGAACAATTATTCTGAATAAAGAAGTCTGATTTCTTACAGTTTTGGGTCATTTCCCTCACATTTTCTCTTCCACAGTTAGCCCAGTTTATTGTCTAATCCTCTAAAAGCCTCACTCTGCAAAAGTTTCTTGCCCACCCTCTGCTCCCTTCATTTTCTTCCTGCACCACATTTTTGCTCTGAAATACCTCAGCTCTCCTCATGTCCATGAGCTGTTTAGTCATGGTTTGTGGGGTGCTAGTGGGATAGTCAGGGGGTGTAGTTACAGCAGAAAATCCGAAGTGTTTGTGTTCTTCTCTGCCTCCAGCTATGAGCACCTGCAGGGCTGGTTGGTAGCACCTCTGAGCTGCTGTCCTGGTGTTGAGCTTCCTTCTACCTTGCTGATGAGCCCAGATGCTGTCAGGGAGGGCTGGCAGCAGATGTGTGCTCTCACAGACACTCTGTGCTCTCAACCACATTCTCTCAAGTGCCTCGTATTTTCTGACAGTCCCACATTGTCCCTTTTGTGTGGAACATCAGCCTCGAGTCTCATCAGCTAAAATGGCTTCATTTTCACAGACATTGGGGGTCAGCTTCATCCCACCTAATATCATCTCTGTAGGTGTTAGTCACCCTTTCCCCACTTATGATTAAAGAAAAATATGGTCATTTTAAGGCATGATTCACCTGACCTGCTTTCCATGTCTGTGATTGTCAGAGTTGAGTGTGTTCTGGAAGGACCTGTTTATCTCAGAAAAACCCTAAACTGCAGTGGATGCTGAGCACCCATCAAACTCATAGATTGGCACTTGCATTCTGAATTTGAACATCTGCACCTCTCAGGGTTCCAAAAAGAGATGCATCATCTCCTTTTTCTCTCTGCATTACATTCATTTGCTTTTCCAGGTGGTTTGATCTTATTTCACCAAGATTTCTACGTGAAGGAAAGAGTCTTCCCTGAAGCAAAAAAATAACCCCAAACAACCCAACTTCCCTCCAATGCACAGACACATTCCCTCAATGCTAATGTATGTTTTATGTCAGGCAGTAAAACTCTCGTGTGTCACTGTTTACACATCAACACGACGTACAGGATTAGGCTGTAAAAGGAACGTGCTGATTTCGGTTCCTTTTGCCAACAGGGATAAATTACTCCATATGCCAAGTGGCAGTAAAGGCTTGGTGTAGAGCATTAGTGGAGCTATCCTTTAATACCTGTGGGCTGTGGCCAGGAGAGGATGAACATTTGTTTCTTGATTGTCAGGCAACAGCTGGGAATTAATGGAATTAATAGTGCTCAGAGAAAGAAATATTAAAGGAAATCACAGGGATAAAATGAATGCAGGGATTTTAATGGTACTTTCAGCTAATTTTTTTTTCTTTTTTACTATAGGATATACAATTCAGAACATATCCAAGCAGGAGGTGTCATCAATCCCTCCCTGAGCCAGCCTGGAGCCACTGGATCTTATCCACTGTCATAGATACTCTGGTCTACTTCTGAGCCAGAGTGACTCAGACCCTCTCAGTACAAGGGATTTTCAATAATTGTGAGCTACTGAGGGAAAAACAGTTGCATTACTCAGAAAATTGGGATAAACTACCACAAATTTGCTATGGTGGAAAATAAGATAAAAGTACATCTTAAACAATCACAGATCCAACATGTGGTTCTGGCTCCAGCATCACTGATGTTCACATTTGAAATTGTCCTTTCCAATTTGCTGAAGCTACAAGTCCACATCTCAGACTTATTTCCATTAGCCATGGGCTCCCCAACAGCTATTTTATTTCTTCTCAGAAATGTGGCAATAACTGGGAGCTCCAGCTGTTAGGAAGGTTCATCCATCCAGATTGGCATGAAGATGATAACCTAAAGGACAAAAAGCTTTGGAACAAAGTGTTCCTCTTGGTCCTCAGGGAAAATCAGTCTTTTAAGTGAAAGCAAGCCACACATATTATTAGTATTCCTATAAAGAAAAATAAAGCTGGCATGTTTTTGAGAAAATTAGAAACACCTCAGGAAAAACATGTTTTCTTCTCAGTCTGAAGAGGAGGTAACTTCAGATTCTGATAGTACAATTTTTTGGCCTGTGAATTGCAGCTCATCAGATCTGTGGCACAGCGTTCTCTGTCGAATTCTCATTTTATAGGATGATCACTAATATTCCATAGGTTTGTTTGTATTGAAATTAAATACATGGCAATATAAGGGGCACAACACCTTTAAATTTATAATAGGTCTTGTCTGAGTTTCAGAGCTCCCTAAGTTCATGGTTTCTACTTTTGCTTTCGTTTATAAAAGAAAACGTGACTGTGCATCAAGGAATTTCCCTACATTGTCTTGATATAAAACCAATTTTTTGCTGTAGCAGTGAGTGCCTGCAACAGAGTTCAATAGATGGAGAAAATGATGGAGAAAAATCAAGAAGGTGGTCTTAAGAAATAAATATTTTGTTAGGAGAAAACTCTCCACATTTTGCTGTGCACTTGAAGCCTCCATTTCTTTGGAGACATCATCCAGGGACACTGCAATCCAGACCACCCTAGGCAAGACAGAGGTGACCTGTGTGAGGGTAAAAGGAGATGCCATTCACTGAATCATGTTTTGAGAAATGGGAATCTTGAACCCTGACAGTCTGAGGTGTGGCTCAGACCACCAGCTGCTCTCCTGCAGACCTTCATCACCTCCACAAGTACTTTTGGCTGGAGGCTGGATCTGCTTTCCTTTCCCTGTTCACAGCCTGCTCCAATCAATCCACATCCCACTCCAAGATCAGCCCAAGCATGCAGCCCCTGGGGCCAAAACTATGTTAGGTAAATTGATTCCTGATGCACCTTTGTCTGCTCTTCTCTTTGTGCCTCCCTGGCATCTCTGAGGATACAAATGCTTCCCTTTGCCATGATCCTTTCATCTTTCAGCGGGTGAGGCTCTGCTATTACAACCCTCTGCATGTTGGATAATTATTGTAACAGCTCCTTCGGGCTCAAGTCATTAGAGTTGTCATTTGATTAGGTTTTTGTCACGGGTCTTTTAAAGAATGGCTGTACCCTTCACACATAACCTATGTTAATTTATTTCCACAAACATCCAAGTGTCTCTCCTCAGCTTGACAGTGACTTGATCAGATTTTGTGTTTCTTTTGCACATATTACTCTCTTTTAACTGCTGACCAGGTGGAAAAGATGATCCCATGCTTGATCATATTTTTTTATAATTTAGTCTTATCAATGGATCCAACACATGTATTTAACCTACGCACGTGGATCAACATGGGTTCTTCAGACATCTCTGTAATCATAAGATGAGCATTTAACAATTATTAGTTTTCCTGTAAAATCTTATTTGTAGGAAAAAGAAACTCCTGTCTCTCATCTCTGAGCTATCTCAGTGTCCTTTTACAGGATTAAGTTTCCACAGGTTTCAGTAAGTGCTATCAGCTCCCTGATGGAGCCACATCTGGAACATCTGTAAGCACAACACACTCAATTCCTACATTATCTTCTACCATGAATGTTCCTGAAGAACTTCAAATGTTCGAGAAATGCTCATTTCACTGACATTGACTCAACAATGATTAACCTACTACACTCTGACCACAATTCCAGTCACTTAAAAGTTGTATAATATTCCTTTATCTGTGTTTGACCCTATTTGTTGCTAAGGTGACAAATCCATCACAGGATTTATGCTGTCCTGACCTGTAAACTCAAGTTACTGACCTGTGGGGAGAAATTGTTCCTATGGTCTGAGCTGCTGTGGTCATTCAGTTTTACACAACATTTTCTATTCAAGCAGCTGTTACCAAAGAACAATTCGGGTTAGTTCCCTGATAGAAGAAGATATAAAAGGAACAGAACGAACCACCAACCAACCATCCAACCATCACTGCTCAGCACCATGACACTGTGACAATCTCAGCTTGGCAAAAAGATGATACAAAGCTAAACCAGGTGGTTTGGATGTCTGGTATCATTTCCACCTAAGGAAAATAAGGAACTTGCAAAGGAAATTTAAAAGTGACTCAGTGTCTCACAGGGTTAATAATAGTCCACTAAAAACTTGATGTTCTTACACAAATGGCCAGAATGGATTTGCTGTTTTGGTGTCCTGTACTGCCAGTGACAATGTCCAGCATGACAAATACTCATAACTCAGGTGCATCTGCCTTTGGCCTCCACGACATCCAAGCACACTGCATCAGGAATGGGAAAATGCAACAGGATTTTTCAAAATGGTCCCTGCCAAATTTTCAGGCCCCCAAAAGGGCTGAAGAAAAATGGTTCCTTTAACTTTTCTCACTGGTGTGGATGGGTGAGGTGGCAGCACTGAGGGTTTTTGTGATCTGTACAGCTGCAGAACAAAAAATTGTGGTGGCTTCCTGTAAAGGAACCATGTGCTGAGGCAGAACATGACAATCTGTGCCCACTTCAAACACTGCTCCCTCCTGCAGCTTTTGTTCCAGACACCAAACAGTAAGTTGGGTGGAAATATTTTTGTTTTTTCTTAAAAAGTGCTAATTTTATTTTCATTGACATATTTAGGAGAAAACCTTGCTGCATACCTGTGATCTCAACTAGTTATCACTGTTTGCTGTTGAAAGAAAACCTGGAGGTAAGGTGTTGTCCTTTCTTCTGTGTCTTGGGTCATGTAGAGTGGCAATAAGGGAGCCAATTACCGGAAATAAAAGAGACCCTAGAAAACCAAGACAACATAAAAGCAAGGAATTATTAAGGTTGGAAAAACCATCTTAGGTCACTGAGTCCAACCATTAACCCAGCACTGCCAAGGCCACCACTAGACCGTGGTGCCAAGTGCCACCCCAAGTGCCAAAAGTCTTTTGAATGCTTCCAGGAATGGCAATTGCATCACTTCCCTGGGCAGACTGTTCCAGTGCTTGACCATCTTTTTGATGAAAAAGATTTCCTGATACCCAGTCTAAACCTTCCCTGGTGTAACTTGAGGCAGTTTCCTCTCCTCCTGTCCCTGTTCCCTGGAGCACAGCCTGACCCCTGGCTGTCCCCTCCTGTCAGCAGTTGTGCAGAGCCACAAGGTCCCCCTGATCCCACTTTTCTCCAGGCTGAGCTCCTTTCCCAGCTCCCTCAGCCTCTCCTGGTGCTCCAGCCCCTTCCCCAACTCCATTCCCATCCCTGGACTTTCTCCAGCACCTCAGTTTCTTTCTTGCAGTGAGGAGCCCAGAGCTGAACAGAACATACAATTCTGTACCTGCAGCAGTGAGATAAATAGGTCAGGACACCTTCTCTGCCCATTGTCATTCCCTGTCTGGTGTCTAAGCTAATCACACAAAGTCAGAGCAGCCCCTCACATGCTAGGACAGCATGGAGAAGGTCTGTTTGGGATGGTGAACAGCTCTGCACAGTTGGGAATGGTCATGGGAAGGATGTTCCTCTAGTCTGTGTGCTGAAATGATTACAGAAAGCTCATGCCCATGTGATGTAAATTGATTGTGTGCCAGACCATGCTTATTTATCTCACCCTGCTTTGGTTTCACACATTAAAAAAAAAAAAAAAAAAGAAGAAGAAAAAAAGAAAGACCAAACACTCAGTTTTCTTAAAAACACAAGACAGAAAGTCTGATTTTCAGGGAGCTGCTTTGCTCCTGCTGCCTGCTCTGCTCCTCCAGCACTGTGTGCTGCACATCAGGGAGGAGAGACCGCTGAAACCCCCAGAGGTGGGACAATTTGCAAGTGTCCTTCTTCAGGAGGCAAAGACATGCATTTGGGTGTTACATTTTTCCACCTCAAACCAGCCCTCGGTGGGCCCAGCAGATGAAGTTTCACCACAAGCTATGGTGCAGCTCATGTGACAATCTCTTCTACTGAAGGCTCAAAGGCAAACGTTTGACACATGTCTGGTTTTCTAACCACAGAGACAATATCTCCTTCCTCTGGGCTCCGTGGGGAGGCAGAGGCTGGAGAGTTTCTCACTCTTCCCTCACCTCCCCCAACTCATTCACCCTCAAGGATACCAAACAAACAGGAAAATAAACCCAAGAAGAAACCTCAGGGGCAGTTAGCTTGTGGTCTGCCATCCCAATATGTCATCCCAATAAGTTTTGGGGCTTTGATCCATGGGACTGTGTGGTTTTCCCAGGTGCAGAAGTCCCAAGCCCCAGTGAATCCACAGCAGGGATCCATCTGGTGGTTTCCATCTTCCCCTGCGTGCCTTCACCCCAGGAACTGTAATGCAGTGCAGGAGAGGTTATTTGGGTCTGATAGGTGTTACTGAATCATCATAAACAGGGTCAAAGAAAAACAATAAAAATGTGTTCCCATACTTCTTTTCTTTTGTTTTGACTTGACACAGGAAATAGGCATCAAAGGGCTGCTCTGAGGCAGCAGAGTGAAAGCAGAGCTGCTCTCATAACAAAGGCCCTTTGTGATTCATGATCTTCTGCTTTTCCTAGAAGGAAAATCAAATATTATGGTATTTGTTTATGAGGAACTTAAAGAGGAACCACTCTCATGGAGGTCTGGTGAGAGGATTTGAACCCTGTGGAAAAGTCTGTGACTCAGAGACTTCATGCCCACATTAGCTGTGGCCATACCATGCAACCAGATCTTGCATGGTCCCTGCATAAAACACCAGATCACAGGATCACAGAATATCCTGGTTTTGAAGGGACCCACAAGATATTTCACTTGGATCTGGGAATCATCCTCCCAAGGGAGTCTTGGAGAGTAAAAAATGGGGGATCACCATCTCAAGAGAGGCACTGACTCTTGGTCCCTGGACCAGGTCACCCCAGACCTTTGCAGCCTCCAAGCCAGGAGTTTGGCTTAGTGAGGAGAAGGAGGAGAAAGGGTGGCTGAGACTGGTGGGGTGTGTTGGCAAAAGCCATGGAGATTGGCTCTGGCTGCTGAGTGGCAGTGCGTGAGGAAGATAATGAAAGGAAAAATTGGGGTGGCCAAAAAGTGCACAGCAACCTGGGCAGAATTCAACGAAGAAATTCACCCCTCCAAAAAAAAAAAAAAAAAAAAAGGAGTAAAAGTGTTAAGATTTTGTATTTCAGCTTCTCTAAAAATGAAATGTTAGGACTTTGAGCAGCCTGTCTGCTCTGAGGAATTAACAAGAACAGACAGGGGGTTAAATAAAAGGGAAATAAAAGAAACCACTGAACCTGGTGAGGAACAAAACATTTCAACCTGACTTAAAGAGACCTTCTCTGGGCTGCTTTGTTGATTTCCAGTGAACACCTGAAACATTTCTTCTCGGAAATACTCTCTCACTCCCCTCCTGTATTTTTATTTTATTGATTTCATCTACACTGAGCCGAGACATTTATGACTGTCCTGGCTCTGTCTGTTTTTTAACTCAACTTGAACTCCTTTTCTTTGCTGCTGGAGGGCACCTGGGAGGTAAAAGGGAGATAAAAACCCTTCTTCACCTCTTAGAAACACAGTTCTGCTCATATTCCTTCCCCAGGCCCATTTGTCCATGATGCCAACAGAGGAGTAACAAGAGTACCAATAGTCAATGACAACAGAAAGCAGAACTTGAAACGAGGAGAAACATTCATTGACTGTTGGAGTTTAGTTCAGCAGCTCAGTGAGACTCTGGAGTCACTGTTTTTTCAGGTCTTCTGGGCAATAACTGCACTGTTGGTGGTGGTGATATTGGTAAACACTTGAATTGCAGGAGGCCAATGCCTGTAGTTCTGCCCCTGGGATGTGATAAATATTGAAAAGGTGTCTGGTATGCAAGAAGAGACCAGATAAATTGGTAGAAGGAAAATCCATAAAAAGGTACTGAAAATAAAGCCACAACTACAGAAATTCTATGAACAGCAAGTCTTGTTCTGCCCTACTGTTGGTTTGACTTGAACTCTTGTCCTTATGCATCTTCTTAAAAGTATTTTATAGGCATCTAATCTATGTTGATGGCTCTGGAAGCCCATTTATTACATCCTCAGCTGCTTGAGGTGATTCTGATGTCAAGTTCAGGTGTCACAGTTCTGGCTGTGTCTCCCAGCTTTTCCTTAATGTGTCCTAACCACATTGTCAAGGGTTAATTCTCAATCTGCCAATACTACTTCTCATGATTTAGTTCCTGATTGCCATCACTCTCTGAGCTCCTGTCAAGGGTCTTAGCCTCCCACAAAGCAAGAATTTAGCTTCAATCTTAGATCAGTCATAAAGTCTTCTGTGTCTTCAGCTTCTTTTGATAATAGCTGGTTTAAAGGATCGCTCTCACATGTCTTGCTGTGGACTGCAGTACTCCTTCCATCCCTGCTGCACACTTTTGTTGTTAACTTCCTCTGCCTGAATTAGCTGAAAAACATTAAAAGCATGAAGTGTTTCACAGCCAGCTGCTGTCAGAATGTTTTCCTTGCTGTGGCATGCTTAACTTGGCGATGCAAAAGGAAGAAGTGGCTCTCCTCTCCCCCTAAAGATGCAATTCGTTGGCTGTTTATATCTAGGCTTATCTTCCAGGCAGTGCTTTACTCCTTTTCATTACTTTAGTTTACTCCTTACACCATTAAATGTTCATTCATCACTCCCAAGGGTTGTGCCAGGGGCTGTTTCTCCAGGGGATGAGTTTGAGTTCTTTCTCACTGCAGAACCAGGGTGTTTTCACACTTGAGGATTACTGTGCACTATCCTGTTACCATACATTAGCTGCTCCTGATTCATTCCTTGTGTTTCCATGTTTTCCAGTTCGTGGGACCTTGCCAAATCAGAGCTTTCCAAAATGCAAGGCTCTTTGTTCCCTTTATTTAGAACTACTGAGGTGTCTTGCTCATACCTGGTGGTTTTCAGTAGCTGCAATTTGGCTACATCTCTGTGTTCATCCAGGAATATTGATTCCAGGATAAAGGCACCCATTGTTGGGGAAAACGTGTAAAACTCACTTGGGGTATTGATTGGCTCGTTACTGTCTTGTGAAATGAGATTCATGGCCTGACTTCTGCTGCTGTGTTCAATACATGTGCATGAGACTGCTGCTGGAATCGTGTCTGAGCTGCCTGCCAGCCCTGTCAGACAATAAATCAAGGCCAGAAGAGGTCTCAAAAGTTTGCAAAGCTGAGAAGAGTTTCATTCCTTCATTCCCAGTTCCTCAATCCCTGCAGAGTTAATCTTCATAAGGATTCTCCTCCAGCAAATCTCCCAAGATCTGGTAAGCTGTCAGTGTTTAGGCAAGCTTTGTTTTTGGGTGCTCAGCAAAGAATTTTAAGAAAGCCTCATTTCCAGGGGTTGACACTCAGCCTTTGTTGAAGCTTGTCCTTATCATACGCTCACAAAAATCCATCAGCAGTTTCAAAGTATTTCTAAAGTCCTAAGAGGACTGCTTGGGTTCCTGCCTTTTGCCTTGACTTCCAGGATTTGAACTCTGGCTCTCCAGACATGTTCAGCAAGAATGAGTTTGACTCCAAGGGAACAAGTCTCTGACATTTCATGGTCAGTCTATTTCAATGACAATTTAAGTGTGACCTCAGTGCTGGTGACCTGTTTAATGCTGCCACTTCCTCTCTAGTGCCCATCTTCCTGAAACAGAACATCACTCATCATAATAAGATCAAAAAGGAGAAATTCTCTGTCGTTGTCAGGACAGAAACTTTATAAAGTTCAGAAAGCAAATGAGTGATTTACATACTGGAGTACGTTTTTCACACAATGCTCCTTTGTCCCATTTAACTTTAGACAAGTTAAATATTACCAGTTTTAGGATTTTGACCTTAGGATTCACTGCTCACAGGCTAACAGCAAAATTTTGTTACGTTAATTGTAATTAAAACTTTTCTTAATACAACGTCCAGATGTACAGACAGTCTGCAAACATATTTTATTTTCTGTGGTGTTGGCTGGCCTGTAACTCAGATGCATAATTTCCATTAAATGTGATGTGGGTTGATGTGGGTTATGTTGCCCACTGAAACCCACTGTGGTTCCCATCTACAGTAACTGCTCTTATTTGTGCTGTACACAAATATTTACAGGAAAAATATACATCTAAACTCAGAGGTGGTGTGAGTGTGTTCAGAGAAATCACAGAATCAAAGTAAATTAGGATCTTAAGAGATCATCTCTTCCATTCCAGAGTGGGATCAACCCTTCCTGTTCCAGTTCTGTAGAGCATGGAATCACAGAATGGGTTGGATTGGGAGGAACCTTAAAGATTATCTCATTCCAACCCCTGCCATGGCAGAGACACCTTCCACTGTTCCAGGTTGCTCCAAGCCTCATCCAACCTTGGACACTGCCAGGGATCCAGGGGCACCACAGCTTCTCTGGGCACCTTGTGCCAGGGCCTCACCACCCTCACAGCAAAAATTTCTTCCTAATTTCTACTTTTAACCTGCCCTCTTTCATTCCCCCTTGTCCTATCACTGCCTGACCTTATTTAATTCCTCACTGAACTCTCCCACAAGTTTTCGTACATTTGCAGGTTCACCTGACCTGTTCTTCAAGCCTTGAGTGAAGGAGCATCTCCAACAAACCTGGTCAGATTGCCTGGGTCACCTGTGATGAAACAGCCCCAATGTGTGCCCTAATTCCCCTTTGCTGGAGTTTAAACCCATTACTGCCAGTCCTGCTCCTGTCATTGCAGCCAGTGAATGCACATCACAGCAAATGACCTTTGTTATTTTAGGGAAATAACTCCCTTTAGTGTGGATCCTTTTTTACAAAGAAAGAATATATAACAAGGCACCATTTTTCCCCTTAAGCACTTGCTGTCAAAGAGAGACAGAAAGTGATACTCTGGCAGCAAGGTGGTGTGTAATACATTACCCCATATTACTTCTTATTTAATTAATAGTTCCATCCTGCAAACAGTTGCACAGTTTTATTTCAGTAAGCTTGTGGACACATAAATACTGGCAACATTCATTCAAAGAAACATCTTTCTTCCTGTTTTAAGATTATGTGCTGTTCATGGGCTTCAGACCTGATTTATAAGTCCAAACAGCTGAAGTCTGAATTGATCCTCATATTTCTGTAGAAATGTGCTGGAAAACAGCCTTTCCTTGAATTATTGCATTAAGAAAAAAAAAAAAAAAAGGAGAAGAATATCCACATTTAAACAAAACCCTACATGAATAATAGGTTACCAGGATGTGCCATTATCCAGTCAATTTTGGAGACTGCATCATCTGTTTTATTTTGGCATGTCATGCTGTCAAACAATCTTCAAAATTTCACATTTGAGATCTGCCTCAAACATAAATTCTCTGTAAGTGGTGCATTTCAAGAGTCTGTCAAAAAAAACCCCAGGATTCAATGTGTTTTTAGTGAAATTCAAAAGTACACATCCATACACATGCAAACACACATATATATGTGTATGCATATAAATGTGTGTGTATATATATTTAATTTACGCAGTTTGAAATCCAGATTTAGCCATAAAAACTCAATTCACTGGTTTTGTATTGGAAAAGACGAGTCAATCATTAACCCAGTGCTTGGGTCTGAATCTCTTCTCCCCAAATCTGGCACAAACAGAAGGAACACAACTGAATTATTTGGAGTTTCACCAACATGAAAGTATAGCAATGGAGAAAAGAATAATAATCCTCTGTGCATGAAGCTGAAGAGGTTTATTTTAGTTTCATTTATTCCCAGGCTTTTCAGCTGGGAGAAGTTTTTTTTTTCTTTACTTCATATGGTGTAACTTGAAGCTGCTGTAAAAACTCCTTTATTCTTTTAAATATTCTTTCTTCTTCCTTTGTAGCATCTGTCACCCTTGACTCTCTCATGGAAAATGTGTCCCTCAAAGGCTCCTCACAAGAGGGATTGATTCAAGGTTCATTCCATCTTGATTGCATTTTGCAGGACAGGGAATATAAGCAACACTGACCTAATCCTATGACCTGAGGCATGAAAAAACAAATAAATTAAAGGGAAAGATTTGCATTTGGCTGTTTGCCCATGGGGTCAGTTTTAAGGACTTGATGGCCCCACATCCTGCAGGAGCTGGGAGCAATATCTACATGGCTTTTTCCTAAATCCAGGTCTGATGTACCCAGTTTGGATCCAATGCACTCAGTGCAGATATCCAGAGTTCAGCTCACTCAGCACCCTGCTGGTACATTAGCAATTCCCAAAATTACCAAGGTCACCTTTCTCCAGGTACACCCCAGCATTGTTTCCTGCAATTTCAGCCCAAAATGTCTTGTCCTCAGCAGACACAGAGAAGAGAGACACATCTTTCTTTCCTTCTGTTGACTTATTTGAAAGAAATCGGTATATCCTGCTTTGATGCTCACCTCTCTTGATCTGAACATCCTTGATGGCTTCCATTTATTTCCAAGACCATTTTCCCTACACTCTGATCTTTGTTACCATCCTCTGGCCTCCTCAAAAAACACACTGGAGCCCACCTGGCCCACACCACAGTCAAAGAGAAGATGACACCTCAATAGTCCAGCCTTTTAACACGAGTTTCCCAGTCTGCACTAAAACCAGCAGCTTTTTCCTTTTCATGGAGCCTGTTTTAGTGGGATTTGCCCATTGCATCCAGCCTGGCTGGATTTTGACTCTTCAAGCCACACACTAAGCTTTGGTTGAAAGTATTTCCCTAATATTTTGCTTTCCTCTTCTGTTCCTAACCCCTTTGTTTATTTTGCTTAATTTAACATCTCAGGATGATTCAGGAACTCACAGGAGCCCAAGGGAATCACAGCCACCAAGGCTGATCTGTTACAGCAGCCCTGGAAGCAGCACAGAGCACCAAGCTGAGTGTTGTGCTGTCTTTCAAATCCTGTTCTCTCTTCCTGCCTGCTGCTCTGTTTCCACCAGATATTCCCATGCCTGGAGCAGAGTTGGTTCAATGAATGGCAGGACTGGTCCTTATCTTGAAAAATCAGGATAAGGAAACCAGTCCTTTGCAGTCATCTATTTGATATCTTTGATGTCATCTATTCTAGACATCTCTGTAAGTGAAAGCGGTGGGGTAGGGTGGTAAAACCAGATGGAGTTTTTAACTTTTGGAAGGTTTATAATCATAGAATCACAGAATGGTTTGGGTTGGAAGGGACCTTAAAGGACATTTTGTTCCAAGACCCTGCCATGGGTTCTTTCTAGTGAAAGAACCTTCCACTAGACCAGGTTCTTTCAAGTTGTTTTGATATAGCATACAATAATAATTCATCCCAAACATCAGGAAAAAAAAAGCCAAAGTGGAATCTTATTACCAAGGAAGGTGCACTTTAAGCAGATTCATACATTGGGGATCTTTTTTCTTTATTCACTGTATTTTAAAATACCATTAATTCTATTTGTCTATCATCCAACATGGCATGCTTAGAGCATGACATGCATTTATCACATTACCCTTTAACACACAACAATGCAGAGCTAAATTAGTCAGCATGAGGATTCCACAATGACACTGTTGAAGGTGCAAAGTGGAATCAACAGAGTAAAATCAGCATAAATTTCCAAATGGACACTCATTTTGATGCAGGCAATCTTCTCTGGCAGGGTAAATCCATGAGAAGAGGTTAATGGCAACCCAAAATATGGCAGCCTGTGAATGAAAGGCATGCACCATCCCAGCAGCTTGTATTGACAAGAGTATGAGGTTCATTAGCTTGGTCGCCAACAGCATTGCACAGATTTTAACCTTTGCATTGAGCTCCTTTTCTCAGTTAAAAAAAAAAAGGAAAAAGCAACACTGGGGAAAGATGTCAAATCTAGTATGACCCCAGGTAGCAGCTGGAATATAGAATGGTTTGTACTCACAAAAGACATTTTTAAAAGGGTTTTAAGTTGGGCTTCTATGTCAGTGGTGGTTTAACCTGGCAGGCAACAGAACAGAGCTGCTCGTTCACTCACCCTCAGAGGGATAGGGGAGAGAGTCAGAAAAAGGGTAAAATAAATGCTTTAGATAAAGACAGTTTAATAGGACAGAAAAGGGAGGAAAAATAATAATAATGATGATAAGAGAATATACAAAACGAGTGATGCACATTGCAATTGTCACCACTGACTGACCGATGTCCAGCAAGTGTTGGAGCAGCTGCTGCCACCACCCAGACAATTTTACTGTACAGAGTTTTACTGTTCAGAGTGATGCTGTATGCTCTGGAATATCCCTTTTGGGTCACCTGTTTGGGTCACCTGTCCTGGCTGTGTCCCCTCCTTGTGTCCCCCAACCTCCTCACAGCAAGGACAGTACAAGAAGATGAAAAGTCCTTAACTCAGTGTTCAGCAACAACTAAAACATCACTGTATTATTAACTCATCCTAAATCCAAAACCCAGCCCTGTGCCAGCTACTAGAGAGAAAAATAACTCTATCCCAGCCACACTCAAAAAATATGCCCACAACTTGATTTTTTTTTCCACCTTTTTTAATCTATCCACTGTGCTAATAAAAACATCACCTCTCTCTACAAACCTTGTGTTACTGATATCCTCAGGACATCAGGGCTACAGAAACACTTCTAGTAAAAAGTCAAATGAATAATACATTAAGGAGAATTTCTCTGTAAATATGTCTTTCAGGTCTTGTGTTTACTCACTTGTAAAAAAAAAACATGAAAGAGAGAGTTTTTCTTTACAGCCCAAGACAGGTGCAGAGAAAGATGACAAAGATGATAAAAAATATAACCTTGGACTCACTTCCAGACTGAGGAGGTGGCTGAGGGGTACAAGAAAGGTCTATCACACTTTTATTCCTCTCCTAAACAGTTTTCCCTCATTTGACATCAAACTGCAAGACTGCAAGGAGCACTCCCACAACATCTCCCCTGGCTCTGCAGATGTTGTAAAAATGAAAGAGGGACAGGGAATAAGCTCAAGGGATGGGCTGCTGCTTGCTAGTTCTTTGCCCACCAATATATCCTCATCCCACGTCCCCAAGGGATAAAATAATCATTTGCTGACAAATTCTTTCTGGGAAGCACAAGTCTGTAGGGCTCCAGTGCAGCCTCATTGTCGTGACCTTGGCCTGAAAACGAGACCCTAAAGGGACATCTCAGAACCACAGGAATATAACAAATGTCATGGAGAAGAGCCAGGGCCAATGTGGTGTGAACACAGCCAAGAACATTCCCTGGACAGGCAAACAGTGCCTGGTTTGGATAGGTTTTAATAAACATTTTTAGGTGTTTCCCCACAGAGCAACAACTTTTGCTGTTGTCTGGGAGAGACCAGATTCTGGTCATGAAAAAATCTTGGTGAGGTCAATCTACAGCAGAAAATACCTTTTAATTGCCTACCTGTGGTCTGCAGACTCTGTTAGGTGTTGAAGTTGACTCCCAGCTCCTTCTTCCAAGCCACTGCTTTTTTAAAATGTTATTCTCCTGTGTTTCCAGCCACTTCTACATATGCTACATTTTGGCCATGCAAACATTTTGCTTCCTCAAGACAGACTCATGGTCCTGGGCAGTCGTTTTTTATTTTGGTGCCACACAGGGACCTGTAGTACTGCAGCAATGGAAAAAATTAATTAACACAATTCAATCAGCATTTCATTTCTCAGCTTGATCTGATTTTTCCTGGCCTGCAAAGGAACCTCTGGGATTTATTTTGGTGTTGGACATGGCTGAGGAAGGTATCTTTGCTGTGTCCCAGACACACAGGGCAATAATTCTTCTGGAGCACATGCTTGGAGCCATGCCTCAGCCTCATTCCATATAAAAATGGGGCTTGTGGAGCCACATCTTGTGTGTATCCCTTGATCCATACCTTTGGGTCAGTTTGAATGTCAGACTGAGGGCTCTAAGAATTTCACATTTCACAGAAAGGCACAGACCCATAGAATCACAGAATCACCAGGTTGGAAGAGACCTTCAAGATCATCGAGTCCATCCCCACCTATAAAGGTTGTAGTTGCAAACACAACCCTTATCAGACCTTGGAGAATTCCCACAGGCTAAACCCCTGCAAGTGGGTGAAAGAAATCAGTCCCCTACAGCAAATCCACAGGAAATTCATGGAATTACTTCTTTCCTCCTTGAACTGTCAGCTCTGGAATAACCCACCCCAGTGATGCATTCTGCTTCTGTGGGAAAGGGGGAAATGGGGAATAGGGAAACTGAGGCAGGGATCTTGGCTTCCCCTGTCTAAAACAATTCCCTCACCAACATCAAATAGTCATTTTCTTGAGCAGGGGGCAGGCCAGCTGGTTTTTGTGGAGAGGAGAAAGGCAGTGTGCTTGGCTGGAATGTGGGAGGAGGCAGAAAATGAAAAATCGTGGTAGAAACTGCAGGTGAAAACACAGAAGAAGACAGGATGTTATCTTCACCAGACATGAGTAAGGGCTTTGTTTGAATGTCACAGAGCTGGTCAATGACTTTTTTGCCTTCCAGGAAAATTGAGCTGCTGGATTTCAGTTTATACCCAAGAAAACAAACTTATTTCCAGCTGCAGGTGTAAGACTGGAAGGTGTGAGGGACATATGAACCCAAATAATATCCTACATATTCACAGAGCATCAGGGAGCCTTTGTGTGAGGGGATTTGTGTCATTCCCTTCCAAGAGTCTCTGAAAACTAGTGATGACAGGCTAGAACCAAAAAATGTGGGGAAACACCTGGAGCTGATCATTTCAATGAAGAACTTGAGTCATGCTTTAACTACCTTTATTTTTCTGTTTCAGTGGGATGCTCCTAAAGCAATCAGTAATAAATTGAATTCTCATGAGAAAGAGGCAGGGCTTTTTTCACTGACCTAAACTGAGATGCCTGGAAGCATCTGAGGATATCTGAGATATTCAGGTGAGGCTGGACATGTAGGACCTGTGCATTTCTGGACATGGGGCATTCAGGTCCATCTAAAATTGCACCAGACATCTAAACAGAACAGCAGTCTGGCACCCTCAAAGTCCAGGAACCACAAAATCATCTCCATTTTCTGCTGAGAATGTGACATTTCAGTGCAATGCAGCAAGTGCTGAGTCTCTAAATGCCGAGGAAAGTTAAAGAGCAGTCTGGCACTTCAAAGCCAGCCAGCAAATCCCTACAGCAAAGCATTTTACTAACTTTTATTTTAAGCTTTCCTTTAGTAAACATGGCATGTCTGAATACAAATTATCACCAAGATCAAGATGTTCAGATCTGAAAATACCTCAGAACAACTGTCTGCTTTAACCTTTGCATATTTTACATATTTTTTCCTGATAATCAGATTCCACCCACTAAAGGATTTCAGAAGAACCGGAAGGCAATGCTTCTATAGAGGGCATTTGTTGGAACATAATACCTTCCATAGAATGTAGCTGGGAATTATTAGATAGTATCCTGAAATAAATGTTCCTCATTAGACCCATGCTAATTCAGAGGATCATGCAATTTTTAAACAAGGTGGGATATGCAAATAACATCTGTGTCATTTCTAGAAAATGGCCCCAAGCTTAAAAATTTGAGCCTGGATCCAGATCTTACACATCATGAACTGTCAAGAGCTCCAGGCTTGGGATCTGGAGAAAAGAAGAAAAAAGAAATAGAAATAAAATATTTCTATTATAAATAACTATAAATATTTAAATTCTATTATAAATTTATATTCTATTATAAATAATTATAAATATTTCTATAATAAAATAACACAGAGGTCCTAGCAGCCAGGGTCTCTGATGAGCCTAGCAAGCAGGGCAGGTGTGGAGTCACAGATAAATTCAGTAATCAGGAGTTCACTCATCGAGTCTTTCTCAGCTGAAAGAACTCACTGCAGATGTGCTGCACACATCTACTGGGTCTTTCACCACAAAATGGACATTTCTTTGCCAGTATGACAGCCACATTTACCAGAGATGAGGTGATATGTGGTGAGGACAACTGGAGGAGGATGGCCACATCTTCTCAGGAGTGGATTTACCTGGAAAATTCACAGGACTCCAAATCCCTCCCTTTCCTGCCCCAGTCAGCACTCTGGCAGAGCAGATGTTGTTATATCACATAGATTTGCACATCATAGATTTACACCAGCCTGTGCCTGCTCACAAGAGATATTTATACAAGAAGGAAACAGCACTTTGGGGTGTGAAGCTGATAGTACAGACTGAAAAACAAAAAAAATCAAACCTAGAAGGTGAGGTAAACTTGTTTGTGGTGTTGGGTTGGTACCCTTGGAGGGTGAGGTCTGGCCTGGAGCCTGCTCTTCGAGAAAGGTATGAAATAGGAAAGGATGGCAAAAAAGACCTCAGGGGCTAAGAAAGCATCACCTACTAGGAAAAGCAGAATGAGATGGAGCAATTTAGTGTTAAGACAAGACAAATGCAAGTGCAGGCAAGAGGGTGTCCAGTCTCTGAAAGTTACTAATGCCAAATGAACTAAAAAAAAAAAAAACTACAATAAGCTGAAACACACTTTTGATACTTTCAGCCTCCAGGAACTTGCATTTCCAAGACTTCCTAAACCAGAGAGGTTCTACTGGAATTTAATAACCCTCAATGGATTTTTATCTGTGTATTTGTCTAAGTGCTTTTTGAACCTGCCTAAGCCTTCAGTAGTCACAGCATCCTCCACTGAGAGGTTTCATAACTTAATTACAGGCCTTGCGTGCTGCTTGAAGAACTGTATCTGCACGTTTGTCTGAACCTGTTTCTTTCACATAATTTGGTGGTAATTTGGTGTTCTTGTGCTAGAAAAGACCACAGACAATCATCTCTTACATGTTGTCTCCATAGCACTCATGGTTTTTAGAGGTCTGCATCACAGGATAAGAAGTCAGAGGCTTATCATGATGGATTTGGGTTGCACGTTAATAAAAAATTGTCTTTCTAGTGGTAAAGAGAACGAGATGGTGAAATAGATTGTATGGTAGGAGGATTAAGCTTGATTGCATGTGTCAAGAAGGCAGACAATCAATGCTGTTCATAGCACAGTTTATCCCCTTCTGAAGTAAATGTCCACATTCAGTCAATTAAATTGCACTTTAAATTCCACTGACTATTGACTGGGTCTCCAGTGACGACCATGAAGCTCCAGCAGCCTCCTTACAGGAAGACAACTCAAGTTGGAGGAGAAAACCACCACCCATCTGAGCCCACCCAGGCAAAGCAGGATGGACAAACTTTCCTCTTTAGCTAAACTGTAGAATTATTGGAAGCTACAAAAATGCCATGATGATGGTTTGAGTTATTGCTACAAAGACTTGCTTTTCCTGGGTGTTCCTTGATGCCAGGCTCACAACATCAGTTCAACTGCTTATATTCTGACTTTGCAAATGGTGCAGGGCAGCAGCAAACCATGGCTGAGCTCTGCCAAGTCATGGGGTGGAAATGAAGCCAAGACACTGAACTGAGGCAGGAAAAGATGGAATCACTTGATTTCCTTGTTCTCAGCAAAGCCCACAACAGGTATTTTTCCCATTTAGAGTCAAATGCTGTGGCTCTGCCCACCAGGATGCTCCTTCCTTTCCCAAATCTCTAGAGATCTGAGGGATCAACAACTGACCCTTCCTCAAAGGCTTAGCTCACCCAAAGTTATTTCCATGGTGGAAATGACTAAAAGATGACCTTGGCTTTGACAGGCATCACCATCTCAGCTGTGACAGAGTCACAGAGCTCAGCACCAAGGGCTCACCTGGATTCCACATCCACATGAGTATTCAGGTCCTAAATCAGAGCTACATTCCCAGCAGCACAAAGGTGAAGCCTCAACAGTTCCATCTCCAAGGTCCCTCATGGAGCTGACTCCTCAGTCAGTGCCATCACTGTGGCTAATTCCTTGCCAGCTGGTTAATTCACCACCTTTCCACTCCTTCCAGGTGCATTTCATTATCCTTAAAATTTCATTATCCTTGTTTCTAATTAGCCAGATCTAAAGAAAAGCTACTTTTTTCCTCTCTCTCTTTTTTTTTTTTTTTTTTTGGTGTGTGAATAACGGCCACTCTTAAATCTATGTACCATAATAATGGCAATTAATGTGAACAGGCCATTTAAAAGCCATTGTATTGAGCTCAGCACAAGCCCAATTGACATGCAGGAGCCTTTTATAACCCAGTACTCTCTGCATTATCATCAATTATCTCCTAATTAAACAACAAAATTCCCTTGAAATGCCCTGGTTAGACATCATTACTAAACATTTTGCCTTCACTTAGTGGATTAATGTGTCTAATTAAATAACTTGCAGCGTGGAGGCAGAATCGTGGCATGATACTTGAAATGAGGTGTGCAGACCTCTATAAATTGTTTGAAGTCAAAACCTGCTTGGCTTGTATTGACAGAAAGGATTACTTTAAAAATCAATAGCTTTATTCTGGTTTTTTGGGGGTTTTTTTCCATCTGGGTGAATAAAAACAAAGAAGCTGCCCACAGACTCCAATGACAAATTGCCATTGGAAAGGTTGGCTTTTCCATGCTCAGAGGAGAGACAGCTCATTTGCTCAGTGTTTTCAGGGTGTGGGAGTCTGGGGATTTTATAAAAAGAATCTGATAAAATTTTCCAATGAAGTTTCCATCAGTGATGAAAACTGAATCCTTGAGCTTCACCTATGCACCCTCTGGGATATCACTGGAGCCTAACTTTATCTGTAATAGGGAATTCCTGCACTGTTCATATGGTCCTGTATCCAGCAGAAAGAATTTGGGATGATCTCTCTCAAACATCTGCTCCAGGAAGTCACCAAACCCAGGCTACTACTGCTGTGATCACAGGAATATTTCTAGATCCAATCTGCTTCCAGGAAACTTGAGGGCTTGGAAGCTGCCAGCTTTCCAGTTAGTGCTGCACACCATGAAAAAGCTCTTTCAGGATGTCTAAGATTCCTCTTTGGAGCTCTACTAGGACTGCTCATATACCCTAGTGACCCTGATGGAAACGTTGACACTCAAATCCATGACAGCAAAGGGCAAACCCAAATGACTGTTCTTCTACTCTAGGAAGCAATAAACCACCAACCTGTGAGTGAAGAAAATATCTGAGAAAAACATGATTAGGTGGTAAGGTATTCTCGTGTCCTGAGCTGTGTCTGAGGATGTGCAGAGAGTTCAGATTTGTGTTCAGATAAAGTGATCGCAGTGAAACTGAAACTCCCTGCATGGTAGCTACTTCTGACTAATGTCAAGGATGTTGCCTGAATTATTACAAACTCGGAGGCACCTAGCAGAAGCAAGCATGCTCCAGATGATGGTTGGTTCCTTGGATGGGCTCAGAGCAACCTGCTCTAGTGGAAGGTGTCCCTACCCAAAGCAGGAAGTTGGAACCAGATGATTTTTAAGGCTCCTTCCCACCCAAATCACTCTGTGATTCTGTGATTCTGTTGTTGGGTGGCACTCCAAAAACACAGGTGAAATGGCTTAAACTCTCTCCACCAGGAGAGTGTCATTAAATCCCTTTTAAATGCAGGTGATGACCTCAGCTTTTCACTTCATCTGCCCCTCTGGGTCGAGCAGCAGCTCCTCAGTTCTTCTCTTTCTGCCAGATTGAGCACAGAAGGATTCAAAGTGAAAGTCACACACACATGCACACATATGAAAATGATCCCTTTGGCTTTCCTGTGGTCTGCAGTTTGATCACTGAACTGCTTTGGAAGATTGATTGGCACATCAGTGCACCCCTGGCAGGTTGGACGGAGATTTCCTGGTTATCCCTCTCTGTTCTGTGGTTTTCAGTGAGGTCACCAGCCCAGGATAGCACTGTTTGCCCTCAGGCCACTGTGGTCATCAGTCACATGAGTTAGAATCAAACCTACTCATCTCCAAACGAGCACTTCCTGCCTTCCTCGCATGTGTCGTCATCTTCTGCTTATTATAGTGCCCAGTGTGGGTCACAAGGGATCACTTCTCCTTTCTCCCCTTGCCCTGCAGATATTGCACAAAGAGACACCCAGGCCCTGCCCAGAGGGGACAAACTGGGCACAGGGAGGTTGGATTTTATTTCAGAAAAAAATATTATTTCAGGGGATTTCAGGATAAAATATTATTTCAGGAAATTTATTTCAGGGGATACAAGCTTTTGCTAGTGGGCTAAGTGGGGCAGCCTGATGAAAAGCAGGAAAACAAACCTGAGCAATAATAAAATGATGCCTCAAGGTTCAGGCTGGAGCAGGGAGGTCACCTCCAGGCTGTGGCTGCTGAATGGTGTGGCAGTGTCAGTCAGTGGCACAACTCCTTTAGCATGGAGATGACAGCCTTCTCTTCAGTCAGCTGGAGAGATTGTGCCACCTCTACTGCAGGGAGCCTGGAGAATAGAGTGTGAAAGAGAGGGGAGAGGAACTTTTTACAAAGGCTTGTAGCAATAGAACAAGAGCTTTAAACTGAAAGAGGGGAGATTTTAGATTTTAGGATGAAATGCTTTACTGTGAGGGTGGGGAGGCCCTGGCACAGGGTGCCCAGAGAAGCTGTGGCTGCCCCTGGATCCCTGGCAGTGTCCAAGGCCAGGCTGGATGGGGATCTAAACCACTTGGTCTGGTGGAAGGTGACCCTGCCCATAGCAGGGGGTTGGAGCTGGGTGGTGTTTAAGGTTCCTTCCAACCCAAACCATCCTGTCTGGGGACACTTGGGCAGGTTAGACAGGAGCAATCACCCCCTCCACAGCCCTCAGCAGGAACAGCAAAAGCAAAATACATCAACTCTGTTCAAGTGGGAAGAAAACAGCTGTGCAATTCCAGCCTGGAACAGAGCTATAGTTGTCAGTCCTCTTGACCTCCTGCTCCTCATCTTCTAGATTATCCCCCCCAAAATCAGACCCTCAGCTTCTGAAATGTCTCCTACATGGTCTCCAGCTGCACATGGCTGTGCCTATCTCTGCAGTTTTTCTCAGTTTCTCATTTTTTCTCATTATCTCATTTTCCCTTGTGTCCATCAGTCTCCTCAGCTGAGGGAGCAGAGCTGACTCAGACACTGTGCTGAGGCACTGGACTAAAGTTTCAAGCATGGAAGTCTATCCATCCACTTCCACTGTTCTTTCACATTAGAAAGGGAAAAATGGGTGTATGGGAAGAACAGCCTGGAACAGCTTCCCTGGCTCAGTTGCATCACTGGCATTGCACAGCATGTCCCCTTGGCTTCCAAAATCTGGGCAAAAGCAAAGAGAACATTTGCAAAACCGAAAATGAGAGTGGTGGGGAATACAAATAAACACATGCATGAATACTTACATGGGCAGATGGGACACAAGACTGTTCTGTTCCTGCAGCTCTCTTTTGTCATCTGGGCATCTCTTTTTATATCTCTAACTTGTTGTCACCTCCTGCTTGCCCTGCTGCTGCAGGTGACAAGGCTCTCTCCTTGGTTTTAGACTGTGGTCATACCCTGGGGTGTCTGGGGGTGTATATTTGTAGGATCTTCTGATATCCTGTGCAGATTATGCCCCTGTTACCTCCCTGCAATCTAAACATTTCTGCAGAGTGCATATGGATATGGCTTGGCAGTGTTAGGTTTACAGTTGGACTCGATAATCTAAAAAGTGTTTCTCCAACCTAAATGACTCTGTGCATGAATATGGATTTGTATGTATAAATATCTTGGGGTTTGTTATTTGTATGCCTCTAGATTAATGCACAATGGTTTCAATATTCAGTTTTCTGGCTCTTAAAAAGCATGTTTTTTACTCTTAAATTAAGCTCTTAACTCTTAAATTAAGCTGTTACTCTTAAATTAAGCTCTTGACTTACTCTCTTAGCAAACCTCAAACCCAGACCAGTCCCTGTAACCTTTGGTTCCAGAACATTCCTTCTGCCCCCAGACTCAAACGAGACAACCTCTTCCACTGACACTGAATAAAAATCATACAAGTATTCCTCTTGATCCAGACTTCTCAAATGATTGGAGATGTGCCTGCTGTGCTTTAAATGAGCACAAACCTCCCCAAGCCAATGAACTTTAACTGACTTACAAAGAGCTGCCTTTTCGACTTCTCCTTGTTGAGAAATTCGATCTGAATTAGACTGGCAGTTCTCCATGGAAGTGAAATTCTACATGAATTTCAGAAGGCAAAGACATAATTCCTAAAGAGAATATACACTGCCTCAGCATCACAGTTATTATTTAGCATTCATATTTCACCAGCACATTATTTCACCATGGTGAAAAGCTCTCATGCTAGGATATGTCCAGACCTGTAGAAGTGAAAATTGCTGTCCAAAAGAGCTTAAAGATCCAAATCAAAAAGAACTGGGGGAAGGGAGGGACACTACCGGAATGAAATGACAAAAATATATGCAGTCTTCATCCTCAGTGCTAAGTGTACTGACATTAAAAAAAGTCAGGGCCCTGTGCACCTCATGACCTTCCAATTGCAATGCAGAGCTGATTTCCCATTACTGAACGTGCAACAGCCTAAGAAATAGCGTGAATTAGGAGTTTGTGCAGTGACATTTTTAAACATTCACTGACTTTTAGGGAAAGCCCACAATGAATATTAAACAAGCCCCTGCCTTTCCTGGGGTTGGTGGGTAGGACCTGACTTTCTCAGTTATGTGCGGTGACCTTTCAAAATCATTTTTGTCGCTGCGCTGCTCCCCTGCTTCTTCAGCTTTATACACTCTGGGACTTCAAGAGAATTAAGTCTCTTCTGTTGCTGATAAATGGAGCCCTGCATTCCCTCACCTGGAAAAGGACTTTTGACTAATGCTACTCTGCACAGAAGAGTGCTCAGAAATTATAAGAGCATTTGAGTGCAAAGCAGAGGCAGCAATGGAAAGAATTGCTGGTTTCAATTGTTGCATTTAGTGCTACAGCACCTTGATGCCTCACACAACACCCAGATTAAGTCCAAATCTGCAAGGCTGTACTGGAAGATAAAACACAAAGCCTTCTTATCACCAAAGTCCCACTCGAGCCTTTAAAATAGACTTCAGGTACAATTGGAGTGCTACACTCAACTCCTACCTGGGGGACCTTCTATAGAACAGTCATTTAATTTCAAGGCATGTTTGAGCTTTTTCTTATGTATCCTGAAGGAAATCGTAGGATCAACCACTTGGGATCAAAGAGCAAAAAAACAGATTGTAGTTTTGTTTTTCCTCTCCATCTTTTGTTTCTCCTCTCATTAGCAAGCACTGCTGAACAGGCTTGCAGCCACCTAATCCTCTCTGAGAGCTCTAAGAATCAGACAAAGCTGGAGGTAAAAAATGATTCATACACAGTAGTGTTTGTCATTGTCTGGAAAGCAAAATGTTGAAATCCACCAGAGACAAAATAGCCTGAGCTGACAGTGTGATGACCTACTTTTAATAATAGATGAACACTTCAGGACTGTGTGTTTGGAGTTTAGCTCAGTGTCAGTGGAAGGGGTTGCTTGGTTTGACTCTGGGGACAGAAGAATGTGCTGGAACCAAAAAGAGGAGAATCATTAAGCCTGGAAAAGATCATTAAGTCCAACTTTCAATGAAGCAGCCCAGGACTTATTTCGTGCCAGGAGTCCCCTGGTCTCCTAACAGGAGTGTGGAGTTTCCAGTGCTTCTGTCCACTCTGCAATACCCCACATGTGGCCACAGTGGACACGAAGGTCACACCAGGCTGAGTTATGTCCCTAAGGGGGTGATGGAGTGGTCTTCAGCCATTCATAGGAAAATAGTTATGAGGCATGAGCAGAGAGCCATGAAATGCCTGGAGATCTCCCTTTTATTCTGACTCTTGATGAAATCCCATTTCTACTCCTGTTAGCCATGCTGCAGCTTTTTGGATACCTAAATGGGTTATAATCAGTTAGCTGTGGCCAGTAACAGAGTGAGAGAATCACTTTACTTTTACTTTTACTTACTTTAACTTCAGGTACCTTCTTAATGTTGGAATTGCTCAGGACATTTCCCCAAGTATCTCCTCCTGATCTTAGCTGAGAACTCCTGGCTGCCAGAGCTGGCTTGAGTGCACTTGGTTTTCAGAGGGAAGCTAACACATTTTACACCATCTAATTTTGGATTTTTTCCTTGCTGCTGAAAATTGAGTCTGTTTTGTCTCTTTCTGTATGTCCCAAAGCTCAGGTCATTGATGGAAAAAGTATCCTGGACACCCAGGGTCATCCAGGCAACAGAGGGTACTGTAGAAAGTCATCATTTGGAGAATTTTGTGGAAAAAATGGAAAGGATCACAGAATCACAGAATCACAGAATCACAGAGTCAATTAGGTTGTAAAAGACCTCTGAGACCGTCAAGTCCAACCTACAACTAAACACCACCTTGTCAAGATAGAAAGATAGAATCAATTAAAATATGTGACAATGATGTGACAATGGTTCCCTTAACCAGACCCTGATGTGTTTCCACCTGCCAGCCCTGATGGTAAATGCATTCACATCAGACATTTTCATAGCACTGAGAAAATGTTTTGACCTTTCACCTTAACCACTAAGAGAAAGCAACCAGAAAATCCACTCCTCACCCAAAATATTCACCACACAGAGGTCAGGTCTGAAATGTTACTGTCAGCAGTCTCTGCTCACCCTGACTTACGTTAACTCTGCAGCAGAGAAGGACGATTTCTGGGAAACTTAGAAGGAGTGTGCACACCACAGCACCCAACTGAATAACTCATTATTAGCAAAATTTCACTGGGAAACAACACTGTCTGGCAGTGGCCTTGTTTTTGTGAACAGGGCACTTCACAAGAATTAACAAGTGAGCTCAGGCGAGAAACACAGAGAGAATTCAGAGAAATAAAACCTTCACAGATCACCCTTGGCTATCACCTGCCCATGTGGAGGTTAGAGATGAGAGGCAAAACTCATAGAAAGGGCTGGGGTTTGGGTGGCTGAGCCCAGCTGAGGGGTGGCACTGGCAAAGCAAGCACAGGAATCAGATCAGAGCTCATTTTGCAGCACCAAGGAGGTGCCAGCATGGCCTCAGCACACACGGGGGTAGCAGGATGGGAGTGGAGCAAGGGGCTGCTCAGCACCCTGTGCTGGGTTGGGGGGAGGCAGAATGGGCTGAGTCAGGGTTATCACCTTCCAAACTGTGTCTCAGTTTCACAGACCCATTTGCTAAACTATTGATGACTTCTCTCACAGCCTTACTTGGAAAAAGCACTACTGAGAATGTGAAGATGTCTAATGAGCATCTGATATCATTTGGGTGAAGGAGTCTGCTTGGTGCTTGCATCTTCACCAGTGCTGAGGGCACATCCACCAGCCCCTACCACAGCTCCTGGCACTTTTCCCTTGCTAAATCAGGTCTTTCTTTGCCCAATTCTTCACCACCTGCAGCGGCTTCCATCATTCTTTACTCAGAAGGTGCTGAGGCCCTGGCACAGGTTGCCCAGAGAAGCTGTGGCTGCCCCTGGATCCCTGGAAGTGTCCAAGACCAGGCTGGATTGGGCTTGGAGCAACCTGGGATAGTGGAAGGTGTCCCTGCCCATGGCAGGGGGTTGGAATGAGATGATTTTTAAGGTTCCTTCCAACCCAATTCTGGGATTCTATCATTAACTTATGCCATGCCTCAGGAAAGATTCTCCTCTGGGAGAAGTCTCCACCTTTTCCGGGCAGGCCTGACCTGTCAGTTCTCACCACATGCCTTACAGTCATGTCCAAGTGCAAAACACACCTGGAAATAAAGTGTCCTGGGATTTATAATGTGGAGATGTGTGCCTGGTTATCCAAAGCCAGGCAATGTCCTTCTGTGTCCCTAAGCTTCTATCCCTTGCCTATAAAAGAGGGGAGGCTGATCCTTTTCAGGGCACAGGAAGGATAAACGCATTAAAAACTAGGAGATATTAATATAGTGGTTGTGACAACCTTTGGTCCTGCCTTAAACAACTTGTTCAGTCTGGCTTTCCCCATCCAGACTATTTGCTGTTAGAAGTTGGTTCCTTTTAGGACCCAGCATGAGGGGTTTGTGTGTTGGACACTCAGCACTTCTGAATTAGGAGTGATAAACTGCTTTGAGTTACTGCAGTGCATAGCCCAGAATCCAAGCTATCAGGCAAAAACCTCCTCACTGTTACATGAGATGACAGTCATTTAAGATCCAAATTTGGTGTCTTGCTAGCAAAGACTGGCAAACTATTTTAACTGTGTGTCTGCTGCAATTGTACAGATAAATAAAAATGAAAAGCATTTTTTGATTTCTGGGTGGAATTTTCAAACCTGCTGTGAGGGCATATTCACTACATCAAATGCAAGAGCCTTTACCAGCTTTTGGTTTGAAGGAGGTGACTTTGTCTCCAAAAACCTCTGTCCCACCTCTGCAAGCACCAGCAGCATCTTCCAGACATGATGCTCATTTCAGATTTCTGTTACGCTGCAGTTTCAATCTTGGTACAGAGTTCAGCCATGGGAGGACACCATGGTGTGAGTTCTCAGCAGAAAGGATTGAAGTTCAGACACCCTAATCTACAACTGAAAATTTAAAAAAAGGAAAAAATTAAAAAGAAATCAGCCTCCCAGTCATCTTGCCTTTAGAGTACCCTCTTCCCCACCACCACTCTGATCACTCAGCCCTTCACGTGGCCATTTCCTGTGAAAATGATGCCTCTTACAGGCAAACAGCAACCCCTTTTTCTGTTTTCTTTTGGTTTTGTTTTTTTTTTTCCTTTTTCAATTTTGCTTTGCTTGTGTTTCTTCCATGCAGACTGTGGCGCTGCTCTGGCTGAGAGCACGATGAGGTGATGGGTTGAGTCAGCAGAGTGAGGAAGCCAAAACCAGGACTGGGGAGGCAGGAGACAGGCAGGAGAGAGGCAGAGTGTGGGAAATAGCAGGTGAAGGCAGGCAGAGGCTTTGCCTCCCTCCACCTGTGCCCTAAAATGAATTTTATACACCTGCTCAAATTGGTGGTTTTGAGTGCTGCTGACAAACCATGGTATTGAGCCCAAATCCTGACAGAACAGGGACTGAGAAAAAGCTTTAAAACTTCATAAAATCACAGCTGAACAAACTTTATGGACTGGGAACACGTTTAGCACCATATGCTCAGTTGATCCTTAGCATGAGACTAACAACTATTGAAGGTTTTTTACCACCAGGGACAGGACCAGCACCACAGTAGATTTATTTCTCCTTGTAGCTTGAAAGGGACAACAAGTATCTCCAGTCAAGGAGTTCCAAGGAAGTAAAGTCAGGCTGGACCCTGTAGAAAGATTCTCCCATAGTTACTCAACGTTTCCTGGTGAAGCCTGGGAGATTGACATCGTCACACTGCATTTTGCAAGTGGTTTGATTTGCTCACTGCATTTCCTGTCCTCTTCTGGGGAAGGCAGGGAACTCCTGAGCTGGAAGTGTGCAACCTCCAGCTGGACAGACATCTCATGGGAACAGGGGGTTTGGGAGGTGCTGCACCCACTGTATGGATGAAGTGACCTCTCTGCTCCTTTCTAAGCCCTTTTTTTATCACTGCTAGAAGAGACTGAAATGTAAAATAAACCTCATGGTAACATGCAGTGCACACTTGGGGCAGAAATAGAAACCTTTGAGGGGAAAAAGAAAAAAACAAAAACACTATAAAACTGAAAATTACTTAACCTGCTATATTTTCTTCTTTATTTTTCAAACACATCAATTAACTAATTTCAATCAATTTGAAGCACAGACAAAGAGGAATATTAGATCTGTTTTCACAGCAATTATTAAATATGTGCTCCTGGTTTTTTCCCCCCACATCCTTTAAATTTACTATAAGTTACAAACAACTCTCCTTAAAAACAAACAGCGGAGACCAAATATTTTGAGAATGAAACTCTTCAGAAAAGCCCACTGCCCAGGCGAAACGCTCAATCAGTTTTGGATTTTTTTTTTCTTACTGAAAATGTGGGTGGTTTTCAAATACAGGAAAGAAAACACCATGGCTTGTGGTGATATTTTCCACCAGAAAGATGCAGTTTTAAGGGTTTTTGGTTTCCAGATACCTCCACCCACAGGAGTGGCCTCGTCTGTTGTAGAAGGTGACGCCTGATTAGTTACACGAGTCAAGTTAAATGACAATAACAGCGCCCAGCAGTCGATGTGTGTGTCAGAGGAAGCTCTGTGTCAGCTGGGTAATTATCCTGAGTCTGGGTAATTAATATGGCAGCTGCCTCCTAGACCACAGAGCCATCACTTCTCAATATGACAAAAAGCTGCTGTGAAAAGGAAGAAAGAAGTGGAAAGAAGTGGAAAATCTGTTCTCTGCATCCGTGGTAGGCAGGATGGAGTTGAAGATGTGCCTCTCGTTGCAGGGGAGGTCGACTTGATAATCTTTAAAGATCCTTTCCAATCCAAACCATCCTGTGACTCTGATCCCATAGGAAGAAGAGGGCTTAAATCCCAGCAAGGAGGGTTGAGGTTGCACAAGAAGGGCAGTGAAGGACAGTGAACTTTGGGACTGGCTGTGGCAGGCAGGTGTGGAATTGTCACCAGAGGTCTGCAGTGACAGGATGGTGAATGCCCCTCCAGAAAGGGCTCGTGTTGATTTATTTTCCCTTGCAGCAAGGGTTGGAATCCTTGGCTTGTCTTGCCAATAATTTTTCCTGATCTGAGATCTTCTTGTTGCAGTCAAATGTTTTGCTGGCAGAGGCTGCAGGCTCAAACCTTCTTCTGCCAGATTGGAGGTAAGTGGCCTGGTGCACTGTTTTGTGTGAAACATGGACACTGATCCTGAGCCTCAATATTTGCACATCTGCAGAATTCCCATAGGCAAAGTGATCCTCACATAACCAACTCTGTTCCCCAGGTCACAGAATCACAGAATCCCACAACAGTTTGGGTTGGAAAAGACCTTAAAGATCATCTCATTCCAACCCCTTGCCATCAGCAGGGACACCTCCACTAGCCCAGGTTCCTCAAAGCCATATCCAGCCTGGCCTTGAACACTTCCAGGGATGGGATCTGACCTCTGTGGGTGAGGCAATGGGGTCAGGGAATGGGGGACAGACCATGGGGCTGCATCCCAGCTGGGGAAATGCCACCACAATGCCCAAAGCCTGCACCCATCCTAAGTGCAGGTGGATGTGATGGTCCTCCAAGCATCAGGTTCCTGTGCAAATTTTAGCAACAGCATCAGCAACCAGTAGAGCTGAAAACTTAAGCTTGGGATGGGGATACACTACGTTTTAATAATCTACAGCTCACCTTCATTTGGGGTGAAAGGACCTATTCTGTATGCTTGTGGTATCAACAGCCCGGGAAAATGGACTCTGATGCAGACAGGAAGGATGGATGTGTAAGCTAATGGGGTGTGAGCCATTAAAATGCAGAATCATCTGCCTCTTGAAATGTCTTTTTCTCTCCTGCCAGTGACAGGAATAGGTATTACACTCAGCTCTAATTGTTCCAGAAAATAGGAAAGAACCACTCTTTGAAAGAAATTAATTTCCCCTGCTTTCCAAAATCCCAGCAGCCTTTTCTTTTGCTTTGCCTTGCCTCCCATTTCTTTATTTCAGCGCATACTTTACATTTTAGAGATCAGCATAAAGGGCAAAAGAATCACAATACTATTCAAAGAACCATCCCAGCCTGTTCAAAGTGGACACTTGAAGGTCCTAAAATTCCTAAACATCTTATTTGGGCCATCTGAAACAAAACATCTTTCCCAGGTCTGGCAGGTGCTCTGTTCTTGACCTTTTAGGGAAACACTATTTGAGATTCTTCACTGGAGCCTTTGGAGCCACAGAAGGTACCTGACCACGGCCTCGAGTTTTCTGTGGGTACACCAAGGGGGTAAAGGATATCTTTAGGTCTCCTTACTGTAGCAGTGATCATATTGATTTGTTTGACAGCAAAGCCCACGAGTCTCACAGAGATGGTGTGGTCCTGCAGGATGGGAGGGTTTCCCACTGTCTTCTCCAAAACCCCTTGGCATCCACATTTCTGGGGTTTCCTCTCCTTCCTGTGGCTCCTCTCCCATATTCCTGGGCCAGTTTCCTCCTCCAGATCCACCTGTCCATGATCCCCAGCATCACACCACAGGAGGAAACCACGATTCCTGTGGAGATGAGAAGGTCTCCCAGGGGATGCCCTGGGCAAAACCCACTTTTGACACCCTCAGCCCCTGAAAGGGGTGCAGGAAGCAGGTACCACCTGTCCTTTCACACAACAGCCTGGTCTAAGGCTTCAAACACTTATGTCCAAGAATATGACACAATGGGAGAGATGAATGAGGAAATGACTTCTCTGTTGACATTCTCTCTGCACCTCTCAGCAAGCCCTGTCAGCCCTGCCAACAAGGCTCTGCAGCCTGGAAAAAATTCAGGTTGTCCTGTTTCATTATTTTGGGAGAGAGTTAAACTGTAGTCACTGTGTCGCTGTGCTCCAGCCCTGAGGCAGGGGATGGACACGATGCTCAGCTCCCAGCACCTCCAACCGCCAGGATCGGGATGTTTTGGGGGCAAACTCGAGAGGACACCCGGGGGCGGGGAGGGGGGACGCGGCGGGGCACGGAGCGGGGTGGTGCCGAGGAGGAGGAGGAGGAAGAGGCAGCGAGGGCAGCCCGGCGGTGGCTGCGGACAGCCCGGAGTGTGCTGCTTGCCTGCGGGGGCGGCGGGAGTGCTGAGCTGGGCTGGGCTGAGCCGGGCTGGGCTGAGCCGGGCTGGGCTGAGCCGCGCTGGGCTGAGCCGAGCTGTGCCGGGCGGAGCTCAGCAGAACCGGGCTGTGCCGGGAGGAGCTCAGCAGAGCAGAGCAGGGCTGAGCCGAGCGTGGGCTGTTTGCCCGCCCGGGAGCCGAGCTGTGCCGGGCGGAGCTTAGCGGAGCAGAGCAGAGCAGTGCTGAGCCGACCCGGGCAGCGCCGGGCTGTGTCGGGAGGAGCTCAGCAGAGCTGGGCGGGACCGGGCTCAAGCCAAGCCGAGCTCAACTGAACCAGACTGCGCGGAGCCGAGCTGAACTGACGGAACCGGACCGATCCGAGCTGATCGGAGCCGAGGCGCGCTGCGCTGCGCGGGCAGCAGGTACCGCCGGCGGAGCGGGGCGGGATGCGCGGGGATGCGCGGGGGATGCGCGGGGATGCGCGGGGGATGCCCGGGGATGCCCGGGCAGGCTGTCCCGCTGCAGGGCGATGTGCCGGGGCCGGGTGGGACCCTCGGAGGGATAACCTGTGCGGCAGCACCGGGCAAGTTGAGGGCGCTACTTGGTGCTGTCGGCTTTTCGTTGTCCCTGGACGCTCCTGGTACGCTCGGCTCTCCTGGTACGCTCACAACTTGACACTTGTCCAGAGAGTTGTGTTTCATTATTTTAGATTTTTTTTTCCCTTAAATAAGAGTCTAGATTACTTAAAGCTCCTACACCTGGTGTCTCTAGCTAGTGTTTGTGGTTTCGCCATCACATTTTCCTGCCTTTAAAAAAGTGTTGTTTTCTCCCGTGTATCTTCATGCAACAAAGAAAAGGGGAAAGTGAGAAACAATGAAAGTCGACTACAAACAGCTTTAGTCAACACAGTGAACAAACTGGGGAAAATGTAGAGGGAAAACACTTTCCCCTGCTGGGCTCAGTGATGTTTTGTAGGTGTTTCATGGTTACAGCAGTATGTGATTAAACAGTCAGATTGAAGTCTAGTTTTAGATGCGATGCTGTATCTCAGCAGCTGGGTGTATCACTTGTGGATCGAGTTTGTCATGTTCTAGAAACAAGAGCTGGGGTAAGTTTGAAGGCAGATTGGGGCAGTTAAAGAGGAATGAAGTGCCTCCATCCCTCCTCCGCCCCGCGCTGTTCGAGCTGCATTTCCTTTCGGAGGAGGTGGCTCGGCTGAGCTCCCTGATGAACGCCAATCAAGTTAAACTCTTGGGTGTAATCGGATCCTTTTAAAGTGCAGCTACAAGGCAGGTAACCAACTTCTCGGCTGTTCTTTAATCTCCAGTAGTGTGATACTTTTCAGAGGGGGAAAGCTTTCTAAAAGCCTTTTCCTTTTTTTTTTTTTTTTTTTTTTTTGTTTTAACCGATGAAAGAACAGTAGCAAAAAAACCGACTTCAGCAGCTGAAAGCCACTCAATTGAGTCATGCTAACAGCAGATTATTTAGTAGGGTTACTAGGGCAGGAAGAGATAAAGTTTCACTGAACTTGCTATTTAAAAAAAAAAAAAAAAGGCGGGGGGAGGCAGAGCTATTTGCAGTGAAAAGGGCAATGTTCGAACTTTTGTATTTTTGAACAGCCAAGTCCTCCAAGCCCTGGACACATCTATTTTATATTTCTTTTTTTATCCTTCTTTTTAATTGAAGAAAGGACTTCACATCCCTATTGAGGCCACCAGGAATTCTGAGTTTCTGGGAAATATGCTTTAGGAGAGGAGTTGAGGGACCAGCAAGGAGCACCTGCTCCCAGGAGGTTCTTATCCCACCTGGCTCTGGTGGAACCAGGCTGCTGCTGTTCAGCTGGAAGTATCAGATGTCCTCCTAAGATTCTGCTTTCCTGGAGTTCACCATGGAGATGCCATTGCCTGAACTTCTGACATCAGAATTTAATCTGAATCCCACTGTGGGCTCCATGTTGTTGCCTCTGTCTCTTTTTTGCTGTCTCAGCTGGACATGAGATTTTAGTGTCCACCAGCCTTTACTTGCCAAGGCTTCCTGAGCCCCTCATTTTCCCCACATGATTTTTTAGCCAACCACTGTGAGGACATGTGGTGAATTAAGCAAGTGATGCTCAGCCTGTGCAGAAGTTTTTGACTGGAAAAGCTCCCTGCTTTAAGATGATGCCACAGTTGCGCTGGCACAGGCAGTGCAGAGTTTAGTTAGACTTTCTCCTCACTTCTACATGTATTTTGTGATTTTATTGAAGATTCGTATCTCCCTCCCGAACCTCCACCCTGCAGCTCAGCAGCCCCCTGTGCCCAGGCTGGTTTTGTACTCACACTGCTACACTGGGGAAACATTTTACATTCTTTTTTCCACCCCTCAGAGAACTGTGAGGGTTATTACACCTCCAGGGTGGAGCTGAGATTTTTTTTTTTCTGCCTCAAGTGTGTTTCCTTTCAAAGAAAGTCACTTGTTTGACTCTCAGAGCTGCTCACAGAAGCAGCATGTGGCTCAATATCCCATCAGAGGTGGAGAACTCAAAGGAGAGGTTTAGAGGGAGAGGCAAGGAAGGAGGGATGGAGGGAAAAGGAGAAGCAGCTTAGCGTTCCCAGCATGCCAAGGTTTTATTTTCCTTCCTCAGGATCTTTTTCAGGTTAGTCTCTGTTTATCCTCCCACTTTGTTCTGAAGATATGGTGAATATAACTTCTGATGGCGACTTTTTGGTTTCTTCTCTTATTATCTGACTTTAATTGCAAAGAGCTCCTCAGCAGCCTGGCAAGGAGGTGAAGTATGAAGCACCTTCCAGGGCTTTGTCAGGAGGGCTGTTCTGCTCTTGGCTTTTTTTGTGCATGTGTTTGTGGATCCAAGTTAAAACACTTGGCTGCAAATCCTGCCGTGGCTTCCCATCTTGCCAGGATTTGTGTAAACAGAGTGTTGTTCTTTGCCTAAGCTTCCAGAAAGTGACTCTTAACATGGGAAAGGAAGAGAAAGTCAACACAGGAGTATGAACATCCAAAACCTGTAGGTGTGAAATGATGTGTAGGACCAACCAGAGCCTTGATCCTGCAGTCACAGGTACCTGCAGCTTTGCACAGCTCCCTCACAGGGTTGCTCACGTGCCTCTTCTCACACAGAAACCTTCTCCAGATCACGCTGGTGATTGACAAAGGAGGCAGCCTGCAAACACTCGCTGACAGCTTGTTTCCATCCCTTGCTGTTGTTCTCTCTTTGCCTCCACGCCTTGCATCCAACTCCTGGTTGAGAGGAAAACATTGGCAAAGGCAGCCTGAGCTCCAAACCCTTCTCTGTAGCCAATTGCAAAGTGTTTTTATTGTATCATGGCTTGTTTGTGTCAATTTTGTGATTTATCTGCAGCGTTGCTTCTTTGTGTCAATGTTGTTATTTGTCAGGCCTGTTGGAGATTTTTAATCTTTCGCCACCAGCCAGATCACATCCAGCAGCAGAGATAACATTTATTAACTGTGATGGTGTGAGTGGAAGGAACCCAAATTCCTTTTTAAATCACTCCCAGTTGTCTTAGCAATGGATAATTCCTCTGGTTTGTATCATATCTTTTAATAACACCGTTGCTTCAGAGCAGCTTGCTGGGGCAGAATGGTGCCATCCCATTTGGGGATATTTTTATTTCTACCCATGTGTAAGAATATGTGCTGGGTTGACTCCTTTTGGTCAGAAATGCTGAGTGGAATAAGTGTACGGTTTTAAAGGATGTACCCAGGGTGAGATGAAAAGAAAAAGGTGCAGCTTTTACAAAACTGTGCCCCATCTCTCTCACCACGGTGCCATGTGTGGTGAGGATGTAGGGCTCAATTATCTCTCAGGTGAATTTCTTGGTATTTATCTGGGCTGTGAGATGTACAGGGGATAAGCTCTATGTGACATCTTTCTGGGTTTTTTTTTAGTAAATGGTCATTTCCACATCACATTTGACCCACTTTGGGCTGGATTTCTTCTCAGTGATCAGCTTCCTCAATTGTTATGGCATTTAATTTGCTTGGCATTCATTGTGAAGAAATGTATCCTCTTTTCCTTATCATCACACTTAACTGCAGGAAATACAAAATAGTCAGAGCATGTGCATAGGAAATACCAACCCTGAAAGGCAAAAAGAGTTCTGGTTGATAAATGAGTGAGCACAGGGAGGTTATGAATGTTGGGGCCATCCATGTATCATATTCAGCCTGATTCTGCTGGAATCACAGATAACAGAATGGTTTGGGTTGAAAAAGACCTTAAAGCCAGTTCTAACCCCGTGCCTTGGGCAGGGACAACTTTCACTGTCCCAGGTTGTTCCAAACCCCATCCAACCTGGCCTTGGACTCTGCCAAGGTTTTTTAATGAGAAATCTGTATTGATTTACCAAAGTATCATCTCCTGGCATAGACAAGGCACCTACAATGATGAAAAAAGTCAATTTCCATCCAGTGTTGTCAGAGCACAGACAGTTAAAGTATTTGATGTGATGTCTAGAGGAGAAGTTGGAACAACTTCCATGATACACAAAGGAATCCAAAATTGACATTAAAAACCATTTACACTTATCACATGATAATTATCAGCCAACATGGCATTGGAAAGACTGTCTCCATAATTCCAACTGCCATGACAGGAGCTGGGCATGAGAAAGCACATGAATCCATAAAAATAAGTTAATTCTATATACACATGCGTTCTTATATATTGTTTATGAGTGAAAGCAAACGTAGCAAAGCCATGGTACATCTGGAAATAGAAAAGGTGAAAGCAGGAGATGGAAAGAAGGAAGAGGTGCTGCAGCCTTGTGTGTAGCAAGATTGCAGGTCTTCCTGGGCTCAGTGACCCAGGTAAGGTGTTAAAACAGCAGAATCTAAACTGGGAGCATCAGACCAGATGGCTTTGCAGGACAAGAGAAATGAAGATGTTTTCCTTTCCAAAACACAGAATATGTTCAGGGTTTTTAAGTTCTTTCACGGAAATATTTCAGTCCGTGACAAAGTTGTTTTGAATGCGAAAGCTGCTATTGTGTCTTGTAGGGATTTAGTTAAAGATGATCAGTGCACTTCCACTCAGTTATTTCCTGGGGCTTCCAAGGTGTGACTGACAGCAAGGTTTTTCTTGGGTTTAGTAGGGGAATATTTTATCCCTGAGTGTCCCCATTAATGCAGTAACTCCCCACTTTGTACCCAGTTCTTTCCTTGGGATCAAACACACGACAGCAGTTGCCTCATTTGGGCTAAATGCCTCTGTTTGAGAGGCCAGATTTAACCTGTAATCTATATAAACTGCCCAGACATGTGGCCTTATTTTTTTTTTTTTAAACAAGAAACCCAAACAAAAGGAAACAAAAGAAGCAAAAACCAAAAAGTAAAAGAGGGAGAGAATCCTGCTAGTAGAAGCAGGATTGACACAGAATCATTGAATCATTGAATGGTTTGGGTTGCAAAGCACCTTAAAGATCATCTCATTCCATCCCCCTGCCATGGTCATGGACATATTGCACTGGATCAGGTTGGTCAGATCCTGGCCTTGAATACTTCCAGGGATGGGGAAGGAGATCAAACACACTCCCATAAAGCTGGAGTGACTCTCCTGAACCATTTGTGTTGCAGCTTTGCCTTGGTACAAATGAAGTCCTGATTCAGCTTGGTCTTTTCATGACCCTCTGAATTTGTAAATAGTAGATAACAATCCCCAGGGATACTCAAGGACACCACAGCCAGCAGTAGGATGGCTGTCACATTCCCAAAAGGGCCAGGCTTTGGGGTCACCTGGTGCCAGAAATCCCCAGGAACCTGACTCCAGACTTCTGCAAGTGCTTTGGGATCTTTTGTCTCCAAACCAAACTTTTGTTTCCATCCTAAACTTACACGATTAATTTTTCACTTGGATCCAAGCATGAGGAGGTTTTTGATGTGCCATTCCACTTTGCTGTGGTCTTTCTATGTGCTGGTGAGGCTGCTCCTCTTTCCCACCCAAATCAGCAGCAAAAGTCAGGAATAGCTGAGGTGGGAGAAGAATCTGAGCAAGAGGGGAGGTCTTTTGGGGCTGATATGTCAAGAGCAGAAAGAGCAGCTGAGGCTTATGGAGATCTGTTCTGACTTGTGAATGGGATTTGGACAAGGTCATGCCCTACATCAGTGTACATAAATATAATATCCATAGAGAACAAAGAGATGAGAACAGTTGTGGGAGTCACTGTTGCTTGTCTTGAAGGACTGTGCACGTGTTGAGGGCTGAATTTACCCAGGTTTTCCCCTCCCACCCTTACAGTAACACTTGCTATTTATGTTTTGATTTACAACACGGGTGCAATAGTAAAGAACCAGCATCCTCCAGCTTCCCTTTTCAGCTCTCCTGTCCCTCTTCCCCCTTGGGCCAGGGGAGTGTGTCAGGACAGCTACAGACATGGTTATTAAAACAATTAAAACATTGTTTAAGTAAATAAAGAGCTCCTGAAAACAGCTCTTTTTCTCCCTGTCCTCCCCACCATCAAAGCAAGGTAATTCTCTGCAATGTATTCTGTGGTGAAATTGGAAATTATGGTGCTTTTACCAGATCTCATCATTAGAAAATTTAATTATATGGCTTCTGTCAGTTTTCCCAGTTCCTAGTCGTTAGCATTGTCCTTCTGCCTTATTTTCAGACCGGATTCAAACTCCACAGAAAGTAAATAAAGGTTTCAGTGCATTTTGATTCAGTCTGTTGTACTTGGGCAAAGCTGTAAACCCACATGTGTTAGCTCATGTGGGTTTTAATGCAGAAGAAACACCTGTAAGCTGATCTCTGAATTTACTCAGCTTCTGGCAGGTGAGACCCCCGTGTGGGAGTCATTCCCTCTTGTCTCAGAAGTTGGGAGAAAGAGGCATTTGAGGTCAGCAGGCATTTGACCCATTTCAGTCAGCGACATGGAGATAATGGAAACTGAAAACCCAGCAGGTCTCTTTCTTTCTGCTGTTTGTGAAGAGGGCTTGGGGTGAATAGTCCACATGCAAATGTGTATGGAGTAGGTAGGAGAGTGAATTTCTAAAGCTGGGCGTCAGGAATTGGTTGGTTTGGGTGGAGAGGAGAGGGAAGAGACCTTCAGTGTGTCCCTGTTTGGGATTTTGTGAGTGTACCTGGACATCTGAGTGTGTGACTGAGCTTCTCTCTGGCTCGTGGTGTGTGTAGGAGGAGGGACAGCACATTCCCAGGGCTCTGCACTGCTCAGCTGAGCTGGGACAGAGATGCTGAGGTGAAGCAGATATCGTCTGCTGGTTCATGATTTAGCTTTTCATAGTGTGAAGATGAACTCATGAAGGTTTTGCTTAAGCAGCCAAATAGTGATGTGAAAAACACCCAAACCTAACCAGAAACTAAATTAAAAACTAAAACAACAAAAATGCTTCTCCATCCCAAAAGCCTGGTTCTCATCACTTTGGGCTAAAATTAATTTTGTCTGTGTTTTATATTTCATTTTTCCTCCCACTGTATGTTCTATATCCCTCCCAGTCAGGGAGATAACCAAGGGCAAAAGCGCAGAAAGAAACTGGTGGATAAATGATAAAGTTGATGTGAGATAAATGGTGAGTGGAATGGGAAGATAGGAAGAGGTAGAAAATCTCCCAGGAACTGATCTGAAGCTCTGACACAGAACAGGACACCACACTATAAATGGGAAGAGGACTTTCAGCCTAACTGGAGCCAGAGCTTCTTTATTTAAATATAAGTGTCATTTTAAATTGAGTGTGACTGAAGAAGAAATGATACATCAGTGTTTATTATAGGAGGCTGGAGTCCAGAGGCATTGGGAGTGGGAAAGATACAGAAGTTGGAGTTGGGATGGAGTTGACATGTGGCACCTGAGATTGATGGAAACAACAACAGTTGGGGGTGATTGTGGTGAAGCCATGGCAGCAAAAACTGATGGAGCAGAGAAGGAAGGCAGAAGCTGTAGATCTACCAGCTTCTGCTGCGCAAAAGAACTATTTCTGATCTAAATATGTATTTGTGTAATTTTATTTAGCAGAATAAACGTCAAGCTGCAAAGGTGTGGAAAAGGCTGAACTACTTGAATATCCTGGTGTATTATGATAAAGTGTGAGTGGCAGGCTCACAGGACAGAATTCTCCTGAGACTTCCTGGGAGGATTTCAGAAGGAGGAGGACTGAGGGTGAAGACTCGTGCTGTTGGGGTGCCTAAAATGAGTTATCTGGCAGTCATGCATCTTTTTGCAGTTCCTATTTCCTGATAGGAAATGTCCAGTGCTGCAGAGGAGTGAGGAGAAAACACTAATTCTCCTTAAATAATAGTGCAAGCTCTGGAGAAATGTGGGACAATCCTAGATCAAAATGAGTTTCCTAAAATATATGGACTCATGGAATGGTTTGGGTTGGAAGGGACACTAAAGGTCATCTCATTCCAACCCCTGCCATGGGCAGAGACACCTTCCACTAGACCTAGATTACTCCAAGCCCCATCCAGCTTGTCCTTCATTTCCAAAATCCTTTTTGTCACACAGAAATAAGGTGTTCATGTCCAGTGTGGACCCCCAGTTCTGATCTGAGGCCCCTGTGACAGATTTGCCCACTATTTTTGAGGAGCGTGTGGTAAAACCAAGCACACAAGAAGCTTCATTGCTGACAGATGGCCAGACAGATACACCAAGGATGATGCAGAAAAAGTCTGCTGGGTGGCAGAAGGGTGGGGAAATGCTCTTTTCCAGCCCAACATTTCTGTAATCCAGGGTCCAAATACCCTGAGCAGATTTCTGGATTAAACCAAGACATTAAATACTCCTATTGCTGAATGAGGTTCATCATAGCATGAAAATGTGCCTGAAGAAGGAGGGATCTTCATAAGTCTGTACCCCTCCTTGGGATTTTTTCTTTCTTTTTGAGATAAAGAAAGTAAAAAATAGGTGCAGATGCTGGCACTGGCAGGAAGTCAATGCATTAAAAAACATCCTGGTACAAGATGGTGAAGTATTTAAGGAACGCTCCACCTGTGTCATTAAAAAAAGCACCAAAAAACACCCAAAAGGCCATAGCAAGAAATCTGTGGACCAGTGCCAAAATTGTGCAGAAATACAGAAATTGCTGTGCTAATGAGAAAGAGGCTAAATGAAAGGATATATTGTAGCTACACCTCAGTTCCAGATATCTTTATTTCCCTCCTTACATTGAAAAGCTCTTGAAAGAATTTTGTGTTCAGCATTTGATAAACAGGGCTCTGCCACGTCTAATTTTGTCTGTGTTTGTTAGGAGACAATTAAAAGCTAAAAATGTAAGGTAGTATTAAAAATTATAAATAGGTACAATGGGGACAATTACTTTGAAAACATTTCTTTTGAGCTTGTGTACCCCAGGTGTTACTGAAATTAAGTGATACAGGAAAATAAATTAACCAGAAGCTTTCCAGGAAAAAAAGGAAGCAAAATTGACAAGTTGCTTTTAATAATCTGGACTCCAAAAAATGCACAGAAAAAAAGGAAATGTTTTACAAAGGTGCATAAACTGGATAGTTGGGCATTTTCCAACAGTACAAGTGAGAAAGATTGCTTTGTTTCAGGACCACACATGACAAAAATTCATTAAATGTGAGGGAAAAAAGGGGTTTGACCTGGCCTCAGGGACAGGACCTGGATGGGTTTAATCCAAACAGAGATTTGGTGAGTCTGCTCTGCTTCTCTTTCCAGTTTGCACAAGTAACAAAGGTTTGAGATTTAAAAGCCTTGCCAAGGTAGATAAATTCCCATTGTCTACTGGAAAACAAAAGGCATATCTGAGAGAGATTCTTCTTTTGCTGCAAGAATTTTTCTCCTCCTCGATGAGCAAATTAAAAAGTGCTGAGGGGTGTTCCTGTGCATTGGAACAGTGCAAAGGAACAGAATTCCTTTTTCTATTTCTAAGCAAATTTCAGAGTGGATGCTTTTAGTGTGTGATCCTCACCCAGCTGCCTTTCACTGTCTTTCCAAGGTGTCCTCACTGTTAGAAGTGAATGCATCTGTTTCTGGATCAAACCCTAAAATCTGGGTCCTTTCCACTGAATATCTGTGGTAGGACTGACCTTAGCCATCTTTGTGTAATCACAGTGCAAAACAGCAGTTCCAGGATGGGTTTGTCTTTATTTAAAATATCCTCTTTAGGATGGGGTGATGCATCCCTACAAATGTTTATTCCTCTGTGCTGGCTATTCTGGGAGCTGGGGTGGAAATCCATACGTGCAGTGCAGTTGTCTCTGTACATTCATGTGAATCCACCCTTAATCTCTTCCCAGGCAGCCTGGCTGTGATTTCCCAGCCTCTTTATCCCCTCCAAAATGCAGTTGCTGCTCACCACCCCCACACTGCATCATCATTCCTGCTTAGGAAAGGCACCTGCATCCCTGCTGGGTCAGTCAGAGCAGGGAGTGGATGCAGCTGCAAACTCGCTGGTCAAGCAGAGAAAGAAAGGTTGCTTTTAGAGAAATCTGCTCTAAAGAGACATCAGGCTGTGCTGGAAGAGATTGGGAAGCTGCAGTGTGACGTGGGGAGAAAAGCTGAACCATATCCTTGGGCACAGCCTGTGTTGAGGTCAGGTTGAAGGAATTGTTGTGAGGAGACCTCAGGGGATAACAAAGCACAAATTTCCTATTTTTAAGACCCAGCTATACACGTATCTGCTAGAAAGGTTGAGGATTCCATCCTAGAGTCCATTCTGCAATGACCACTGGCATTCCCAGCAGCTCTTTCCTGCAATTCCACCAACCCTTCCACAGCTGTAAATCTGTTCACCTGTGTTAACTCCTCTGCAGCTTAATCGTGTTGAAGACCCAAAAATGGACCTGAGGCTCTGGTCTTGCCTTGTGCACCCCAAATGCAACAAAAGAAAACCCCTGAGCTCAGCAGAGTCCAGGCAGTGTTTGTAGGCTGTGAATAAGAGACAGGTCTTGTTACCAGCACACACAGCTTGCTCCAAACACAGCATCACAATACAGCCCAGAGGGTTTTTAAGAGCAATGTCCATCCCTGACCTTGTCCTGTGTTTCCTCCCCCTCTCCCTCCACTGCCTTTGGGAGATGTTGAAGATGGGGTGGCTGGTTACAGAGAGAGGGAAAATTAAATGGCTCTGCAGATTCCCCTCCTCTTCCTCCTCCTCCTCCTCTGATCCACATCCTTGTAAAAGGAATGTGTGAAAAATGTTGGTGGCACCCAGAGGGGCTCTGAACTTCCTCCATGAGAAGGCTGGTTTGATCTCATTTGAAATAACAACTGATATGGCCATCCAAAAAGAGTCACTCAGGAGTTATTTAGATCCACATTCCCTACTGTCTGGCCTGTGGGATATGAGGAGTCAGGGGACAGAGAGAGGGACTTCAGCCATCCCTGCTGGTGTTCAGTGTTGCTCTTGAAATCTGCAGGAAGGCCTTGAGGTGAGTTATGCTCATGTGCAGGTCTCCACCAGCCTTACAATCAGATCTCTGCAGGGTCAGGACCTGCCTTTTTCACTGGGAGATGCCTTGGAAAGGGGGTGAAAGAAAGTTCATACCCTTCAGCTATACCTCCTGGATCCTTTCCCTCTTGCTGATGATGATCTGGAGATTATGAACTCATTTTGCAAGCGCAGTTTGGAGAGAGAGCTGGAAATGTTCCCTCTGACCTCAAGAAAATGAGTTTGATGACATTAGGAAAGCAGCATCTCAAATCCAGAAATATTTCCCTTTCCAGCTGGCCCTTATTCAGTGAATTACCATCTTTACTGTGTCATACTTGCATCCATTTTCAGTCAGTGAAAGGCAAAAGCATAAATCCCACCACAGGCAGCTGTCCTCCATCCAGATCTTCCTCTGATGGAGACCAGAAGCTCGTTCCTTCCTCTCTACTTAACCACAATTAATTAAGCATATTAAAGAGTTTATTACTTCCTAATATCATCTGAGAATGATTTCCATCTGTTGCATTATTCTCCAGGGTGGGCAAAGCTCCCCTGTGCCAGCAAAGTGGGGTGCAGCAGTGCTGAACCCCAATTACACTGTTTTACATACAGAATATTTCACTGGAGGAGAGGTTGCAGGTGGCCTCTCACAGAAAGCTGCATTTCATCCTCAGTTTTCAGATACCTCATGGTATCCTTTCCACTGGGAAATTAAGCAGACACTCTCCATATCCACTGCAGCTGTTTCTGGTGTTAAATTAAACTGCTGCTATTACAGCGAGCCGCGCTGGAGCTGAGTTGTGTTGTTCCTTAATTGTTTATGGCTGTGGATGCCAGCCAAGCAGCAGTCCTGGAGTGGCAAACACTGGAAATCTGACCTGCAAAACAGATGTTTGGGCCAAAGCCAAGGTGGTTGCAGGAAAGACAGTGGGAGAGAAGCAGGAAACCAGTTATGTGTCTGATTTATCGGGCAGGGTAAAGAAATTCAGCCCAGGGCAGAGTGCTCACATGAGGCTGGTACAGCAGTGAACTCTGGTTTTAGCAAGCTTGAGGCAGAGCTTTTGAGGTTTTTAAGGGCAGCTGTTGGTTTATCATGCTAACTCCCAGTGTGCCAAACCCAAGTGCTTTGCAGCTGGTGGGAAATTCTCACCTTTTTGCTGGAGGGTGCAGAGCATCTCCTGCAATAAACTGGTTTATGTGAAGTCCCAGCACAAGTCTTTCAGATCTGGCACATTGAAGGGACCTGTTGAAATTTTTAGTGGTTTGAGGAATCTGATCAAAACCAGATCTTTCAGTGAAGGTGCTTCATGAACAGATCATCCCCAGGTATTCCCATTTGCTCTCAAAGGAGGGAAATCTCACACTGGTGGCTCCAGCTCAGGATCTGAGGGTGCCAGTTCCTCTCTATTCCTCTCTCAGGAGCCCAGGTGGCTGCCTGACGTGGGGATGCAGATGCTGTAGACATCTGGGTCTTGGTAAGACCATCTTACTGTTTCTTCACAGAACCACAGGCTGCTTGAGCTTTGAAGTGACCTCTTCTTGTCCCCCTCTCCTGTCCAAGCAGGGACACCAGGAGCCATTCGCCCTGGATCATGCCCAGATGACATTTGAATACTTCAAGAATGAAGATTCCACAACATCTCTGGGATACCTGGTCAGGAAGTGCTCGATTGCACAGAACAAAAATGAAATATTCCACTGGAGGGGAGGGAAGAACCATCCAGCCAGCATTTAAGATTAAGGAAAGTCTTCAGTGTCACTGTCCAGGGAGCCAATCCACAGACCTGAAAACGTGTCTTGTAGCACATCCAAGCAGTGATTTTTGGACCAGTGATATGAGTACTTAGTACAATATTTAGCATATTTAGTATTTATCAGGACAAGATGCTTTCACAGTTCTAACTGTGTTGTGAATACATTGATTTAATTGAACTGTGATGAATTCCAACTCAGACTTTTATCCCTAATTTTATTTCTTTAGCATCTGTGCCAATAGTGTGACCACATTTTATTGCTGAGGGGCCATCAAAATAGCTTTGGATTCTTTTAGCAGCACTCGTGTTCTCAGATGCTCAGCACATTGACTAATAATTCTGACTGGCACTCTGAGCTTTTAAAGAACTTTGAAAGTCCTGATAAAGGAATTCTTAACCCCCTGTACTTCCTCCTGCTCCTGCCTGTGGAACAAGAGGTTCCTAAAGTCAGAGGTGTGGGAATTGGGGATTTGGAAGATGAGGATAATCTTCTCTAGCCCAGCAGTGACCAGAATAGGTGGAGTATAGTAGAGGACGTTTCTGTTCACACACAGAGGCACAGTGAAGATGTTTTGGCTGTTGGCTTTAGTCCTTGGCCATCTTTAGGTTTCCACACTGATGCTACAGAACATATAATTCCTTGGATTTCTCTTCTGCTGCCAGAGACCCTTTGATTTGTTTTTGCTTTTATCTTTAGGCTGAGTAGGCTTCTTATTTTTTGAAACAAAGGAAATGTCTAAATAATAATTAATGTCTGCATTACACAGAGAGGGAAAATATACATACAGATATTTCTTTCCGATGAAGAGATTTTTTCCCTTTGAATTTGATCAGATTTCTCTGCTTCTGACAGTTGAGGCAGACATTTTAGCCCTTTCTGGCCATGGAGCAGTCATAAACCACTGACTGTACTTCTGTGCAGTGCCACAGGTCTACCTGTGCTTGAGGATCTATTGAAATGCAAGTGGCTCTCCAAAGCAGCTTCATGAGGCACTCGGCTGATGTGAAACATCCTTCAGAGTTGTTGCTCTCATCCAGAGGAGAACAGGATCATCCTAATCTCCTATATCCAGCCCCAGCTGGTGCTTTGCCTTCCCCACCAGCTTCTGAGAATTTCTGATGTTTTCCTGGTTGAGGGCAATGCCATGTGCAGAAGTCCTTGACCTGTGCATTCCTAGGGATACACAGTAGACATGAGTCATAGGATATTTTCCTCTTTCTCTGCCCCATCCTGTCTTCCCCAAAAATCTGATGGTTTTCTTCTCTTTTAAGTGCAGTATCCAAACAGGTTTGGGACTTTTTGCTGTTTTCCTGAAAACTCAGCGCCATTGTTGGCTAACTCACCCAGGAGCTCAAATGGGAAGGAGAGTCTTCTGATAATTTTTATTGTATAAATTGAACTTATGTAGAGTAGAAAACTCAGGGAAACCTCCTGGGAAGGCAAAATCTCTGTCAGAGAACATGGACAGTTGGCTGCATGAGCCATCTGTGTCAGAAAATGTTGGAATATGAGTGCTCAGAGCTTGTGACCACTCAGCCAGAAGAGCTGCTGCTCCAGTCCCAGCACTAACTACAGCCGTTTGTTTTATAAAACAGGAAGAAGGAGAAGATCTCATCAGATCCAGGATACAAGTGGAACAACAACCTGCTGCCACCTGGCCATGCACTGACAGGAAGTTGTTCTGGGGTTTGTGATTTTGTACAAGGGGCTGATGGAAACTCATCGCTCCACGCTGCTGGGGAAGAGAGAAGACACTCAAGCAAAGGGCTACATCTTGGTTCCTCAAGTTTTCCTCTCTCCTTGATGGTCTTGGCTCCTGTCTTCTTGAAAGAGAGGCAGGTTTTAAAGTCAGCCTGGCCAGAGGAGAAGTTATCCTCATTCCTTCAGCTGAGAAGATCCTTTCCATGTTGTCCACAACTGTGATGAAAAGAGAAGCCACTCTCAGAGGCTGAACTTATCCATCAGGAAGATACCATTTACAGGTAAGAAAATCCTATTCCCACCAAAGAATCTGGAACTTCTTCCATGTGAGGCTCCAGAAGCTGCCCTTCAGAGAGAGCATTTTTTATGTGTAAAATGGAGAAGAAGCTTGTCTGCTTTCCACACCACGAGTCATTCAACCTTTTGCTGTTGTGCTTGAACAACATGTCATTGTCCATATATTTGACAGATAACAGCTGGTGATAGCACTGATGTCTTTTAACTCTGGTGGTCCAAGACAGACATCTGCAGCTGAGTTCAAAGTGCCTTTTGCTTCCCACTGACTGGAAGAGAAGCCAGAGATTACAAGCTGAGATGATGAGACAAAAGTTGGGTGGTAAAACTCAGTTTTGGGCCCAGATGGCACAATGATGGGCACTAGCTAGAGCAGTTAATAATGTCTGGTTTCAGTAAATCTTCTTTCAGACAGCTTTGAAAGAGCTTGCTGAGAAAGTTTTGTAGTGTTTCAACCCAAAGGTTTTGCAGTGTTTCCTGGCACCTTGATTTTATTTGTTTCTGTTTTCAGCTGCTTAAAATAATCCTGAGGTAGTGGGGTTTTTTTGGTGGGGGTTTTAGTTTCACTGTCCATACAGTGTGGTTCATATGAGCTAAATTTTCTCTTTATAGCTTCACTTGTGAATATGGTTCAGCACCCAGGAATGCCCGAGATCCTTTCCATGCTGCATATAAATAGTACACAGTTATTTCACAGTTTCATGTTCAGCTTGCAGGCTTCCAAGAGTATTCCCAAACCCCTCTCTATTCCCATAGCACTCAGGCTCTTGATGTGACTCAACATAAATTCCAGCAGAGCTTTATCCCAAGCCAAGAAAGCTCTGATTTGACTCCCGTGCATTGTCATCCTCATTCCCGACGGTCGGCGTGAAGTCATCAGCGCTCAGAGCTGCTCTTGTGGGTTTTTCCAGCCCTGGGATGAGTTCAGCTCTGTGGCTAAGCCCACAGCTGAGTTTCACCACCTTGGGCACGTTCAGCAGCGCTGGGTCAGTCCGTGGAAGGAAGTCTCTCCAGCTGGATGGATAACTAGCGACCGACGTCCCGCTGTCCGACGGAGATAAGGGGCTGGTGGAAACCAGGGGAATTTTTAGACTCTCTGCCTGTCTTTTGTTTGGCACAGGGCTTGTCATGTCTCCCTTCCTGCGAATTGGTTTGTCCAACTATGACAGTGGTCCTTACCTGCCGTCCCAGGGGGAGGTGATTAACCCCTACTGCGCCGTGATGGTTAAAGAAGCCGTGGAGTCAGGTAAGTGGGGAAGGGTTAAATGTAGATGGGGGCTTTATAAGCAATTTCTGTGCCTTTCTGTGTCATTTCCTGTGTGTAGGAAACATGCTGGTAAATCATAATGAACCATAAAATAGGCTGGCTTGGAAGAGACCTCAAAGATCATCCAGTTCCAGCCCTGCTTTGTAAGGGTTTGTGAAGTCCTTTTTGTGTCCCAGCACAGTGCAAGTTTGGGTTTGGTGTGGTGTGCAAGGCAATCTGATTTTGAGATGATGCCCAGCAAATCCATGTCTTCAATTTGAAGTTATTATCAGCTGCATTACAAGCCCCAGCATGTGACAGAGCAGATGAGCTGAGCTGTATTTGGTTTCACCCTGCCGTGAGCAGTTGTTGGTTTGTCAGTGGGACTCCAGACAGGTGAAATCTCAGTGTCCCAAAATATTCTGGCAAGGCCATCTTTGTTAATCACATTTTTTTGGGAACTTATAGACCCAACCATTTCCATAATTAAAAAAAAAGGCACTCAAACAGTCCAGTCTTTGCAGAGAGAGTTGATTTCTCTGTGTAATTGCTGTGCTGTGTGAAAGGTCTGAAAATGAAACCTCCTGAGAAGCTGTTTGCTGTGTCTGGATATATGGATTGTTGCACATTTTTCTTGATTTAACAATGCTGATAAGCCCTGCTTGGGAAAACATTTATTATAAGTCTTATGCATGAATATAATTCCAGTGAAAGCATGAAAAGTTCTGCAGTTGTGCTTTTGAAGAGTCATGAAGAGCAAGACCTTGAGTGTTAGGGAATTTCTCATATTGGCTGACATTTAGCTTAAATCTTTGATAAACTTCTAATTTGACTGCTGTGATACTTTAAAAAATAAAATCCCCTCAGAAATCCCTATTTATTGAGAATCTCCATGACTCTAATTCCCAGAGGATGTTAAAGTAGTTTAAAAAAATTAGAATTTTAAAATAATTCAGTATTTCACTGGGGTTCATTTTTTGTTTAAGAGTCAGCATTTATCACATTGAACTTTGTCTTGCTCTAAATGATACTTTAAATAATAATAATGGAAGATGTGGTGAATAGTAAATTCAAAAGGAAAGAAAATACTGTATGACAAGATATCCCTAAGATCTCACTTTTATCAGAAAATACGTTCTATTTTAGCTCTGTGCAGAGCTTGGCTGTTTGCTTTAATGAAGCTTTTGAAAGCCATAACTCAAATTGGAATCTGTGTCAGTTCAAAAGTGAATAAAATCAATTTGGTCAGAACAGACCTGTATTTATTTGTCTGACACAGAGCTGAAAGTGTTTTCTGGTATCCAACAAACACAAACTACTGACTAAGGGATATAATTTTTGTGCTCCTCAGAGTAAAAAATTGTAATTATCATAATAATAATTATAGTCATTTTAATAATTACTGTTGTAATTATAATTATTTTAATTACTATTATAATAAATCCACTACCAACAAGAAACAAAAAATTGCGTTTGAGGGAACTTTTCTCTATTAGTAGGGACTGAATGTAGGAAAAGTGACTTTCTGCTATTAGAAGATTTCTGTTTGCTGGGATGAAATTTCATCTAGTGGTTGCTAAGAGGACAGTGGGACAGCCAGAGGGACTTCTCACATCAGTGAACCTCCTGGGACTGATTCACCTCAGACTCCCCTCTTAGGGTGGCTGAAGCACCCTTGGGAGGTGTTAACCTGCTGCTGGTGTTTAAATGTGTGGATGGCCAACTTTACCTTAAAGTGACCAAGAAAAGTGAGCTCACCATGGGACTCATCTGCTCTATAATTCAGGATATTGATGTTTGAGCAATCCCAGCCTGAGGAGCACATCCATGATGAGTGTGATGAATCACACCCTGGAAACGCTCTCCCCTGACCAGACAGACCACTCAGAGGTACTCATCTGATACTCAGGGAGATGAGTCTGACTCTGAATGCCAGGAATGCTCTCAACGTGACCATTGCAAGGAGCTGTCATGCTCTAACAGGCTTCAAGAAGGTGAAAGATCTCCACAAAAACATTAGCTGATTATATTTGAGGTAGAATCATGGAATCATTAAGGTTGGGGAAGACCTCCAGAACCATCAAGTCCAACTATTAATCCAACACTGCCAGTTCAGTCCACCACTAAACTATGTCTTATCCCTGCTTCATGATTTTTTTTTTTTTTTTTGGTCATAGTTTGCTCTCCAGCTCACTGGTCTGACAAAGCACTTGCTTCTCAGTTGTAATGGGATTAAAATATATGTGTATATATATATATTGGTTCCCTGATATGCAAATTTTGGCTAAAATTTTGGCATGGCCAAGCAGTAGGAGTGGATCAGCTGCACAGCTGGTGAGAGATGCAAATCATCCTGACCACCAGCCTTGTGCTCTGACACTTGGACAGTAAGATATTTACCGGGCAAAAATGATTGCTGAGCAGGGCAGGACATGTCTAAATGTTCAAGACCAGGTTGGACAGGGCTTGGAACAACCTGGTCTAGTGGAAGGTGTCCTGTCCATGGCAGGGGGATGGAACTGGATGGTTTTTAAGGTTCCTTCCAACCTAAACCACTCTGTGTTTCTATGTTTAGCATTAGCAGCATGAGGGGTTTTTGGTTTTGTTTGTTTCGTTGGTTGGTTGGGTTTTTGCAAACAGAGCAGTGGGTAAATGTGTTTGGTTTACAAAAACAAGCAGTTTGACTTTGGATTCATGCCAAATGCTGTCCCTGGTCAACCAGCCATAATGGGAAGGTCATTGCCATAGAGGTGCCCAGGGATCTGGGAGTAGTGAACATCATCTGTGGACACAGGGGTGTCACAGTAAGATCACCCCAAAGAATTTCAGAAGTTCTGAATAGATCTTGGGCAGCCTTTTAGATTTTTCCACTCACTTATTTTGTAAAAGGGACTCTGGCACATTATAATACAATCTTTAAAAAAACCAAACAAACCAGACAAACAAAAAACAAACCACACCTCCATACAGTTGGAAGTGTAACAGCAATTTATAATTAACAACAAAATATTTCAGAAATTATATGTGCCTCTGAGATATAAAAAGTTTCTGCCCTTTAAAAGTGGCTCCAGCCTTCACAAGCCACCTGGCCTGGTGCCATTTTACCACCTGCCTTGGTGACATTTGCTTCATGAAAGATCCTGCTCCATGTTTGAACTCAGCAAAGCCTCCAGGAAAAGCTCTCCCGGCTACAGTGGAAGCTGCTCCCCGGGAAAGACAGTTGCTATTTCATTTTTCAGGACCCCGGGGTTAGATTAATCCCTGGCAGGATTCCACAGCCGTCAGTGGGGATGCACCAGGGGTGACTGTCTGATCCCATCTATCGGGCAGTTCATTCACATTCCAGGGTTTGTTTATTTAAGCCTGGCGTTCTGGAGTGCAACGCAAACGAAAGCACTTGTTTTGCAAGTGCTGTGTTTCACTTCTGTGGTTGTTTCACTGGTTCAGCAAAGAAATAATGGTCTTTTACTGAGATTTCTGTTTTCTGGGATGCTGGGAAGTTTGTGTCTCATTTTCATCTCTGATTTTTTGTGCTTTTTGTTGAAAGAGTATGTTGAATATATATTTACGAACTTGATGTGAATGAACTAAGTCTGCAGACAATAAGCTCAGTATAGAATTGCCTCAATCTGCATATATGAAAAGTCAACCCCATGACAGAGATGGATTCACCTTAGACTGAGGTGCTCTGAGTTTGGGGAAGTCGGATTTGGGCTTAAAATTTAGCTGCACAACTGCTCGTCACACCAGGCAGGAGACTGAGAAGTTGATTGATACTGCACGAGTGATCTGGGGATCAGATCATTTCCCCCCAGGAAAATAGTGGAGGCACCATCCCTGAAAGTGTTCAAAAAATGAGTGGGTGTGGCACTTGGGGATATGTTTTAGTGGGCAAGATGGTTTTTGGGTGGAGGTTGGACTTGGTGGTCTCAGAGGTCTTTTCCAACTTTAATGATTCCATGATCTCTGCTTAGTTTTTGATGCAGACCAGTGCTGATGGTCAGACCTTAAATCGAGTTTATGTGGTGGAACCAAGTGCAAAACTGCTTTGTTATTGCCAGGTGTTGGGTCGTGGGCTGGAATTTCATTGTCAGGCCTGCCTGCAGGTTCCTCAGGAAGCTGCACCTCAACCCAAATCTGTCTATTGAGTTTTGTAGAAAACTTTATATAGAAGCTCTGGCAGACATTTCTCCGTGTACAGGGTGGTCAAGGGAGATTTTTGTTATCATCTCACAGCCCTGACATTTGTTCTTTCCCCTGTAAACATTCTCTCATTTCCTGAGATGAATATCACACAATCAGGAATCACTGTTCCCTTCATTCTCCTTCTCTCCTGCTTCCCATAACACTGGAGCTTATTTGCCAGTTTTAATCTATCCTGTAGGTGTGGCACAAGCCTCAGATATCCTGGAGTTCCTGCCTGAGTAAATTAAAGCTGAGCAGAGGGAAGAAACCTGAATTTGACCTCCCATCTAGGGAAAAATTTTCTCCAGCACGTGTCACTTTCCAGGCTATCAGCTGCATGTTCTTTTCCAGCTGGGTGAGAGGAGGGAAATGCTGGGATTATTGGAAATAGGAGCAGGGTCTTTAGCAGACAGGGGTCACAGGTCTGCTGCTTTTTCTCTCTTACCCCTCCAGCTTCAGCATTTGATGGGCTGAACATTTGGAGAAGGTAACTGTGATGTAGAATTTACCTTGAGTAAGCATCCAAGACTTTTACAGGACTGTTTGAAATAAAACTGTCTCTGTGAGAATAAATAAATCTGGCTGAGGCTCTTTTCAGAGAGACCCATTTAGTACCTCTGCAAGCCTCAGAGATATCCATTTTTTACCCATCACCATTTTAAGATGCTGTGAAGGAAGAGGAGTTACAGCACGAGGGAAAGTTTGCTCAGTTGAAAACTCTACATCCCTGTGGAATGGTTGCAGGTCTGCAAGACAGTTTGTGTTTTAATATCCCTTAGCTGGCTGCTGGGCTGGGCATGTGCTCCAGCTGAACCTTAATCCTGAAGTGCACACAGCTTTTGAGGGGATTGGAGCAACTCTGTCTCATTTTGCAGTGCCATGGGACAGAGGATAAACAGAGCTGTTTATCTGTGATAAGATTCACCTGATTAGGAGTATTTATGGTATTGGAGTCTGCAGTACAGGTCTCCTCAACAGAGCTGATGGACTCAAGGGTGGAAATCACCTTTTTTAGGGTAGATGTCTGTATTTGGCCACATGAACCTTCCTCACTGCATGGATTTCTATTCTCCCTCTCGACAGAGAATGGGCAAGTGTACGTGCAGAAGAAGCCCACCATGTACCCCCCCTGGAACAGCACTTTTGATGCCCACATCAACAACGGCCGGGTCATGCACATCGTGGTCAAGGACAAAAGTGCTGAAATGGTCTCAGAGACCACGGTGGAGCTCAAGGTGCTGGCAGAGAGGTGCAAAAAGAGCAATGGGAAGACAGAGATATGGGTGAGCATCTCTATTTTCTCCTGCAGGAGGGTAGGGAAATGCCTTGTGGTTGTGGCTGTCACCAGCGGGACAGTGGGAATCGACTGCCACCCAAGGAATAATGTTTTGAGTCTGCTTGGGTGTGACTTGAGGGAGAGACTTGTCAGAAGAGAAGAGCTTGGCATTTTTATTTTACCTGCTGCTGCTTTTTTTGAGACGTGCCCTGTGCTAGTGAGGATCCTGCTTCAGGTGAGCTGTGCCCACAGATTAATCTCTGCTGAGGAAACCCACTGGGAACAAAAGGTAGTATGAGTGGCTGAACATGAGTTATTTTATGTTCTCTGAGGAAACAGCTTTAAAAATTTAATCTAATGCCAAGTACCTGATTCACAGCTGCCTGAGTTCAGAGTTATGTCAGAGCAACTCCTTAAAAATCACTGAAGTTACGGTGGAGTAAATCTGAACAGTCTTCACAAGAATGCTAAATGTAAGGTTGTGTTCCCTGGTAGTCCAAGCAAGAAAGATCTTTGCAGAAGTCTTTAAAATGTAGTATTCAGATTATACATAGTCCAGTGGATTCAGATTTCCAAAGGCACTTATGGATGATAACTCAGGTGGGTGAGAATTGCCAAGTCCAGTGGGAAGGCCCAAAAAAAATGCCTGAGTAAGCTCATAGCATCCCTCACATTGACTTTAGAGAAGTTAGACTTGCAGAACTGAGTGCCTAAAAGATTTCAGCATCACCTGATTGAAGCTGGCTGGATTTTTTGATTTGCTCCCACTTTCCTTCGCAGGATACATTGGGAACAAGTTTTCTCTATAGATAGAGCTGGTGCTAATCTGCTGTCTAAAAACCTGCCTACATCTTCTGTGGTTTAATCACATTCATCCCTTCTACCATGCTGCTCTGAGTGTTTGATATGAGCTGATCAACCCTCCTCTCTCTGTAGTTGCTCCTACCCTGCCTGGTTGCCTCACATGGGTATGAGCAACCCGAAAATTAGCATTCATTGCTATTCATCAGTTCCCACTGGGAAAAGGAGATCGCTTGAAAGTCATCTGAAATGATTTTTCCTTCTTTGAATGACTGTTTAATGGACTTTTTTTCTTGTTTTTCACTTATCTCAACCAGCTAGAACTGAAACCTCAAGGGCGAATGCTGATGAATGCAAGATACTTCCTGGAAATAAGTGGCAAGTGATTCTGTTTGTTAATTTATAGCTGTGATTTCTGGTCTGTGGGGCAGACGTGGTGTCTTCACTAAAAGCAATGCCTGTGTTGTTACTGACTGATTCATAACAACAAATGTTAACAGTTTGAAACAAAAACTCCAGAAAAGTAATTTTTATTGTGTGGTGGGGATGAAGACTGACTGTTCTTCTGCGATTTGCAAGGCAGATTTTTGGCTGGTTTACCACTAAATGGCAGATTTTCCCATTATGCTAAATGAGACAGAATAGATGCATAAGGAGCCAGCTCCCTCTAAAATCATTCTACTTTTTGTACTACAAGAAATACAGTGAGGGGCTGGAGAGTGTCCAGGTAAGGGAACGGAGCTGGGAAGGGTCTGGAGCCCCAGGAGAGGCTGAGGGAGCTGGGAAAGGAGCTGAGCCTGGAGAAAAGGGGATCAGGGGGACCTTGTGGCTCTGCACAGCTGCTGACAGGAGGGGACAGCCGGGGGGTCAGGCTGTGCTCCAGGGAACAGGGACAGCAGGAGAGGGAACAGCCTCAGGCTGGGCCAGGGGAGGTTCAGGTTGGATATTAGGGAAAATTTCTCATGGAAAGGGCAGCATTTTGTTGAAGAAAATAGATTGAGTCCAAATGCTTGGTCTTATTCTCCTGTTTTTATTACCAAAATTCTGATACCCTCAGGTGCAGGGTGAAGCTGTGAGGTGCAGATATCTGGGAAGATCTTCCATTTACAGTAACAGAGAAGCACTGAAAGCAGCCATGGCCATGCTGATATTTTCTGAACCATCCCTGCCTTTAATAAACACTAGATTGCTATTGTCTCCTTGTGTGTTATAAGATGTCAGGGAGGCCAAAGCATAGAAAATGCAAGTTATGCTTCTATTACAAACACCAAGATCAGCATCAGATCACACAGAGAACCAATTCCCACAAATTAACTGTGTGACTTGCTGGCAATGCAGGAGTGAAAGAGAACAGAGATTGATTTCCTGGGTGAATATCAGATTGGTAGGCACAAGCACATATATAAGTGCACAAGCGCATGTGAAGTCAGAATTGGTTTGTTTGCTGTTCCAAAAAGTTTAAAGGTGAGCTGTGAATAACAGGAAGGGCACAGCAAACAGCAAGGCAAGTGTTGGCATGGAAAAATAACAAGAAAAAGAATATCCTAGAAACATAAATATCTGCTTACTGATGCCTATATATGCACAGAGAAAGGATTCAGTTAAATACCTATATATATATATATATATATATATTTAGGTATACACATGTGTGCTTGTGTCCATATAAAAGTAGCTATTATTTTTTATGTAATTTCATCCTTTTTTAGGGCATTTTTCTTCAGTGCCATACAGAGTTAGAGTTTTATGTTTAAATTCTCTCTGCCTGAGAAATTTTTGTTCTACGTTTCAAAAGCAGCCTTATGAATAGTCAAGGGAGCTCAGAGTCCCAAGTCTAAAGTCATTTTAGTGTAGGAATGGTAGATAAAAACCATCCAAATGAGACTTTCATGGGTTTCATAAAATGATATTTCTCTGAGCGTTCATTACCATGAGTGAATCATCAGCTTCAGTCACACAGTATTTGAACAACTGCATTTTTTTCAAGGCACCTGATGAGGACAGGGAACACTTAAATATCTCTCCTTTCACCCCAGATGCAAAGGACCTGGCTGACTGTGAGACTGAAGGCTTCTTCTCCTTGCACCAGCGCAGGGGAGCCATCAAACAAGCCAAAATCCACAATGTCAAGTGTCATGAGTTCACAGCCACCTTCTTCCCACAGCCCACCTTCTGCTCTGTGTGTCACGAGTTTGTATGGTAAATGGAAATGGAGCTATGCTGCTTCTCCTTTGAACCCTAGGAATGAGTTCTGGGGTCAGGGTGGTACTTGGGAGTGTGGTTTAGTGTTGCACTGGGCAGATCTGGGTTAATGGTTGGACTCAATGGTTTTAAAGGTCTTTTCCAACCTAGAAGATTCCATGATTCCCTGATGAATGTCTGTGCTCCTGCTGTGGGACCTTTGGCATTTTATGTGCAGAGTTATTGCATCACTTCAAGGATGTGGTTTGCAGTTGCAATTCCAACTGTGAAAATTCCCTTCATTTTTTAATTTGTTTTTTACAAATAATTTTTGCCTTTGGCCAAATGCAGAGGCATTTCTCATCAGTCCAGTTTGCTGTTTGGATATTGTGAAATTCAGAATGTGAATGTGTGCTGAAAAGACTATGAAAACCACAGAGAATCACTCCACCATTAGACTGAATGAAGATAATGAAATTAAATAAGCTCTACAAAGACTGATAAAAATCAAAGCAATTTTATTCTGCCTTTCATAAATTTCTCTCCTTTCTTCTGCTGAGGCTTTCAGGCAATGCAGAATTAACCACTTCTCTGTTTATTTCAGGGGTCTGAATAAACAAGGCTATCAATGCAGACGTAAGAATCTTTTTTTTAAATTTTCTTATTGTCATTATTTACTTCATCTTTTCTTAAAGAATTTCTTTATTAACACCCTGACACATTTTCTGTTGCAGAATGTAATGCTGCCATTCATAAGAAGTGCATTGATAAAGTAATAGCCAAGTGTACAGGATCAGCAATCAATAGCAGAGAAACAATGGTAGGTATTATTTTTAATATTATTTTATTGTTATTGTTATTATTAATTTTGTTGTTGTGATTCCTTTTAAAAAAACTTCAGTGTCGCTCAGATCTCTCCTACCTCTCTGCAAAGCAACTTCTGATGAAGCAAAAGGTCCTACTGGACTGAGGACTCTGTGATCTGATCTGTGCCCTTTGCTTTTCACATTCCCAGTGGTTTCGTTTCCTCCTACTTAAGACTTACTCAGATGCAGCTGCGCAATAAGCAGTTGCTGAATCAGAACTGACATTTTTCTAATGCGTAAAGTATAGCTCAGAGGGAAGTCATGGACATGAGGTGGAGATTTACTTGAGAAAACTCTTCACTATCCGGTTTTAGCCACACTAAAATCAGGCCAAAAATTCAGTTTTTTTCTTGAACATCCTATTCTGTGTTATCTGAAGCAGTCAGTGGGAGATCTGACATCTCAGCTATTATTTGCTTTATTTTTCTCATATCAGTTTATTCTAAACTTTGGGTTTTGGTAGGTAAAATTAGAACTTAGCCCTGCTGATAGGACTATTCCCTTTCCCTTTTGTCCTACGACTTCTGTTTGCTCTCAGTCCCATCCTGACTCTCTTTTTGCAGATGAGATTCCTCTTACTTCTCTTCTGACATCTCCAGGGTAGATGTACCCAACTTTGTCATCACCTTCTCTACTAAAAGAATTAAAACAGGTTCTGCTAAGGAGTGATTAATGACAAAAAATGTAGACATCCACTGCAGGATGAGGTGAATAATATTTAAAAGAAGCAATGTTTTCCCTGTGAGCATTAGGGAAGCCTGGGTATGTAAATGAGGCACAAGCAGTTCTTTGGCCAAGGTCAGGGATGAAGTGATCCAGTTCCCACTGAATTGCAGTTGTTATGTATCAAAATTTGGTTTTGTGTGCCTGATGGACAATTTCTGCTTGGCAGTCACCCCAAGGATAGCAGGGCAGTAGACAAACCAACGTCTGTGGCACACGTTTGGTTTTCCACGCGGAGCTGAGGTGGGAACGAGGAGTGGATTTTCAGCCTGGCTTTTGTCTTGCAGTTCCACAAGGAGAGGTTCAAGATCGACATGCCCCACCGCTTCAAGGTGTACAACTACAAGAGCCCCACTTTCTGTGAGCACTGTGGCACCCTGCTCTGGGGCCTGGCACGGCAGGGGCTCAAGTGTGACGGTGAGTCCCTGCTGAAGGTGGCACCTTCTGAGCGAGGGAGGGCTCGTTGTGTTTGGAGGATTGCCGTCGGAAAATCCAAATTTCATTTACCACCCTTCTCTGCAAGACCAGTATGAGATGGCACCCAGGAGGGTGAAGGAGTGGTCTACAGGACTGTCCTTCAAGGAGGATCATTCTTCCAGAAGGAGGACAATGTCCATGTACAGAGAGATATTTGATCCGGGAGGACAATGAGTCACTTCCCAAAGAGTCAAAGAGCGTCACAATGACACTGTTGATCTTCCCAAATCAGCCCCAGTATGAACTTGCAAACCTTATTTCCACTATCAGACCCAAGACACTTCACTGTCTTCCCAATCCTACACTACTGGGAGGATCCTGTTCTATGATTATGGTTTATTTCTGAGATAATGGACTGTAGAATTTTGGTAGTCTATACCTGCAAAGGCTGATGGATGTGGAAATGCAACCTCTGGCCAGAAGAAAATAGAAAAACAGTCTCCACAGGGAACAAAAAAACTACCTGAGTGCCATCTCAAGATATATTTAAACTCTTTAGGTGGTTAATTCTGCCCCTGGCCAACATGTTCCTGGCCAACCCTTCACAGCCTTTGTTGTCCTGACACCTTTTGTTCTTTCTTTCAGCATGTGGCATGAATGTCCACCACAAGTGCCAGACAAAAGTAGCAAATCTTTGTGGAGTTAACCAGAAACTAATGGCTGAAGCTTTGGCAATGATAGAGAGCACTCAGCAGGTAAATGATTTAGGCATTTTGAGATGCTCTTCTCATGAGCAAAGACCTCTTCTAGATCTTGGCTTTTGTGAGTCACATTTGAGAAGCCACAATGTTCATAAGCTCAGAGCATGAGATTGGGCTCAAAATTTTGCTGTTTTCTGTGCCCCAGGCTCGCTGTCAGCGTGACAGTGAACAGATCTCCAGGGATGGACCTCTGGAAATCGGCTTCCCCATTCCCGTGAAGGACATAACACCACTTCAGGCATTGCCAGCATCTACAGCAGGAAAAAAAGGTAATTTCTCCTGATGATACAGGGTGGCAGCTTTGTTGTTGTTTGGTTGGGATGTGGTTAGCTGGAGGTGACATGAGTGGGGAATTATCCAGTGAACCTTCCATGCATTCCTCCCCAGCCTAGAGCAAGACAGACCCTTTCTGATCCCAGGATATCAACAGCTCTTCCCTGCCTGAAGCTCACAGATTTTAAAATCTGAGCACTTTGCAGAGAAACGAAGCTCTAAACAGAACGTTTGTAATCCTTCTGATCACCACGGCAAATTTTCTTTCTGATTTCATATTTTTGAATGGAGGTTGACTTCCAGTAGCTTTAAAAAGCATTGGTAGATCTCCACGCTCACCCAGGAGCTGATCTAGGTGTCACAGCCCTCCATGCTACAAGAACAGATGTTCAGGAGGGTAAATGAGAGACTGAACCCTTTGTCCCCCAAGGAGAAATGAATGATGTCCCATCTGTGCTTATTTTTGTTGTGCTCTACAAGTAGAACTGGCTATGCTGATGTGAATCAGTAAAGCCCCAGATGGTTTCACATCTGTTTCACACGTGGGTCAGTTTGTCTGCTGAGTAGTGTTCTTTCAGTTTTACAACAGTTGCTTCAATGGGATAAATCCAGTGAGGGACAAAATTTCTTACAAGTTCTTATAAATCCAAGTTATTGGACTATTGAAAAAAGCTCTGAGTGATTCCACTCCAGGGCAACTGGAATGGTTGATCTGGAATGCTTCACATCCAGAGCAGGAACACAGTATGGAAATGCCATCCCATCTTTCCATCTAGCTTTGCCAAGAGTTTTGAAAAGACCTTGAAAAAGGGTCTTTTCAAAAGATGGAAAAAGGGACCACATCATAATGGCAAGCAGCAAGAAGGACTGAAGAAGACAGGTGGCCAGAAATTAAGGGTTTGGTGCCACAAAACAGAAAGGCAGATGAAGCAGTTTGTAAAGTGGTTTCTAAAGAAGGAAAAAAGCCACTGAAGAAGATTGAGTTTCCACTGGAATAAAGTTTCCTCTGGAGAGAAAGTGTGGGAGCAGAGCCAATCCACTTAGACATGGCCACCACATTTCCATTTGTTTGAAATATTCTTTCAAACCTCCCAGCACAATACCTGTGAGTGTTCTGGGGATTTTCCACTCATTTGCAGGGGTTTATTTGACTGCTTTGGTGTGTGTTGCAGAGCCACAAGGCATCTCCTGGGAGAGTCCAGTGGAGGGCACAGTGAAGGGGGAGTCTCTCATAGAGTCAGACTTGGGAGAGCAGTCCCAGGGGCAGCAAGAGCACCAAGTGCAGCTAAAACTGACCATTGAAGACTTTGTCCTGCACAAGATGCTGGGGAAGGGCAGTTTTGGCAAGGTAAGTGTCAGGACTGGGACACCACTGTGTACCTCTGCTTGTTGCTTTGTATGGCACTAAATAACCTGTTTTGAAAGGACACTTAGGAAAAAAACATGGGATATTTAAATTGGAAAAGACCTCTAAGGTTATTGCATCCAACTGTTAACCCAGCATTGCCAAGTCCACCACTAAACCGTGTCCCCAAGTGCCACATCCACATGTTTTTTGAACACTTTCAGGGGTGGTGACTCCACCACTCCTCTGAGCAGCATGTTCCAATGCCTGACTCTGTCAGTGAAGAAATTTTTTCTAATATCTCATCTCAACCTCCCCTGGAACAACTTGAGGCCATTTCCTCTTGTCCTGACCCTGTTCCTGGGAGCAAAGCCCGACTCCCACCTGTCTGCTCCCTCCTGTCAGGGAGTTGTGCAGAGCCAGAAGGTCCCCCTGATCCCCCTTTTCTCCAGGGTGAGCCCTTTCCCAGCTCCCTCATCTGCTTCTGGTGCTTCAGACCTTTCCCCAGCTCCATTCCCTTCTCTGGACAATCCCCAGCCCCTCAGTGTCTTTCTTTTAGTGATGGACCCAAAATTGAATGCAGAATTTGAGCTGTGGCCTCACCAGTGCCCAGTACAGGTCACTGCCCTGGTCCTGCTGCCACATTATGGCTGCTAAATCTCCAAATCTTCAAAGAATCCTTGCTTTGGCATGACTGAATCTTGAACTCCATCTTCCTCTTGGCCTTTTCCTTTTCTCTGTCCCATTGGTTGCTGTTTCTTGACTGCCTATGACAGGAGAGGAAAGCCCCAGGAAAAGCTTCAACTTCCCTTCTCTGCAGGTTGGTGGGTCCTGGATATCCCCAGAGAGCTGGTGGGAAAGGTCTCTGTGCTGTCCCTCTTCTTAGCAAGGTGGAAGCATGAGCTGAGAAGCTGAGTGTGGATCACCTCTGCTCTCCAGAGCAGCAGGTCCCCATCTGGGAACAGTAGCTGCTCTTTTCTAGCTCTGATCTGTGCTGGAGCCTGAAGCAAATTTTGCAGCAGCCAAGAATTTGTGCTTTTGAAACAAGAACCACCTGTTTTCAGTGGATCCATTAATCTTGATGAGTTGTGGATTGTTCCTCCTTGTTGCAGATATCCCCTGGAAGGGGACTGATGTTACTCAGTGCCAGTGCAAAGCTGCATGAAGCAATGTCAGAGGAACTCACCATTGTGTTTTCACAGCCAATAAGATGTATCATTATGTATTGTATTGCTTACATCCCACATCTTTCCAAGGGGGAAACTCTGCCTTAACAAAGGGCTGCTTTTTGCCTGCTAAATGATCAGCAGCAATTGCTACAAAGAGTTCTTAAACTGGTGAAATATTTCCTGTATTGACTTTTCATTAAAATCATAGAATCATGGAATGGTTTGGCTTGGAAGGAACCTTAAAGACCATCTAGTTCCAACTCAGTGGACTGGGACATTTTTCACTAGAAAGTGTCATGTCTACTCATCATGTCCACAGTTTTCCTGGGAAGCAGAGCTGAGACATCTCACAGCTCAACCAGAATGCCCCAAAATGCACATTCCAGAATAACCTGGACTCAAGAGCATGGATGTCATAGAAACACTTTGATTGGAAGGAAGGGACCTCTGGAGGTCTTCTAATCTAAACCATTCCTCAAAACAAGTCTAATGAGATGAGGTTGCTCAGGTGTTTGTCTATTCAAGTCTTGAACACCTCAATTAAAGCAGATTCTGTACCTTGTTTTAGCCCTCATGCTGACATGGACTCTCCAAGCCTGCAGCCTCCTGCATCTCAGAAGTGCACCTCGTGGGTGTGCAGAGGATGGGCCATTTCATGCCTTTCTGCAACAAAAACTCACCCACAAGTTTCCTGTGTTGGTGTCGCTCCTGGTGCCCTCATTTGCTTGGAGTGAGATTCACTTCCCCAAAGAGGGGACAGGGTTTGCAGATCTCAGTGCCTGAGGGTTCTCTCCAGCTCTGCACCAGCCTGGGAGGCTGGGGGGAAGATCCATGAGGATGTCTCCCACCACCACCTGCTCCTTGGAAGTCACAGCACAGGTCACAAATGGAGCACGTTCCCAGTTTCCCCAGGAGAGCAGTGCCCAGCACAAAAACGAGGGTAAAAAGGGTGCCTTGCAGCATCAGCACTGTGAGCATTTCTGGTCATTCAGTGCAGAGACAGAGGGAGGCTCTGGGCTCTACTCTCTGTCTGGTGCTACAAAGTGAAATGCAGCAGTAGCCAAAAGGGTAAATAAAACTTTTGTCAGGGCTGAAACATGTCTGAGCTTACTCAGTAAATAGTGTCTGGTAGAGAACTTCAAAGACCTCTTTGATGAGTCTTACACATTTATTCATTCTATAGAAACAGGGTCAACAGGCTGCTAGTGTGGAGATCAGGACTGTCACTGCCTTCCAGCAGAGACTTCTTTGCTCTGTGGTCTCTAGAAAACCCTTCTCTGCTGCTCCAGGTCTCATTTTCCCTATCTATAAAAACAGACAGAGGTTGTAACTCCTCTGGGATGTGTTTTCCCATTCTCAGAGAAGAACTCCAGCAGAAGCATGGGACATCCAGCCTGTTTCCATCCTGGAAACTGGGAGGAAGGAGAGAAAGACATCTGATACAAAACCAGTCTAACTACTGGTGGACATCATTTTCCAGCTGCTGAGGATCTGGTGCAGGCTATTTGCATTTCAAATGCTGACAAAGCAATATTCTGTGTTTTGTTATTTGAAGTCAGAAAACAGGAAATGTATCTCAGGAGCATTTGCATGAGGATGGTTTCTGTTATCAGAAGTGTTTGGCTCTCTGGCATGTCCTGTGGCCTGTCAATTGGCTCTCTGGCATGTCAATGGCCAAGAACTTCTCATCCTTCCCCAGGGCTCAACTTCAGAAAACTATTCTGGGTGTGGGGAGCAAACTCAGTCTACAAAGTCTTAATGGCAGAATTGGGCCTTAAACATCAGGGGGGTTTGGGGTGTACCTGAGTGAATTCCCCAGAGGTCAACTCCCACCCTCCCATGGCTGTTCTGAGAGGAGATAATCCCTCTTTCTGAGCAGCTCTTTCCACCTCAGGTGTTCCTGGCCGAGCTGAAGAGCACAGACCAGTATTTTGCTGTGAAAGCCCTGAAGAAGGACGTGGTGCTGATGGATGATGATGTTGAGTGTACGATGGTGGAGAAGAGAGTCCTCTCCTTGGCTTGGGAGCACCCATTCCTCACTCATGTCTTCTGTACGTTCCAAACCAAGGTAAGATAAGGATCTGCCACTTCCTTCCACAGGCTGAGAATGCTTTGCTAAAATACAGACACTTGGTGAAGGGCTTCAGCCTGCTAGGGTGAGGCAAACTGAAGTGACATTTAAGTAATACATTTATTTTCATGGTCCTACGTGCCAACATCCACCAGCTGATCGGCTTTCCAGAGCTTTTCCTACAGCCTCAATCAATTGTCAACACCAAAGCACACACAAGGTGTAAAAAGAAACAGTGGAAGTATGAGAATTTTTGTCTGTCCAACCTACTCAAACCATTCCTGAGAGATGATTGATAGCTCAAATTCAAAGCAGCATCTCTGTCTCATGGCTGCTTGTTCAGGGTTTTGTTAGGATGCTCCCAGTCCCTTCTCAGCTCAGGATTTGGTGGAACAAGCCACTGCTCAGTGTGAGGTTGGGACCTGCTCAGTGAGAGAATCTTCTGCAGGGTCAGGAGAAACAAATATAACCCCTGTGGTACATCCCAGTCATCTGTGGGATGTGTCACCTGTTTAAAGACAGGTTAAATTCATAGCAGGGAATTGCTTCAGGCAATGTGACACTGAGCCCAGACATTCATGTTTAACCCCTTTGGGACTGACAGCGAGGATAATACATCCTGGGAATGGATCCTTGCCTGGCAAGGAAAGAAATTCACTCCCTACTTGAGGGGGGAGTAGTTTTCAGAGGAAACTATAAATGCCACCGCTCCAAAAGCAAAGAAAATCAAGATTTAATTGAAGAGATAAAATATTCACAACAGTCACAGCTCTGATGCCAGCAGCTGAACCATGGTGTCTGTGCTCCAGCCTGGCCTGGAGCTGTAGATCAGGTTCAGGATGGATACAGCAGGGACGGTCTGCAGCTCTGGGTTCAGGCAGTGCAGGAATGCAAGTGTCCCCTTCCCTCGTGAGACCATGGCAAAAGGAGTAGAGACCAAATGGCGTCATGTCAGGATCCAGGTGGGATTTACTGACCATTTCAGGAGGTGCTTCCAGCTGTGGAAAACCTGAAGGATGGAAAAGAAATGTGTGCCTGAAAAATTCATCGTTCCAGGCTCAAACACCCAGGCAATCTTTTTCTACACTTATGGGCAGCAGCACAGTATTGCCCTCCATTTTATAGAAATAATCTCCATCCATCTCATCCCAAGCCATCACTGCCACTTCAGAGTTGTGTGATCTCCCCATCTCGCCCCCAAGTTCACAGAGAGAGAGCCTGCAATGTGGCTGCCCAGGCTCTGATTGATTTTCAGCTTGTGTTTTTTCTCCTCTGACCTTCACCAGCCAGCAGTGATCACTCAATGCAGGAAAACCACCCAGAGCAGGGGAGCTGTGACAAGCTGGATGGTCTTTCATGGCACAAAGGACAGTGTGGTTCAGTCATAATGTCTTTTATAGCGAATCATTTTAGGATCATGAAATGGTTTGGGTTGGAAAGGACCTTAAAGAACACCTATTTCCTGCTCCCCTTCCATGGGTAGAAGGCAAGGCACTGCTGTGTGAAGTCCCTCTATGGATTTTAACATTGAAAATCTGACATTTTCTTGTTTTCTAAAGTTTCACTGGATAGATAATTAATTTCAAACAGAAACAATGCCTTTCTGAATCCCTCATGCTTTGGCTTACCTGAACTGCTCCAGGTGCTGAGTGTCTCTTCAAAGGACACTAAAAACAGGAATATTCCTACAGCAAAACAAGGACCTCAATAGTCCACATGTCTCCAGAGGGGAAAAAAAGTCCTATAATCTGTTGACAGTTGTCTGAGCTCTGGGATGAGTTTCTTCCTCACCTCAACCCAGTTAGTGAGTGACTGCTCAAATATATAAATCTGGTCAGCCCTTCAGACAGGTTTTAGTAAGCACCTAAAGCTCCTCTTCACTCCTGTGGAGTCTGAATGATCAGTGCTTTCAAAACTCAGAACACTTGTCTTGTTTTACTGCATGAAAATAAATGCATGCCTGTGGTGGTTTTTAGGGTTTTTTTCCCCAGTCTCGTTTTTGAATGTGACTGTTTTATTTTACTGCAGCCATCTTTGCATCCAGATATTCAACTGGCATAATTACATAGTGTGAATTTTAACAATAAGCTCAGAGAGCTATTCTGCTGTGTTAAATTTAAAAGGATGATGTTATGTTAAAGAGGAGGAAAAACATGTTTATTATTCTGTGAAATCCCAATATTAGTAATGCCAAAGCAATGCTTGCATCCCAGTGCTTATGCTTTATTCTTTTTTGCATTTCACTGGTCTTCTGCCATAAAAATAGGCTTTCCCTTTTTGAAAGCCACTTTTATTTCTAACTGCTTCTTTACTTCATTGACCAAGTTTTATCAACACCCTTTACCTAAATGCAAATTAAATCTTGAGGCAATTTCACTAGTAGCACAAAATAGCAACAGAGAAGACTATCTCAACCTGAAAGAGAAGTAATCTTTACTGCAATTTAAAAGAAAATCTTACAGAAATGTTTCTTTTCTGCTTTACTGTTATATTATATATTTTCAACGTCCTGCTGGTGAGCCTTTTTCACATGCTCTGTTGCCTTCATGTGCTTAATACTGAGTGAAAAATCTCTTACACTGGCAGGAAGGAGAAAAGAATTGTAAACAGGGAGTCCTAATTTGAAAATTCTAAGGCTCTGTTTTCCATGAGTATTTTCAGATTTCTTATTAAAATATCTCCTCAGAGGTTACTGCAATTCCTGATTTTATTTTTTTCTGAGCACAATTTTAGTTTTCTTCTCTGTCTGGCTGGCTGCAGAGGGGCAGGGTGGATTTCTTTGCCCTGGATCAGAGCATGGGGTTGGCATTTCACACCCATTGGGTGTTCATCTCCACTGCCTGGTTGTGCCATGGACCTCCTGAACAGCCTCAGCTCATCCTCCTAGTTTCTTTGGGATAATACATCAGCTTGGAAAATCTGTCCATCCTCCTCATACTTGGAGCTTGAAAAAAATCTGATTCAAGGCTAGTAAGCCAAATTTGAACCGGTTGATGGGAAGGTTGGGAAAGAATTGGGGACTTCAAGGAAGCTCTGAGGATTTTGCCTCGTGCAACCAACAGGCAGGAAAACTGGCAAGGTCTTTCTTGTTCAATCCTGGCCAAAATTTCAACGTGGTTTAGCAGAAATAGCAGCAACTCAGCAGAACTTTGGGATTCCAGCAAGGTTGTGCCAGGGAAGGTGTGAGGAGCTGTAATTTTAACATCAAATATATGAAGTTTTTGCAAGACGCTTCTGGGTGGTGTCAGCCCATGTGGTGTGAACAGGGGGAAGGCATTGGCCAGGAAAAGAGGAGGACAAGCTCACAAATATGAGGTTTTTAAATTATAGATGACTGACATATTCAATACACATATTTTTCTTGCCTCCTCATTGTCCAGCCTGATGAAAATCAGCCAAAAATGCATTCAACTTTGCCTGAAATGTCTAAAAATCTGCAGTCTAGCTGCACTTTACTCTGAAAAAAAAAGACTTCTTAAAATAAAAACATTAAATTTTTTGCCTGTTTTTCAGCTGCTAAAATATTTATGCTTCATGAATTTGTCTACTTTTTTGTTTAGTTTTTGGTCTGATTTTTTTTTTTTTTTCTAAATCCCCAAATCTTCAGACAAATCTTTTTCTACCCTTGAGGAAATTAGTCTCTTTCCAAGATTCTGCTGGACACTGATAGGGAAAACCACTTCTTCTTACAAGACATGGGCTGATAGTAACTCAGTTTATCAGTGAGTGATGGACTCTGTCTGCTCTGAGTGTGAGTAAAGGTCTTGGGATCCCAGAGCTCGAGTGGAAGGAGCTATTGCCAGCCAAGCTTGCACCTTTATCTCTACAGATGCATTTTATTTCTGTGTATAAATATATTCCTGTGCTTTGTACCAAGCAGATGGGCTGAGCATCCCAAATGAGCAGCTTAACACGCAGTTAAAAATGCTGACAGTGCAAAGGTTAGAATGAGGAATAAATAGTGAGATCAGGGACTGGACTGGTCTGTTGAGCAGCTGCAAGAAATGCTGCCATCTCCAGAAGATAGGTTGATACTACACAAGAGGGGGGAAAATGTCTTTAAGCTAGAAAACAGAATTAAACCTTGGATTCCTCTGGTGCAAAGAGCAGTGCAGGTGAATTCCTGTAGTCACCTCCCAGCAAGGGAGTAACCCTGTGCGAACTTTTCCTCATGGAAATAACACAGTGAGGGCTGAATTGTCCTCTTTCCCACTGGATGGGATTGCAACACTCTTAGGGGAGTGGTGGAAAAGACTGAGAGGCTTCTATTAGCCATCTATCCCTTGAAATAAAATAGATCCAAAGCATGGATCAGCACCCAGGCTGTGCTGAGCTGCATGAAAAGGTGAGACCAGAATCAGCTGCAGGAATTGCATCATGTCCAGCCTTTTTCTTGGCCAGGGCTTAGTTAATTCCATGGGCATGCAGCAGGGTTTGGTCATTTAATTTGGAGCTTTCCCCATGGTTTTTTTCTCCACCATTTGTTAGGGTAACTGCTCTAAGCACAGGTAAAGCCACACTGTCCTGCAGCATTAATTATTCCTACATTCATCCACCTGGAAGCCCTGCGAAGAAGAATTTTTGCTCCTCAGTAAATGGTGCTAAATTGTGTATTTGTATGTGTGCAAGTGCTTTCAAAATGCAAAGAAAACAAAATCTGAAAATCTCTGCAGAAAAGTGCTCTGGAGGGCTTCCAGCTGGTTAAAGGATTTTAAGAGCCTGTTAGAGGATGTACCTTCAAAAGATCAATTTAAATGCTGCCTGCTTTATACTCATTGTTTATAAAGTTGAAAGCATCTCTGATAGTGACTATCCATTCTCACAGCAGTCACAGCAGAGCAGGTTGGATTAACTCCATCCCTGCCGTGTCCTGGGGAGGCAGAGGGAGCAGGTGGCTCTGTGGGGAGGAGCTTGGCTCAGCACAGGCACTGAAAGGGCAGGAAATTGAGGTTTTGCAGTAATCCAGGCTTTCAGCACCTGGCAGGACTGGCTGGACTGGGGAGCTGTGTTATTTTGTGTGCAGGAACTGTGTTATTTTGTGCAGGACACAGCAGCCAGGTCTGTGTGTTGTACAAATTTGTGTTGTAGGGCTCTGTCTGCTGCAGGAGCAGCACTTCAGCCTCCCACAGAAGGGTTTGTCCTCTTCCCTGGGCTGGAAGAAAGCCCCTGGAAGATGGTCTAGAAGCAGGGAATGGTTGACATATGGATGTTCTCAAGACAACTGGTGCCAGCTTGTTCAGGAGGTGTTTATGCTCTCAGGCACATGGTGGGATTCTCAGGGGTGTCCTGTGCAGGGCCAGGAGTTGGACTTCTTGGTGGATCCCTTCCAAATCAGAATTTCTCTGATTCCATAACTACCCAGGGGCAGTGTCCATCCCTGAGTGCAGGAAGGGCCTTTACAGTCCTCCTTGAGCTCTGTGGTTGTAACAGATGGTCCCAAGCTCTGCTGTGGGACTAAAATTTTTCTGTTCTGTCCTGTGAGTCTGGAACCATGACCAAAAGTTTGGCTTGAGCATTTGCCACCCAGGGATGCTCCCATGGGTGGTCAGCAAGCTGTCTGTCACCTGTCTGCAAGGCAGAGGGACAGAGCACTCTGTCCAAGCCTCCTGCAGAGCTGTGTGGGTCTCACCACTGAGGAACAGCATTCCTGCTTGTTTGCTTAACCTCCACAGGCAGGACCATTGCATGGGATAAAGGCATGACAGAGCCTTGAGAATCTCGGAATCAAGGTTTGGGTTAGAAGGGACCTTTAAAGGTCATCTAATACAGCTGCCCTACAGTGAGAAGGGACATTTTCAACCAGATAATACACACTTAACCTCCCTCTCCTGCTCCAAGTGCTGACAGACTCCAGAGCCTCTCCAGCAGGCAGCAGCCATCAGTTAACTTTCCTAGGACAAGAGGAAGTGTAGGTTGGAGCTTGTCTGCAAGAACGTCCTCTGTGCCACTCTACCCCTTTGACCTCTTGCACTCTCTTGAATTTTCAGTGGTTTCAAGAATGGGTTTTGCCACTTCCCATTTTTAATGTGTTCTATGGCTCTGCAGATCTCAGGCCTAGGAAGCTGACTCTAATAAGTTCAAAGTTGCACTTTGCCCTGCTTGGTTAAGTCTCACTGCTCACAATGACGTAGGGCTGACCTCAACCATTTCTCCTCCATAAGCCATTCCAGACTTCTGCATTTCTCAAGAAGCCATGGGAACTTCCAAGGCCCAGAGCAGGAAAGTCAGAGTGGTGCTCTCTCTCTTTTTAATTGTGTTTATGTGCAGCTCTATAGCACCTGGTAGACCATAAACTTCAGTATTAATCATGCCTAAAATTTGTATTCTCTGACTTCATAGCTTAAGGCAGTTGAGCAACAGAGTTAATATATTTGGATGTGAATTAATCTGAGTGTTTGTCCACCTTCTCTTCCCTCAGATGGCAGAAGGATGCTGCCACAGTTCCCTGTTTCAAATTAGAGCCCTGGGTTCAGTTAAATAGGTGCATGGAGATGGTTGCTCAAATCCATGAACGAGCAGAGCATGACTGCTCATTCTGCTGAATAAACATGGACTGAAAGTTACACTTAGAGATTTGTGATAAGGTGTAGCCAAAATCAGTGAGCTTTCCAGGGAAACTGAGGGGTTTTCTCCTTCCCAGCCCACTGAAGCTGAATTTAATCCATTTGAAGAGCCATGAGGTTTCTTCAGTCCCAGCAGGACACATGTGGCTGCTGGTTTGTTCTTGGCCAAGCCCCATCACCTCCCTGTGTAGCTCCCCAAAGTGCATCTGTCCAAGTACTTTCCTGAATGGGCTCCTGAGCTCATGTTTCTTCCAAAATTTATATATTTCTTCACTAAATTTCCCATCTTCCTTTGGCCTTTTTACTTGCTGGAGCTCATTTACATGCACAGCCCCCTGCAGGTGCAAGAACTTCACCCTGAAGACTGCACCCATTTGATTTAGTGACAGAATTTGTATTCTTTCCCCAGGAGGGCAGATCTGGCTTTGAGCTTGTTGCATGACAGGTGGGGTTTCCAGTGAGTCCATTTAAATAAGAGTGCTGTAATTAAGAGGATCTGGCTAAAGAAATTGCACAAATTAGAGCAGACAGCTGTTGTTTGAAAGGAACAAGCACTTTTGTGGTTTTTTAACATAGCCAGTTCTTGGCTTGCTGCCAGAGATACTTACATTAGATCTTATGGATAAAAAGTCCTCAAATGTTAAAAATATAAGTGAAAATAACTCTATTTTTCCCCCAGAAAAAAATGTAATGGGCAATAGGCAACACAGGAAAGATACTCATAAACTTTATAGCATAGCCTAGAGATGACTGACTTCAGGTGTTTATGGAACAGAGAGAGGCTTTTGAGGGGAAAAAAATACTGCATCCATTTTATTTTATTCCTGCTTTTATGCACAAAAGATGAGATTCCCAAAACAGAAGTTTAAACTGGGAGCATAACTCAGTGTGCAGATGCCCTTCCTCCAGAAAAAGGTGCCCTTTCTGCTTTGTAGATACAATTCAGCGTGGAAGGGATTGACATAAACCAGGTTCTGCAGGGTTCTGGTGGTGAAGTTTGGGCTGATGAAGCTGTCAGAGGATCAGTGTCATGTATATGAGCAGCCTGGTCTAGTGGGAGGTGTCCCTGCCCATGGCAGGGGTTGGAACTGGGTGGTCTTTAAGGTCCCTTCCAACCCAACTGTTCTATGATTCTATAGCAAGGATTGGAAAAGAAACCTCAGTGATCAGCGCTGCTCATTATAGAGAGAGATTCCATCATTTCTGTGTACCAGGAGGAGAGTTTTTCACTGCCCTGGTCAAACAGCTGATGGTTGCATGCAACTGGAAACAAGGACTGGACTTTTTTCCAGGCTTCTCTGACATGCAAGTGCTGAATGTGTGTCCAGAAATATGATTAATTCATTAATTTTCCCACCAGCAAGTTACACAGAGCAGCTTCCAGGTTTAAAATCAAGTATATGCTTAAAACAAATTGGTGCATCTGGCTGGCATCTCTGATAACTTGAAAAAGTCAGACCCAGGTGTCTCCATGGAAGATGTGCAGGAATGCAGGTGACACCAGCTTGAGGTCACTCCAGTGGATGGACAATGCACTGGGATGGGGACCAGAGGAGACCTGGCAGTGCTTTTTGCCTTCCCACTAGTCCCATGAGGAGTTTGTCCAGCTGTCCTTCTGCTCTGCAGGCACTGTAGAGTTACTGACCCCTTTCTGTGAGCATGGAGTTCTGCTGGTAAAAATCCACAGCCCTAGCTGGTTATTAAGTGGCTTTGCAATGTTTGCTAATGGTGTTTAGAGAAATCAGAGCAGGGAGTGAGAGTATGGGCTTAGGGAACCAAGAGGAGAAATGAGTAATCTAAAAAAGAAACTGCTTTATTTCCAAAACCCTCGCAGTAATCTTTTCCTTCCTCTTTTTTGACTGCTTTCTGAGTGGCTGCATTTTTTTTTTTTTAATATATAAACTTTTACCTCACTCTTCCTCACTCCTTATTTATTCTCACCTTGTCTCATTCTCTAGGAAAACCTCTTTTTTGTGATGGAATACCTCAATGGAGGAGACCTCATGTTCCATATCCAGAGCTGCCATAAGTTCGACCTTCCCAGAGCCACGTAAGATATTTATCATTGCCTTTGGGCCCTCAGGGTGCACACGAGACAGAAACAAACTGGGAACTTGATTTTATTCCCAACTCTGCTACTGTCCTGTAGAGGAAGCCTTGGGCAGATTATTTGACCTCTCTTCATCTTGCCCAGCTGCAAAGTGGGGATGATGGTTGTGCTGGAAGCAGAGTCACTCTCTATCCCTGCTGTCTCCAAACTCAACAAAGCCGTGCAGATCATCACCTCAACTCAGTGAAGGACTTGGAGTGAGTCCCTTCCCATCCTCTTTTCCCTCCCACTGAAGATCTTTAGACTCCATCCACACAGCTGATTTCAGTCAGACATGACTTTGCTTTTTTACACCACTCTGTAGCCAAGATGCAGGACCTGCTTAAGCTGAGGTTCCCAGCTCAGTGTTCAGAGGTGAAGCTTCTGTTTGTTAGAAGTAATGGGATTTTCCCTTATTTCCCTATAAAGTTCAAGGGGGTGGGGGGAAACCTATCAAAAGGACAAAAGGTAAATTTAAACAAAAAATTAATACACCCACGGAGAATTAAAAATGTATTTAGCTTTGATTAAAGTAAATAGAAGAATTAGAATAAATGAAAGGTGCTTTTAATCCTTCTGCAAGCAAAAGGTATTTTGAAAGTCAATATTGAAACTACTGTAGGAATTACTTTTTATTTAATTATTTAATAATAAAAAAACCGCACCATCATTTAAATCAGCATTTGATTATTTTTTTCAAAAGCATTGGAATCTTCAGAATTAAGGGCCAATGCATTGAAGACTGAGGGAGAAGAGCTGTGCCCTATTGGAGGGGGATATGATCCTCTGGTTTCATTCCCATCTGGGTTTCATTCTTCACACTGATGCTGCCTCTTTGCAGCAGGACGTGGTGGTAAAAGCTCTTTAGGTAAAAATGTGCTAAGAAAAAAGACTTCAACCTAAAAAAACCTCCAGAGAAAGGCCACCAAGCTGCTAGATAGCCCATATTATGGATAAGCTTTTAAAATTAGATAAACTTTCTTCACTGAAAGTGTGGTCAGGCATTGGAACAGGCTGCCCAGGGAAGTGGTGGAATCACTGTCCCTGTAAGTGTTCTAGAAAGGTGTGGATGTGGCACCTGGGGACACAGTTTAGTGGTGGCCACAGCAGAACTAGGTTAATGGTTGGGCTCAATGATCTCAGAAGTGTTTTCCAACCTAAATGATTGCAGAATTCTATGATTCTATGAAAATCAAGCTATAAATCTGAGCAGGGAAGAGGGCAGTTTGACAAGCCGGGGAGTCTGTCTGTGCTCCCCATCCCAGATTCCCACGTGCTTTTGGGAATCTCACATCACCCATCAGTAAAACACAGCCACCCCAAGCCTTCTGGAGACACTCCAAACCTTCTGGGAACCTAATGACATTTTGGCTCTTGTGGAGATGAAGTTTCCATCTTTTTGGGTCCAGTAGGAAATGCCTTTGGGAAGCTCCTGTTCTAACTTGTGCCTTCTCTCACTCAGGTTTTACGCTGCTGAAATCATTTGTGGGCTCCAGTTCCTCCATTCCAAAGGCATAATATACAGGTAATTTTACTCTTTAATGAAATTATTATGCTAAATGCTAAACCTTTTCAGCGCTTCCCTGTGAGCTCTAATGGCAATGGAGAGGCTGTTTCTTGGCTGTAATTACTGGCTTTGCATTTCTCTGCAGATTTCCCTTTTACAGAGTTTGAAGAGAAAGTGTTGAAAAGGCAGTTTTGAGGCCTTTTTTAAGAATGTAGTCCTATTTCAGTTAACATTAAAACAAATCCTTGCATGCATTTACACAGAATCATCCATACAGCACCTAGTATAGGCACCCTGTTGGAAGTTTTCAACATATTAAGTTCAAGTCAGACACGAGAAATTTGGTAAATTTGCTGTGCTGGTTACCCTGGGACAGTGGTGACAAGCTCAACTCAAGTAACAGCAGCAGGGAGACAGTGATGTATCTTAATTTTGGGTTATCAACAGGCCTGCTGTGCAGAGTTCTCTGGGGAGATTGGATTCATCTCACCGTCATGACTCTGGGCTGTCTGTCAAGTTCTTCTTGTAGTAAGCAGAGAGCAAGAGGGCATTTTTAGGTTCGTCAAACCTGTGTTAAAATGTGTATGAAAAGTGCCTGTTTCTACCAGAAATTAGGCCACAGTCTGATTTCCCATGGCTGAAAGGAGGAGCTGAATTTTTGAGGAGCTCTAGTCAAGCTCATCTTCGTCGCAAAATTCAGTTACCACATTGCAGCCTCCTTTAAAAGCAGAAAACAAATAACTTGTCACAAACAAAATGAGAAAGCTCACTACAGCAACGATGTTTGCTGAACCCCAAATGAGCTTATTTCAGTGTTTGTCATGTAGTGTGAACATTAGAGCAAACGCTGGAATGCTTGCTCACAATCCATTCTCCCTTTAAAACACGAGCTTTGATTCTTATTAGTGCTCATGTGGGAGCCATTTATAGTCTTTATTGACTGATGATGGTGATTGCATAAACATGAGATCAATACCAGTGGCATTAAGCTCAGATGATCTCTGGAGCCTCAGCAATTTTCTGGCTCTAATTATTATTCTCGATGAGTGAAGGGAAAAATTTTCTGAAGTGCCCAAATCACTTGGCCGTTTCTGGTTTTTTTTCCTCAGTCTTCTCAGAAAAGCTGATTAAAAATATCTGCAGGACATGGTGAGTTTATGGCAGGACTGCTAATGCTGACATTTATAATTCACATTTTTACTTGGAATCACTACACCAGTGCTGTGTTTGGGACCTATTTCCTCATGAAAGGAGAGGGGGGGTGGTTAGAGTCTGGAACCTTGGGAATTGAGGGAAAATTGGGACATCTGGGCATTGGGTAGCATATGGACAGGAAGAAATATCTCATTCCAGAAGCTGGTGATACTGCTTTTGGTATCAAGCATTGAGAGAAAAGGTTTAACCAGTCCTACTCTCTTTTCCCTTTTTCTCTGAAGACAATGACAACAAGGTCAATTGAGAACACAAAGTCATCAGTATCTCTGTCAGAGCAAACTCAGCACTTAGGAAAGTGGATAGAAATCATTTTTGAAACTACATCTCTTGTGCTGTCGTAAGAATAATGAATCCAGCTGTTCTGTCTCATGCACCCACATTTGGAAACATTGGCTTCAATTTTAATGAATGAGCCGAGGTGTTTTTTGGCAGAAACTTCAGTCCCTGGAGCCAATGAGTTTGAGACTCATCAAAATAATGAAAGCAAACTGTAGGTGATGGGCTTTTTTTTGTTTTGCTTCGATCTACCAGATGAATAAAAGCAGTGCTGGCAGCTCAGGATTGATCTCAATGTTGTAACTGAAATAAGTCATTCCAGCTGGAAATTGTGACAACACGAGTTGTCTGCTACTTGGAAGGCAAATGTCTCGGTTTTCTCTGTATTTCTCTTTGATTGATGACTCCCATTTTGTCTTGGGCCATATTCTTGCAGTAACCAACAATTGTCCCATGACAATTTAGTGTGGAAACACAATGTCCCCTGCACTGATGAGGACCTGGTCCAAGCAGGACAAGAAGCTTTGCAAGAGGGAGTCATCTTTCCTGCAGTTGCAGACAATCATCCCATGAGCAACAAGCATTAGAAATTACCTTTTTTGAGGAACATTTCTGAAAAAAATCCCAGCGTTTTAAAACAGTTATCAGTGTGAATGTGGCTGTGCAGCAGCCTCGTGGTTAGGCCACTTGCCTGAGATGTGGAAAATCACAGAATTTGGGTTGGAAGGGACCTTAAAAATCACCAATTTCCAGCCCCTCCACCTTGGGCAGGGATGCAACCCGCTGGATGAGCCCCATGCAGCTTGGCCTTTTGGCCAAAATGAGTAGGCCATGAATAGCAGAGGTTGAAAAAGAACAGTTTTTCCTCAGCTGTGGGTACAAACAAACGTGCCTGGGTGCTCTGGGAGCCCTGAGAAGGAGCAGTGATTGGCAGCACAAGGCAGGCAGTGCAGGAATGTGTGCTCACAGACCAGGTGACCCAAATTCTACCCACAAACCAGGTTAAGTGCAGCATCACTGATCCAAACATCTTACCTGAGTCATTATCTCAGTGAAAAACAAAACTTTTAGGTAAGATTTAAGAAAATTAACACAGAAACCATGCCAGCCTTCCTTTCTTTCTGCCTTTTTCTTTTTTGTCTTTGCAAGCTTTTCTCTCTTTACAGAGTTAGTTCCCACTTGAGGGCCACTCTTTGTTCTCCATCAATGGTCATGATTCATCAGCTCATTTGCTTTTATTTCTTTCTCTGTGCAGTTCTGTTTTCTTCCTCTCTCTGGGCTCTTTGCTTCCCAGAGTAGCTCAGAGCCTGAAGCCTCAGACAGCAGCCTGGCAGCTGAGTGTGAAGGGCTTTGTAAACCCTGGGGTGAGAAGGTGCTGGGGGTTCTGCCGGTGCCTGGGATGGTTCTGACCCTCTGCAGGGCTTGTGGGTTCTTACCTCTTGCAACATTTCTAGAGCCTGTGCTAGGAGGGAGATCTGGCAGCAGATTCAGAGAGAATATTGAGATTCCCAGGGCAGAGAGAGTGAGAATTCCCTGGTCACTGCCTGCTCTCATTCTCCAGGCTGTGTTAGGGCAGAAACACTAGCTGACACAAAGCCCTTCTTAGCTTCACTATTCTGCATCTGTATTAGTTTGAAAACAAACCAGTGGGAGATTGCAAGTCAGGATTACAAATTTAATAGGAAAATTAAAAATAAGTACAATAATACAAGGAAAAACACTGACAGAGTCAGATACAACCTGACACCCTGTTAGGTAGGATGGTGGTAGCAGTCCAAGTGAAGTAGTTAGGTTGAAGCAGTGATCCTGTGAAGGTCTAGTCTCCTGCTGAATGTCCAGTGATAGCTCTTGTCCTTGGGGAACCCAGCAGACAGGGCTGACTTGGGCAGTCCAAAGCCAGGTTATATCCAGGTGGGAATGCTTGGCTCCTCCCTCCTGGGTGGAGCATCTCACAATAGGATGAGATAAATCCGTGAGTCATGCTTGGGTTCTTGATTGCTCATTATCTGTTACCAGTGGTGAGTCATAGCAGGAGATAACAGCTAATGCCCCACAGCTTGTGGTAATGGAATAATAAATACACCTAGATTGCGACCTAGGACAGCATCCTTGAAGGAAACAACTTTTAGAAGATATCTCGGGTGATGTGATCCCTGGAAGTGCTCAAGGCCAGGCTGGATGGAGCTTGAAACACCCTGGTCTAGTGGGAGGTGTCCCTGCCCATAGCAGGAGATGGAGCTGGGTGATCTTTAAGGTCCTTTCCAAGTCAAACCATTAATTGATTACATGATTCTGTGTCTTCTCCAGCAAACAAGTCAGTGGTAGGACAAGAGAAAGAGGAAGAGGGAAACTGAAGCCCAAGAGAGCAGCTCTTCATTCATCCCTCAGCCTTCCTTTGTAATTCCAGCATGCAGGCACTGCATTAGGGACAGAGAACAAGTGTAATAAGTGTAACCTGCTAAAATAACTAGAGTGCTTCTGGAACACTTTAAAGAAGGGACTTTCCTTCTCTTCCTCCTCAGAGACTTGAAGCTGGACAATGTCCTCCTGGACAATGAGGGGCACATCAAAATTGCTGACTTTGGGATGTGCAAGGAGAACATGTTTGGAGATGCGAAGACAAGCACTTTCTGTGGGACTCCTGACTACATTGCCCCTGAGGTAGGTGTGGAGCACAGGGAGGTCAGCAGGGGCTAAGGAGCAGGAATTATGTCTTAAGATATGACTGTTGTGCAGTGGTGGAGGCTGCAGAGAGTAATGACCTGGTTTGGAGCAGTTCCAGGCCACAAACTGGATTTTGACTTGACTTGTGTTGCTCTCTGGCATTGCTTTTTTTTGTGGCTAATTCATTTTTTTGTGCAAATGGGGCTGGGAAACAAGTGAAGCTTGGCTTAAACCAAGAAACAGAGTGCTTAATGGAAATTCAGTTTGGGCCATGGCAGAAGAAACTCCAAGTGGTCCTGAAATTCAGGGATAGACACAGCATGAGGAAGGCTGACTGTGTCCTTTCCCTTATTTTTTTCCCATTTTTAACCAGAGAGAAACTTGTTCTTTTTTTTTTTTTTTTTCCTCCCTAGGAAATGTGGGTGTTTTGAGCTAGATCCCTCCAGAAAAGAGAAAGTTCCCTTAACCTGATGACTTCACACAATGATAGATCTTACTATGGAGAGGCTTTGAGTAATTAGGTGGCCAAAGAAAATGTTTCTTAGCTCAGAGAAAAACCTACAAGTCATCCATGCATCATGTCTGACATCGGTCTGAAATCCATTTATTTACCTTTCAAGATCCCATTTTGTAATTTTAGTGTTTTCATGATGGATATTGGTACTTTCCAAATGGCTGTCAAAGCCTTTAGGGTTTTTTTCCCACTCTGCTATAATTCATTGATACTTCACTGTGCACTAAGGGCTCAATTCTGGCTGAGGTTACACCAGTATTGGCTCAAGGGTCTCCTCAAATCAATTGGATTTCTATTGCCTAAGAATGGGTGTAAGTGTGCTCTGCAATCAAGCTGCAATTGTCTTTTATTCCACTTCAATATGCTTTTATTTAAGGAAAAAAAATGCCATTTATTGCTCCTAAAAAAAGATAGCCAAGTGTTGATCCATTATCTGTGATTTTATTATATAGAAAAGAGAAAAACTGAAATAGCTCAGAGTTTTATTTCTGCACCATGTTTATTTTAGGGATTCAACGAGTGCATATAAAACATTTTACCTCTAAATTGAAAGCACTTCAGAGTTTATGGATCATCTCTCCTGCCACAGGCAGGAGCACTGGACTCTCTCAGTATTTCACTGCAGCTGCTGCCACTGTAATTTGTTATAGACCACACCTTGGCCACAGCCATGAAAATAAAGAGGTTTGGGGTCAGTAGACAAGCAATTTGGTGTTTTTTCATTTCATAAAATACCTGACCAAAAAAAAAAAAAAAAAAAAAAAAGAGAGACAACCTGAAATTAAATTGTTGAGTTTATTTTTTCCCAAGGAATTTCAAATGAAAGAAACCCTTTTTTTCCAAATGAAATAAATAAGCTGCCATAAAACACTTTAATTACATTTTCCAGACACTTTAGACTCTAAAATATAAAGCCTTATAAAAATAATTTCTCTTTTGAGAAGGAAAGGTCAGGATGATTTTGTTTGTAAGTGATCCAGAAATAAGATATTAGGGAATCTTACTGATTTTTTTTCTCTAAGTGGAACTCACTTTATATATTACATTATATATTCAAATCTCTTTTTTGTCCTTTTTGGATCTCCTCTTTTGGAGACAGATGTAGTATAGAGCATCCCATTGCAAATGTGGGCTCCAGGGTAAAGATTGTGCCTTAAAGTGAAATTTTCCCCTCTACAGCTCTTAAATTCTGATAACAATCCTATACACCACAATCATCATGTGAATCTTTAGATATCTGCAATGTAAACATCTATATTTTACCTAGTTTTTTAGGCTTTTTGAGGACGAAAGGAGACAAAAGGGGTTGTATTTTACAGCAGGTAGATATTTATCTGGATATTTAAAACTGAGTTAATTCCCATCCTTGGCTATAAAAGGAGCTAATGATAACTGGTTCAGCTCTGGGCATCTCCACAACTGATATCTAAAGGCAGGTAAGATTAATTTTGCCTCTCCAGGGAGGAAGTTTGAGAACTTGGTGATGGTCTTTCAGACCCTGGGGAGGTCATCATTCCAGCTGACCCCACTCTGGATGTCGCTTTATGATGACACTGAAAGGCACAAACCAATGGAGTGACTGAGGACAGATTTCCATTCCTCCACCTGAAGCTCAGTTGGTCTCAAGAGGACACATCAGCTAACCCTTTCACATTTTTTCTGGGGGAGATTTTGCTGGGGTAGATCCACACCATTTTAACTGATCGATGCTCCTAAAGTACCCTCGTGCTGCCACTGGATCTGTAATTCTAAAATTCAGCTTGTGTCACTCAAACCAATCCCAAAATGCTAATGCCTTACTGTTTGTCTTCTTGGTCTCCACAAGCTTTCTGTGAACCCTCGGAGAGCAGGTTAAAAATTACACATCTCACCTTTTACATTTGAGATCTCTCTGGTTTTTGAAACCTCTGCTACCCCATTCTGCAGAGCAGCTGTTGCCAGGCCATAGTCTGGCCACCGTTCTGAAGTTGAAAAACTCATGTCAGACATTTTACTTCTGCTTTTGTCATTCCTCTTTGTGGGCAGATACTGCTGGGGCAGAAGTACAACACCTCTGTTGACTGGTGGTCCTTCGGTGTCCTCCTGTATGAGATGCTCATTGGCCAATCCCCTTTCCATGGCCAAGATGAAGAGGAGCTTTTCCAATCCATCCGGATGGATAATCCATTCTACCCTCGCTGGCTGGACAAGGATGCAAAGGACATCTTGGTGAAGGTAAGAATCACCACCCATCAAATGGAAGTCTTTTTGCCAGAATTGTTGTCATCTTCGATTTGTCCTCTTCATCTGTTGTCATCTTCAGCTGTTGTAGAGAGAAAAATTTAGTGTGATAAGACCAGGGAGAGTCACTGTCTTTTCTGTGGGCATCAAGCCACACCTGACCTAGGTCATATGGAGATTTTTGTGTCTTCTTTCTCCTGAGTTGTGATGATGGCTCCTCACAGGGTACCAGGCACCAGCAGAGATCAGTTTCTTTGCAGAGCAGTCCCTAAGGTGCAAGACATGTTAACTCCTGGAAAAGATACTTTAAACTAAGGGTTACAGCAGACTGAGATGTTGAATATCTATTTTTGGGACACATGCTGCCATCTTTCTGCACAGGCAGCCTGTATTCTGTCAGGGTTAGAGATAGTAATCGTCTTTATATCAATCAGTAAACCTCCTTGTTTAGGGAAAAAAATCCCAACATTTTCTCCATTATGGGCTCTTCTCATTGCACTGACTCTGGATAATTACACATTTCACCCTGCTTAATGCCTGTATTATCAGCAGAGAATTTAACCTATGGAATCAACATTCCAGCTTTTTGTAAGAGAGCCTGAGAGGAGACTGGGAGCAAGAGGGAACATCCGCCAGCACGCCTTTTTCCGGGAAATCAACTGGGAAGCTTTAGAAGAAAGAAGGATGGAGCCTCCTTTCAAACCAAGAGTGGTAAGGATGGATTTTCTTTCAATCCCACACATCTCAGGTCTTCTAAACTGTGCATTTCTGCTGGTTGCTTGACCTGATCCTCACACCTACTGCTTTGTGGTGGCTGCAAGCCCAGGTCTGGCACACCCACACCTGAGAAACCATAAATTTCTGATTGCTTTCTCAATTACTGCAGCAGGATAACACCTTCCCTTCACCACATAACTGCAGCCCATTCTGAAGGGATTATCTTCCATTGCACTGCAGAAGGTAAAACAGTTCAGGAACCAGATGTATGGCTAAGTCAGAATAATTCCAACTATTAATAGCAATCCTATTAAATTTTTTAAGTCCTATTAATGAGAATAATAGAATTTAATTTGACATGCACATCGTACTTTCATTTTACAGTCTTTCACAAGTGTTATTCAATTGATGGGTTCAGTCTGCCATGTTACAAAGTTGTAACATCCCTGCCTGGCAGAATTCCTGGATCACAGCCTCAGTGTCTCCTTTATATTTATATTTACTGGCTCCCAACTAAAGGCTGAGCTGAGCCCCTAGAAAACACCCTGATAGGGCCAGCACCATTGTAATGAAGTTCTGACTATTAGTGGTTTGACATAATTTTTTTTCCCTTTCCTTGAAGAAATCTCCAAGTGACTGTAGCAACTTCGACAAGGAATTCCTAAATGAAAAACCCAGACTGTCCTGTGCCGACAGAGCACTGATTAACAGCATGGACCAAAATATGTTCAGCAACTTCTCTTTTGTGAACCCTAAAATGGAGAAAATATTTTCCTGAGATCTGCCTTACCGAAGGAATTCTCTGTAATGAGTTTGAGTCGCACTTTGTCCACTGAAGACTGTGCATGGTTATTTTTATCAAGAACCTTCCAGAAAAAAAGCACCTCAGTGAAAGTTTGTGCCATGCCTGGAGGCTTCTGACTTACTGCAGTCCATAGCAGATGCCAGCCCACTCTTCATTGATAAAGTTTCTTTGTGGTATCTTTTGGTCTCTCTCCTCTCTCTTCCCAATGTTCATGAAGTTGAGAGCATCTGAAAATGAAGAGGTGCCAAAACCTGTTCCCCACTACTTGTACATGCAGCCAACAGGTTTCTCTGTCAGGAAAAATGAGTATATTTGAGTTTCTGGTGAAGTCAGTGGAGAAATCACAGACATCTGCAACTCTGACCCAGACCCACCTTCTTCTGAAGGAAAAGTGGTTTGCTCAGTGCTTGAGAGTATCTGGGAAGACTGAGCTTGGATGCTTTGGTAACCTCCTCTCACACCTGTGCAGAATTGCCTGTGTGTGCACAGCTTTGAGGAAGAAATTTGCTCCCTACCCCATTTAAAAATGCTGTTCACAGGTGTTAGGATTCAATTGTGCTCCACTGGGACAAAGAGACTTTTCAGGTGCCCATTCCACCACCTGTACATCTCAATGGATTGTCACCATAGGAAGTGCCAAGATCAGTATGGAAAACCAGTAGTTTGTACTTAGTGAGCAGGAAGTGTTGGAAGTTGCAGAATGCTTCAAGAACCCTCTTCTAAAGCTTTAAGTGTCCTCTCACACACCAGACTCAGGGCAAGATCTGGATGGAGCTTTCTGGCGTTTTATCCTAAAACCACATGAGAGAAGTGCAGCATGTTTCCTCAAACCATTGCTTAAGCATTGTAAAACTGGCCTTCCAGTCACAGAATTGGGGTGTTTCACTTCAAGGGTGCTAACTGGTCCCTGCAAAGGTTGATTTACTTTCTATTTCTCTAAAGTCTCTTCTATGATCCTTTCATCACAGGCTCCTTTTAAATAAAGGTGCACTGTTTTCTGAGGTTGGAGGTTTGTGAAACCACTGAGATATCTGTTAAAAGCTGGGTCAAAATTAAGTCAGAGTTTAAACAGAAGACTTTCCTGTAACAGCTCAGACTTAAGCAGTCACCCAAGTTGGTGTTGGGATCTATTTGAAGAACATACATTCAGAGCTTTGTTGCATCAACCTCCAGTCCCTGGAGAATGAAAGCTCTAGGAGGTGAGTTACCCCAAAATCAGGTTCCCTTCAGAGGTGCCTTCCTGGCTCTGCTGCACCAGGCTGTTGGTTTGGATCTCCCAAGGGGATGAATGCAGCCTTGCAGGCAGTGCTGGGATATCACTGGCAGTGGCTGCAGGCACAGAATCCAGCAGGAACAAGAGCTGAAGTGCCTGAAGATGACAAGAAGAGCAGAACACCCTGAGAAAGGTTTCAGTCCAGTGACTCTGATGAAATCCTTGTTTGTGCTGTATGGAATGCAGGAGGGGGCAGCTGTGCTCACAGTTTGTGGAGCTGGTCATCGTGTTTAATTAGAACGGTTAACATGAATTTTTTTAATGCCAGTGCTGTTTGTACAGTTTAATAAAATGTTGTGTATAATTGGGAAATGGGCACTGAAGTGATTAAATAGGGACAAAGCATAGAGGTGCATAGAAAAGCCATTAAAATGGCTCTGTGCTATCTGGGGAATGTTCCCCAGGGGAATTTCAGCCCATAAATACACAGCAGGAGCAAGCACTTGAACAACTGTAACTACTCCACAGGGCAATATCTGAAACAAGGATTTGGCACCATGCAAAGGTATCCAAAAAGAGAGTGGAATGTTCCTTTTTACTACCAGAAGGTGACATGGCTCTGAATGAGGTGTAGTATCACAAAGGGGTTGCAGAGGCGATGTGAAGAGGTCATTACTATTAGAGAATGATTCAGAACATCTTCCTTTGACATCTGAATGAGGCTGGGTCAGCCAAGTCCTTGAGTGTGTCCATGACCCATGTCCTCTCTGATGGAGTCTGGTCAGTCTGATCCAGACCAGAGATTGCATTTCCAAGCGTTTGAAGACAGGCAGTGCCCCCAAATGACTGTTAGGGGTGTTCTCTCTGCAGCAGCACAGCAGTTTGGGTTTGACACCAATGCAGGGACACCCCAAGATCATAAACTAAGGAAGGAGGGTGCTGGTCACCTCTTGTGGTTAAGTCACTGAAGAAGAACATACTTTAACACCTCTCTGACCAGAGGCAGGGCTCTCTGCACTCCACATGTTGTCCCATACAGCCAAATGTAAGAGTGACTTGTGAAGGAACCTGTTGAGTAACTCCTAGAGCAGGCACAGCATTAGGATTAGTGAGAAGCTTTTGATGCAAACCACAAGAAGAAGCACCTGCTTCTCCCTGCAAGATGTCTTCAGCTTAAAAAGCAAATAGAAACCCACTGAGGATAGGGGCAGGGAGATGGGGAGAGGTGGGTAAAAGCCACCACAAACGTGCTTGCTGTGTGTCCCACCAGTGCTGCAGCCCTAGCAGCCTCCCAGCTGTGCCTGTGGGGTGTGAAGAGTGACGTGGGAAGCAGCAAATGCTTTCCTGTGGTGACAATGATGGAGAGATAACAGCCAGGGAGGGCTGAATGCCAAACACCCACGCAGAAATGAGCAGGAGCCCAGGTACTCACAGAGATGCTCCTTTGCCTCAGCTGAACATGACACCTCCATTGCTATCTTCTTTTTTTTCTCTCTCCCTCCTCCATAAAATGTTCACTTTATGGCATGGTAGGTGGGTTTGGGTATTCACTTGCTGAAGGCTCAGTCCTGTTCTGGAGCCCTGTGGGATCACAGCACTACTGCAGGACCATGGCACCAGCAGACATCAGAGTCTGACATCCAGCACCACCCGCTTCAACTCAGGTTTTGGGAGTCCTCACCACCCAAATGCTCCTTCCTTAGCCTTGCTGCCTCACTTGATGGATGTATGAATTCCTACTTGTTGGCATCCACCAAATCAGGATGAGTGGGAGTCACCTGTGAGTTACAGCCCTGATTTCAGCACTCCTGCAAAGATTTCCAAGAGGAGGTGGGTTGGTCTCAGAGCTCCTCAGCATTCAGAAGAGAAAACCAAGCTCTGTCCTGCACCCCACCATGCTCTTTTCAGGCGGTGCTGAAAGGAAAGACAGCTGTCCCCACTCCTGTAGTGCAGAGGTGTCACTGAGAGTCCTTGTCTGACAGCACAGCTCCAAAGAATGGGTCCTGGCAGTCGAAACACTCCTCCCTTTGTAATGATATTTGTACCTTAGACATCTAAAACCCAAATGAGAGATCCCAGCTGGGACCTAACCTCACTCCAGGGATGCTACATCACCTGCAGCCACCAGATAATCATCAATGTGTGGCACAAAGTGTGTCTTGTGGTGTGAAGCCAGCGGAGCTCTCAGTGCAGAGCTCAGGAAGCTTTTCTACCTTCCTTGCTTGCGCAGAAGTTTTATCTCTGGTACATCACAGCAGCCAAGACAGCACATGCAGAGCTGGTGAATACAGGAAATAAGTGTATTTTTGGCTCTTTGCAGCCCAGTGATTGTACCTGATGTAGTGGGGTCTGTGCCACTCTTTGGTAACAGGCACCTTGGAGTCCTTCATCCTCTACATCACCTCAAAATTTGTACACATATAGATATAATTAAAAAATAGATGAAAAGTGAAGCAAAGAAAAAACTAGCATTGAGTTGTGGAAGTTGAAGCAAACACAGAAAAGGCAAGTAAGGAAGAAAAGAGTGATACAGGTTGGGGCAATGTTCTGTAACACTTACCTTCATCATTGGTTTCAATTAGAGCTCTGCTCTTTTCTTTCAAAGCCACCACTACCATCCTAGAGTTGCTTTTGTAGCCAAAGCACAGAACATTTGTAGATTTCAGAGGATGGGACAGCCTGACACCAGAATGGCTCTGATCTGGCCTCCCAGGTAGCACAGAGCTGCCCCTTCCACTCTGACATCTCCCCTAAAATCCAAATATTTCTGCTTTGAATCTGGATTCAGGTCCCGATTGAAATATTTTAATTTGCCTGTTTGTGTCAGAGGAACGCAGGTTAACTGCTCATCTTTAGTCACATAGCATCCCTGAGGCACCTTGGGTTATCCTGGAGGACTTCTGCTAAATACGGGTTTCTCCTATAACCTGTGACTTATCCCACAGCTCTATTTTCCCAAAACACCCCTGACAGCCACAGACACCTCTCTGGAAGCAGCAGAACCACGCCAGAGCTCACTCCTCAGAAGGCACCTGCACTCAACCAGTCAAGTCTTGTAAGAAGAAACATCAAAAATCAGTTATCAACATGTCTTCTGCAGCTGCTAATGAAACTTCATGAAGGAAATCCTCCATCCCCGTGGTGCATCCTCATCAAGGGGGGCCAGAGAACACTGCATTCCCTTTTCCATTGGCAATCACATTCCCTTCTCCCATACTAAAGCAGTGAGAACAAGAGAGACATAAAGCTCAGCATTTATGCTCTTTTGAGAGCTGTCTTTGCTTTTGAGGGGAAACACTTCTAAGCTGAAAGCAGGTAGGTTTAGATCAGATGTTAGGAAATGTTTGGTTTTTTTACTTAGAGAGTGGTAAGGCCCTGCCACATGTTGCCCAGAGAAGCTGTGGCTGCCCCATCCCTGACAGAGTCCCAGGCCAGGCAGAGTTCCACTTCCTGGGACAGTGGAAGGTGTCCCTGCCCATGGCAGAGGGTTTGGAATGAGGTGGCTTTAACATCCTTTCCAACCCAAACCATTCTGTGATTCTGTGATTCAATCACAGGAGATGCATCATAGGAGATGCTCAGTTAAAACAAAGCTTAAGGGCACCATCTCTTTCTGCATTTTCGCATGTTGAATTTAAAAAACCCTTAATCTCTATTCCAAGAATCAACTGGATTCTGCCTGTCTGGGACCCAGTGATCACTCAGCTCATGCTGCTCCTCTGCCTAAACAAAAACCTGCCAGTGCACAGCAGCTGGGGAGGTGAATCATTACTTTAATAATCACCTAGAGGAAAACATGCTGCTTGAGTGGAGAGAAAATAAAAATTAAGTATCACATTTAATTTATGATGTGGCCTTTTATTTTAAAGGAACATAAACTGAAAATATTCAGACATCAAAGGAAGAATCTCAGCTTTCACTTCTAAATTCTATTTTATTATTGTTGTTAGCCTCCCTGTAGCAAAGGAAATGAGTTCTCCAGTAATCATTTCCATTTAATTTTCAGCTCCCTTCTGTTGATAGCATCGTGTGTAACCTTTTTTTTCTAACAGTTACTTTAAACTGTGTATTTTGATATTCCATTCAGCTGGTGGAGAAAGAAAAATCAGTTCTAAAAAAGCCATTTTATCTCCGCTGTACATGAGCTCAGCAGGATAATGTGATACCTCAGTGGGCATATTTATTTCAAGTTATTGGTATTTTCCACCAGGGTGAAATTGTGCAAGATATAACCTCTCATTGCCTCCCTCCTGCCCACCCAAAAATATCATGGGGCCAAAGCAGTGGAGAAAAAGGAACAAAACAGCTCATTCAGAAGGAACAATAATCCACCAGCAAATCAACTCAGTTCTGGTCATTCTGGGCAGAATGAAAAGAGTGAAAAAAACCTGACAAAATGGGGGAAATGGAGCACACAATTATCATAGGGATAATAAATCCCTGACCACAGTGGCAATTTTGAGACAGTGAGGTAGAAGTTAGCAGTGACACCAAGTGACCTTTCTTGCAAAGCTGTTAAAGCTCAATAATGTGGTTTGGTTCTTCGGGAGATCCAGTGACACTGGAATTCGGATGGGAAGAGGAATGCTGGATTTCCCTTTGTGCTGGGCTGTCTCTACACCAAATCACTGACTTGCTTCTCTTTCTTTGGGACTACTGAAAAGAAAGGAACAAATAGAAAGCCTCCACAAAAGACCACAGCAGCTTTGGCTGAAAAACACCCAAAAGCAGAGCTTGAACCTTCTGAAATGAGGACTAAGGGCCTTAATATTTCAATTAAATGCCTTGTCTGAGATTCAGCAACACTTTCACAGACTTACATGGAATAACCACTGAAGTGTGAGACAGCTGTATCAGCTGAAGCTACTGCTTTTAGCAGCAGCAACCACCTTGAAACACTTCCCATATTCCGAATGGAGGCTCTCCAGTGGAGCTCTGGGGAACTCTGATGTGGTTCTTTACCAGCACAGGAGCATATGGGAGAATAAGATCTCCTGCTTCCAAAGTCTGCCAAAATTTTATGTCTAGACACAGCTGAGGAGGTAACTAGGAAAATTCGAGATCCAGGCTGGGGCTGCAAAAGGTCACTACAGGAGAAAAGGTGTATGTGTTCTTGGTATGAAGAAATAATAAAGCCTGATGGCTGTGGAGTCGCTCTCTGAAATGCACATTTCTTCCTTGCCATCAGTGCTCAGCCACACATTGACACTGAAGAGTGGTGAAACTATGACCAAGCTCTTCATTTTCCAAAGAAATAACTCAGCACTCAGGTGGAAGCAGCTTTCCACCATGCCTTTCCACAGGTGGAGCTCAGTGTCCCTGGCACAATGTCTGATTTACACCAGGGAATCAGCCCCAAATATCTGCCTGTTCATTTGGTTAGAGATTTTGGATTCATCTTTTGCTTCTTCTGCTGCTACAGAGGAGAGGTCTGGAAAGTGTTTTTATTTGAGCGTTGCTCAGCAAACAACATAACCCTTCCTTAATATGGTGAAGATCCCTTTTATTCAGGGTTTGTAGACCTGAGTTTGACTTTAAGTTTGCAATCTATTTTCTGTGATAGCACAAGCCTTATTTCTTTCACCTGACTTCTGCTGTAGGGATCATAGGATCGTTTAAATTGAAAAAGATCTCTAATATCATGGAGTCCAGCCATTAATCCAGCACTGCCAGGTACCCCAGGGGTCCAACTCAACAAGACAGGGAGGTTCCCCACACCATCAGGAGATGCTCATGGACAGGGAGGTTGATCCCATCCCAAACAGGGGACCAGCAAACAATCAAACATTCTCCAGATGCCTGTAAGACCAACACCAGGACTGAGCCAATGCTGTGTCTGTGACACATTCACAGCCCAGGTGACATTAAAGTGCTGTAGAAATCAGGTCTGTGATTTATACCTGTACTAGAGTGTAGAGTGCAGGTGTTTGTACCTGGATAAGCACAACCTCAGCTCCCTCTACAGTCACTAAGGATTAATTATTACTGCCAAAGAAACTTATCACCCTCTTATAGCCTGCCCTGGAGGGATAAGTGTTTATTACCTTGATAGCAAGCACCAAAAATGCTGTGAATTAACCCAGTTGGGATCTCTGTGTTATTCTGCCTAAGTTCCTGGTGATAACACCAGCAGGCTGAAAATATTGTCCTGATCCCTCTCTTTCTACACCTGCAATCTCTGAATAAGGAGAAATCAGCCCATCCTGAAGTGACCTCATCCAAAACATTCAGGGTTTTTATTCCAGGTTTACACCACTGTAAAACATCCTGGGTTTCTCCTGAGTCTTGACAATGGCAGGGCAGCAATGGGCTGGGACCTCTTCCCTTTGCATCACCTCTGTGCTCTGCTGCATGTGCAGATGTTCATCCTCCTGTCACTTTTCAGCCTACAGAGGGGGGATTTCATCTATCCAGGATTACTTCAGAAGGTGCTTTGTGCCAGGGATGCACTTGGAAATGCTCAGGTGAAGCCTCTGGATCTGCTCCAGGGCAAAGTGAAAAAAAAAATTCCAGAAGCCTCAATAAATTTATTTGAAATAAAACTCATTCAAGTAGCTTTAATGAGTATCAAAATATTCTTCCTGTGAGGGAAAGAAACTACTTTTATCTACTCTGAATCTTAGCATCTTCCTTCAGTGCTCTCAGCAATGTCCTTAGCAAGCTGAGGAGCTGCATCCCCAATTCCTGATAGTCTGGCCATCTTTGGACATGGAGATTGAGTTCATATCAGTCTCTCTCGGGCTCTTTTTCTCTCATTCACTGACTGTGTTTAAATTATTCCTTCCTTTTTACTCACTCAGCAGAGAATTGAAATTTGCTGATGTCAGGATCTCGGAACAGATGGGAGAGCAGTATTGATTAAGCAGTTGAGAGTAGGACATAAATAGCTTGTTAAAAGTAAATAATAATGGTTTAAATGCTGTGTACAAACCTTTATAAAACCTAGTGAAGCAAATCGAATAATCCTTCCAGAAATCTATCCGAGTTTTTTAGCACGGTGATGAAATTCAAGAGCCTTTTTCACTTACTTAGGTTAGTGCCGATGTCAGAGCTGATTGAATCAACAGTCTGGAACTGCTAGAGATGAGCCTGCCTTCAGCATCACAGCCAAATGAGATGTTTGCAGCTGATGTGTGAAAGGGAAGAGAGAATTGATGAGGGGGAGAGAGCAGGAGGACAGGAGCTGCAGAGTGTGAGCCAGTTTTGTTCGTGGGGAGGGAAATTTATTTTTCATCATAAATTCAGAGTCTGGGCCCAAACTCACTGCTGTGTGTGACATCCAAATTGGGGTCCAAGGCAGGGCAGAGTATAAAGCCATGGATGAGATGTATCCTTATTGATTTTGGTTCAGGTTTGATATGCACAAAGTCCTTCAGAATTGAGAGCTTTGTGAAGTCCGTGCTTAAAATCCATCTGTTCCTCCCTCCACAAACCACACAGTACCCAGCTGGTTGTGACTCCCAGTTATCATGGTAGATATGAAAAACAGATTAAAATTCTAAGGTTATGTATCAAAGAGGAGATCTGGAGAAGGAAAATTCATTTTGAGCTCGGGCTGCTATTATCCCTCACGTAAATGCCATGTTTTCCTGACCCATGTCTCTGCTGATCAATCAGCTTCAGGACAAAGTCTGCAGCAGACACTGAGTCACTTCAGGAGAAGTGTTCAAAATTACAATAAAAGCTCAAGGTGAGGAACAGGGTATTTTTCCCAAAAAAAGGGGGGAAAGATCTTGCAAGTCATTTGTTTGGGAGAAAACAGGATTTTCCTGTGGACCCATTCCCTGTTGTTTTCACATTGACCTATTCCAACTCCAGCTCAACCAACACCCAGGAGGTGGCTCAGCATCACAGCCACATTCCCAGACACTCAGGAAGGTGCCCAGGGACATGGTGAACCCACACTGATGGCAGGGCTGTCCCTGTCCCCTGAAATGCTGGAGATGCCTCCTCTGGAAGGACATTGCTTCCCTCAAGTGTTCATCAGTGCTGCTGCAGAAGGAAATGCTGGAATCTCACTGCCTTCATCTCCTGAGCCCTGATTTTCATCCACAATGTGGGGTTGGGCACCATGAAGAGGCTCCCTGCTTGCTTTTTTTTTTTTCTTTTTTTCTGGCAATGAGCCCGAGGAAGCTCCCTCCTTTGCACCTGTGCACTCTCCCCAAAGCACCTATGGCTTTTTCAAGGTTTTCAGTGGCTCATTTCAGAAAAATTGAAATGCCCTGAGGAGATTCTGTTGGGATATTTTCAGCTGAAATTTGTTACAGATTCAAGGTGCTTTCCAAAAAATCCCCATTTAAAGAAAAAGTGAGAGATACCAAAGACTTTTAAAACAGATTCAACCTCCCAATGCAGAGATAAATTAAAAATCTGGCCCCAGGACTTTCAGCAGAAGTGACAGCCCAGGAAATCTGAGATATGGGCACACTGGAATACACAGCACTGCAGGGAAGCAAAAATTCTTACACAGCCTCATAACCAAAAAGACAAATCAATTAAATCTTTTGAAACAAACTGCATTGAATGAATAAGTAACTTGTGGAAATTGCTGCTGAAGGATAGTGTGGAGTTTAACCGCAGACTAAATGTTTTAGTCATTTGTAGCAAAGACATTTGTGGAAATGGGAAAAAAATATTATGAGAAAATAGATCAATAGAATTCATGGTGTGCAAGCATCTCCCCAACCATGGGGAGAAGTCCTTGTGCAGGGAAAAAGTCTCAGAAAAGAGGGATCCTCCTAATTCCCCCTCTCTTTCAGCTCCAAACCTAACGTAAAGAAGGAATAGAGTATCAACAGAAAATATAATTCTGTGGCAATGGTAATACAGAAGAGATTTGGGTATAATCCCATTTTCCAGATTTACCTCTAGCAAAGGACAAATATTACCTCCGCACACTTCTTTTCCTATGAAAATGACATTACCAGTCTTCCTTAAAAAGCAGGTGTGATAAGTACAGAGCCAGAGCACTTTGGAGATTATCTGCTGATATGATTATGAAAAACACAGACGTTAGATGAAAAGACCAACAAAGGAAAAATTGTTTAAGTTGTGTTACTCCTGATTCACATCAAAAAAAAGAAGACAATTCCCACAGTGAAGAATTTTCCTTATGAGCAGAAGGTTGCTGTGTAACAACACTAAGGCATCACAGCAACATTAAAGAGAATTGCTGCTATAAACAAGTTATTTGATATATTGAGAATATTTTGTTTGTTTGCCTTAATTATTCACAAACAGGTGGCATTTTTACTAATTTGTTCTCTGCTAAAAATAGTTGGTTTAAACATATTTTTGTCTCTCTGACAGCACATCAGTATTGTTCTCATTACTCCTTCCTGGCTAGTTGTGTCACTGTTGGATATTAAATCACACATCAGATATTATGATTTTGTCACTACAGCATCAGCTGCCTCTTAAAAAAAAAAGGGGGAAAAAAACTCTTTCCTTTTTTTTTTTTTGGTTGGCAAATCATCTGCAAAAAGCTCAGCATTGTTTGAATAATAAAAAAGCTTTTACAGATGGCCACAAAAGTGTTTGAAACGAGAGTATTCTCATGAATATTTATTCTCACCAATTCTCCTGACAACTTAACTTTCTGCAGACATTCTTACAAGTAAACATTCAAACAGTCTCCAAAAAGCAAATAAAAAGGTTTTGTATATAAACACAAGAAAACTCACAGATTCTTTATTTTGCAGCAGTATCTCGAAATCTCATCCAGAAGGAAAGCCCTCTTGTGTTCAGTTCTGTAGATACACAGATGAGAAATTCCCTCCTTAGTGGAGAGTTTAGTCTAAATGCACAAAAAAAATTATCCAGTACTGTTCAGATTTTCCAGACAGGGATCTGATGTTGACCACAACTTGCCCTAATTATTAGGGCAAAAAAATAAAAAATCATAACAAATGACTTGCCCTAAATTAGACTGCAAACAGAAGAATCACAAAACTAGCCTCTACACTCCCTGAAAACCCATCTTTGCACCTAGATCTAGGTGCTTTCTGCCAGGCAGTGATTTAGGAATTCTTTAGTGTATGGATTTTTTTGGCCTATCCACTTTCTGAAAACTCCAAACTATGTGCTACCCTGTAAAGAGTTCCCTATGTAAAATCTTAGAGTCATGTTGGAAAGGAAACTTAAAGACCATTTTGCTCCACCCTCTGCCATGGACAGGGACACGTTCCACTATCCCAGGGTGCTCCAAGCCCTGTCCAGCCTGACCTTGGACACTTCCAGGGATCCAGGGGCAGCCACAGCTTCTCTGGGCATCCTGTGCCTCTCCACCCTCACAGGGTAGAATTTCTGTCTAATATCTAATGTAAACCTGCTCTCTTTCAGTTTAAAGATCTTCCCTTTGTCCTGTCCCTCCATGCCTTGTCCCCAGTCCATCTGCAGCTCTCCTGGAGCTCCTTCAGGCTCTAAGGTCCCCCTGGAGCCTTTTCTTCTCCAGGTGAACATTCCCAGCTCCCCCAGCCTGGCAGAGCAGCATCTTTATACAGAATCTTTGTAGCTTCTTCTGGACTCACTCCAGCAGCTCCACGTCCTTCCTGTGTTGGATTTTTGGGGTTTTTTTCCCTTGAGATTGCCTCAACCCTGGCTCAGGACCTTGCCCTTGGCCTTTTTGAACTTCACAAGGCTCACCCAGCTCCACACCTCCAACCTGCCCATCTTCCCCCACATCACATCCCCTATATGAGCACTTTGTGGTTAGCGTCACTGCACTCCACCTCCCAGCAGATGCAAGAACTGGAATTATCCCCTTGATAATGAGCACAGACTCTTTCGCTTCAGCCAAATTCTGCGCCCATTGCACGATTTTCGAAACAAAGGCAGAATCTTTTCATGGATTGCCATAGTCGAGTAGTGTTTGAATGGCACAGCAGCACATCGGGTGCAAGGCAGAGGCTGGAGGTATGGAGGGTGACCTATTCAGCTGGGCTACTTTCCCCCACATGGTTCTTTCACAGGAGTTGAATCGTTGCAGATTATGCGCGGTTGAAAGGAAACAGTATATTCTGTGGTGTTTAAAGATGTCACACTCATCGCAGAGCTTTTGCAAACCGGTGAGTCAGCAGGAGGAGCACAATGCTGGTTCCAGCTATTAGGCAGTTATTTAAAACAAAACAAACAAACAAAAAAAAAAAAAAAAAAAAAGTGCCACTTGTGAATTCAACAGATGCAGTGAATTCCCTGCTTTGCAAAGGCTAAAGTGTTTGCACAGAGGAAAGGGGCACTTTTATTAACATAAAGGTCACTGCAGTTCAATTCCTCGTTTGAATGAATTATTCAGTATTTCCTTTTAATCTCGTTAAATGTGGATGTCTGTAAACAAATTCTGAAGATGCAGAGAAAATCAGACTAGCAGAAAGCATGTGCAGTGATGGAAAAGAAACAGAGCTGACAACTTTTGGGTGCACAAGGAGCACAGGCAGATCTTAGCTCATTGAAGGAATCACACATGAGAGCTCAAAATGCCATCCGACTCCTCGTGAGCCTCCTCACACATGTCTTGCCTTCCCCATGCATGGCTGGCTTGTTGCAGATGTGTTTCCAGCAGTGCTTAGAGAATGGAAGGGCCTGTGACCCACGAAATCCATCACTGAATCCTCTAGAGATCCCCAGAAACCCCCAGGTAAAACAGGATCAAATTCCCTCAAGACAGGATCAGACAGCCCAAGTTCTCCTAAGCCCACATGGCCAGTGTTTCCCACTGGTGTTTCAAAGCATTCAGAGATGGTCTCTGCTTAGAAAGTAATTAGGTATAATTTCAATATCAAGTGTAATGCATTGCTTGATATTTTCGGAACATTGAGATGCTTAACTTCTTTTAAGTGGAAACTGAAGTCACCATAGACCACATGGCAGAATGGAATGCCCTGAGCTCTCTGGCACAGATCTGCTCTCTCCCTGTCTGTATATCTATAAAAACTCAGAATAGACTTGTATGGATTCTGTAGACATAACTGGAACTTAAGAAATACCTTTTTTCACTTTTCCATACATAGAAATTAATATATGCAAAGACAGAAGCTCCAGGGCTGTACATCCAGCATCTGGTTGTTTGAGCTCTGGAGCCAGCTAAAAAATCAAAATAGTGGAAAGGGGAAAAAAAAAAATCACAGCATCTTCTGATTAAGAATTGTCTGTGCACAGACTTTTAATTTTCACCAACTCATTTGTCAGTCACAGCTATTTGAGGAGTGCTTTGAGCAGCCATCTCATCATTGATCTTTGTAGCTTATTCTTTTGCAACATCTGTCTTCATTTGCACTTCATTAGCCTGGTTGAGTGATGGTGTCACTGTAAATCTTCCCTTTGTTTGCTGATTTTGGGTCCATAACACTCTCCACGTTTAGGCAGCTGTATTTAGCCAAAACCTGGAACTAACATCTCTTCTGGTCAAAGGCAACACTCTATTTCCAGGAATAACTACATGCTTTGTTTTCATCTAATGAATTCCTAGTGTTTAGTTACTAAAGCCCTTCAGTTTTATTTGCAGCCCTGCCTAAGCACAGAGATAAATCTAAATCCAAGACTCATGTCCACTGTAAGCTCCTCCTGCTGGATAGTGATTTAGGCTTGGGACTTTGATCTGTGGATTTTGTCTCTTCTAAATTGGTTCTCCTCAGATTGAGAACAGGGTGAAATATATTTATTTTAAAGTATAAAACAAGCTAAAATTGCAGAGATTTGCTCATTGCCAGTCTGAGCTTGTTAGCAGGGGAAGGTCCCTGCAGCTCTGGAGTCTGGTGTTGCAGAAAACTTCTTATGAACTTTTTCATTCTTGTGTGCCAAAGAAATGTCCTATTTTCTCAGAACCCCTCTTCCTTGTAACTACAACAACTTATTCCCATGGCAATGGCACCAGCCTTTTTTTTTTTTAATAGTTCACAGAATTTCTTCTCCTCTGAAACAGAAAACCACATTGCAAGTTGATCACCCTTGTGTGTAGTTGAGTCAGATTCAAAAATAAAGAACAGACAAGTTCAAACCCAAACAATGACATAAAAGAAGGCTCTCCAAGACAGAGTTGGCTCATAATCAACCAATTTCCAGTAAAATTTCAGAGAAAGACTTCAAGGGGACTACACTCAACCATATTTGGTGCTACTGTACTGGTTCTAAATAATTTTCTCCTTAAAGCCTTTGCATAGAAAAGCAGAGATCCAGCAATATCCATTTGTAGTCACCTTTTTCTCCTCAAAATTCTCTTGTGTCAGTGCCTTCCTGACCAAGGAAAGAAAGGAACAGAGAGCAGCCAGGGCAGGGGTGGAACTCTGACTCCAGGATAGCAGCCTTATCCTGATCCTGATCCTGACCTGAACTTCAATCACCTGGATAATTTCCTTTCTCCTAAAGTCAAACTCTAATTAACTCAATCCATGTGACTTTTGTACACTTCCAGTGTGAAGTCACTGGTAAGCGATTACAGCCACATAAAACACAAGTCTAACAGATTCTGCCATCCTGGACAGTCAAGAGAAAAACCCAATTAAAGTTCAGGCACCTGAGCTGAATTTAGGACATAACCCAGACTTCAGAACTCAGCAGACTTAGTGTAAGGTAGTGCACCCAAAAAATTACCACCCCAGACACTGCATTGAAAGCAATTTGAGTAAAGAAAATATTTCAGTTTTCATTTTTCTCCTCCTTTTCCAGATAAATAAGACTTAACAATTCTGTGCTCTGATTTTTTTTTTCTGGTTATCTTTTTTGTGGTGCTCTGTTCAACTTCTGGGTCTACTGAAATCAAAATTAATAAACAGAAAGAGGAGAGTGTCTACAATGAAAGTCATCATGGTCAGGGCTCTTCCTGTGGTCCTGAGGTCCCATGTGACAACCTGTTCATCTTCATGAAGAGCAACTCTTTCACCTCCAAGAAAGGTCCCATCAAAACTGACTTTTAAATTGCCCTTTGACCCATGTTAAGTTTTGGATGGTGGAAGTTGTCTGGGAGAGCCTCAGCCAGTGAGAGTTTAGTTTTGGCCTTTTTTTTTTTTTTTTAAATCATTCTAGTAACTGAACCATTGCAATCCAGATCTTGTGTAATTTCTTGCAATGTGTAATCACAGATGTGATTAAAATGTCCATGGCAAGTCAAGAACCACATTTGTACTGCCAGATTACTCCCTATCTCTGCTTTTGACCCATCAGAGCCTCAAAGGTTCACAGAATCCTGAAGGAGGAAGAGAAGAGATTTTCTGCAAGAAGCTGATCCTTCCCAAACTGTCCTAATGTAGAGGACAGCATGAGCTACACAGGGAGAACATGACCAATAATCTGAAATAGCTTCTTTCCCTCTTTTTCCTTTTTCTTGGAATCAGCAGATGGGGGTTTTTCTTCAGACTCAAATCACAGCTGATGGTCAATTATTACCTAATTCCCTTGAATTATTTGTAATTCTTCCACAAGCAGCACTTCTCTGTCACAAACTCAGTCTGACTCTAAGTGTGGACCTCATTAATTGGGATCTGATGCCCTTGAGTTGGAAATAGCTCCAAGATCATGACCTTCTGCTAGAGCTTTTTAGCAAAGCTTTTTCCTGAGAAAACAAGGAATTAAAGGAGACATTTTGTAGCTCTGGGTGACCCAGCCTGCTGATTTGTGCCCATCCTCGTGAGACTGTGAGCCCCAGGGAGGTCACTCACAGCATTTTTATTGTGCCCACCTGGGTGAGTGTTGCTCTTAGAGCACATTTCCAGCCTGCCTAGTTGATTCTTGCAAATTTGAAAGCTGCTCTCCAAATGAGTTGCTTTAATTAGCTGTTTGAGTGGAGTTTTCTGCCAGCAAACTCATTTGCTAAAATGTGCATAGAAGGTAAATGCAGAAGAATATCTGTCAGTTGAGAGCGTGTCTGGAAATTAGAGTGAATATCCACTGCACTGATTTGACAGTAATTGCTATGATGTATTAAATCTGGGGCATTTTTATGCCTGGAACCACGATTCCAGAGTCCTGAAGTTGTCTGAGTCAGTTCTGTACATCCACTCCACTTGTACAGCTGCTGAATCCAGCCAAGGTTGGGTATGAAAGGAAGTCATTTTTATCTGACAGCCATTTGTTGGTGACAATAAAATCAGCTGGCAATCACAGCTCATTTCCTGCTGCTGAGAAGCCTCACCAATAATTCCCAAGCCTCACATGATTCTCTGCAGAGAAGCCTGAGGCTGGATGAGCGAGGTTGGTCTCCTCTCAGATCCACAGGGTGGGAATCATGCACCACCCCTGGTCCCCTCTGAGCTCAGGGGGAGCACAAGCTGCCAGCCCTGCTCAGGGCAGCAGAACAGGGCACTCACACCCCTCTGAACTCTTTTATGATTAAATGTTTGGGCTCAGTGACCTTAGAGGTCTTGTTCAGCCTAAATGACTCTATGATTCTATGATGATACACCCAGGGAGGGCCAAAATTGTCTTTTTTCTCGCTGAACCTGCTCTGTGCTGCCTGTGCAAGAGCTGCATGGCTAGGAAATATGACTGTATCACATCTTATATCTTCTAAACTCCTTTATCCCTCTCCTTGAGGTCCCTGTGTCATTAAATACAGTGCCCAAGCCCTGGGAATGGAAAGGAAACAGGAGGCTTTTCCAAAAGTTCTCCAGGCTGCATTACTTTCTTCCATGCTGGTATGGCTTGGTGGGCTGCAGGGCAGGAAATGCCAGTGCAAAAGCTTCTTCCCACTCAGGGTATTTGTTTGTATTTTCCCTGTCCCTGTATCAACGCTCCTCTTCTGTTTTCTGTCTGGATTATGAACCTTCCCTGCTGTAGTTGTGTCCAGGGAGACCTGGTCCACAGTGGGAATTGCTAATTATCCCTCAAAGCAGATCACATAAATGAGTAAATGTTGGTCAATCTCATCCCTGCTTCAAAACCATGACCTCTGATCTCATGGTTTTCACAAACAGCAGTTCTGACACTCACATATTGTGCAGCCAGCAGCAAATCTGTCACTGCTTCAAAGCTGGCCAAATGTCACCTGGTTTCTTTTGCAAATGTCCAGTGCAGGTCTAGGTCAAAAACTGGGCACTGAGGTGACAGTGTGGTAGAAATAACATAGAATAACAAATACAAACCGTGCTGTGAGCACCTTTCTTGTACATTTAGGTTGCCTGGGTAAGGTTTAATCTGGCAGTGCCCCACTTTTTGAAAACAGGCTGAAACTGGCTTTAATAGTTTCAAGAGCTCTTTCTGGGAGGGAATTGTTGGCTGGATTTAATGACATGATAATCAAGTCCAGATATAGCCCATCAGACTAGATAATGCAAAGTTTCTGAAATGCACTGAAATTTTACAGGGTGGGAAAAATAATCACATGTTTGATTTTAAAGGGTGGTTCTAGTGGTTTGCCAGACTGTTTATGATAGGAATGAGCACAAAGCTGAAACACCTTCTGGGATATGAGTTGCACACACCTTTGATGAGCAAAAAATTTTAAATTCTACCTGGAGACCCTGGGTGGGATGGAAATGGAGCCTGACCTAGACTTTATGCGTCTGTCTTGTGCTGATCCAGGGTTTGCCAATAGTTATTATTTTTGTCAGGAAAGTTGCCAAAGAGATTGAGAATCTGTAGCCTTCACTGTAGTTCAGTGAAGAAAAAAGCCTCTGTCTCTTCTCCAGAAATGAACACAAGATGGTGCTGCCAGCCTTGCTTGTAGCCTTACACTGCTTCTGATTCTTGGGGTGTTTAAGGTGAGACTTATTAGAAAAACCTGAGAATGGTCATGTAGCAATTAGGGCTTTTCCCCAAAATATGTGGTGGGATCAATAACCTAACTGAGGTGCATCTAAACCCATCACGTGCCTCAAATTGCAGCAGAAGAGGTTAATCTAATATCCACAATTGGATAGCAGAAAAAAAATCCTTCACTGAAAGACTTGTCAAGTATTGGAATGGGTTGCTCAGGGCAGTGGTGGAGTCACCATCCCTGAAGGGATTTAAAAGACATGTAGATGTAGCACTTGGGGACATGGATTAGTGTCAGACCTGGCAGTGCTGGGTTAATGGTTGGATTCGATGATGTTAGAGATCTTTTCCAAACTGAATGTTGCTCTGATTCTATGAAAATCCTCATTAGTCCAGGCAGAAAGTGCCAGATGGCAAATGCAACACAAGCTGAGCAAAAACTAACAACAAAAAAATGCACTATCCGGGATAATACTGTAACCAAATTCAGAGCTGCTGTGTCTGCAGTGTTCTCAGCCCAGTCAGCATTTGGGAAAGACTTCTCAGTCTGCTGTGGATGCAATGCAAATTCCCAGCTCTTTTTCTGTCTCTAAGGAAAAGCTCTGACTGATGGATGTGAGACTTGAGCCACTGGACATCAAAAAAGGAAAAGAAGCCTCATCTACCAGGGAGATGGAGCAGATGGCAACTCACTGCTCCCAGAGCCATGTGATTATGTGAGACTCCCTCCGAAAAAGATGTGCCAGACTAACAAATTTCAATGAAAATGGGGAAACCAGTTCCTCATGAAGCCAAAATCCATCCTTTCTTGGCTTCTGTGGCTAAACCCTGTAGGCACAAGACTGAGACACTTAAGAACCACTTGTTTATGTCCATTGCTCTTGCATGGAGCTTCTTTGTGCCCAGGGACTTTGTCTCCCCTTCTTCAGAGGCTCCCATAGAGATTCTTCTTTCCACCCAGCCCCTTGCTTGCAAAATCCATGGGCATGTCAGCTCCTGGGAGATGTCTCTGTCCCTGCTGACTGGGATTGGAACCAGCCAAGTGGTTCAATGGTTCTTGGGACACACAGCACTGGGTAATTCTCTTTCCAAAGGAAACAAGGCTAAAGGGAGATTTCTTTCCTCCTTGGGGAGATTTTCCCACACATTAGAAAACATAATGCAGATTTCTTCCCATCAGGAGGGAGAGAGCTGCACTGTGGTTTTGGACTCTGAGTGACTCGTGCTGCATTAGCTCTGCCCCACCCCTCATTTCTTGGCTTCCCAGTCCAGACTAGATCATTTGGATCTGTGCTTTTCCCATCTTCATGGTGCTGTGGCAGGACCAGGGGCTGTGGTTTGTACAGATGAGGCTTGAATATTTTTTCAGGTTTTTTGGTTTTTTTCCCATCAAAACCCAAATGGTTTCCCCCCTCACACAGCCATGCCACTGGATCTTAGAATATTCTGAATATCCTGAGTTGGAAAGGACCCACAAGGATAACCAAAATGCAGCTCCAGTGGAGGTGTCTTGAGTTGCCATCCTGGTCAGGTCAGTGACACAGGGAAAACCAAAAAGCTGTTATTGATATTCCTAGCCCTGAACCAAACCAATCTTCTCCTCTCAGCCACCTGAAACTGGTTTGAAGACATTCCTAGAAGTTTCCACTCCAAGTTTCCTCCTCCAAGGCACAGACACACATTACTAAAAGTCAGATACCCCCTGGAAATGCCTGTAAAATTTCAGCCTGTAATTTTTCAGTCTGGGCTCTGAGATTCACCTATAATTTGACAGCACTTCAAGTTAATAGCTGAGTGATTGGAGGTGAATAAACCAAGTAGTAAAAAAATGCAGAATGGCTCAGATGTTCACCAATTCAGTGGATGGGCCTTGAATCCTGTGGTCAAATCCTCATCCTTCTTTAGATCCCCACTTAGCCATCCCTTCCCTGCAAATACCTTGATCTTTGCAGTGGCCACAATACTTCTTCATGCTGATTTGTCTTCAGGATCACTTGTTTGAAGGTCACTGCTCCTCCTGGAAAGGCCTTTCTGCTGTCACACAAGCATCCTCCTTTCTGTCCCTATCTCTGTGACATTCTATACTTTATTAATAAGTAGGATACAGATGGGGATGTGGTGAGGAAAGTCACTCACACACAGCTCACTAGTCCAAAGCTCTTGTTTTTAAGACAGATGATATCAGAAAGGGCAAATACTTGTTGGGATTGAAACCAGGGGAAAATAAGCAGGAAAATACTCAGGTGAAATTTCAGTTGCCCAAAAGCAATTCCAGGCAAACAGCCTGGATGTGATTCCTTTCCATACCATGATGTCCTACCATGGTGTCCAACCCTTCCCAGAGAGGAGGATGAGCAGGCTGCAAGCCCAAAGGAATTGTCTTGTGATCCTATGAAATAGAGCTAAATCAGGGAAGTTCACAACATGTCTGAGCAGGGAAAAGTGAATAGCAACCCAAAGAGCATCATCTCAGGGATCCAGGACACACCTAGGCCTGCAAGGATGTACACCCAGCTCAGGTTATACCTGTTGGGGTAGAGACAGACAGCAGCAGGGATTGTCCAGGAGGAGACAACATGGATTGGTCAGGAATTCAGGTCCTTAGAGCTTCTCATTGAATCAGTTTATCACCAGAGGCTAAGCAGGAATACATTGTCCAGGCCAGACAAATGAGTGGAGGCATCTTTCTCCAAAAGCCAAGCACTTCTGTGCTCCCTGTCAGCAGGTACCACACACCTGGGAACAGTGCCAGCCCCAAAATGTTCTACCTCACAAGCCCCCTTGATTCCTAAAGGAAGGCCCAGAAGGCTGGCCTAGCAGTGATATGGACATTTTCTGTTCAGAACCACGCCAAGAACTGTCAAACTCATTCATCAGCTGCCTCTGTACAAATGGCAGCAGCATTCACTGGCCTGCAGCTTGGCAGGCGTTCAGAGCACTGACCTAGGAGTTAAAGGCTCTTTGTTTATTACTAATCCCTGGAGCTATGCAGTCCCAAAGCCATTCCCTTTCTGTGCAACACAAGACCAGCTTTCACAGCCCTAGCCTGAGCCCAGTGGAGTCAATAGAAAGGCTGCCATTGTCTCTGGTGACCAATGCACTGTCCCTGGATTCTGCAAAACAAGACTGGCTCCTGCTTTTGTTGAAATCAATACAAGTATTACCAGTGGCTGCTGCTGAATCCAAATGGGGCCGCTGCATGTGTCCCTCAGGAGTCTGAAATCTGTGGTCACTTTTTTCTGAATATTTCAGAGAATGCAGGATAAAAGGGCTTGGACTTTTAGCAGGTTTTTAATATTTTTAGGTGCCTTTTATTCCCAGAAGAACTTCTTGCAACCACACTTGGATCATGTACTCCTTTGTCTTACTCCCACATAACCCTTTTTGGAAGCATTACATCTCCTAGAAGCTCTTCTGCTGTGATATGAAACCACTATCCAGGTATAACAACACCTTTTCCAGTGCAAAAACTGAGCTGGGAAATGGGGGATCAGTCAAATAAACAACAGCTAGTTGTTTGAAATCATCCAAGAATCTGTTTTAGAGTTAGAAGCCAAATCCCTGGGTTGTATCCTTGAGCCAAGCTTCTCCTGGATTGCTGGGATCTTCTCTGTTCTCACTGTCTTTGTGTCATTAATGACATCACTGGTGTTAATTGGCCCTTGATAAAGATAAGAATGATTCTCAGATTTGGGGAAAACAAATAATAATTAAGAAATGAAGCAGTGAAATCCTGAGCCAGCCATCCAAGAGGAGGATGAGTTACCCTCTGGAATTGTCATCTTCTCCACATTGACCAGAAAGAGAATCAAACCAGTATTTTCCACTAAGCCCTTGTCCTTTCACTGACAGAACCCAGAGGAAAAATTACCCACAGAAAGCAAACCCATCCCACTGACCATGGCCAACACAAGGTTAAGCCTTAGTGTTTTGGGCCAAATTTTTCAGAGCTTTCTTCAATTTTGAATAATTATTGCAGGTAAAATGGCCTTTTTAGGTCTGGGCATCCAAAAAAAATTTGCATCTTGTTATTTTCTACTTTAAAAGAACAGTTTTCATTGAAATTTTGAATGTTGAGAAATGATAATTTGCTTCTTATTGATTTAGGTTATTTTTATTCCAAAAAAGGCTGAGTGGGGCATTTCTATGCTGAGTTAATTGTATTTAATGCACCAGCAGAAGGGCCCAGGACAGATGCTGGTGGAGGGCTGACATTTCCTTTTAGGGCAGTAGATGGAGCTATATCCTCAATAATGTTCTTTTCCAGACAGGCAGAGCCGAGAAAAGGCGTTGTGCTGGTCACTTCTCCCAAAACTTCATCCAGAAGGGGACTGCGTGGACAAAGGAGATCAATAAGCAGGAAATAATAAAGACATTTCCAGGACTGGGATCATTATCCATTTCTCCAAGGGCTTTCTTTACCAGACATTTACAATGGGAGTTAAAATCCCCTTTCAACTACATCCACTGGAACAAGTGCTAGAAGAAAATCCCCTGGGTTACATACTTGAGGAAGACTTCTGGACTGCTGGAAATTCCTCTGTGTGCCATTAATAACATCACTGCTATTTATTCATCCTTGATAAAGATTAGAATGATTCTCAGATCTGGGAAGGGCAGGGAGTAGTAATAATAATAATAATAATAACAACAATAACCACAATACCAATAACAACAACAACCAAAAAAAAACCAAAAAAAAAACCCCCAAAAAAAAAAACAAACCCCAAGGCCAAAGAACTTGTATGTTGCACATACAAGTGTTTGCACTTTTCCACAGCCTGGCTGCAGCCAGCCCTCAGACCACCAGTCTTCTCCCAGAGTGGTTTTATTCCCTCCTGTTCAATGGAAGAGCTGAGGCGCTTCATTAAATTCCAGGGATTCATTATTTAAATGCCTGTCAAATGGCTTTATTAGCCATAGTGTCTTCAGTGTCCCTCCTTCTCCTGCTAGGGACCCTGAGCTCTTTGCTTCTCCTTTCCCATGCAACAGTTGAAGTCCTGCAGATCTTTTTCATTTATATGGGTTAAAACCTCCTCTGGCATATGTTCATGCTTCATCTTCAGGACTCCATAAATTCCTTCAGCATTCTCTTCCAGACCTGCTACTCCCAAGTTTTCATGCATTCTCTCCAAAAGAAGAACAGAGAGAGACTCCTTCCTCCCACCACAATGACAAAAGCCATAATTTTGAATATTATTTCCTTGAAGTGGTCGAAAACTGAATCATTGTGCAAGCACAACGCCTTATTATTTATGGGCAGTCAAATCACAGAAAGACATTTTAATAATCCCATGTTTATCATCACAAAAACCTCGGCAACATTTCCACAAGACTGGGCAGCTGCAGCCCAGAGCCTTCAGGTTATTGTGAAAGGCATCCATGAAAATGTGAAACCATCTCAGCCCCTAGCAGAGCCTAAGCTGGGTGGGGTAGGAGGGAAAGTTTATTTATTATTTCTAAATCCATTCTGTTCCAACCAGGGCTAAACAAGCTGTTCCTGGATGACAGAACCTGCCTGGATTTGTTGTTTGGAAACTCGTGGTTGGATTTTCAATGCCTGTGAGCTTCCAGTGGGGCTTTCCCTCTACCTCAGGTTTTAATTTGAATTCTTTGCTGCCTTGTAAGGAATGAGTTCATGGCATAGACCTTCCTTCAGTGGGGTAATTGCTACATTTTCTGTCTTCCTTCAGGCTACCTACTTTCATTAAACTCCTTGGAAATAGTACTTTTGCAGCCTTTTTCTCTCTGCCAGGTTCAGTTTAAACAGTCTGTAGCATCCTAAAGCTATTGGGGTGGAAGGGCTCACCTCAGCTGTCCAGCATCCTCACAGCTAGAAACTGGGGATGGAGCTGGAAAAATGTGGGATTTCAACATGCTTCAAAAACGAGGCAGTTCCCATGAATGTGTCAGTGTCACCAGCATCCTCGCAAATTCCAGGAAAAAAAAATTAGATTTCCTGGGATAAGAGCTGCAACTGTTGCCTGAATGTCTGCTTCAACTTGCATACCTGAGATGCTTCTGATTTGTGGACAGGGAGACGCTGGCAGAGTGACTTGCCCTCCTCTGGTGTATTCCTCCCTCTCTTCCCTTACCCCTGCCAAGAAATCAGGAGTGAAGTGACCACTCCCTGGTAATCAACCCACATCTATGCCTTAGAAAGGCAGCACAAGGCTTTTGTAGCTTTTAATCTGACCCGAAACATGTTGGGACCGCGCAGAGGGAACTGAGCTTCTCTGCGTTCGTGGGGAAAGCTGGCAGACATGTGCTCTGCCCTGTTGGCAGATGAGTAAGGCCAGGGAACAAGCGTGGAGACAGTTTTGAAGGAGCTACAAGTCTGCAAAACACTCAGGCATTTCCAGCTGGGAGACTTTTCAATGCCCTCCAGGGAGGTTTAGGATGCTGGTGGAGAGAGGACCCGGGTAAGAGAGGGGAACGTGCTGCTGTTTTTCAACCATTCCACCCACCGTGGAGCGAGGCAAGCGCCAGGAACACATTTCATAACATCTCTGATGTTTTCCCCTCCACAAGAAAGAGCTTTCAGTTGTGGTTCTCGCGCTCAGATAAGATCACAGGGTGCAGGGGCAGAGGAGAGGTGCTGACTGGAACTATTGTTAGCTCCGAAGCTCCTCGGTCCCAGGTAGGAGCCACGTGAGAGCAACACGTGCCGTGGGAATTCAAGCAGGAGGGGCACTGGGGCTGGATCTTGTTTATTGTTCTTGCCTGATCCCAGCCTGGAAGGCGAGGGGGAGCTCAGGAGGACACGATGTACCCTGCTGCCTTCCTGTGTCCACCCAAAGGCAATTTATTCTTGAGCTGAGCCACAGCCCCAAAGCAAAATAAATTCCCGTGTTTGGCTCCGAACACAGAGTAGACTGCAATTAAGGAAACCTTCAGTGCAAAATGCTTCCCATATGGGAAATGTTGATGGAAAATGAGGGACAAGGACCTGTCCCACATTATTGGCACTCCTGGCTGTAGCAGAGGGTTCTTCTGCCCTTGGGAGGGATTTCTATAACATTCACGCTCTTGTCTTACTCTCCCTTTTGGGTTTCCCTTTTGGTTTTCTCCCTCTGTCCTGGAAGGGCTGTGGATAGTTTAAGGAGGTCATGAAATGGACTGGGAAGGATCCCTGGCTTTGGAGATGGGCTGTGTGCCCCACAGTCCAGGTTCCCCAGTTGCCCAGGCCACAGTCTCATGCTCTTGGTGTCACACAGCCCCACATCCCAGCAAGAAGCAAAGGTGTGTTGGTGGTGACCAAGGCTTCAAGCAAGCCATGGATGCCACTGAACACCCTCCTGTGTCTACAGGACCTGGTCTTACTCATGTTGGATCAGGTCAATTCCTTAATATCTTCTGGAAATAAACACAAACCACAGGAATTCACAAAACTGATTTAAAATGGAGCACTGGGCAGAGAAGATTTGCCCACTAAAACTCACTTCGAAAATATTGAAAATATTCTCTTAAATTGTTGAAAATAGTCTCTTGAAAATATTCCCTGGGGATGTCCAAAATCCTTCTTTTTTCCTTGGATTTAGATGAAGATGGAACAGGCAAGAGAACAGGAGATATTTATCCCTACTTATCAAGCAGCAGAACAAAGATGAACCTCCTGCTGTCATAATCTGGAGAGAGGGACAAGACAAGACAATGTCTGTCGTGTACATTTGTCAAAGCAATGCAGTGGAGATTGTTTGCTCCTGTCACCTTCTTGCTGTGATGAGCTCATCAAACCAGAGGTGGTTTGAACCCTTCATAGATGTCTTCTGCATAAAAATCACTGGGGTTAGACTCCCTCCACAGCCAGTGAAACACAATTTATCTGCTACACACATGTGTTTGGAAAACTGAATCGAATATTGTGGTCAATAATCTGGTCAGTGACATAACTCACTCTATGTCAGGCACCTGCATGTGACTGGCTGGATCCCTGCCTAGATTCTATTTTAACTAAATCTCCTTTGGGCTTCTAAATCACATGGAGACAACTCTGGATGCCTTCACTAGGTGCCTGTATCAGGAAGATGAATCTGATCCCCATGTTGGCTTTGTGAGGTGGAAAGAACAGCATGGAACAGCCCTGTGGTCTCTGACCTCCACAGAAAGGAAAGAAAAAATGGTAAATGGAAATTTTTCCTGCTTTGCCATTGGCCCGGGGATTTGCAGGTCCTTCAGTGTTCTGTGGATGCAACAGGTGAGTTCCTCACCTCTGCAAAAATAGAAGCTGGTTTTAAACCAGATTAGATGATCTTTATGGCAGGTGGTGTTGCACAATTCCAACATGACTCTGCAAGTACCCAGTGTTTCTCCTTCCTTGAGATGGCAGCACTAAAGAAAATATCTTGATCTTCTCTTACTTGGGAATGCATGGAGGTGAAGTCAGGAGAGGTAAAACTACACAGAATCCCTGAATGTCCTGAGTTGGAAGGGACTCACAAAGATCATTGGGTCCAACTCCTGGCCTTGCACAGGACACCCCAAGAATGACACCATGTGCCTGAGAGCACAGCTACACATTTCCCAAGGGATGTCCAGTTAGTCAGCAATGGTCACTTGGTTTCTAAACAGGCAGAGAGGACCAAGCAGGTCTTCCAGGCATCCCAGACTGTGGGTAACTGCAGAAACTGCTGTCAGATCTGCTGTCACATCACACCACACCTTATATCTGAAGAAAAAGGACCTGCAGTGCATTTCATCCCTACATTCACACCCTGCCCTGGACTGACCTCCTTCACCAGAAAAATGTTTGTGGGCTGCTGGGTTTCGATATGTTCAAGTGGCAGAGTTTCAGTGCACCAGCCCTTGGGCACCAGCTATTGAAAAGCATTCTGTTTATCTGATCCAGCTCTTACCAAGACTGCAACCCCTCCTTCTCAGCAGGATGGAATTTGCTGGCACCACCACAAGCCTATTCCATCTTTTCAATAATTGCCATGACCGTGCAGCATCCCAGGGTGTTGGCAGATGCTCTCCAGAGTAGGAGGGCATTGCTCTGCATGCCTTTGCTTTCATAAAAAGCATTCCCCAGAATTATTATATTAGCCCCCATTCCCAAAACATGTCTAGACAGTGTTATTTAGGATGGGCTGTACTACAGTGTCCTGCCTCAAAGAGCTAACCACCACTGAATTGTTCATGGTTTGTTTATTGAGAGTGTTGAAGTCAGAGATCCCTGTCTCCCTACATGCTAGTCAGAAAGAAAACACTTGAAACACAGATATCCGTCCCTCAAGCAGGTACAGCCTGAAAAAGATGAAATAAATAAAGAGAGAAAAGAAACCAGTGAGTAAGAGTGCAAAATAATTTGGTTATTAAAGACCTTGGAGCTAGCACAGAGAAATCCAAGGGCAAAACTGATGGTTTTACCTTTATTTTCTCAACTCAAAATTTTAGGAATTCGTTTTCAGGGCAGGTCTTTAGCAAGAGGGAGTGGGGGAAGGTATGAGGATTGTTTAGGTTTTGTGAATCTTTTGAACTTTCAAACTTAGAACAAAGTGTAGCCGGATATATTTTGAAATTGGGGGTATCAAGAAACATTCCTCCATGCAATTTAAGACATTGTTTGTACAAGCAAGATGCCCTGATTGAGTTCTTTGACTTTGTAACTGAATGCAAGACTGTGTTATGCAAGCTTTAATTATTCTTATTTGGAAACAATTTTCCCTTTTTCTTTCAGGGTTCTTTGGGGAATAGGAGGCAGCTCAAAACAGCAGGGTTTGCCAAAGCCAAAGCTCAGAAAATCTTCCAAAAAGTTGCACTCTAAGTTTGTGTTGTAGCAATTCTGATAAACTTTAATTTTGGCAGAATAATGTGTCTTCTCCTAATCTTCTCTTGAGTACCAAATATTATCCCAGCACCATTGCTTCAAAGTAAAACTCTCTGGGGATTTAGTACATGTGAACACTTCAGGATCTGACTGTTTCAAGAGAATAACACCAAGTTCACTGAGATTGGAGAAGCAAATATTAACCTCAGGGTTTACACATTTTACAAGAAAAATAAAAGAGTAAAAAATGTCAGGCTGGCTGGAAATTCAACCAGAGTTGAATCCTGGTTTCAGCCTCTGCACCAAGGGCTTGAAATGTCATTCTGCTGCAGCCATACTGATTTTGGTATATGAAGCACTTCTGTATAAAGTCAGCAACCTTTATTGTAAATACCATGAAGGTCTGTCCCTGAGAATGTAGAATCATGAGTATTTAGTCTTTTCACTCTGAACTGTGCCATTCAGGAGAGTATGTGCAACCTGAAGCTGTGGGACAGGTTAACCTTTGAGATCAATAGATAGAGGGATGATATTTTTTATTTGAAGGTTTCTCTCCAGATTCTTCAGACACAAACAAGTATGATGACAGGAAATGTGGGGTTTTTTAGTTCAGAATGAAATCAAACTCAGCTGAGCTTTCAGGTTGTTTCCATGTTGGATTTTGGGTTTGGTTTTTGTTTCTGTGGCAAAATTCACAGAATCACAGAGTGGCCGGGGTTGGAAGGGATCTTAAAAATCCTCAATCCCAATCACTGTTCCATAGTCTGAAGTTTGGGCACAGCCTTGCAATTGGTCTCATCCCTCAAGCACTCTGCTCCTAATGGTATGAGGGCAATTTTCTGAGGAAAGCTATGGCAAATGGGAGCACTGGGAATGTCCTGAAAGTTGTCTTATATCAACCTCCATCTTATTCCACGAAGTCACTGCTGCCCATCTGGGCACTGTGCCTCGAGGATCTGTCCCTACACCACAGGACACTGCCACTGCTGGGGGAGTGATACTTCCCAGTATGGACTGGGACAGACACAACCTGCTGTGGGATATGATGGTGTCTGGACATCCTGTCAAGGTGTTGCAGTTGGGTTCCTCCTTTGTTTCCCATTTTCACAGCAAGCAGGAAAAATATCAACCCCTCCTTACCCAAATTTTGGAGAATTCCTACCTCTACACATTGCAGGTGGCTGGGCACACCCAGCCAAGAGAAGTCAGGGAACAATCTGGCCTAGAGAAAGGTGTTCCTGCCCATGGCAGGGGGCTGCAACAGGATGATCTTTAAGATCCTTTCAAACTCAAACCATTCTATGATTCTTTGATTGCATCAGATGGTATGAATTCTCGTTTCATCCAAGCTTCTTCTTGCACCTCCATCCCACACATCCACTCTGCGCTTTGCAAAGGACACTGCATTCAGACCCTTCATGTCCCCACCCACCCACAGCTGCAGCAGCAGGGAATTTTGGACCAGACCAAGGAGGGACAATCACCTCCATGTTCTCCTGTGCCAGGCAGCCTTTCCCAAGGTCTTTTTGAGGTCATGAGCCTTTCCTGCCCAGGCAGTACTGTCTGTGCTGTGAGGGTTTGGAGCACAAGCCTTATGAGCAGCAGCTGAGGGAACTGGTGTTGTTTAGTCTGGAGAAAAGGTGGCTCAGGGGGAACCTTATCACTCTCTACAAGTACCTGAAAGGAGGCTCTAGACAGAGGGGGGTTGGTCTTTTTCCCAGGTAACAAGTGATTGGTAAGGAGGGAACAGCTCCAGGTTGTGCCAGGTGGGGTTTATACTGGATATTAGAGAAAACATCTTCGCCAAAAGGGTTGTCAAGCACTGGAACTGGTTTCCCAGGGAAGTGGTAGAGTCACCATTCCTAGAGGCATTTAAGAGTAGATGTGGCACCTGGGGACATGGCTTACTGTTTGGTTAATGGTTAGACTCAATGACATTAGAGGTCTTCTCCAATCTAAATTATTCTGTGATTCTATGAGTACTTTCCCCCACAGAGCTGCCAGCTTAGGAAAACCCCAACCCTCCACCCCTACCCCTCTGCCTCCCCTGAAAAATGGCATCACTCCAGACAATTTACTGCTAGTCAATAGGATTTAAAAGGCAGATAGAGCCCCGAAAGAAGCCGCTGATGCAGCTGTATCCCGCCAGCAGCAAACACCTCCGTGTGAATGGAAGCATGGTCTGCCTTCGTTGGCATTTTCTGCTTTGTCTCTCACTAGCATTTGCACCTCCTAATTAAATAAGTATGGGCAACTGTATAAATATATATATATAGCATTGCATGAAAGCCCTGGGATCTGTCTGACAGCCCAGCATGATGCAGCAGCATTAGCAATGTTTGCTGTACCGTTTCAAATGACCTCATTTGGAGGGGAATTGCAGCCAGGCTGTGCGTGTTCTAACCCAGACAGTTGCAGGCACATGGGTTTTAGTAGAAATACACCCAGTGAATTTCATTTGGCAGTCCTTTTCTTTGTGAAGGCCGTGAGTGCTCTTAGTGAAGTTAATCTGTGCCTGCGCGACTGTGGATTACATTCTGATGTGTTCCATCAGATAAGTGAGCTGTCAAGCTGTGATGGCAAAGTGCTGGATGCTGACAGGTGATTGATGATTGGGAAACTGCAATTTGGCCTCCTCACACACCAGGACTAGGTCTTCAATTTCATCATCCCCAAAATGTCTTTCTTCTCCAGGCACAGGACGAGCAGCTCTTCAAGGATGGGTCAGTGTTCTGCTGCGGAAGGAAGAACTCTGATGAAGCAAAAGTGACAGGACCAACTACTTGCTTTGGAAGGTGACATTCCCCTGCTAGCCTTACCATTGAAGAGGATGATTTAATCAGTTCTACAAGGTCTTATGTGTTATTTCCATACCACCTTTTCCTAGGCTGCCAGTGCAACTCCAGGCTCATTTATACACAGATCACTTCAGTGCAGGGCAGTGTCATGTGCAGCCCAGGCTGGAAATGCTTTTCCACTGACATCAAGAGTTGAATTTGGTCCAGAGGTGAATTTACAATCTCAGGAGTCATCTCCCTTCTCCACTGAACGTGTTCTCCACTGTTCACTGAACAGCATGACCTGTGTCATCCATTGCTCAGCACAAAACAAACAGGGAAGGGATGATTTAGATTTCTTGGGTTACCTACAAGCTGGTTCTTAGAGCATCAGTGAGGGTGACAATTAACTCTACCCTCACAGCTGCCAGTGTTTAAATATGTTTCTTAGTCTTGCAAGCAGGAAGCAGGATGATAAGTTAGATTATCTCATCATTATCTGCAGGAAGGAGGCCAGCTGGGTTGGTACAACACTGCTTAGCATGGCAGCTGGTGTATAAATAGGATCAGGACTTACAGATGATGACCAAGGTTAAAAGAATAACTAGTGTATAAATATACTGTGATCATGCTCAGATTCTGCCTGTATTTCCTGTGCAGGGGGCTGAGCATGACTAGCATTCATAAACAATGCTTTTGGGAGCACCAGGGGATCTCTGCAGGCACCACGGGCAGACAGGAGAGGGCAGGGCGCCTGCCAGCTGGACAGGGTGGATCTGTGCTCCCCATCATCTCCCCAGGCAATGATGGAAATCAACTTTCCCCTCCCCCTGACCTGGAACAGATGCAGCACAGGACTGTCATGAGGACCAATTAGTTAATAAGATGCCAATGTCCCCCAGGCAGGCAGAAACATGGAATGACACAGGGATGCTCTGTCTGTGGAGGCAGGGATGCTGGCATGGATCTGGAGGGTTTTCTCTGGATTCATGCTTCAATAAAAGCCAAACTGAAGGGTCTTCTAGGATTCACAGCACCATTCACACAGCACAGGAACCTGCTTGAATAACTCGGACTGCTGAGGAGATCAAGAGGGATTGGAAAGGGATGCTCAGGCTGCTCCCTGCCAAGGAGCAGACCTTGCTCCTCTACACTCAGTTGGCAAAGGCAGGGAAAAAGGGTCAAAACAAGCCCCAGTGGCTTCAAGAGACTTTTAGGCAGGTGAAGGAGGAGCCAAAGCAAGAGCTCAGCCTAGCCTGCAGTCTGCACAGGCACTGTGCCTTGGGAAGCCAAGGATCATGTTTTCTCTTCCAAAAGCCATGGGCATGAAGTGCTTGTTGCCACAGAGGTCTTGAATTTATGCATTTCCTGAGGAACCTCTCTGCCTTAGCAGTGACGTGCAGCCGATGAGCACAGCCTTAGCTTTTGATGGTGATTTTCCATCCTTCACTTCCCTCCCCGCCAAAAAAAAATTATATAACCCCATCCATTTTTAGAAATGCAGACCCAGGGATCAGCAGATCAGGCTAATATTGATCGTTTCAGCCTTCATGAATTCAGAAAGCCAAACTCTCCACAGGGCAGGACAGGGCAGGGGAGTGAGAACAGAGCACTTAAGGGGCACGGGCAGCACTTTTGTGTGGAACAGAGGACATGTTATCTGCTTGCACACCGTCTTCTGACCTGCTTTTGCCCCAGGAAGAATTTGTATTCATAAATACTGGAGCTGTACCCCTGGGAGGTGAGGGAAGAGGGAAGAGGGAAGAGGGAAGGAAAATAGTGGGTTTATCAAATCTGGGATCACTGCAGGGCTTGGAAAAATAACTATTTTCCTCTCTCTTCCAGCCCAACTGCAAACCATACTGCCTCCAAGAGGGCTTGTTTATTGGCCCTTGAATTGGACAGTTTGGGCCAAGACAGCTCCCCTGTCAGTGCCCTTTGGTTGAGAGCAGAGCAAAACAGATTCACGAGATCACCCTGCTCCCCTCCGTGCCTCCAGGAAGGTGTTGACTGAATGACTTAATTCTGGAAGACTTTACTCAGTGCTGATGTTCTTTTGGGCAGAAAAAGGCCTGAGAGGGTAGTATATCAGAAAATACTCACCTCTCTGCTTTGCCATGTGAGAACCTGGAGAGAGGGGCAAGAAGTCTGGGGACAACTCAAGGTGGGTGGTGAAGAAGGACTATGGAAGAAGGGGAATGAAAGCCAGCATGTAACTGGAAAGATCAGGGTACCACAGGCATTCAGGCCTGCAGCAGTGCAAAACCCTCACACAGACTCTTCTTGGCTTTTGGAATATGAAGCACAATTCTTATTCTCCAAAAAAACTGGAGGAGATACAGAGAGGAGCAGTAGGAGGGCTGAAATACAGATCTGACCTTGCACTTCAAGGATTCAAGCATTTCAGCTAGAAATGGGGTGTTGCAAGTGGAATAAAATGCCTAGAAGATCATGAGTGGTCTGAAGGAGCTGTTAGATAAAAACTCAGAGGGAACATCAACCCCACCTCCAGCTCCTGAGCCTTGGCTGTGCCACTCTGACTGACAGAGCTGGCAGTCCCCAATCCGTGAGTCCTGACAAGTGGTTTTTTCTTCACAAGGGATTGCACTTGCTAAGTCAGGCAGGCGTAGCTGAAAGATAATGGTTTTTTTCCTGTTGCAAATTATTTTATGCCTGCGAGAGCAGCCAAGGCACGCTATGAAAAAGCAACCAGAAAGCCCTAAGGATGCACCTAAAGGACATCTATCCACAAGTTTAAAATCTGTGGGAACTTGCTGTAGAGGTTCTGTGGCTTTTGTTTAGGGTTTATTTAAGATAAGGCTGCTCAGTGGTAAGCAGAGATCTAAGTTCAATTCCCTACATTCTTTGCTGGTTATTTCCCTTGGGATCTTCAGCACATCTCTCTGTGTGCTCCAATTTTCCCACAAATAACTCTAACTACCTGACTGAGGAGTTGGGTGAGCTACAATAAAGGCTGTAAAGAGTTGAAATAATGTTGTAACAGGAGCTGTAAAAACACCTGCAGAAAATAGAGATCCCTTTATATCACCATTGGAGCTGATATGGGATGCAGCTTGTGAAAAAGGCACATGACTGCAGGAGTATCTTGGGCTCACTGGGAGAATCCAGTTACACTCAGCATTAAAGTCACTTCGTGTTGTTTCCCAGCCTCTGGCAGAGCAGCCAAATGTTTACACACAACTTCCACTTTCGCTTCAGAGGCTGTCTGAAAGCTCACCCCATGCCTGGGGAAGCAGCTCAGGTGTGGAGGGCACAGCCTTCTTTACAGGCAGCAATATGACAGAGGGGAGCAACTTTAAACTGAAAGAGAGGAGATTTGGATTAGAAATTATGAAGAAATTGTTCCCTGGAAGGGTGGTGAGGCCCTGGCACAGGCTGCTTAGAGAAGCTGCCCCTGGATCCCTGGAAGTGTCCAAGGTGAGGTTGGACAGGGCTTGGAACAATCTGGGCAAAGATTGGCCAGAACTTGGAGGGGTGGAACTTGATGGTTTTTAAGGTTTCTTCCAGCCCAAGCAATTCAATGATTTTATGACTTTTTTTAAGGTAATCACATTGCAAAGTGAATTTTTCCTCCACAAAAGCAAGTCATAAGCATGAGGGTGAGGGAAAATCTGATTTATCATCACCAAAATGTTTTCTTCCCCTCTTTGCAGCTCTGTCTGAGGTGATGGGCTCCGTGCAAGGACACATTCCTCAGTGCCAGATTGTGTGTCGGGAATCCTGTTGCACTTACAGGCGTTTCATCTTATCAGAATTTGAACTTTTCCCTCCAAGGAATTTTGTGCACAAGTAATTTACCACAAGGGAATGTGCCACAAAGCCTATTTGCAAAAGGGCACAGTCCCAAGCCAGATAGAACCCCAAAAACATCAACAGCAGAGTGAAAGTGTTTCCCACGGAGCTGAATGTCACCTGAGGAAGAGGAGGGGACGCTGCAGCCTTGGGGACAGCCACTAGATGGGGGCACGAACACACAGGTCCAGAGGGCCCCAGCTGAACCCCAGAGCACCAACACCAGGAGATGACACCGCACCGACCTTCCCTGCCCCTTGGCAGGACCAGGACTCTCCAGGGAAGTGGATCTGCTATTCACCAGATTCACTGGAGTGAGCCATTCGTGCATCCCCTCACAGTCTGTCTATTAACTGGGGCAATAACAGCTGACTGTGGTATGGTTTTGGGGAGCTCAGACTGGGCCATGAACACCCCAAACAGCCCATGTGCTTTCCTCTTAAGATCACTGTGGAGCCACAGAACTCTGACCTCAGAATCTGCTCCAAAAGTTTCCTTTGTTCAATGCTGCCAGCCAGCCAATTCTCCCTCCCACTACAAAAAGCCTGCCCACTTCTCTGGAGAGCTCAGCTCCTCCAGAGCATCGCTGGAAACAGCCTGTGGGTTCTGTCTGCTGCCTGCCTTTTGACAAGGTGTCCCACAAATCGGCTGTGACTGAGCACAGTGCTGCTTTCACAGGGCCTGGAGGGATCTGAGCATGGGAAACCTCCTCCCAACCCCAACACATCCAACGTGCTCTCTTGGTGAAGGACCAAGTTCAAGAGGCTGCCAAGCACATCAGCCCTGGAGCCTGAGCAAATCTGTCATGAACTGCAGCTTATACACTCACAGATCTCTTCCCTCCTCCAAAAGGAGCCACGGAGGGAGTGGGAATTTGCCTCCTTCTGGGAATGCTAAGCTCACCCTGTTTGTCTGACCAGCTTTGCAGAAACATAAAGAGGTCTAAACAGTTTCCACTAATGATGTGTCATCAATTAAGCAGTTTTATGAGGGAAGATGGTTTGGCTAATGCACAGTCCTGATGACATATCCATGGAAAAGCTCCTTGAGCAGGCGCCACTTCAGCCCCATCCTTCAGATGATGAGTAAGCCAGTGAAACTGGGAGCCACTTGGCTTCTTGACCCCATGATGGGGCAAAACAGTGGAGAGCAGTTCCCTCCTTGTGTTCAAATGGATGCTCATAGCAGTTTTTCCAGGAACCCTTGGATGGGAGCTTACACAGCCAGCCTGTCTCCTAAAATAACTTTTCTCACCCCCAAAATAGGAAGGCCCCCATCATTTCTTGTGTCCCTGCTGACTGATGCTGGTCCAGCAGGTTTTCCCTCTGCTCTGAGGCAGAGAATCCATGCCATTCACTTTGAAAACCTCTGGGAATTTAGTGGGCTAGGGCAAGATCATATGTCACACAGAGGTTATAATAAATCCACATCCCTTTTCATCCTCCAGCACCTCATGGTCACCACGGTTTAGAAACACTTGATGAGAGGTTTGGAAGTTGCAAATAATTCTGTCCAGACGTTTCCCAGCCAGCCTGACCCTTGATAGCCTCTGCCAACTGAGGAAACAGAGAGTTTTTCAGATTATATTGTTTTCTCCCTGTAACTGAGGCTCCTTGTTCAATGCAAGAAGAAAATAGCTCATTGTCAAGCCTGTCTTTGCCACCGACATGTGACCAAAATATCAGTTTCTCCTTTTTGCTAAGGTCCAGCTGCTCCTTCGCTGGTAGAAGGGAAATCCCTGGAAACAGAGAGCAAAGTCAACAACACGCAGGCTGAATCCTTGAGTCAGCATGGCAAAGTTCTCCTCATTCCCCCTCTGCCAGCCCAAAGCTGCTGAGAAGACGTTGTTGTTGTTGTTGTTCTTGTTCTTGGGTGGGTTTTGGGGTTTTTTCAGTTCAGCATTTTCTGCAGCCGGACGCATGACCCTGACTTCCTCAGTTACACTTGTGGTGTCTTCACGTGCAAGCACTGAGCAGGTCTGGGTCTACTTAGCATCTGAATTCAAAGAAAAAGCTCTTTTCAACCCTACACGGCAAAGCACCAAGGAGTCTCAGTTCTGTGGTGTTACATTTTATTTCGGGGTGAACGTAGAAGCAACTTCACCTCCAAGACCTTCTCTTGCCTTGAAATAACCTTTTCTCTTTCTCCTGTTTTTTTTTTTCTTCTTTTGTATTGAGACACAATCTTCACTGTGGCAATGACAGCTGAGGATGGCAGCTTCTGTTGAAATTTTGGCTTCACTCCCCTTCTTGAGGGACTCAAAGGTCTCAGCTCTGCATGCTTGGAAAGCCTTTTACCAATAGCTGGGCACTCCAGGAGGGCTGGCTGGGCTTTGTGCCCTGAGATCGACAAAGATTTTCTCCTTGATCCAAGGACTTCCAGGAGAGTGGAATGGGCTTGTTTGGCCAAGGTCACCAACCTCTTTGTTCTCTTGTTTATAGGCTGGCAGAAGGAAAATGCTGATTCAGCAGGCACGAGAGAAAATATCAACAGGGAAAAATGCACAAGGAGTATCCTGGCTGCACTTCTGCCGCTTAGTTCTCCTTGTTTTGTTATCCTGGTTTCCGTGTTTCCTGCACCCAACAGATACATTTGACAAAGTCGGGTTTTCAAAATCAGGGATGCCCCACTTTGTCCATTTTAAACACTTCCTACCCCAAACCACAAAGGAGATTGGTAACTGCCTGGAGAGGACTCAGACAGAGCCAGTATTTCTCCGAAATTTGAGCAAAGTTGTAATACAACCAAACAGAGACAAAAATAGGTGACAGTGGCTTTGATGAAGGTTGTTGTGCTCTGAGGCTCTTTGGGAGGGAGTTTCTCTTGATCCTCCCAGATTGCACGTGGAGAGTAGTGGTTAAAAAGAGAGGCTGTGTCCTCATATCCTCCTGCAAGTCCTAAGCTGATTTTCGTGGATCTCTTTTGTGCTCTAGCTCCGGGTGTCCCAGTGACCCACTCCTGGCCCTCCCTCTTGCAGACTGCCCGTCTTGGCTCGTTGCTTGTATTCATTTCCAAAAGCAACTCAGTGTGAGCTGTCACATGCTCAGGGCAATTGTCCATCTGAAAGACTTCATTAAGCATTTCTGGTAAAATGTGTGTGTTACTAAATGGCTTTAAGATGGGACTTCCAAATGAGTCTATGTCTTTCATCAGGTCTTTGCCCCTAGAGGAGGCTTTTTTTTTTTCCCCACATAAATAAACTCAGATATTTAGGCTGGAAGTGAGATTCAAGGAGCTCTGTCAGGTCAGGGGGATTTGGATGACCTCCTTTCTTCAGGTCTTTGCTAGGAGCAGCACAGCCAGAGCGTGAGCTGCAGGAGACATTCAGGGTGAATTTGAGAAGGCATTTTACTTCTCTATGCCTCTGTTTGCCCCTCTGCAAAATGAGGATCTGGTTCTTCACCACAGACTCCCCTTGCTTTTTAAAGATCTTTGAGCTCACGAACTGAAAATTCTGCGTAAAACCTTGACAACATTATTATTTACCTACACAAATAAGAGAACTTGGTCTTGCAAAGACAACCTTTAGCTTTAAGTCTTTCCCCAGCTCTACAGGAAAACAATGAACAGACACAGAATTAGTCACACGAGGAAAACAAGCTCTTGGGCAAGTTTTTCTTTTATCTCCACCTGCTACCCAAGTTTCAGGTGTTTCTCTTAGAGAAACATCATCAGCCACTATTGGTTTTGTTGGAGAACCATGGAATCATTAAGGTTGGAAAAGACCTCTACACAGTGTTTGAGAGACTGTGAGAAATGCCTTGCTTTTGTTTCAAAACGTAATGAAAGAGTGTTTCCAGTGCTCATTGTTTCAGGCCAAAAAAAAAAAAAAAAAAAGGAAAACACTTCAGAAAATACTCAGAAATAATTGACATCCTCTTGGATATTACTTGAGGCAGCAAAGGAGCCTTGTGGGTGCACGAAATGTTTGTCTTTGCATTGCTTTCGTTCTATTGCTTTATAACCACACATTTCCTTTGCCTTTTCCTCTTCCAGTATCCTTAGATGTCTGTGCTGGGCATGCACCTTCTGCATGGCTCCTGCCTGCACAATTGGGCAATTAAACTGAGATTGTCTTCTGTCACCCGTGGCATTTGGAGCCACAGAACCGTGCTGCAGCATTTCGAGAAAGCAAAGGGCAAAGATCTTGTGTTACACCAAGGCAGAACTTTATGGGCTCATTAGAAAATTGCCTGTTATTAATCCTGCTGAGAGTAAAACCAGACTGGTGTAAAACAGCCCAGCAACAACCTCTCCAGCCTATCATGTTGATTTATTCCAGTGTGTTGTCTGGGCCAGCCTCAATCATGGTCAGATTTGCTGGACCTTTAGATAACAGGTGCCAATCTGCCATGTGTGAAACATCATCAGCTTGAAACCTGAGATTTAACTGAAGCAAGAAAAATCAGCCTGAAGCTGAAACCACTTGAATTACCAAATCTAATTTGAGGGGGAGCAGGCAGCAAGGAAGATGACAGAGGATGCAATGCTCCATGGCACTTCTTCAGAAGCTTTTTCACACCCTTATGAATATTTGTCAAGTCAGACCATAAATCAGACCCTGCTAAAAATTTGTATCTGCTTTTGGCTTCAGGCATCTGCTAGAAAGGATCCCTTGGGTCTATGTTATGCACATCTTGTGAAATTTGCAGTGGTTTTATTCAGAATTAGGCAACAATACACAATTCATCCTTTTTTGTGTGTGTGTATGTGTGTGTGTATGTGTTATCAGCCTGCAAGAAGGGGAATAAATTAACAAAACACTGTGAGATCATTCACAGCACCCTCATTCACTAAAAAAATTTATCACAGCAGCCTGACCCAGCCAGGGGACTTCAGCACAGCTGTGTGACAGCCACTCCAGGTCACTGCCAGAGCACAGAGCTGGAGGGCAAAGGCAGGGGGGATTTCATCCCGGGTAGCCCAGGGCAGGTATTGCAGAGCAGAGCTGGAGCACACTCGGGGTTGTTGACTTTGCTGCAGACAGTCGGGCTGGGGTAGAGTCAGACAGCAACAAACCCTTTGTGAAAGCAGCTGGGAAAGAGAATCAAAGACATCCAGGAACCGCCAGTTCCTGCTGGATAAAGTTAACCCACTCAGCATTCCCAAACAACTAGTTTGCCTGATTGGCACCTGCTCAGCTCTTGCCTTGGCTCAGTTAAACCCCTAAATTCAATGTCTCCAGAGGCATGAGGGCACAAAGCACTTCCAGGGTCCATTCCATAGTCATCCCATTACCCAATCCACACCTTAAGTGTCTATACCATCTTTTTAAAAGCTGGTGTGTGCCAGGGTTGGTTTCCCCACTCCCTGAGCTTTCTGAGAAGCTGTCACAGAACTCCCTGTCCTGGTGAATAGGACATGTCCTTGGCCCTAATGTCTTATGGATAACAGAGCACCTGGGAGAACATGGGGACTAAAGTCCCACATTCTTGTTTTCTTCAAGCCATGAATGCTCCAGAAACTGTGAGCCAAGGTGGCTTCAGCTGCAGGTGATGACATCAGTGAGTCAGGAGGATTGGAGAACACAGCAGGAAATTAAATCAGAGCAGAGCTGAAGGAAGAGACAGAGCTACCTTCAGCCTTGAAGACCATCTGCTCGGACCTTTAACTCCTTCCACAGTGCCATGGATGCAAAACGTTGGCTCTCAGGAAGACAAAACACAACACAGTTTATTCTGAGCTGGGGTAACTCAGTGAATGCAGAACCAGCAGTGTGGACTGAAGGTGACATCCCAGACAAAGGCTGGCACTCCCACAGAGCTCCCCTGGGAGGGACATGGGCCTGCATTAGGGTGACAACATGTTTGTGCCCATCTGCTGCAGATGGCACTGTGCCACTTCACAGCTTCATTTCTCCCTGGGATGCTGGACTGGGGCAGCGACTTGCTCAGCCCTGCCAGGGTTCTGTCCCAGGGGCAGGTGGTGACCTCTGAGCAGGCAGCAAACCAAGCAAAACCAAGGCAGAAGTGTGCTGGGATTGGCCAATGCAATCACAGTGAGACGCTGGAGGACAACATATCCTTGGAGACAACAGTGCCTGATTTCCTCAGTCCTTGTGAAGGATCCCAACCCCAAGTTTATACATGGATTTTTGCCAGTGCCAGAGACCTGGGAATGTTCTCCAACGTTATCTCTGCTGGTTATAGTTTATCTCTCCCATTTCATTACGTCTGAAGCAGCTCTTTGCCATTAGGGTCACTAAGAGTGCACACAATCCCTTCTGCACTCACTGTCTATGTTCTGCTGAAGAAAATTGTCATTATTGCAGCATCTGCTGAAGGATGTAGAACTGATGTTTCTCTGTATCATGTCCCCATTTTAAGCCTCAGTGCAGTGCCTCTTCTTCCTTTAAAAAGCCCTCAGTGAGATAAGATGAGATGTGATGGGTGATGCTTTCTGGGGTAACACCAGAAATCAGTCTGCAGGAGGCATTTTTAGAAAACATGAAAAATTTATTAGGAATTCAGTGTTTTGAGGCTAAATATACTGTACCAGGGGCTTAAATTATTATTCTGACCTTATAGAATGATCAGAAATTAAATGTATTACCAGATATTTAACCACTATCAGATATATTTATATATACCCACATGCAGAGTGGTTGTGCATAAATTTGTATCTACCTAATAATCAATCTATCTATCATATATTGATATATTTCTGTGTATGCATGTACATCTTCATGTTTTTCAGGAGATTTGACATATTTATATCAAGGAGATTCTGACTGGGATTTGCCCTAACACTTGCCTAGAAGCCTTTAGGGGATTTCTACATTCATCTTCTCGCTCCTGCACAACATGTAGATACAAAAAAATGGGGTTTAATACTTGTATCTACATAAGAGATGCCACATGCTGATAAGAAATTTTCTGAAAGGCTCACACTGTGATCTCACATGTGTTAACATTGATAATTACAATGATAGGAAGACTCCATGCTCTTGGAGCTCTTTTCCAAAACTTAGTGATTCTCTGATTCCAGGAGAGAACTCCATGCCATATTAGGGAAATCCAGGTGTGTCCTGCGTCACTTTGAACCAGGAAAGGTCAGCACAGATGTGTCCCTCAAGGACAACAAAGTCTCAACTCCTTGCAGGACCTCCACCCTTAGAGGACTCCCAGGACAGCCACACTCACTCTTGGAGAGGACTTTTGATTGGAATTATTTACCTTTCCCACTTTCTTTCCAGTAAAACTGGGAGACTGAGCTGGCTGTCTGACAGCCGCGGGAGGGTTTCGTGTAAACGCACTGGAATTAATCCGTCTGATCGGTGTGAGCTCTGCTAATGGCCAGGGCATGAGGCAGCCAGTTATTTGGATATTTTTTGGCTCTGGGAGAGGTTAAGTGAGGACAGTGCTGAGAGCTGCATTGAGATTTGGCAGCCCCAAAGGGGAAGTCTGTCTCAGAGAGCAGCCGCCTGTTTTTCAGCTGAAAATATATTTCCTCAGCTGTCTCTGAAAGTAAAGGTTAAGCTTAATTTAAAGCTCAGCTTTAGCAGCCTGGAAAGTAAAAGTTGTAGGAAAAAAACTTGTTTCTCTTTTCTGACACTCTTTACGTGGTTTTCTCTATCATTGTCTTCTGTCATTGTAACCACTCCCCATCTTGCCCTAAGAGAGATTTTTTTAGAGTCTCAACAAACCAGTCATCCAGCACTTCTTCCAGCTACCAGGAAGAGATTCCAGGTTTCCTCACTAAATCCAGGAAAACAATTCACCCGAGTACCCCTTGAGCTTCCCTGACATTGGCTTCTTATGCAGAGCAATAACCATCCCCATCTGATTGAGTTGCTGTGAAAAAAACAATGGAAATGAGAAAAAAAAAAGGTGGGAGTTTCAGCTTGCGGTAACTGGAAACTTGTCAGCAGTGGTGATAAACAAGATTTGAGCTGGCACAATTTAGAGTTTTGTGGTTTACTGGAGGAATGAAAAGCAAGGCAAGTGATGTGCTTGCATAGAGTCACACCTGTTTCAAACATGGACCTGAACCCATCTGGAGTGGCCAGGGAAAGGGGGAAGGGAGATGACAGGTTTTTGTTTGACTTTATGCTATAACATCAGGCCCTGTCAGATCCAGGAGATGATGCAGAAGGAAGATAAATCCATCAGCCTTTGATGGGACCTGCACTGGTGGTGGTTCTGGACACAGTCAGTACCATCAATCACCCCACAGTGCAGATAAGACAAGAAAAAGAGTTTTTTTGAAGGAATTTCCTAATGCAGAAAAACTGACAGCAGGAATAAAATAACCCCATATAAGTGCACACACACAAAAAGGTAAAAATCTTTGAATTTGAAGTTTCCCCCCTCCCTGTATAAATAGGCACAGTAAATCTCACAGAACAGGGACAAATGAGGAGGGATCTTGGCACTTTTGTCTGATCACTCAGCTCTGTTATTGAGTGTAACTGGCACTCAGAGTGGATGTGATGCAGGATGACATCTGACCTTTGAGATCCAAGAAAGCCACCCTGGATCTCATTAAAACCCTGAGTTTGGCACTCACCAGTGATTATTCACAGACACAAAGGTTGGAGCCTGAAGGGGCTCATTGTGACCAACTCATCAGCCTGGTGGTGACTCATCTCTGCTGTCCTGATCGAGCTGGACATTTTTGTAGGGAAATGTCTAGCTTGGTTTAAGGAGTAAGGATGGGACTCAACAGCTCAAACACAGCTCTATCAACATCTGAACTGGTTATTTCCAATGTCAGTGAAGAGAAACTGTCTGGATTGTGGGTTATTGAACCTAAATAGGGCAAATGAATCACACTTCCAAGTGCCTGATGTCTTCCAGGGATTAAGAAGGAAGCTGTCAGTGGTTAGCTCGAGGTGATGTCTGCACAGCAAACACTGGAAGTGCAATTTAACAATAATCACTGTTGTCTGGGGATAACAAATCAAGTAAATGTTGTCCTCCTCCATTTTCACACATCATTTCGTGCATGTGTGTGGTTTCCTGGGGTTGCAGGAGACTCGAGTGTTCACCACAAGTGAACCCCTGGAAGGAAGCACAGGCTGAGAGCTGCAGACAGCTGGGTTTGAAGCTGTTGGATTCCCACAGCTCCACAGGTTTTGGAAAGCAGGTCCAACTTGTCCTTGCCTCCAGCCAGCTCCTCACATCCCTTGGCCTCCCTCACCCACGACAGCAGGTAAGGACACAGCCCTCCCAATGTGAGTAAAACCAACAAGTGTGGTCAGCTTTGGCTTCTCAGTGGAGATGACTCTTTGTGGGATGTGACAGGAACCATGTGGATGCAGTGGGATTAGGAGAGAAGGAAAAGACAACCTCTGTCCCTTTACTTCAGTTTTTGTGGTGCAGAATTCCCTCTCACCTCCTGGGAATGGGAATATACCAGGGTAGGGATCAGGGGAAACCTTCAAATCTCTTCTCTGGTCCTTCTATGCCCAGGAAGAGAGAAGAACTTTCCTCTTACAGGACAAAGGTACAACTGCAATGCCAAGGAATTCTGATCTAAAACCTTGCTGCAGGGCTGAAAACCCAGGATGAAATCACTTGGCTTCTGACAGGTGTGAAGGCCACAGCAGAGTATCATGATTCTCCTTTCTGGCTTACAGAGTTGTGACTATTTAAAAAACAGCATTTTAAAAGGGGTCAGAGAGTCCACATTGATAGTTTTGTCTTTCAATGCTGAAGTGCAAAGACATGTCTGAGCCTGAGCTATTTCACCTGACATCTAGAATATCAGTTGTAGCAAAAAATAGACCACTGATTTCCCCTGGTCTAAGTGAGGTGACTGTAATCACAGCATCGTGCCCAGAACCTGCTCAATGGTTTTAGGCACTGAAAATGCTCAGAGTGATAAGGGAGACAGTAAATCCTGGAAGTCACAGGTGTGTTGAATGTGGCAAATAACCTGACAGAGGGCAGGTTTGCATCAGGTATTAGGAAGAAATTCTACAGTGTGAAGGTGGGTGAGGCACTGGGTTTTCTAGAGAAGCTGTGGCTGCCCCTGGATCCCTGGAAGTGTCCAAGGCCAGGTTGGAGAGGGCTTGGAGCAACCTGGGACAGTGGAAGGTGTCCCAGCCCATGGCAGAGGGGTTGCAATGAGGGGATTTTTAAGGTCTCTTCCAACCCAAACCATTCTGTGATTCTGTCATTCCATTTGCCTCACAACAAGGAGTACTCTACTGTCATAACACCTCCAGGAATTCCTGTCTGTGAGTCCTGGGAAGGCATCAGTCCCCTCCATCCAGCCCAGAGCAGGGTTTTTCATGCCATGCTGTCAGTGTGAGCTACACCAGTCACAGTGGAGCAGAAGAGATGAAAACTTCATTAGCATTGTGCTTCCCTCTTCATCTGTCCAGTAAATCCTACCTAAACCAGCACAGGGAGAGAAACTGGTTTGTCTTCCTTCAACCTCTAGACTCTCCTCTCCTCTCCCTTTTCACTGCTGTCCTCAGCCCTCCACATTCCTACCCATCTAGGAGGTTGCTGGTGATGTAATTTTATTTTCCCTTGTTGCCTTCCAGGTTGGGAGTGAGGCTGGCAATCCACTCTTCTTCCTGGGTAAAGAGGCTTTTTGATTTTTTTTTTTTAATTTTCATTAATTTCTCTTGAATGCTCACGAAACCAAGCATGTCTGAGAAATCTCATCACTCCACCAGCCTGAGGATTTTCTACCCATTTCTGTGCATTAGGTTAATGGAAAATACTGTCTCTGTATAGCTGGAGGTTTATATCATTTTCCTGCGAATTTGAATTCCCACATGTACACACAGTTTTACTCTTCTCCCTTGGGGAAAATGAAAACAAACCACTTCATTTCTGCTTAAAATCACTTAAAATCGTCGTTGTTTTGTTTTGTTTTGTTTTGTTTTGTTAAGTAGAAATGAAGCATTTTGCTTGGGTCATGCTGACCTCATGCTCTGCCTATTTTCATTGCACAGGGACTTCATAAAAGTGCTTTCCAGTGTCTTAGACATTTTTCTTTAGCTTGAGGCAACATTCCAGCATGGACAACATTTTCCTTGGTACGCCCTAGACCTTGACTTGCACTTTGTCCATGTTCATCCAGTAAAAGAGGGGAATGCAGTGCCTGGCTGGGGGTAGATGGGATCCTGATACCATTAAACCCAAACACAGATGGTCTCTGACAGCTCAGAAAGATTCAGGTTAATTGTTATGGAAAAATATTTCACAAAAAAAACCCCAGAAACAAGAACCCACAACAAAAAATAATAATTATTAAAAATCGAAAACAAACCAAACCCAAACAAACAGAAACATTATTAAATCCAGGAATTTGAAAATGTTTCCTTTGGACTAGAAATACCAAAACAAGGTCTTTCCAGAGACATATTTAAAGGGAGGGACAGCTGTTCTGGAAATGTTAATATTTCAGAGCGGTTTTGACTAATTTGGAAGAAAATAATGGCATTTTTCTGGGCCCACAGCTCTTGTTTCAACTGGCTGTAACACAACCTCACATCCAGCATCTCCAGACCTTCTGGGAGCTGAACAATCCACATTTTTCACGAGAAACACAATTTGCCCAGCAAGAGATGGAGCAAGCTTGAGGAAAGCACTGCAAGAATAATGGGGAAAGAGGATCTGTGGAGAGCTTGTAGAGCCAAAAGAGGAAATCATGAGAATGGACTTCTCTTTGTCTAAAAGGGGAAGGTAGAAGCTGAAATCCCTGTGCACAGCTAAGCCTGCAGCAGTGACACATTCCCTTTCCAGGATCATATGAGAGGCATGAGTCACACTGTCCCCATCCCCACCTTGGAGGGATGAAGTGCAGCATCGCAGTTTGCAGTGCACTCGACTGGAAATAATCTCTTTGGGACAAAAGGCCTCGTTGGAAGCTGCTGCCATTTCCAAATGCCAGCATTTGGAAGCGTGCAAAGAATGACAGTCACAGGAGTTGGGATTTGAGCAGGAAAAGCAGTGCCAAGTGCTATATTTGGGCATGATTATTGCTGTGTTTGTTATTATTATTATCACCACTCGAATTATAGTTCTGGTTGGAGACTATGTTTGAGATCAGATCTCCTTTTAGCAAGGGCTGCCTGCAAATATTGTGAGAGACGGTCCCTTCTCCCAGGGCAAAAATAAATAATGATGTTAAAAAATAAATCTTTTCAGTAACAGCAAGGTTGCCCTGTGTGTACAAGAAGAAAGGACTTCAGGATATGCAGGAAAGTTCTGATAAGTGCAGCCCAAATCTTCTATCTGAGAGATAGTTACTCTTATCAAGGAGTTTTTTCTCCTAGTAGATAAGAAAGAGTGAAGAATTGCCATCTCTTTCTGAGGCACAGAGAGATGAAGCAACTCACCCCAAAACTTACAAGAAGATCTCCTTAAGCTCAGCCTTCCTAGTTCAGAGGAGAAGAAAGCTAGTTTCTTCTAAACTGGAGCTTGGTCACAGGAGGTTTAAATACAGGTGTCACTGCCTGGACCACCTGACCCAGGAGAATCCCAGAATCCTTGAAAGTCAGGCTTTCAAGGGGACACATTCAGGGAATCTGGTTGGGCTGGTGTCTTTAGGGATTCCATGCCAATCACAGCCCAGTTGGTGTTTTTAGGGATTACTTTAAAACAGGGATTTGTTTTCTAGGGCACCAGAGTATTGGGGTGTATGGGAGACCTGCAGTGCCTACAGTGACACAGGGACAGGACTGAGGTGAGTAAACATAACCTTGTGTGTCATTCTTTCCACCCCACACTTTCCCAGCAGGTTTCCAGCTCCTCCTCAAGGCATGGATCTCTCACAGGCCTCTGTCATACCTGCCTGCCTGGGGACATCTCAAGTGACAAAAGACACCTCTGTTTAAGCAGCAGATCCTTTTCTGTGTGCCAGGTGTCTCCTGGTGAGGTGGATATCCAACCTCCTGTTACAGCCAGCAGAGACCTAGGGCTCCACCAAGCACTTGGAGCTGCCAAGAGCCAGGTGAGATGTTGTGGCTTTCCTGAAACATCTAAGCAGCACAAATATATAAGACCTTCACAAAATTTATTTCCTTTTGGAGTGGCAGCTGGAAGGTGGGAGGTACTGTAGAGCCTCACATATGGCACAGGACATATGGGAAGCTGAATTGTGTCCCTAACCTCTGAGATAAATCCCATCCATCCAGTGTATCCTTCCCTGTGGGGCCTTAAAAAATCTCTCATCACCTTTCTTACGAGCTCATCTGTTGTTGTGACTGTTTTCCAGCAGCATCCCAAATGACTTTCCAAAGGAAAAGGATCTGTTTCAGGGGTGAGGGAAGTGTGGCACAGAGGGGTGAGCTGAGATACCTGTGGTCATCCCAGAGACAGAGCTGGGAGCAAAGCCCAGTTCTCTGAACCATCAGTCCAGGCCCTCTAACCACGAGGTGTAGCTCTGTATCCCAGACTCTGATCCTCAGATCCAGCACAGGAGTTAGTGCACTCCAGCTGCTGGCTGAGGGTTTCCTTTTTTCGTGTAACTGGAGGTTGAAAAGTAGTGAAGTTTCCAATATTCAGTTTATCTAAGCCCAGCCTCACTCCTGAAGTGACTGGAGGGCAGATGTCCATCTCATTAATATTTTTGGACCCTCAGAGGAAGGTTTGGAGCACGTGGCCACATCCCACTGCTTTGATGCACCTGGAATTCTCACTCCCATTTGCTGCTGGGCTCTGAAAATTTGAAAATTCCCTCTGCCCGTTCCCCCTCCTGGCTGTGTGCATTGATATTCTCCTCCATCCCAGTGCACTGATGTGGCTCTGTGCACTGAATTTCAATTAGTGAGTAGGGGGTACAGTCCTCATGCAGAAATCCATTAGAAGCTGCCTGCTATTGAAGAGCAGTGAGCAGATAAATGTGATTGTCTATGAGTCTGAAAACAAAGGGAATGGGCTGTGATTTTACTGGAAGAAAGGTACTGTCAGTGGAAATGGTTCAATATAAAAACTGCTCTCAGCTGCTGCACTGAAAAGTCTGGGAAAATTGAGATGAATAAGGAAAGCAATTTAGCTAGGAGAGGGAAAATAAGGGAGGGGGAAAGGAGCTTTATTTTATTAAATTACAGCTGCAGTTTTTCTTTTTTTTCTTTTTTTTTTCAATTCGTGGGATGGTTGAGAGAAAGGTCAGAAGCCCCATTCTTCAAAGCTGATGCCCAAGCCCCACGCACAGCAGTTCAGAGCAGAGGCTGCCTTTTCACACTATGTTCCTAATGTGCCAGACATCCCTTGGGCTTCCTGGGCAACTTCCTAAGAATTTTCTGACTGATTCTCTCAGCTTCAGCTGGAGCAGCCACTTTCCCTGGGTGCAGGTGAGTCATACAAAGCCTCATAAAGAGCTGTGGGTGGCTGAGTGCTGATGGAGGCAGCACACCTTGTTATCCCTGTGGATCCAGCCCTTAGGATTCCATTCCTACCATCCCTTGGAGTGTGGAAGTCCCTTGAAGGGGACACCCAGTGCCAACCAGCACGACCTGTGTGGCCTCCAGCTGCCAGTCCCAAAGGCAGCCTTGTGGTCCTGAAAATCCAGGGTCATATCTGCCGGCTCCATGTGGATGTCTCATCCCTGGGGCAAGTCTGAGCTCTTGAATCAAGGTCCTGAAGTGGGGTGAGGGTATTGCTACCTCCACACCTAAACATCTTTGGACAATTCACCTGGAAAAGTAAGGCAGAAAGCCTTGCCAGCAGCAATCCCCACCAGCTGTGCTGGCATCTTCCCCTGCAGGTCCACAGGACGGTGTGATATTCATTTAATTTTAACTCTGCATAATGCCTCTCAGCGATGGAAAAGCCCAATTCCCAGCCAGGGCAAGAATAAGCTATAAACTGACCCAGACTCATCTCTGCTTCACCTTCCTGTGCCCTCTGAATGTGAGATTTCAACTTTTCTGCACCCCAGGCTCCATTTCCCAGCCTTCAAACAACAGCCATGGCACAACAGATCTGTCTCTAAGTATCACAGCTATAATTTGCACTTTAGTGCAACCCTCCAGGGTTTCAGAGAACCACTAAATAGCAGGGATAGCTCTTTGGAAAGTGGAGGAAGTGTCTTCTGCCCTGTGTCCTCCTCTGACTTTTCCATAGACCAGCAGGAGGGAAGTTTGTCATTCCAACACAAATTCTGTGCCCAAACCACACAGTTTTCTGCATGGTCCCTGATGGTACCAACACCAGTGCTTGAAACAGGAAACAAGTGAAATGGGGAAGGAACAACAGAAAGAGTGTAGAGACCTAGTTAAACTGCCAGAGCACTTCCCTCCTGCCCTTTATTTCTGCTCTCACTCATAGTTGTGTGGCCTCCCTGCCTCAAGGCTCCCTGCCCTAACATATCCAGATCCCACTGATCACCTCTGCCAAGCAGACAGAAATCCCACTTATGGTCCCTTCTGTCCTGTGGAGCTGGCTGGGACCAAACCCAGGAGCTTGATCCACGTGGTTGTTTCAATAGCACAGAAGCACCCAGTGCCATTTGAGACACCCTTGGGTACCTGAAACACCTGCAAAGGACTTGCAGATGTGGCACATCACCTGTGAGAGGTCAGGAGCAGATGAAGAAGGAGCAAATGTCTATAAATTTCAGAATCCTACACTAGAATATAGAAACAGTTCTACAGTAGACTCATAAATCCTAGACATCAGAATAAAAACATTGTGAACCACTATTGCTCTTCCCGCTTATTCACCCATATTTCTCCACCCAAAACACATCAGATGGTATCCATTTTCTCCTGACTTTTAGGCTCCTATTCACCTTCTGCATCACGTTCACAAATCCCAGCCTTCCCTTCCAATCAGGACAGGGTTACACATCTGCTCTCATTGCTTACACTTTCCCAACCATGCAGCCTTTTCTGCAGGAATAAAGCTACTCCATGCCTCCATCCACATCCCAATTCCTCCTCCAGGACACGCTGTTCCCTGCCTGGCAGGTCTTCTCTCAAACACCTCCTTAAAACAGACACTGGAGTGTCTGTTTTAGGATGACACATCCCATAATGGAAACAAACGAGAGGAAGAAGTTCAACAGAAACTAAATTTGGATCTTGAAGCTTAAAGACCTGAAGACCTGGTGGGGCAGAAGGAAGGTCCAGCCTTCAGTGGGGTTTTTTTCCCCCTCTGTTTTTGCAGAGACCACAATTTTATGGGTGCTGATTTTACTTTAAATATCACGTGGTAAGAAATAAGAGTGTCCTGCAGGCTAAATAAAAGCACTGAGAAACCCCTTGTGTGTGTGACTGACCCTTTTAGAAGGGCAGGTGAGCAGCTGTGATCAGTTAGCTCCTGATTTCACCTCTCCACCACATATCAATACATGGTGTGCCACAGGTTTAGTCTCTTTACTGAGATAAAACAGCCAGAAATGCTGTTGTTGTCTCCCATGGCTCTTTTTTTTCAACTGGGCTATAGCAATGAGAGATAAAACTGGGATTGCATGGTGGCCAAAATATTGGAGTGACAGGATGTCATGTGGCATTAATGCACCAGAGAGCTTAATGCTAAACTTGTCCTTTAATCATTAATCATCTTGTAAATAGCATTAATCTGACTCTCGAAGGAATTACTCTGCAAAAGGCTTTGATCCCAGCCTTTTGGGGAATAAAGCCCTTTGGGAGTGATTTTTAAGTCACTTTCATTCTATCAAATATGGTGAATTGAAGAGAGCCAGCACCTCCAGTTGTTTTCACTGTGTTCTAAAACAGGACAAAGATTTCTTCAGAGCTAGCCAAAAAAGGGGAAATTGCAAACACCCGGATTCTCCTGATTTTATTCAAAGTTTTTATTTCCAGACATACTTTCAAGAGATTATGCCAACCTTCACTGCCTTATCCAGAGTCAGCTGTTCCAGCTTCCCTGAGCATATCACAAGTTGGCATGAGGCAGAGATAAGCCTTGCAGGAGGTCAGCAAGAGTTCAAAAGAGCAGAACGAGGACAAAAGGCAAGAAGGATCCGCGATAAAAAAATGCAAATGCATGAGACTGGAGAGAAAGGCACATGAAGTGCAGCTGTGTTCGCTCACTCTGAACCTTGTGGAAGGGCAGGTTGTCTAGACTGTGCAGCTGCAGGACTCAGGGAGGGATGGAGCCCCATGTGATGGAGGAAAAGGAGCAGGAGAGCAGGGGTAACAGCTCCTGCAATTCCCATCTGCCTCAACCCATTTACATCCAGAGAGTTCAGTTCAAAAGAGATGCAACCAAGATTTTCACCAAAATCCAGCATCAGCTTTGGCATTTCTGAGAGGCTGAAGGTTATGAAAAGCTTTGCTCAGTAGCTTTTCTTCTTCTCTTTTTCTTTCTTTGAGAAAATGGTCATGATTTCTGGTACAGGCCCATCTCATTGGGACATCCCTCTTAAATTTGTGCACACACCGCTCCACCGCCTCTATATTGCACACACACATCCCTCAGAGGAGAGAGATGCTCTTCATGGCTAAAGAGTTTTTTATTTTAGACAAAAAAAGCATGCAAAAAAAATTTAAAATCACGTGGCAAAGATGGACACGAAACGAGTCATGATGTAAAAGGAAGCACCTGAAAGGAAACTGAAACCAGCAGCTTCCTCCTTGTCACAGGCTGCAGTGTGCTGAGGGGTTGAGAGGAAAGTGAGAACTTTTCCTTTCTGCTCCATGGCCAACACATCCAGTGTTGGAACCCAACTCCTGGGCTCTCCCTGTGCTCACACTCCATTTCCCCAGCCTGGGCTGCAGCTGCAGAAGTGAAATGAAATTAAATTCTGCTGTGCTTCAGCACAGGTGAACGAAAGCTTCGTATCAAAGAATCCATGATGCTGCAAGTGACGGCAAACTCAGACCACAGGCAAAGTTCCCACAGTGAAGTGAAACTCAGATGTCTTCACCAGATCAGGCAGAAACACGCCAGCTTCACCTGAAGTCATCAGACAGATATTTTCCCTTCACTGACACAGGAGAGGGCAAATCTTCCCTGCTTCCCTGGTCCTCTGCTTGTCTACACAAAGCCCTACACCCCTGTAACTACGATAACCTCATGAGGGAAAACTGGCATTTAAAATTAGAGAAAAGTTAAAAAAAAAACAGCATCTGGGGATTTGTTTGTGGTTTGGTTCTGGGGATTTTCTTCAACTTTTTCAGAAGCCACAGTCTGCCTTAGTCCCTTGTGGTTTCAGACACCCCACCAGCCACCTGGAACAGAGGCAGCTCAGTCTGAGTTCATACTCAGTGCAGAGCATCAGGGTCTCACGAGTCCTTGGTTTCTCTTCTCACCCCAAGATTGTCCCCTTTCTTCTACTTATGTGGAGACAAAACATCTCCCATCAATACAGAGGATAAAAATTAAGAAGAAAAGTTAAAACTGCATGGATTTTAGCAAGCAGTGGCTACTAAAAGATGCCTGCTCCCCAGCCCTTAAAAAAATTATGTTTCCAAGCTCTTTTTCATCTGTGATCACTTGCTGAATTCATGCAGAGTCCACAATGAGCTTCTGCCCATTTGAAGCTCTGCTTCATGCCAAGACCACCCTCTCAGCCCAAGTCCTGAGCCTTTGAAGTCACTGAGAGACCAAAGCCCTCAGCATCATCCAGCCCTAAACCACATTTTGCAAGGCTGGTTCTGGTAGGAAAATGATCAGAGGGGAAATGGGTTCCCCATCCCCCACAGAGGCACTGGTTGCTTTCTCAATTATCTGAAGCTGCGAGGAAAAAGGACAGTTTACAATCCAAACCTTGGGTCAAATTCGGGGATGTTGCCTCCCTTTTCCTGTACGTCCTTAGGGAATCACAACAGGGAAATATTCCACTTTTCTTTGCCAACCAAGCTGAATATTGACATTTAACCCACAGCCACGATTTGCTCCGAGCCCTGATCAGCTTCCCACAGCTTCTCACAGGAAGCTGCCACCAGCTTCTAGCATTTTTCACTTCAATATTTACTCCTTTTCCTTCTGCTGACATTTCCTGGCTCTGCACCTTGCACATGACTCAGAGATTTCCCGGACCCCAGACTCGGCAGTGACATCAGCTCTGAGAGCTCAAATTAATAAACACCACTCGTTATGTCAAACTGTAATTACGGAGGAGGTTGTTTGGCTTTTTTTTCAAGTGAGGATGTTGAGTTTCCTCTAAAACCATATTTGGACCTGAGCTGCAGCACGCCTGCTGTAAGGAATCATTGTGATTTTAGTGACCAAAGGAGAGAAAGTAGATCACAGGGCTTTGTTTTGGTCCCGGCTGTCTCAAGGGACAAAAGTATGCATAAAGCAAACTGTGCTGTAGAACACCTGGTATAGACATAAGGCAAAAGTCCAGCAGAGCTTCGAGGTGATTTCCATGTCCTGAAATCACCTCTGAGGGTGACTTCATCTCCAGGAGACTTGGCAGCTTAAAAAAAGTAAAAAACAAAACAGTGAAGATATTTCAGACATGCCCAGCATCTGCCGGCTCAAGCAAACATGAGTAACTCTATAAATACATCTGCTTTCCCTGCTTGATGTTGTACATTCACTTTTTACTTTTAAAAGAAGTAAATATCTCATCCTACACAGGCAAGGTGAAGCAGAGCTGGGGCAGCATGTGAATTTCAGAGAATCATGGAAAGGTTTGGGTTGGAAGGGACCCTGAAGATCATCCAGTTCCAAATCCCCTGCCATGGACAGGGATGTCACCCACTAGATCAGCTTGCCCAGGGCCTCATCCAACCTGGCCTTGAACACTTCCATGAATATTCCCTGTACATCCAATATTGATTCTGTTTATCCTGGGTTTCAGCACAGTAATTCAGCACAGTAAAAAACCAATTTTTTACCAGCTTAAACACAAATCACCTTAAATTTTACAGGTTCTCAGTTTCCACCGAGATTTGCTCGAAATCACAACTTTTCTGTATTTTTTATATTATTTTTGTGTTATATATATATATATATATATATATATTTACTTTTTTTCTTTGCAGGATTTTCAGGTTCACTTCCACTATGCCTCAATTCTTCAGCCAGAGTTCAAGTAGAGCCACTCGCAACCACATCACCTTTTCTTTCCAGGACAAGGTGACACACCTGCCAGCACTACCTGGGGCTGTGACTCAGCTCTGCCAGGAGTCACGAGCCCCAGGGAGCTGCCAGGCCACCGGTAACACGTGTTCACACGGGGGGTGAGTTCTGAGCTGCCACGAGAATAAGGCATGAACCTGTTGGAAATGCCAGCCAGGCATCTCCTGTTAGCGCAGGAACCAATGAGATTGCAGGGCTGGGGAGGTTCTTGCAGCACTTCCAGGCTGCCACAGGTGACTTTTAATCTGGTTTATCAGCAGGTCATTGAATTTCAGCAGAGTAATTGAGTCTACCTCACCTCTAAAAAACAAAAAAAAAAGGTAAACGCAAAAAAAAAAAAAAAAAAGAAAAAAAAAGAAAAAAAAAATCAGGCTTCATAACATAAGCAAGATGTTATGAGAAACGCCCTGGAGTTCTGGTAGAGATATTTGTTTTTTCAGCCTGGATTTCTCCCCCTTTTTTCTTTTTCTATTTTTCCTTTTAGGGTGTGTTTTTTAATCTTTTAATAACTCTGTCTGGAATTATTTCCCTGTGAAAACTGCCACCCTGCTCATAAAAGGTAGAAATAATGTTGTGAGCAAATGCAAACAGGCACCTTTTCAATGTCTAAATTATGTGGGGAATTTGGGGTTGAGGGATCAGAGCAGACATGTCCAGGTGAGGAAATCATGCTTACTGATTGAAGGAGAGATTTTGGCTGATATCAAACTTTCAGGGCAGGGATTTTGGGCTGGCTTTTCCTCCAGGGCTGGTGTTTTATTGACCAGGTATGGCAGCAATGGGTCAGCAGCCCCTCTGCCATGGATGCAGGCTGAAGCACCTCTCCCACATGCTTCCCACATTTCTGGAACTGGGCATGAGGGTGACAAAACCTGTCCTCTGCCCTGAGCCCTCTCAGCTCTCCCAGTTTATCCTCTCCAGTGTCTAATGTGGACACAACCACCCTAACATCAGTTGCTCATGGTCCCATAGGTGGATTTCTTCACAGTATTCTTGCTGATATTTAAGTTCAGTGCTTTATGCTGAGCAGCTGAGACCCAGTGTAGAAGAAAGAGGATTCAAAACAGCCAGCAACTATGTCCAGAGCTGATGAACCTCACTTTCCAAACAGCTCAGAGCAAGACTTTCTCCCCAACCTCATCTCTTCCTGTGGTTATTCAGTGACTCACAGCCTCAGGTCACTGGAAGGCTTTCCTAGGAGAAGGCTCCAATATTCTGCTCAGTCACTGCTGGCTGTGGTCCACGTGGACCATCAAAATGATGCTGTACAGCTGCTTTCATGCTCATCCTGTTTTTACATGTTTGTTTCTGTTAATTTCAGGGATGACATTGGACTCATCCTCTCTCATCCCACTCTTGTGCTCATCCTGTGCACTGTGGGTTGGAACCAAAGACTACTAACACAAGTGTTGTACTTATTTGTAGAAAACAACATAAAAATGACTACTCAAGGGCCATGTAGCCAGTATTTTGGTTGACAGAATTGACCTAAGGGAAAATATGACAAGATAAACATATGGTCACATTTTTCCGGAATGCTGTCCCAGTGAATTTGTGCAAATAACTTTCAAAACCCTGAAAGCAGCAGGACTTTGTCCACGGCATATTTGGTGATGGAAAATATGTCCCTGGCAATGGAGAACATCTGTGGACAGACAGAGCTTTGCTTTTCATCCCCTGGGCTTTAAAAAGACTGAGGTGAAGGTGCTGTAGCTCTGAGAGCAGCACCAGGGTAGGGCTGAAGGTCCTAAGGAAACAGGAGAGCAGCACAAAGCAGAGAAAAACCTTGGATGCTAACACTGTAGCTTTTCTATGGTCATATTTGGGATATTTGGGGATGTCTAATAGGACCACTACTATCAAATAAATAGGATTTTGCCTGAGCTGTGTTAATGGAGTAACTGTGTGAAAGACAGTCCTGCTGCACGAGCAGCAAAGGGTGAATGCAGCTGTTTGATGTGCTGGACAAGAAACTCTTTGTGTCCCCAAAAGTAGTCACATCTGTGTTGTACATACTCATGGGCAGACCTTAGATTTTGCTGCCAGGTGTGTTGGTTATTTTAGTGTTTGGCTGCAAATACCCCAGAGGAGAGGCTACAACGTGGCTCTGACTCTTGGAAACAACAAAAAAGAAGTCTGAGGCCTTAAAGATGACTGAATCCTTTTGGAATTTAAATGGTGTGGGGAAAAAATCTTGAGGAAGTGAGAAAAGGAATCTGGAACAAGCTCCCCAGGGGAGTGGTGGAGTCACCATCCCCTGTCAGTGTTCAAAAAGCTTTGTAGATGTGGCACTTCACAATATGGTTTATTTGGCATTATGGTGTTTGGTTGAAGGTTGGACTTAATGATCTTGGAGGATTTTTCCAACCTAAATGATACTATGATTCCACGATATTACAGGATCAAATAGTGTGGCTAGCACAGGTTCTTCCCGTGGGAACATTTTGCTATATTTCATAAACAAGATAAAGTTTGGATGTTTTGCAAACAACTTCTCCGGATTGGGTCAGTTCGGGCTTGGCCAATGGGGCCCAGGGGGAGGTCTCGGGCTGACCAATCTGGGGCACTTCTGTAGACTCTATATATATGGAATTCAAAACAATAAAGCTCTCTTCTCCTCTCTTTCCTTGTCTGAGAACTTGGGTCATTCCTCAGCTAGCCGCTCAACAGCGACAAAATAGCTCTTCTCTAAACCTTAAAATTACAAAAAATTACACAGAAAAAAAATTACTTAAAATCACTGAAACTGTCAGGGCAATGTCAAGATTTGGTTCAGCTCTTGTTGCAAGGGAAAATATGAACACTGCAAACCCGTGTGGTGAATATCTGCTTCTCAGACAAGCTGCTACCTGAACAGAGCCTGTTGTAGCAAAATAGGTCCCTTCACACCACTTCACTGGAAAAATCCTGCAGAGGAGCCATTTTTGCCTGCCACGTAGCAGAGAAGAGAAAGATTCCGTGGCTATGTGAAAAGCATCACTCGGAAGACCTCAGCGTGTCTGAGGTTTGGGCTTTGGCACTGTCGTGGAAACAAAACTCCTTTGACAATGACTTGGTCCCTGGAGCATCCTCACTGTCCCTGTGGGTGCTTCCCTTTGTCTGTGGCCACCAACCTGGAAAGGTAAAGCTAATGACGGCTAATCTGAGAATAGGAAACCTTCAATGAGTCTGACCCATTAACCCTAATCTCATAATTAGCCCGCCATTGATCAGGAAGTGTGCGCTAATTAGCAGAGAGTTAGAGCAGAAATTCGCGCCCAAGGCATGAGTCACGAGCCTAATTATCAACACCTCCTCCAGGCCTCACAAAGGCTGGGACTGCAGCAGGTGATGGTGTTGTGTCCCTCTCCTTTTGGGTGGAAATGGCTCACAAGTACCTGAGAAAATGAGTCTTGTCGCTTGTCTTGCACCATGTTGTCTTTGTCAGCTGCTTTAGTGGCAACATGGTCCCTAAAGGATTTATGTGACAGAAATGTCATCATTGAATCACAGAAATGTTTGGGTTGGAAGAGACCTAAAAACCATCCAGTTCAGGCCCCAGCCATGGGCAGGGACACCTTCCACTGTCCCAGGTTGCTCCAAGCCCTGTCCAACCTGGCCTTGGACATCCCAGGGATCCAAGTGCAGCCACAGCTTCTCTGGGCACCCTGTGCCAGGGCCTCACTGCCCTCACAGTGAAGGATTTATTCCTAACATCCAATTTAAATCTATTCTATCAGTTTTAAGCCTTTCCTCCTTATCCTATCACTGCATGCCCTCTCCAGCCTTCAGGGTCAACCAAGCAGAATCCAGCCTTGCTTTTTTGGGTGACACTAACCCAAAAGGGAAGGCCTGGGGACTGATTCTGATTTATGCTGTCTCATTTTCTTATGCAAAATAAGCTTAGCCTCTGCACAGACTAAAGTGGCCATGTAGCAAAAACTTAAAACCATCAGGCTGCAGAATCCACTTTGGATCCATGTCTCTGTTGCTTTCTCCAGCCTTCCCCTTGTTCTGCAGGGCTTTTAAGCCCTGATGACCCAGAGTGGTTGACGCTTGAAGAGATTTCCCACTGAATTTCTCTAGGTGACAGGTTTGCTCCTCCTCAGGAGAAATGTGGGTTTCATCCAGCCACATGCTCACCTGGAGGGGCTCCTATGCAGGTCTCAGGGGAGGGAGATTAAAAGGTTTCACCAGGGAAGGACCAGCTCTATTCCCAATGCGGTTCTCACCACAATGATGGGGACTTTTGGGAAGGAAAATCCTCCCTCCTGAGCTCTGCTGGGCCTAAGGGAATGGCAGGTCTGTGGGAAGATCACCCTGCTGTTGCTGTACAGTCACACCTGGGCTTTATCTCAGGAGTTCTTAGAAGACTTTTCTTGGCAGGCACAAGGGGCACAAGATCCAGGTGGAGATATCACCCTTCCTCGTGTTGGTTATCTGCAGGGGAGGAGCTGACTCCTCCTGCCATCCTGAACTTTGGGCCCAGGAGATCTCACCAAGCCTGGGCAGCTGGGGAAGCTCCAGAGCTCCCTTGGGGACAACACAGAGGAGGAAGGAGCTTTGGGCTTTGCAGATTCTCATTCTCAGCTCAGATTGTCAGTGCCTTCACCACAGAGGTGCCTGGGACAAAAAAAATCTGGATTTTCACCTTTAGGGTCTTGTGCAGTGCTCAAAGGGAAGAGCCAGAGGCAAAAGCCATTCCATCTGACATCACCTTTCCTGCTGAAAAGAAAGCTTCTCTGGTCAATGAGTCAAAATAAGGCTTTTTAAAAATTATTTTGTTTGTTAATTTTTCAGCCACAGGCAACTGCAATGTGGGATTTGGAGCAGGTCTTGGCCAAAGGCATCCCAAAATCATTCCTCCAGCAATCTCAGTCCAAGCAATGAGCTGCCACAAGCAGCCCACATCAAGCCCTTCCTTGCACCATGGTCGTGAGTCAGGAATGAGTACGTGGAGCTCCTCATGTGCCAAATGCAGCTTTACTTTTGGTTTTGTTTCTTTGAATTTCTGATATGGACGGGAAAAAACGTTAAAGCAACAAACAAACAAAACTGAACACAAAATATATTATTTTGCTAATAATGCCTGAAAGGTGAGAGTAAAATCTTCCAGTATTCCAGGAGCTTAATCCTGGTCAGCTCCCACACCAAGAGATTAATTTGCTAAGAAAGGTGTTATATCTTTGAGAACTTCTGGAAACTAAATCTCGGGGGGTTTTGTCCTGAGCTGACAAATTATCCACTTGCTTTAAAACTCCATTTTCAACTCTTGTAAGCAGCTTGTGACTGGGAATATTGTCTGAGGTGGTGCAAGGTCCAAACAGCAGCTCACCCTGCAGCAGGGATCAAATTCCACTGCTGCATGTGGTGTGCAGCTCTCTTTGCCCTGACCTTGGGACTTGCTACTTCATGTGCCTGGAAAGCAGAATTTAAACTGATAATAATGATATTATTTCCCTTACATTCTGTTTTTCTTCCAAGAATCTTCAGGCACTTTGGAATTCCTGGGAGGCTCTGGTCAAGTTCAACATCACACCTCTCCCTGAATCGTTTTTGTTCACTATTTGTCCAAACATCACCACGTTAGCAGGCTCTAAACATGAGGGAGTGGTGAGAATAATGGAAACTCTTCCTGATGGATAACGTTGTACCATATGTGTGACTCATCTTTATTCCCTATGATTTTGGTGGGACTCCCCTCAGCACCACAAATTACCACAATTTCATTCAATCCATGTGTAAAGTGGCATTGAAAAGGCAATTCTGCCTCAAAGCCATCCTTGAAGATGGGTAAAATACTTGGCAAATGGTGTCCTTCAGGATCTTTTATTACTCTTACAAAATATTCTTCGTATCTCTTTCACAGTTACCTCAGAGTAGACAAGAATCTGGAAAAACAAAATTAAAAGGAAGTAAAGAAAAAAAAATTGCTAGAGCACTACTGACAGCAAAGGATGAAGGGCAGGTGTAGAGATGATCCTGTGGTGGATAAGAACAGATTAAACATGTCCCTTTTCTTCCACAGAGGAAATTTGAGCTGCTTTTAACTCTTTGCTTGGAAATATTTATCTCCGTAAGTCTGAAAACAGCCACATCTCTGGGAAGGTGGCCTGAAGTTGTCATCTGACTAATTTAAAGTGTGTTGGAGTAAAAAAGGAGCAACTTCTCAGTGGAGAAATTCCATGTGGAAACTGCCCATGGATAGAATCAACGTGGCAGGCAGCCTTAGCTCAGACCAGAGACCACATCAGCAGAATTTGATTGCTGTGGCTACTCATGAAGAGTCACTTCTTCATCCAGTTAGAGCCTAGTAATACACAGAGCTTTAAAAATCTCCGTTATGGTGTGTTTGGAATAGAATCACAGAATGGTTTGGGTTGGAAAGCATCCTTGAAAGGCCATCTAGTCCAACACCCCTGCCATGGGCAGGGACACCTTCCACTAGACCAGGTGGAAAGCCCCATCCAGCCTTGAATAGGGCAGAGCAGTCCAAGCTTTTACTTTTCCCCCCCTGATTCTGGAGCATTTTCTACCAGAGGTGTGGGTGGATTCCTTTGTTCCTGTTGGTTGTCATAAGCCAAACCCAAACTTGCCATCACAGGCTGCTCCAGAGCACGGTGTGGATGCTGAGGTCACAAATTGAAGCCAAAAATTTGAAAATGATAAGGATCTTCACATTCCCTGGCACTTCTCTAGTCATCTTGGAGACAGTGAGGAATTCATCCCTCCTGCAGAGTGCTCTGTGTTCCTTCTGTTTTACACAGAGGTAATGTGAGCCACGGAGATGTCTAAACATCCTGGCCAAGGTCTTGGAGGAGTCTCAGCCACAGATTCAGAAACAGAGCTCAGATGTCTCCCCTCCAAATCCTGCTGATGGAGCACTGTCAAAAGCTCCTTGTCCCATCACCTCAGGTAGATTCCTTTGTGCTGAATCACTGGCAGCAAAAAGAGTATAACAATTAGAATAATTAACTCCTACATAAGCAAGACATGATGCAGTTTGCAGAGATCTCCAAGAATTCCTTACCAGTAATTCTCATCTACATAAATGGAAGCACTGGAGAGTCAAACCACTCAACCCCAGGCCTGTCCTTCTCAGTCACAGGCATGTCTGGGACCAGAGAGGCCGCTGTGATCTGAAATACAGCTCTCCTCATGCCAAGGCACACTGAGACACCAAAGGTGGGTGAGAACACGAGTTACGGTTATCACATGCCTACAAGCCATCCCAGAGAGGCTGCTTGCAACACCTCATCCCTGGAGCATTCAGCATGTGACCAAGGTCACATTTTGCATGTCAAATTTCCCAGCTAGAGACCTGGGCAATGCCCACGAGGAATTTGGGTGTGTTTGCATAACTCTACTTTTATCCAGACATTCAGCATGTCAGGAGGTGCAGCACAAGCATGTTAGCTAGAAGAGATGCTACTAAGAATTTGGTGAAAACCATGGTTTTTCAGGAGGTTATCCATGGTTGAGGGGAGTCTGCATTTCTCATGCCCTTTTAGACTTGGTGTCTAATATTGGTCTTCAGAAGAGGGACGAAGCCAATGTTTCAACTGGAGTTTCATTCCTGCAGGAACCACACTGCGGTTTTTTGTTTGTTTTCCTTGGAAAAAGCCTTCAGGTTGCTATGCACAACACTCCTAATTTACCCAACCATCTGCAGCAGAAGGCTGGTGGTGAATCAACACCAACTGGAGCTCAGCAGAAGCATTTAGATTGCAATTATGCCAGGCTGTGCTCTGAACCTTCATTAACAGGAACCTCCCAGTCCGTTCTAATATCTACTGATGCCTTGATTGATCACATCCTCGTCAGAAGAGCAAGCAAGAGGTCCTGACATTGTATTTGACTCCCAGCCCACAAGCACTCCTAGATGATTGTTGGTGTCACTAAGCAAAGTGGTTTTAATAAGCTCAGTCTCCAATTTTCAGTTCCTCCTCCAAATTTTGGGCTACAGGTTCCTCAAAAGCTGCTTCCTTCAATTTTCCAGAACCCAGGAAATCTGACAGCATGTAAGACCTTGGAGAAAGCAAAGTGTTTGGTGTGGCAGTGTGCCAAGATCAGTTCCCAAATCTCTCAACCAAGGCATTAGATGATGTCCAGGCCACCTGCAGGGTTTCCTGCCCTGTCCGTGGACCACAGGAGAGGAATATATAGTTGAATGAATGTGCACATTTTGTCAAAACTGTGATTTGGAGCCATCCCACAACCCCTCTCATTTGGTCAAACTGATCCAAGTTCCTAATAATGGTTTCTCTAACCAGAATAATTAAGTGTAAACAAATGTATGGGGCTTTGAGCTACCTGGTCTAGTGGAAGGTTCCCTGCCCATGGGAGGGAGGTGAAATTGGATGATTTTTAAGGTCCCTTCCAACCCAAACCCTTCTGTGATTCTATAATAGAGAGATATTTGTCCTCATTTACTTACCTGTGAGCAGATACAAAGCCTCCCTCACATTAAACGATGAGGAAATGTTAGATTGACACGTGATAGGATAGGTGTGGCTGAAGCAATGGATCTATCTCTGTGTCATGTTCCTATCCCAACCAGCTTGAAGAAAATCTGTTGAAATCAGTGAATATACATAGAATTTCCAGCCCCTGAATTAGGCACAGAACTTGATTGTCTGTGTTCTTCCCAGGAAGAAAAAAAAAAAAAACCTAGTGTTTTTTTTTCTCAAAAAAACTGGTTTAGACCAGTTGCTCAAAGCTCCATCCAACCTGGCCTTGGACACTTCCAGGGTGGGGCAGCCACAGCTTCTCTGGGAAACTTGTCTTTGTTTCCCTCTGACCTTCACTGTATGAGCTGCTCAGTCTTCACAGCTTTATGCTGACGGTGGAGAACATCCTACAGGCAGACACAGGTCAGAAAGAACAACTCTGTAGCTCCCAGTCATTATCTTTCACCTGGAGCTTGCTCATTGTCAGATAACAGTCATCAAGTATTTTATTTTTCCTTTTCTATGAATTCATAAAGGAAATTGCACGAGGTTTTTATCTCCAGACACTGGTAGTTTTTCTTAATTTGCAGTCAGCTAATAAAAACGGGGTCTAGCTACTAATAATTCAACCCGATGATCCTGAAAGCATCCTCTAAACCCATTCCTGGAGGGATCACAGGGGAGCCAAGATATGGCATAGCAGCAGATGGCGCTGAAGACCTTGGAGCCCATCAAGGAGCCCTGATCAACCCACTCCCATCTTGTGGGGCTTCCCAAAAAACCTTCCCCCACTCTGTTTCCCTCTTACAGCAGAACACAAGGAGACCTTGTCGCTGAAAACTGGGACACTTTGGGACCACATGCTCTGGATGATGGTTAGAGGGTCTAACTGGTAGTGTGAGAATGGCAACAAGCCAGGGACCACAGAAGATCCCTATTTCTGGACAGCAGCCCTGTGTAATGCCTTCTCCCTCTATTCCAGCCTATTTGGAGGGCTCCACGCAGCCACAGAGCAGCTGATGGCTCCTTGCTCTGATCTCGGTAATCTCTCCAGAGGCAATTTGCATTTATAGCTGCAGAAGTGTGTCTCCAATTATAGAACTGCTGCAAGGAGGCTCCAAGGCACTGTCTGCCACTGTCACCATGAGACCTCTGGGGACTTGTGAGAGCCTGTGCTGTGGGAGCTCAGGTCAGGAGACATCCTACTTCCTCTTATCTGATAGAGCACCCTTGTATCTTAGGTGGAACTTGACATATCTGATTGAAAAAAAGACTGCTGTGACCTCCCAGCCTTCCCTGCCTGTTCTTCTGATGGTTTCAAGACAAAAGCAGAGGAGGGAGCTCCTTTGGCCTGCTCTGTAGGTGATGTACACATGATGGGGTGGCTGGAGGAGGCTGTACCTTATGGTAACTCAGGTCAGGGACCACAAAGGTTTCTTCACTGAAAAAATGCAAATTAGTGTCTATGCTATCAGTGGGTGGAAGAAATGCACATTTCCAGGTGCCCACAGCGGGTAGCAGCGGAAGAAAGACTTCAGGCTGACCATGTATCATGTTGAAGCACTTCCTGGTGTGACTGAGTTGTGCCTTCTGTACCTCCGAGAGAGAGAGAGAGCAGATGTCCAGATTTGCCTATTCCTGGCTCCCTGTCCAATCGAGTCAAAGGCAGAAGGGCATTTGGTCACCTAAATTTAAGCTGGGCATCACACCCACTGCTTTAACTGGGAGCTGGGCATCACCCACCTTTCCCTGGAAGTTAAACTGCAGTGTGGGCACTGCAGGTGCTGGGACATCTCAATTAAGTACTGCCTGTTCCTGGCAAATTGGTGTCCTAAAGGCTATAAAAGTAGATAAGAATAGAATATGTCCTTAATTGCCTGTAAGGATGGGAGCAGCCAGGCTTGGGCCAGACAGGAATCTCCTCGTTGCCCTTAATGCTTCTTTGAGTTACCAGTTCAAATTCAGGGGTCTCACCAGGGCAGTGGAGAAATACCCCAGCATCATATCTGAATAAACCTCAGCTCCATAAAGTACTCAGGATAGCTGAGAAATCCCCTCCCTTTCACATCCTTGTAGTCATTGGGAAAAACCTTCCCCTGGGGCCAGTTCCCTGACCTCCAGCAGCCCATGGTTACTCATCACATCGCAGCTCATTGTGACCATTTTAGACAGGAAATTAAGCTTCTCGCTAAATACCCTTATCTAATCTCCATGGTCAATATTTCCACCTTGCTTGCCCTAAAGACATTTCCCTTAACATCCATAAAGCTGGGAGAGATCAAAGGGCAGCTATCACGGGTTGTGAGTGCTCACAGTGATGGAAAGCTCTTTCTCACAGGTGCTACACCTCCACGTTTTACCTGCAGCCTCCTTAAGTTCCTTGGATGGAATTCTTCAGTGGTCATGTGGTGAAACCAGGAACTTACCCTCTTTAGTCACATAAGGACATTTCATTCTTCTCATGGCAGTTACACTGAGATGATCAGGACATCGATGCCTGTATTGGATTCATATTGATTCTGCCAAGTACAACAGGTGTATGATATTTGTTTTATGAACAGGAACAAGGGCATGTGGTGACAGGACAAGGGGTAATGGCTTTTAAATGGAAGAGGGTAGGTTTACATGAGATATTATGAAGAAAGTCTTCCCTGTGAGGGTGGTGAGGCTCTGGCACAGGTTGCCCAGAGAAGCTGTGGCTGCCTCTGCATCCCAGGAAGTGTCCAAGGCCAGGTTGGATAGGGCTTGGAGCAACCTGGGATAGTGGAAGGTATCCCTGGCCATGGCAGGGGATTGGAATGAGATGGAATTTAAGGTCCTTTCCAACTCAAACTATTCAGTGGCTTTTAATTAATTGTTTCTGCTGAGGTTTACTCTGGCTGGGATAACCAGTGCTGTGTGCTAACTTAATTCATCCCAGAAACATACCCATGAAAGCCCATGCTGGTGTTAAGCACACCTAAATGTTCACAACTAGACAGATGGAGAAAAGATGCTCATGTGTGTATGCCAAGACTGAAATGGCATCATCTGTCATGCTTTCACTCCTGCAAACATCAGATTTATGCATTATTAATGCCAAGGCACCCAGATTATCACTTCCAGCACTGTGTGCTCATACGTAGGTGAGCGTGGGTGGATAGATATCCGTGGATGTTAAATACTTTAGCATTCACACATGAATATGTAAAAATCTCTGAGTGTAAGATTATAAATGGATAGGCAAATTTGTGGTGCAGAAGTTCAGATATCCAAAAAGAAATCTCCTCGTGCATCTAGACGTCAAATTGCTAGAAACCCCTGCATACTTATAACAAATCTTGCTGGGATCAAAGGCATCCATCATCCAAGAATGAGTGTGTGCCCCTGTGACACAGAGAAACAAATATTTGGATGCTGACTGGCGATAAATAAATACCTGGCAGTGTTTATTCCACACCCGAGGGTGGGGCTGGCACTCAGGCGGATCAAGTGAGTCCCTTTGGTGTTTGTTTGGTCGGTTTCCGGGGGGGCATTTCCCGTCCTTTCCCAGCCCTCCGGTGGGGTTTGGTAGGCAGGGTCGGTAGGTAGGCTCGGTGTGACACGAAAAGCTGCGGAGGTGGGCTGGGGACTTCTTCATCAGGGAGCTTTAATGAGCAGTGTGGGGAAAGGAGAAGCATCTCCCTAAATGCAGAGTGAGTCAAACTCACCTCTGGCGAAGGGAGAAGGAGACCTGGAGCAGAGGAGGCGTTGACAAGGCACCGTATGTGCTCTCAGTCACATCCTCTGCTGTTTACTCAGGCTGCAGGGATGTGAGCAGAAGTAAAACCTGATTTAGGTCACATATGCCTTTCTCTTTGCTCAGTGCCGGAGTCAAAACATCCCGTGGGCAAGAGGAGGAGGAGGAGGAGACGAGGAGCCAGTGCATTGTCTGGGAGATGAGATAGGGCTTGATGTGCAGTCCTGGGCTAGCAACCAGGCCATTTCTCCCAGCAGAGAGCTGGTTTTGCTTCTCTCTAAAACATTCTTTTATGTTGTTGTTGTTATTGCTTTTGTTGTTGTGGACTTCATGACAGGTAGGTTTGGCTTATCTGAGACTTTATTTCCATAATCAAACAGCTTTGAATAATTAATGAACTAGCTTCCCAGCTTGTTCTGTAAAGCAAACCCTAGCTGGCAAGGAATTGGGTAGATTTATGCACCTAAACAATGGATATGGTTTGCTTCCTCATCTCCTCCCCTCCCACCCACCCACACTGCCTTTCCAGTGCAGCCTCTGGGGTCTGCATAAAACCATGGGAATTGGTAATTCCCATGGAAGTCCCAAAGCACTAAGGGTGCAATTTTGGTCAGCCTCTGGGTATTGCCCTGGTGACCTGATTGGCCTGTAATTTACTGACTGATTTTCCAAAGGCACCAGCAGTGTCCTTGGAATCAGGGAGTCAGTTTGGGATCTCTGCTCCATCTGCTGAGCAAAGCCAGAAGGAGCTGTGCCAGGAGCTGCTGCAGGTAACCCAAAACTCCTGACCCCATCTCTGTGCAGTTTAAATGTGGGGTGGTGGTAGGGCCATTGCTTCCAGGGATGGGGCAGCCACAGCTTCTCTGGGCAGCTCTGCCAGGTCCTCACCACCTTCACAATCAAGAATTTCTTCATTTTATCTAATCTAAATCTCCTCTCTTTTAGTTTAAAACCCTTGCTCCCCGCCCTATCACTATCTGCCTGTGTAAAAAATCACCCTCCTTTTTATAAACTCCCTTCAGGTACCAGAAGGTGTCTTAAGGTCTCCCCAGAGGCTTCTCTTCTCCAGGTTGAACACTCCCAGCTCTCCCAGCCTGGCTCCAGAGCAGAGGAGCCCCAGCCCTTGGAGCAGCCCAATGTCCTCCTCTGGACTCACTCCAGCAGCTCCACGTCCTTCTGATGTTGGGGACCCCAGAGCTGGAGGCAGCTCTGCAGCTGGGGGTCTCACCAGAGCAGGGCAGAGAGGGACAATCCTCTCCCTGGATCTGCAGCCCACACTTCTTGTGATGAAGCCCAGGATGCACTTCCATCAGAGCTCCAGTGAATTAACTGGAAGAAATCTCCTCACTAGGAGGCCACCTGTGGGGATGGATCACAAGATCAGTGTTGCTGGTTGTCTCTGCTGTGACATCAGCAGAGAAGAAAAAGGAGACTTCAAGCCCTGTGACCAAGCAGTGGGAGAGCTCTCCACCATCTGCCTGGTGGTAAATTAAACATGAGCTTTGCCTAGGCACACACCAATTACTGGAAAAGGCTGACTGTGACATGTGGTGACGTCCTCCCCCTCACTTCCCCTCTCCCCCTCTGTGAATGCAGCCGTGACTCTGGTTTTGAGCAGCTGAGCCAGAACCAGGAAAAGATGCAAATCTCAGTCACTTCTTCCACTCACCACGTGTGACAGGGCTGCATTTGACAGAGAAATACCTACCCACAGCCTGAAACAGTGCTGCACTCACAGCCCGACTGCCTCCAGAGTTCCTCCTTCCAGGGAGGAGCCAAACCTGCCTGCCTAATGCAGGCTTTGTAGAAATGAGAGAACACAATGCACCTGAAGTCCAGAGGTTTTATGGCTTAAACTGGTTGCTGTTAACCTTTTCCAACCTGGTGGAGAGTTAGGAATACAACAATTGAAGCCTGGGGATCGACTGCAAAAGGAGCTGCAAAGTTTGGCAGTGGCAGCACCTGCCAGGCAAGGCACAGGTTGTAAATCAAAGCACCAGCACTAATAAATGCAATGTCAAGAAGCTAAAGGAAAGGTAAATATCCAGTTTGGACATCAGTTAGAGGTTCTCCTGTGGTTTATGACTCCAGTGGTCCATCGGCAGATAGTGATAGGACAAGGAGGAATGGTTTTAAACTAAAAGAGGAGAGATTTGGATTAGATGGCTTGGAGCAACCTGGGATGGTGGAAGGTGTCCCTGCCCATGGCAGGGTTGGAACTGAGTGATCTTTAAGGTCCCTTCCAACCCAAACCATTCTGTGATTCTGTCAGCCTCTGCCCCATTAGACAATATCACTTCTGCTGCAATCCCCCAAGCCCAGCAGATCCTAAATGAGAAGGCAGTGACCAAAGTGAGGTGAGAGCACAAGGTTGATGTGCCCTGTGGGAAAACTGCTCGCTCGGGATTGCTTAATGGCAGATCTAAGGACTGCAGAAAATCCATAACTGGGACCATGGGGGAGGAGGGGGATGTTGGCTCTGGAAGGAAAGGAGGATGTGTTTCTAGCTTGTCTCTCTTTTGAGGGATGCCCTGGCTATGTTGGAAAGCACAATGGACTCCACATCTGAGCCCTGGGTTTGATCTCTTCCCATACAGGTTCATGAATCAAACTGCTGGAGATCCAGGTGGATGTGTGACTCTTCCTAGAGGCTGAAACAGAAATTTATCCCTCCAGGAATCAGTGAAGTATCCCTGGGGATCACAGAGAGTGAGAAATTAGGCATTTCACTGCTTCTGTTCCTAGACCCTTCCTGGACAAACAAACCAAACACAGGGTTTGAGCTCCAACAGAGCTATCCTGAATCCACTCTCTGGATCCCTCTCTGACCTCCTGGCTCTCAAGAAGCACAGATGAGCTCATGCCACTCCCAGACATAATATCAGTGATAGGACCAAAGACAACAATGATAATAGTAATAATGAAAACACAACTTTTCTGTCCATCAAGGCCAGACCTGCTTTGGGGTGATTTATACACATGCAAGCTCAGACACCAGCACAACAGGCAACTTTCAGTGGTTCAACAACCAGAGCTGGCAGCTGAAGGGGAAAATTTTTTCTGCCTCTGCCCCAGACCTGTGTAAACCAGGTGTTTTCCCACAGCTCTGCCCTTCCACGTGCAAGCAGTGGGGAAGGAGCCATGGGGATGGAGTTTCCCTCTGAGTGTTGGGATTTCCCTGGGGCTGTGCACGCTGTGGCCATGGTGTGCATCACATTCCTGTGGCCCCAGCTGCTCTGAGTCTTACCCAGTTCATCCACCGTGGCTATTGTCCCCCTGACAGCAGAATGCTGCCCTCAGCTGTGCTCACAGACCCTGAAGTTATAATCCACACAATCCTGTGCTCCACAGGCTGCACCCGTGGTCAAGATCTTTCTCAGAGTGCCTCAGATAAGGAGCTGGTTTGAGCACTCTGATTTATTTTGGGAGAGTATCTTTGGAGAATAGACCCCCACAGCTGATGCTTGTACACAAACTGGGCACAGTGTGTACATCCCTGAGCTGTGCCATTCCCTGCCCTGCTCCTGCTTAGTCCAGGCCACACCAAAACACCACTGATGACCCTTGCCCTGACCCCATTGCTTTGCCAGAATAAACACAGCCTGGCATGTGGATGCCAGAGAGAGCTTCAATTTTTGACAAACCAACATTCCCAGCTAGGGAAAAAGCTCACCCAGAAGAACCCTGCGTGGCTCTGCCTGCATTCCCAGCCTGACTTAAACACAGATGATTTCTCCCAGCAGCCACAGCCCAGCTATGATCCCTGGCTGCTTGGATGAGCTCCTACAGACAGTGGCTATAAATAATCCCAGCCAGCATCAGAAACGACCTCCCTGACAGTTTTATTTACTGCAGGCATGACCAATACACAATGATTTAATTTGCTCTTTGCACACAGTTGCTTTGGTCCTTTGGTTAATTACCTAGAAGAGGATGCTACTGGATTTCCACCCTGGAATACATCAGTTTTTGTGGCTTTGGTGCTGTGGTGTGTCTCAGCAGAGGTGATGATAACCCAGAGAGGGTTGCAGCTAATGGGATCTGTCTGAAACACGTCCAGTTCACCTGAGGACACCAGGCCTGATCTCTGATCTTGATACAGCCATTAGGTCCATTTCCTGGCGTGGATTTATTCCTAAGCCCTCCCAGTAGATGTTGACTTATCCAGAGGTATCTTGATCTCTGGCATTTGCCTACTGAAGCATGAGGTGATGGTGAGAGTGAATCTCCCACGCATGCTGGCCTTGAACTCCACCCTTCAAAACTGGACCCAGACCTCTTCCAGAGATGGATTCCACAGCTGTTTATCTCAAATCAGCTCTGCAAAACAATAGAGGAATTTGGCAGCTGCTAAATGTTTCACTTTACCTTTGCATAAGGGTAAACATGTTCCCTTTTGGAGCAAAGACAGTTTGCTTATTCTCATTAGCATTTAAGCACTGATTTCTGAACAGTTTTTGTTTATTAGTTGTTGCTTGTGTTCCTTTTGGCACCGATGGTTTGGTTTTAGGTGGTTCTGTGAGCCACAAGGAGTTGGGTGTAACAGCCCATGTGGGTTCCTTCCAATCTGAGATGTTCCATACTCCTACAACTTTGATCTATAGACTTGCACAGGCATGAGAATTCCATCCACAGCCAGTGGACGGGCTGGACATTGTGATTGTGAAGGACCCTCATGCTCTTGGCAAACACCATGCTTCCCAAAAATCCTGGCTGTGTCAAAGGCAAGCCATGGAGGCAAATCCTCTCCCCCAGGCTAGCACAAAAACCCTCCAGGGCACCTAATACTTTGCAATGCATTTTACTGCCATCGGGAAGTACCAGAGGGGCAGATCCCCAGGTTGCATTTGTGAAAAAAAAAAACCAAACCAAAGAAAGATTTTTTGAAAGTGGAAGAGGCTCCTAAAGAAGCTTCAAAACTCAAATTATGGTCCTAGACACACAACCAAACCGTGGCAATGGCAGCCCATCAGCCAAACCCAACACGTGCATGGGGTCATCCCGTGGCAGCTCTGTCATTGCCCAGCTCAGCTTAACCCTCCCAGCTCTGCAGAGTCAGCCTTTCTGCAGGAAAATCAGCTTCACAGCCGAGGCAAAAAGTCACCCCGGGCCGGTTGACACCCTCAGAGCCCTTAATCAGCCCCCAGCCTGTCCTTCTCAGCCCTCAGAGTGGCAGAGCTTTGCTAGGAGAGGCTCTGGGAGGAAGGTGCAGACAGGCTCAGATCAGCTGAGCAGATAGAAGGTAATTAATGCTGTGATAAAACCACCAAGGGCAGACAGGTGGGCTTTGTGCTCAAGCCTGCCCCTCCCAGCCTCTGTCCCTGTCTGGGGCTTTGCTGACAGGGCTGCAGAGAACGTTTCCAGGGATGCCAGAGACACCACGCTGAGTCACAGCTGCATTCCTGAGGTTTCTCCTCTCTGCTGAGTCTCCCAGGAGGTGCCTGGGGGTGACCTGGTGTGTGGACAAGGTGGGTTTCCAGCCCCGTGGAAGACAAGGGCAATAAAAATCCCATTTTATCTTTAATGAGTGATATATGGCATCTCCCATTCTCCCACCAGTGGCATTTCTTCCCCCAGCATTCATCCAGTGCAGTGTTTTCCAACGAAGGAATGTTTTGTCAAAAAAGGCCAACACTTCTTTAAAAACATCTTTAGCAGAACAGGGAAAATGATATGTCAGTTTGTGAGCTCAAAAGGAGCTTCAGAAATTTTGAAAAATATCAGTTTCTATCCCATTTGGACCAGAAGGTATTTTTATTTTTATTTACATTTAAAACAGAAGATCTCTGGTGAACCGAGATCCTTGGTTTTCAGCCAGCTGTAACCATGAGTCTTGCAAACCCTTTATTACAACTTTTCTGGCTTAATTCACTTTCTTCTCAGTCCCATCTGTTTCTAGGGTTTGCTGATCCCTACAAGTGATTTTAATTAAGGGATGCAGGTGGACTTCGTTCCCCTCTGCAACAGACCCCAGCACAGGCCACAAGAAGAGGCTTAAATCAGTCTCTGTGCAGTGGCCATGCTCAGAAATATTCACTACAAACTGCTTAGCAAGTCTGGAAAAGCATCCCAGTCATTATTACAAATTAACTATGGTGAATATTAATGCTTTATTAAGGTACCTGTGTGAGAGCCACAGCCTCCTGACCCCTCTGCCACTGATGGATCAGTACCCTGGAGTTATCAGTGGGTAGAGATGGACCAAAAACCAGAGAAATGTGTGGTGACATTGTCTTCTCCATGCTGCCACATCCTGGGGCTCCCAAGGGAGGACATCAATATTTTTAGGTACCACCAACCTCCAAACCAGCCAGAAAACCTTCTCCTCTCTTCATCTCCAGCTCTGCCCACAGGTTGGCATCCAGCTTTTGGTGGAGGCATCCAACACAGCCTCTCCAGTCTGGTTTGGATGACATTTATCAAAATGCTGGGTTTTCTTTCTGCTGATGCTCAGGCCATCATTTGGGTGGATGGAGGCAGAGAATGGTAAGACCCAGTTCTGGAAATACCTCTTCATAATGACCAAAATCACAGCTTAATTGTGGGGTTTGAGCTGGAAATATCTGGATTTGGGGCTGTGCTCATTCTTGAGCTGCTCTCCCCCGTGGTAATTATTCGTTAGGTCTTAATTGCTGTTTCTCTTTGTAGCTCTAATTCAGCTGCATTTTTTGGTCACAACCTCTGCTGCCACCCACTTTTCTAACTTCCTCTCCGAGCCACCAACATCAACTTCAGTACAAAGAGCACTCAGATACCTCTTAAAGACCAAATAATGTTTTCTGGTGTCTGGTCAGGAGTAGGTGCAATATCAGAGTCTGTACCTTCTGCTAGAGGGGGAAGCAATTCACAAAGCCTGTGGGATCCTGGATGTTATCACCATCCCTTCAGACCATGTTAGATCTGACTCTTAGATCAGCAATAATCTTCTCACTTTGCAACAAGCTGGGTGGAAGATGCATCAGCTGGGTTTTATCTGGCTTGCCCTGAACCTCACCAGGCTCAGGACGTTGTCACAGTCTTATCAGGTTGCAAATTATGTTGTCCTTAGGATTGTGGGAGATAACATCCCAGAAGACCTCGAAAGGCATTCAGGGCACCATCAGCTGAGCTGGAGAAGCTGGGTGCACCCATGGCCTCCCCAGAGGTCCTGGGGATGGAGAACAGAGCAGCACAGAGGATCAGCAGGATGCAGCAGGACACTTCAGCTGGAACACGAGAGATGAAGCCAAGCTTGATGTAGGCACTGTAAATTAATTTCCTGGAATAGAATCATCAGATAGTCCAGGTTGGAAGGGACTTTAAAGGTCATCTAGTCCAACATCCCTGCAATGAGCAGGGACAGCTCCAGCTAGATCAGGTATTTTGGGGTCACGTCAACCCTTTTGGTATTGACTTTCACCACTACTCCTCCACCCACATGATGTCTTCCAGCACTGCTGACAAATAAATTCAGTTTTCATGCACTTTTACTACCCACCACATCCATATGCCTCAAAGACTACACGTGGACACACCAACAAGGGAAATGTGAGGCACAAATATTCACATCCATGCAGCTTTCACTTAACCATGAATGAAACACAGGCTCCCCTGGGAATGGGGAAGGGACCCTGACACTTGGCAGAGTTTAGGCATGGAGCAGCAAGACTGATTTACAGAGATACAAAATAAATCTTCCATGTCTCATCACAAATACATTCCTTCCCAGGACGTGTTGGTTGCAGCAAAACCACACAAGTGCATCTAGGCACCTAGAAATAATGCAAATAATTCCTACTAGAGCCCCTTGCAAAGAAATTCCCAAAAATATCAGGTTTTTTATTCTTTTTTCCCACAGATGGATAAAAAGAAGAGAAATCCCCTCCAATCCCATGATGTGAGGGCAGTCACTCCCCAGCCCGAGGCAGGTGAGCCTGTGCTACATCCAACGTGTTGCATTGTAAAGGTTTGCCTGCGGTTTAGTTAATCCCAGACACATTCCTGAGCCATCAATCAGAGCTGAGTCAGCCAGCGTGACTGGTCTGCCCTTTTTATTTTTTTTTTTTTTTAGCAATCACAAGTTCTCTCGCCTTGTTTGCCAGCAGTGAGCTGGGGGCTTATTCCTTTTTTCAAATCATTTTAATAAAAATGGGACTTGACTGGGAGCAGGGAAATGTTCCTGCTGTCGAGCATAACCTTTAAAATTGCACTGCCTCGAGGAACTTCCCCTCTCTGTGATGCTGCAAAACGCATCGCATGGAAGAAAAATAAAGGATGCTGCTTGGGATGGCACTGATTCCCCTCCCTTCCTTGGGGATGGCATGACACAACCCCCATGGAAAGAGAACAGACTTTTTGGAGCGGGCGGGATTTTCCTTGGAAGTGCTCAGGGAGGCAAAACCTTCCCCTCCCCGTGCTCCTCCTGCAAGGACAAGGTTTTATCACGGCTTCCAAACAGCCCCTGTGTGCCCTGGGGAAGGCAGGAGAGCTGCACTGATGTTGTGGCTTTGTGTGACCTCAGCCCACCCTGGCTGGAGGTGTTATCAGCCCCCTGCACACTTGCAGGGCTCCCTGGGAGGTGGGTGCAAGGCTAAACTCTTTGCCCTTAAAATAAATGTTTTGTCTCTGCCTGGGTCGAGGAGATGGCCAAGTTGCTAGAGATAAAAAAGAATAACTCAAAAAAATTTAAATCTTGTGGTTGCTGGATTTCCCAGAGAGCAAAGGTCCTCCCTGCCCTCAGGATGCTTGCAGGGATGAGCATCACCACAATCTCACACAGATGTGTGTCCACCCAGAAAATATTATTGCAGATACCTCAGTCACGCTTAAAATGGAAGAATTTCCTCCCTGGTGAGAGGCCCTGGGGCAACTGGGAGAAGGGAGATGATCTCTGTGCATCCCAAAAAGCTCTGGGCCAAAGTAAGGCTTGACAGGTTCTGACAGCCCAGGGGAGAGCAGAGCTAGGGCTGCACATCAGCCAGAGGAGTAAACCACAGAGCTGAGCTGGGATGCACAGCACTCTCCACATTTTAGCCTCTTTTGCTCCTCACAATCTTCTGGAGATACAACCACTGGAGCTGGACAGGTCTCCAGTCACAGGGGAAGCATCCAGCCAAGGAGTGCTCCAGAAAATCATGACCAATTACACCTCTCCCTGCCTCCTCCCACCTTTTCTTTGAAAGAATAAATTAATTAAACAACTTTGCGGGGAACTTTATTTGGAGGTGGCATCTGTTTTCCTGCCTTCAGGGCACAAACAGCCCTGATCTCAGGGGACAGCTCTTGTGCAGCCCTTCATTTAGCACTAATTTGTTTTAAGCACGTATTTGATTTCAAGAACTACACTAGGCTTGAATAAATGCCTAGCCCTGCCTAATTTGCAGCCTGGATTTAGATCTAGGCAGGACAAGGCCCAAGGCATCACCTTTCTACTCAAGAGTGTAGCAAGAAGAGCTTGGGAGGGATTTGCTTGTAGAATTCACAGAATGGCTTGAAAAACACCTTCCACTAGACCAGGTTGCTCCAAGCCCCCTTCAACTCAGCCTTGAACACTTCTAGGGGTGGAGCACCCACAATTTCTTTTATGAGAATTTTTATTTATGAGGCACAGGACCATGTGTGAGGCAGCACATGGTGACCCTTAGGGCCTGAGACCATAATTTCTAACATGAGAAAGAACCAGGTCAGGTCTGTATTTCAACAAGATATTTTATTGGTCCAGCAACTGCAAAATATACAAATTTCTGAAAGGCAGACCCTGTTTTTAAGCTGGCACAGCTTTACATCAGGCAATTATTCCAGACATATATACAGAACAGTTAAACCACAAATCAAAAAAAAAAAAAAAGTAATCCCAAGTAACTACACCCTTCTCTCCAAGCTTTGCAGTATACATTAAATAAATAAAGAGCACTTTGCTATGAAAAAAAAATTTTTAAAAAAATTCAAGTATCACAAAGGAAAACAAACCGGGGGAAAAAAAAAAAAAAAAAAAGAAAAGAGGGGGAAGAAATCATTGGTGTGCTTTGACATGTCCTCTCTCCCAACCTGCCTTGGCTGTGGCATCACTGCCCAGCCCTTGGCTCTGTGAACCAAAAATGATGGGCAGTGAGTTTTTGGGGCAGTGTGATGGCACAGGGTTGACACCACCCCACCAACCCCTCCAGCACAAGAGGAAATCAAGAGCCCAGTTTTCCCACTGCTGGTAAAAACGCCATGGTCAAATTTCAGGTTTTTGTAGATCTACTGAGATATCTATCATTACTAAAGGAAAAAAGTTTAGGGCCTTTTTTTGTTGTTTTATATCTATATATATATTTATATATATATATACACACACACACACAAATACACATCAAAACATCCGCGCAATTACAAGTGTACAGGGTTGATCTCGGGGCAGCCAGACGTCACGTTTGTTACTTGCTGCCTTATCTTTTTGCAGCAGCAGGAGCAGGAGAGATAAAACTCCCCAGGAAGGAGGAGGCTGAAAAAATAGAGCCAAGTGAGTGGCCTTCCCCAGACATTCATTTATCTGAAAGGCAGAGAAACCGAAAGCCCAGGTGCCACACAGGGCACGTGGGGAGAAGTCTGCTTTTAATGAGGCTATTAAAAAAGAAAAAAAAAAGCAGTGTGGGGGGGGAAGTGTTGTTTTATCTGTACAGGAATATGATACACATATGCACAAGCTCACACAGGCAGGGCACTGCCGGGATTGTCACCCCTGTGGGACAGGGGCTGAGCGTGGCCCCGGCGCCCTCCCGCCGTCTGTGCCGCTCCGAGCGCAAAGCCGAAGCGCGAGGCACTGTGGTTCGCCTTTTCCCAAAGGAAAAACAGACCAAACCCCCCCCCAAAACAGACACTCTAACAAAAAACAAACAAACAAATAAAAAATCATTTCTTCCCCGAACTTCTCCATTCTCATCTCTGTGGAGGGTGTTTCCTACCTAGGCCGCTGGGGAAAGCCATGGGAAGGATGAATCCAAAGGGTTGTCCATGTCCAGAGGGGTGAATGTCTTCACCTCCTGCCTCCAGCCAAAAACCCCATGAGATGGGCATGGAGAAGGTGCTGCACATAGGTGGGGAAAAAAACCAAAACCCAACCAAAAACCCTTAAAAATTTTCAAAAAATAAATTTCAAACAAATTCAAAATCCACAGACATTTGCACAAAGCAGTAGTGGTTAATTGCCATTTTTAGCTGCTGTCTCCCAGCCCAGGACAGGCTGCCAACAAGAGATCTCATGGATCAAACCACTGGGAGTTGGCTGATGGAGTCAGTCAGGACCTCATGTTGTTCCCCCCACCTCTAACACTGTAACTACTATTGTTTTGTAGTCCCAGCTTTCCAGCATGCAAAATACAATTAAAAACAAACAAAAAGTTGCCTGTATTCAGGCTTCCCCTGTTAAGGGGCACAACTTGGAAAAAAATAAAGTAGTTATGCTTCTGCCACAAATAAAGTGCAAAAACCAAGCAGTTTCTAAAATATATACTTATACACACATATGTGTGTGCATGTATATATAAAATTAAAATATGACAATACAGACAAAACTGTCCCTTCTTGTGGCTTTTTGCAGTCAGACAGGGACTCCTGCAACCCAGCCAGACCTCTGGCCACCTCCATGAGAACCTGTGTGTCTACAAAATGCATCTAACTCAGCCTAGGGATTCAAACCCCTCCCAGTATCTCCACTTCCATCTAAAAAGGAGGAAAGGGGAGATGAAGTACCAACACAGCACCTCAAACAGTGCTCAGCCTCCTCAAAATTCAACCTATGCCTGAAGTCAGACCATCTCTGGATGCTCCCCAAGATGAAAGCATCACCCAAGCCCCTGCTGGCATGGTTCCTCACACACTGCAGGCAGCTTTCAGCCAGTTTTAGCAGCAGATCTACATTCTCTGCAAACCCCTTCAAGGTGTGCTGATTAAAGAAAAAAATGAAATAATGGATTTGGGGTTTTTTCATTAAACCCAGCAGTTCTTGCAGTGAAGGAGTTCACTCAGCTGCTTTCCTGGGGCTCACAGATCTGCATGAGCCAGGCTGGCATGTGTGACAGGCTCTAGTGTGGGTGAGGGACTGCAGCACAGCACGTTAGGGGCTTATTCAAAAGTAATTAACAATAATAAACAATTTAAAAAAAAAAAAAAAGCAAAACCCCTTTGCCCACCCCCCTTCCCCCTATTTCTCTACTAACCCCGCACCATCCACATATATACACACCCCACCCGGAGCTGGATGGGTACCAATCATCTATACAGAAGATCAAAACCACTGAAGAGAGGAAAATTAAACTCCTGTGCGCTACAGAAGCACTTTACAGCTCGCTACGACCTAACAGGATGCCGGAGAGGAGAGCAAACGCTGCAGCCTGGAGAGCTGGTGGTGACCCCGAGGGGGAAGCTGGGCTCCTCCTCCGCTCTCCTGCATCCCTCCCCACTCTGGGGATTTTGGGGATGAGTGGAGACAGCTGAGGGTCGGGCTGGCTGCAGCCAAAGGGGCCCAGGTTGTAAGCAAGCTTCGGGGATGGCGATGGGATGAGAAGCTGGCGGCAGTGCCGGTGGCCTCACGACGGTGCCCACGGAGTCACGATGGCTTCTGGGAGTTGTTCATGTTCTGGAATGAGAGGGGAAGGAAGAGAGGCGTTGGGGGCTGTGCTGGGGTCAGGCCCCATCCCAGCAGCACCTTGGAGGAACATGGCAACGAGGGACAAAGCCACACACTGGTCACTACGAGCACCCAGAGAGGAGAGGACACTGTCCACCCGAGGAGAGAGGCAGGTGACTGATCTGCTACTCAACCCCTCAAGCAATGCCTGGCTTTAACTACAGGGTGAGAATTTAGATATCCCTAAAAACTGAGCTAAACCCAAGGCAACCTTCCAACCCCATCCACTGTGCATTTCTGAAGCTGCTCTTGGGACCACAGTGATCACTCAAGCAGCCCAATTAATTAAACATCTCTCTCTCGCTCCCCTTGAGGATGGGCAGTGTCCCTCCTGCCCCACCAAGGACAAGGTCATTGTTTGTCCATCCTTGGCAGTGCCAAGGACAGGCAGCTCCCACTGGCCATGCCAAGCCAGCAGCAGTGTTAGAGCAGGAGCACAACTCCCCTGAAGACACCCCATGAGGCTTCACGGGCCCAAGAGACACTGCAGACACAGCCCTGGTGCAGGGTGAGACAACAGGTACCCACCAGGCTGTGGTGAGGACCACAAAACCAGAGACAACCAGCTAAACACAAGCAGGACCAGCCCCGAGGAGAGCATCCACTCCAGGAGGGACCACAAGGACATTTCCCAACTCACACAACTACATGGAACAGAGTAAGGGGAAAAAAGGACTAGGAAACAGGTAGGAAGGTTTCTCGATTTTTTTGTTTGTTTTTAAATGCTTTTACTACCTAAGCTGCCTCTTACAAGCACCAGGAATCCCAGCCAGGCTACGAGGCAGAGCAGGCTGAGCTGTTCTGTTATCTAAGGAGACAGGAGGAGGGTTAGGAAAAGCCACATGCACCACAGCCATTTACCTTGGAAATATTAGCAAAGAGAAAACTTTGAGAAAGTGACAAACGGGTCTTCTTTTTAAGCATGAAAAGTGAAGGGGAGAAGAAGGGAGTGGGATCAGGTGACTGTTCAAAAGTGCACTTTGGATCACAAACCAAGCAAAAAGAAAAGAAATCATCATGCCAGGAAGTCCCACAACCCCAGATCAGCTCAATCCCACAGCCAGGAGGACTCTGAGGTATTCAGCCACATCCCCAGCCTCTCCAGGTGTCCCCTAGTCCTCCTGGATGGTGATCAAGACCCCAGCAATGAGAGCTGAAGCAATGAAGCTCCCACTGCCAACCCAGGCCATGGTGCAAGTTGTGAAGGAGGTACCTTCCACCTCCCCAGCCCCATACAGGTGGTGACAGTGAGGGACAAACAAGTGACCAAACAGCAGCCTCCCAGAGCTAACAGCAGTGTGAATGTCACCAAGCCTTGAGTCTGGTGTGTCCTTATGGGTGCCACAAAAGCAGCCTGTAAGTCCCACACTGGGAGGTGGAGACAGGCTCCCAGCAGCTGGAGATGGTAAATCTGCTGCTGCCAGCCTGCACCTGGCATAGTAACCATCACTGCCTGCTCCAGCAAAATCTGACACATCCACCTCCAAACTCAACACCCAGAGAGCATTTTCAGTGTCCCAGGAAGCACCGAGGCACGCAGCACCTTTTATTACAATACGGATGGGCAAAAGGTGGAGGGAGGGATGGACAAAAACTAAAATGCTTTCAGAGCAACCCAAGAGGACCAAGCATTTCATCAGGGGCTTCTGTGGCCATGAGCAGCAAGGGAAGGAGCACAGGCATGCAGGCCATGCTGAGCAACTCAACCTCTATACTCGTGCAGGAGCACAATGATCTCACCCTACCCATCCACCAGCAAAGCCAAGTGCAACAATCCTAACTTCCTTTTTCTCAAAAATATTTACTCTAAAAGTGGAAGAAACGAGGTTCAACAGCTGCTAAATGCAAGCAGGGCTGAGCTCTGGCCTGGCCATGTTAGAGCAGATCACTCCATCTTCAGCCCACAAAACAACCCCAGCCAGGTTGTCAAATGTCAAATCAGCTCACAGGCTGATTTGAACTGGCCCTGCTGATTTGAACTGAGCAAAAAGACCCCCTGGGCACTACCCCAGTATCAGTTCAGCCTCAAGTCTTCCCAGTCTTTGAGAAGATGTTTAAGCACAGCTCAACAACTGCTGCTCTCAACTCGATGCAGCTTGAATTAAAACTAAAAGCTTCAATTTGTCTTAGTACTGTTAGATCCTTGAGTAACAGGACAATCTGCCAGAGCCTTCATTATTCATAATTAGTGCATTAAACACTGAAGGAGTTTTGCTTTCTTAATAGAGGTAGCAAAGGACAATTTGCATTTACTCTGCCCACGACATTTAAGGGCTGACTGTTCCCAAAATCCAGGTCTGCAGAACTGCAGATTCCTGGTCACAGGATCATCCAGCTCCAGAAAACACATCATTGAGAAGGTCAGAGCCATCTCAGGTATGACTCTGGTGCCAAAACTCAGACACAGCTCTGAGCCCTCAGGAAGAACAGAGGTCTATCACCTACAGTATAATGTGCTATCACTGCAGAGACAACTCCAGGAAAATCCAACAGCATCGCCCCCATCAGAGTGCAAGTGATAATTTCCTTAATTTCAAAACAAAACGGGGCCATTTCATCAAGCTAGGATACAAACCAGCACCCACAGCCTCCTCTTCACCTTACCTAAGACAAATGCCTCCCCCCCACAAACAGCAAAATATTAACACCAAGTCATCCACACCCCATCCAGATTTCGCAACAACAAAACAACCCGGCGGGATGGCAAGAGACATGGAAAAATAGGGTTTGAAGGGGAATAGGACGCAAGAAGGTACTTACAGGCATGCCTTCCCTAGTAAAGGCTGCAGAGAGACAGAGAGAACAGAGAGAGGTGTCAGTAACTCTGTGCCACACAGGGCAGAGGACAGTGGACAGCAGCGAGGGGCACCAGGCAGCCAGAGCTGGCAAAAGGTTTGTTGTGAGTGAGACTCAACCAGCCCAAGCAGAGCCCTGGGAGCTGAGAGAGACCCAGCTGTGCTGGGAGGCTCATGCAAAGCAGCAGCCAAGCAGAGCAGTGGGGGGAGCACAGAGCCATTCCTAACCTGCCTGGGAGCTCGGTGAGGAAGGGAGAAAGGACAGCACACAACACAGACAGCAGGAGGGGCTGGGCAAGACAGCGAGATCCAACAGGCAGCTGGTGGCGAGGGCAGCATGGCAAAGGCTCCTATAGATTATATAGGACTCCTTAGTGAGCTCAGGAGGGAGTTTGTGCCTGGAGAAGTGAGCAGCAAGCAAGGTCTCTCTTCCTATGTTCCCTCAGAGGCGGGTGAAAGAGGAGAGGACACACAAGCACCACCAGGTTTCACTCAGGTTCATCACACCAAGAGCCTTCTACTCAATTTTGGTCCATTTTGCCTATGGCTCCAGAAGGAAGGAGACCCCTCCAGCCAAAGATGAGTCTTGGCAGCTCCTCCTCAAGAGAAGCACAAAAGCATCTGATTTATTGCCATGCCCAGGTCTACACCAGAGCCAAGCACATCCAGAGGGAAGGCATGAGCCCTTTGTTCCTGCTCACTCCAGGAAAGATACTCCTCAGGAGGCTGATGAAGGCACTAAATAAATGCAGCCTAGAGCTTGGTGGAAGTTCATGATGCTCTGAAAACCCAAGAGAGGACCAACAGTGACCCTTGGCCAGGTGATCCTGAAACCAGCCCAAGGCAGGGAGGGACAGCAGCCGTGGGAGGGAGGACGGTGCATCTCAGACAACAGCACAGGTTGCGACAAGTGCAAGCAGTTCCTCAGCTTCAGGAGTGACAGGAGGACAACAAACAATAAAACAACGAGAACAACAACTAAAGAAAAAAAAAAGGAAAAAAAAAAAGGAAAGGAAAAAAAAAAAGAAAAAAAAAAGAAAGAGTTCAACTAACTTGTCCCGGCATCTGCGTGGGCACTTCCTGAGGAACACAGCCTGGCAGGGCAGAAGAAACAGCCACATGCTCCTCAAAGCTGTTGATGCGAGGCTTTTTGGTGGGCTCTGGGCTTGCTAGAGGGGTAACGCTATTACGTCTCATGAGCGGGTTAGGTCCCTTCTTTGCTTCCTAAATTAAAGTGAGACAAAGAAAATAAAAGTAAATATAAAAAAATAAAGCGAAATAAAAAAAAAAGGAAGAAGGCGACAGTTATAAAGGAAAAAAAAAAAAAAGAAGCAGGTTGCTTTGGTTTTCTTTTTTCCTAAAGTGGACTCTGCTTTTCCCCACAATCACTGTCAATAAGCAAAGGATGCACTGAAAAGCTTTGGACACCAAAAAAAAAAAAAAAAACAAAAAAACCCTGATGCAAAATGTTCAAGAGTGCAGAAGGGGAGGGGAGAGAAAAAAAAAAAGAACGCTCTGCACTCAGACATGAGACAGATTTTCTCCTCACCTGAGTCTCATCTCACAAAAAAAAGTAACTACAAGTAGCTAAAAACACCCAGCAGCAGCCAAGCCATGACTCTGCACCACAGAGAGGTGCCCATCAGTCTCTCCTCAACGCCAGGCCCTCCACCCAGAAAGAGGGTGAAAGCAAGAAGAGGGAAGATGAACCAGCCCAGGCTGATCAGGAAGATTTGGGAAGTGGGAGCAGAGCAGCCAGAAAGGGTCAGCACCATGCCAAGCTCCAACTCAAGCGAGGAGGGATGGAGGCAAAGCCGAGCAGGAGGACCCAAGCACTTGGCATGTCTCACCCAATCCTACCTGAGACCTTCCTGCCATCCCCACAGAGGGTGGCAAAGGAGGGCATCAGTGGCCCCATGGCAGGGGGAAGGACTGGCTTCCCCCCTAGAGCTGTGGGGAGGGACAGGTGGCTCAGATGCTGCCACCTGACAAGGTCAGGAAGCAAAGGAAAGGAGACTTGGGCCAAAAGGGGACAGCTCCAACTGTTCAGCATCACTTTGGTGTCCACCACCACCAAGCACAAGTTGGAAATGTCCTATTATCTGTGGACATGGGTGCTGCCAGGGTCCCTGTGGCCCACTCTGGGTGGCTGCCCAGCCCTGACATCCTCCTGTCCTGGCCTCTGAGCTCCCAGTGGAGCCCTTGGCACACAGACCCAACCTTGGAGGACTTATTCTCCACAGGAGAGGTCTCCTCCACACAGCACCCCCAGCCCAGCACCGCCACTTCCCACCCTGCAGAATGACAGAGCCATGGGCAAACCAGGAAAAAAAGACCCTCAGAGGCAGGTGTAGGGCAAGCACTGAGCCCAGACTCTGCCAGCCAACTGGGAGACCTGGGAGAAGTCACCTTCTCCACCCACAGCTCCATCCCCTGCTCTGGACAGTGGATGACCGTGCAGGTGAAAGTCAAAAGACCAGGGAGGAGTTTTCCCTGGGCAAACACACTGGGAAGCAGGAACATGCAACAGTCCTTTTCCCTTGGAAAACCCTCAGCTGGCCATGACTTTGCAGAGCAAGAACCCATCTGATGCTCCCAGTCTTCCAGCAGCACTTCCAAGCACCCAGCTGAGCAATCTCCCCACGCCCACCCCAGGCATTCCTGCTGCCAGCTGACCACAGGGGACTGCAGGGGGACACCAAAGGACAGCTCCAGGGAAAAGTGACACTCACCTCTGGCCGATCTCTGTGGGTGTTGACAGCTTCAATGTTCAGCGAGATGGATTCCACCCGGCAGCCTGCAGAAAGGAGCAGGAAGAGGTCAGTAAACCCAGGAGGCACAGGATGTTACCAAGGGATCTGTTACCCACCACAGATCCCTGCTTCTCTGCCAGAGGCAGCTTGGATTCAGCAGGAGGCACAAATCAAACCCCCTGGCACGTCTAGGAAGGTCTCACTCACCATAGGCTACTGGGGTCAGCTTCAGCACCGTGTGGAGGGGACATTTCAGGTAGGGCATTTCATCTGCAGAGACAGCAAAGCAGGAGGGTTAATCCACCTCTCCAAAGGCATCTCAGACACCTTCATCCCACACCAAAGGGATGTGAACACCATCTCCCCAGAGCTGTGTCCATCATCCCTCCTCCAGCAGGGCCAATCCTCGGAGCTCACCTGCACTCTTGTCCAGGAAGTACGCCAGGAGACAGCGCATGACAGCCTGGTGACAGATGACAAGGACATTCTCTTGCCTCTCCAGCTCCATGATGACTGGCTCCAGGCGCTGCACCAGGTCTTGGTAGGACTGGGAAAGAAGGGAAGGGAGATAAAACATGGAATCAAGGCAGCAAGCACTACAGGGAAACAACAGTCCTTGTCTTGGTACACCTCCTGATTTCATGCCTCTGACTTAACCAACAAACTGATAAAAACAAATAAATACTCATTTTCAGGCAACTCTAGAACTTCTTCTGTCAGAGAAGGAGCTGCTCACATCTCAGTGAATCACAGCTCAGTCACGGTAGGCAAGGTGGCTTTTTTACCGTATTAAGGTAAGCAAGAGTGGCTTTGAAGATAGCATTTCTCTATCATCTTTGAAATTGGATTTTGTACAGGATTTCTAACTTTTGAAAAGCATGGAGGAACCTGAGAAACCCTAAGGTTTTGAAGAATCTCATATAAAACCATGACAGGCAGCCAGAAGGAGCCCCAGACACCCAGAGCTGGTATCTGATATCCCCACACATTCTTCTGTTAGATACAGTCATGAGGATGTCTTTAAAGATTTTTCCAAAATGTTTTTATGGGTGTGGCTTTCAATTTGGGGAGAATTAGCTAATTCACAGCCTAAAGTACCATCCAGAACTGATGTGAATTTCCACCTCATTGTGTCACACCCTGAAAGCAGACTGCCAGGAACAGAGATATTACCATCAACTCTTAGGGAATGATACTGAGAACAAGGTGAAAATTACTTTTTTTGGAAATAAAAGGAAAGAAAATTGGGGCAGCACAACACTTTGAGTGGATATAATGATGGAGGTTGGACTAGAAACCTCCAGAGAGCTTTCCCTACTAATTTGCTGTAAAGTCAGCGGGACTATTTGTTAAGTGACATTTCTTAGTGAGATCTTCACACACCAATATTTCACAAGGGCTCAATGCAGAGGCAAATATAAACCCTGACACTTAATTCTAGTTTCTGGCTCTCACTGCTCCCCTGCTCAAGAGTAGAGGACAGAATGAGGACAAAAAGGCCACATTTAAAGTAAAAGTCATGTCTCTTTGCAGACCTACCTCCCCAGAAGGATAACGGTAGTAATATTTATCCTGATCACGTAGAGCAAATTCCTCTGGATGTTGCTCCCTGATTTCTTCATAGGTCATTTCCTCACACACACCCTGCCAGAACAGGACATCCACGAGGTTACTGGATATGCTACAGTCAAACAGCATCAGCACAGCCACCATGCAAAACCTCATTTTTTTGTCAAGCAACAAGCAGCCCCATCCCCTGTTCTGGCTGCACAGATACTCACAGCATCGATTTCATTGAGGGCTTTCCACTGCTCATAGGGCAGCTGGAGAGCTTCTGCTGTTTGGATTGTCCTCTTTAGTTGGCTGGTCCAGACTTTGAGGTCCTTCAGGTTCTGCTCTTCCACAAATTTGTTCAGTGCCACTGCAAACTGTGGGACATAAAAAGAGGTTGATGCCTGGTCCATATCTTCCCAATGGGCTGCATTCCCTGCTTCCCAGTAAGTTTTGCCTTTTATAGGCAGATAGATCAACCTTCTGCTCTGAGGGGAAGGGCAGCCACACACTCACTGATCCCCAAGAGCTACAGATGGATCCTCAGCAGCCCAGCTGTCATCAACCATGCCCTTAACCCAAGCCAAATCACTCCTGGAAGCCACAGGGGAATGTTGTCCTTCTCCCTCACCTTCTTGCCCCTGTTGGAGAGGCCAGAGTCACCTCCAATCCTCCCCTTGAGGTTGGACTCGCTCTCGCCGTGCCGACAGAGGTAAATGGTGCGGGGCTGGACGTGGATGTTCATCAGGTAATAAACAATCCTGCTCTGGATGTGATCCTGAACCCTGTTGACCAGGAACCGCCGGCCCACGTCGATGACTTTGATGAGAGAAAGTTCCCTAGGGACAGACAGAGACACCACTCTCAAAAGGCAGCCCTGGGAGTCATCTCTGTCCACGCAATCACTGGATAAAAGGATTTCCTGCGGGCTATTTTCAGCAGGGAGCCAACAGGTAACAGGGATTCATGGAGAGCTGAATAGCAGCAGTGTAAATCACCACCCCTCCTTGCAGCAGGAAAGAGGATTAAACAGGACTAACAGGGAACATACTTCTCTCCAGGACAGGGATCAGCACTAGGATAATCCATGCAGGGCACACAGACGTGTTTGTGAGCAGTGGAAAGGCTGGGAGGTGCCTGCAGAGTCAGGCAGGACAGCAAAGCTCTTCCAAGGCACACAACAACCAGGCAGAAACCACAGGGTTTGCTCAACCATGTGGTGTGAGCCAAGCAGTCCCTTCCTTTAAATGGGACAACGACAAAAGCACCTCAACCACCAAACTCAAGTGCTTTCCCAAAGCCCTTATATTTAAACCCACAGAACAAGGTTGAAAACAAATTAAAAGAGCCAAGAAGAGCCTGGGAATGCATCAGTGCCCATTTCCCTGGCACAGGGCCAGGAAAAAAACAGCATTTTCCTGAAAAAAGCCTGAATTCAAGGTGAGGCCTGGCCATGCATCATTCTAGCGCAGTCAGGTGTTTGAAGACAAAGTGAAATAGAGCTCCACCCTTCACTGCTCCTCTCCTGGGAGAGGGTGGCTGTTCAAGGCAGCTCAGAAGCCAAAATCTCTCACCTGTCATAGTCATCAGGGTCGAGGGGCTGGTAGCTGGCTTGATAACAATTGATCCTCTTCATGAAATCCTCCATGGCATCAGTGGAATTACAGTCCCGGTAGTCTGGGCTGGATAATTTGACTTCCTGCAACAGTGGGAGAAAAAAAAATGCCACAAGGAGAGGTTAGGAAGCTTTCCAAGCCAGACAATGCTAATCTGGAATTTCAAAGTCCTGCCAAGATCCAGTGATTAGCTGAAACTAAATGATGACAACTTCACAGTTATCACTTATCATAGGGCAGAAAAGAAGCAAACTAGACCCAAACCCAAGCATAAGGTGGGAGAATTTGGTATAAACCACTCCATGATTAGTACAGATACTCATCAGTCCACATTCATTCTCCCAGCAGTTGGGGTAGCACCTCACCAGCCAGCACAGTGGGAAAACTGAGCTTCCTTATGGCTAAAAACACCCCATCAGGTTTAAATTCAAGCTGGATATGGGAAGTGCATGAGCTTGGACAAGACGTTTATCCCAGCTCAGCAGCAGGACAGTAGGATGGTAACATTCAAGCCCTTTCTGTGCATTATTTGCTGCAAGGTACTGGGCTGAAAGGCAGTAGAAAGAGGCAGTGTGAATATCCACAACTCCCATGGACTAAGTCCTGCCTGACTCTGTTTTTCCTGAAGATTTGAGTTTGGACAGCAGCATTACAGTTTAGTAACTTAACAAGCAGTCCTGAAACAAACAGGATAACACAACGGTGACACACGAGGAAGCATCCCAGGCCTGGGTTGTATTTTCCACACTGATCCCAGCACTAAGAGCACCATTCATCTGCAGTTCCCTGTGGAGCAAAATCCCATGCTCAGCTAGTAGCTCATTTTCTCGCCCTTCAAGCAGTAGTTTCCAACTAAAGGGATTAAAATCCTCAAAAAAAAAAATCCAGCTTGGAAAAGAAAAAAAAGAACAGTAGCAAACTGAGCATTCTGTTGTGGAAAAGGCTGTGTATAATCTCCAAAAAAAGTTGGTCACTGGGACAACATGGGACAACAGCTCCCAAAAGCAGCAGAAGACACACTTCAGCCCCATCCCCTGGCTGGCAGCACGATTTGCCTCCAGGGAAGCCATGGTGGCTGTCAGCAATCACCTCCTTGTTTTCCACATGCCTTAGCAGAGCTTCCAGGATGATCTGCTCCATGATCTTCCCAAACACTTGAGGTGAGACTGTGCTTGTAGTTCCCCAGTTCTGTCAGGGCTTTGTCTTTTCTAACCCAATCCCTGGCTGCCCCGACAAATCTCTGCATCTTCTCAGGCTGCCTGTCCTTCCATCCTCCCTCTGTAGGCTTCCTTTTTGTGTTTTTGAGTTTGTCCAGGAGCTCCTTGTTCATCCAAGCAGTCCTCCTGGCATTTTTAACAACTGCTCCTCCCTCGGGAATGCATCACAGCTGAACTTGGAGAAGACAATCCTTGAACATTTATCAGTTTTCTTGGGTGTCTCTTCCCTCCTGGGCTTTTTATCCCATGGTACTGCAGGCCAAAATCTTCTCTCCTGACATTTCATTTCACAGCCACTGCAGCCCAGGCTGCCCTGCAGCTTCACATTCCTCACCATCCCTTCCCTGATGGTGACAATGTGCAACATAGATGAACAAACAAGGAGAGGTGCTATCACTTTGAGAAGGAAATAGTCACCAATGCATTCCAGGAACCTCCTGGACTGCCTGGGCCATGCTGTGCTGTCCCTCCAGCAGGTGTCCAGGTGCTTGAAGTCCACCATGAAGACCAGAGCTTGTGATGGTGATGCCATTCCTACCTCTCTACCGAGGGCAAGCAAAATCAGGACATTTCCACAAGTTCCACACTTACCATAACGTTGGTGGCGACCACATTGGGATCATTGCAGACAGATTCGATGAAGAAAACCTGTGGAGCAAAGCAAAAGCTCAGCTGACAGCCACCAACAAGGTTTGTAATAACTCAACCAGCTCCTCACTCAACCCAGCCTCCTCCCTGCTTGACCAGAGAGCTCTCCCTCTGCTCCACTGCCATCATTTCCTTCCTCAGGGCTCAGTAAGGGGAATGCAGGAAGAATTTCATATTTTTAACCAAACCCAGCAGCGAAATCTCCCATGGCACCAACCTTGAATCCATTTTCTTTGGCAAAGTTCAGGATCATCCCTCTCCTCTCCCGCGTGGTATTGGTGGCATCAAAAACCTTTAGAAGCAAAAGGTCTCAATCAGCACCACAAGGGCCTGGTTTCCCACTGAGTCCCTCATCAGAGAGGGGACAGCAGAGGACCTTTGGGGCTGGCAATGCTGCCAAACCCCAGAGCACATCCTGGAACTCACCGCAATCTGCCCAGCCTCCTCAGTCAGGTACAGCTTCACATCCCTCAGGGCAGCCATGGCACATTGCCTGCAAAGCAGGGGACACAGGTGAGGTCCTGATGTCCTCTGGGTGTGTTGGTCACCCTCAAGTTACCAAGTCTGCGCAGATTCAATTTTGAGCTCTTGGAACCCTTGTTGGGCTGGCAGGAGAAACTCAAACCTGAACCCAACTTTTCTGTTCATCACCCCCAAATTGGGTATTTGTGCTCCCAGCCATGGCTTCCCCACCCAGGTGGGAGCAGGGAGGTGATGTCCACGCTCACCTCCTGACTTTCATGGCTTCCTCGTTGTCAGGGCGGAAGAAGTCATAGGAGCTGTAATGCTTCACGGCCTCGCGGCGATACTCCCCCACGTTGAAAACTGGGTGGGAAAGGCAATTTAAAAAAAAAAAAATTAAAATGAGGAGCTTGACTCAGTTGCCAAGAAATGACATTCTTAGAGCAAATGGCTCAGAGCATCCCTTGGTCTCCAAGGTGAAGGAGAACCTGGGCTGCAGCAGGATGTGAAAACATGGATGTTTGGCCTGTGGGATCTTGGAAGGATCTCTCACTACCTCCCATCTCCCAAAGCACTGAGCTCCTGAGAGAATTCCTGAGGCCCAGAGCTCTTGCCTTCCCCTGGAAACCAGTGCAAGCCTCACCTTTTGTGGGGACTCCAATCCAGTTGAGGTAGCGAGTGAGCTTCTTGGAGATGTAGGTCTTGCCACGGGCTGGGAGGCCAACCATCACTATCACCGTGGGGGAATTGGCAAGCTGAGGCCCACAGGCTGCAAGGAAAAACAACAGGAGGAGCTGTTAATTCTCCAGCTCATCTTGTGACAACCCTACAAGGGACTTGTTTTTATCCAGACTCCTTCCAAGTCCTTCAGCAGCTGGAGGAAACCTGAAAACCACAGCAAGACCATCCTGATGGCTGAAAAGTAGGCAAGGAGCCAGCAGCTGGCCCAGGATCTCTGTGCCTCAGTTTCCCCACTTGCAGCCAAAATAATAAATAATTTTTTAAAAATTAATGTAAGCACAACTTCACATTCCCATGGCTTTGTCAATTCCCTGAAAAGCTCAAGGGTAGTCAAGGACTTTGGACCCATCCCTGCAGCAGTGTCAGTGCTGAAATACCAGGTCTGCTCCAATATCTTCACCCACAGAGAGCATCTTCCAAAATATTTGACTAGATTTTTGGCTGACAGACAACCAACTAACTGGATTTTCTGAAGACAAACAAGGGAAGAGAACAGAACTACCCACATTTAAAAGCAGATATCCAAGTGATTTATCCCTTTTTTTCCTTATAAACTCAAGCTGGGTTGTTGGGATTTTTGATTTTAATTTTTTTTTTTTTTTTTTGGTGGTAAAGAGGGTCCACATCAAACATCTGGAAAGAAAATCCAGAGGCAGCATTTGCAGGACAGATGGGACCCTGCAGGGGATTTCTCACCCACCCTTCCATCCACCCGGTGAGCCCAGAGACCTCATAGGAAAGGAATGCAGGGAGTGAGTGGCTGGTGGCAGAGCCATAAAACCCAGCTTAATTATGGCCTGGGTGGAGAGCTCTGCCTGCCTGTCACAGCTGCCTGAAGGTGGGACCAGCAGATGCCAGGGGCTCCCAGGGATGCAGACAGGGCTGGGGTAGATTTTTTCCTCAGTGAATGTCTGGAACGTGCAAACAAGCAGAGAAGTATCCACAGAACATGCAGAGTACATTCAATTATCCTCCCCTTCTTTGAAAAAAAAAAAATTAAGGCTGAAAAACCCAAATTAAGGCCACAAGGAAGAGTTATGGCACTGGTACAAGTCTGGTTTGCACAAAACCCACAAACTTATTAGATAAAGGGAGGAGGAAGGGGCAATAGCTGAATAAATAAACTCTTCCTTCCCCTACCTGCCAGTGGACAAAGGATCTCAAAAGAGCAGAGCCAAGCGAATTTGGGGCCATTAAATAGCACTCCAAGAGGACAGGGCAATGCACTGTTCATGTCCCTAGGGCTCCAGACAGCTGTGACAGTCCCAGGGCTGGCACTGTGTAGTGACACATGTCACCTCCAAGGGGTGCTGCAAGAGTTAAACACCCCTAATTCACGAATCCACCCCCAGTTTTTACTGCCAAAGGAAAAACCCAGGTTCCCCTTGGACAATGGAAAATCACCCAGGAAGCACCTCCCAAAACACCAAGGCATCAGTGAGCAACTTTTCATCAGCAATCTGAGCCCAAACCAAAAGTCTCCGGGAAACTTTGCATCAGGGATGAAAACAGAACCCAGTGTTTTGCTCCCAGTGTTTCACAAAGACCTCATTCATCATTTCTTTTCACCACTGCGGGGAAGCTATCAGTGATTTCAATACATATTCATTACTCCTTATCGACATCTAGCTAGGTAAGTCAAGGGCAGGGATGACTTTCTGGCTCAATCAGAGGGTATTTAGAAGGAGATAATCACTTTTACTATTTGCCAGAAAGTCAGCTTCACCAGTGGGTAAAAGGAAGAGAAGGAGAAGGAAAAAAGAAAAAAAAAAAAAAAAAAGCACAAAAGGGAAGGAAATCTGCTTCTATGAAAAGTGGGATAAAACAGCCACATCCCCGCTTCAGGCATTTTTACTGTCTCGTAAGTATTCCCCAAAACCTCCCACAAGCCCAGACCGCATGTTCTGTTAACTCCATTCCCCCTTTTCCAGCTTCCCCGCGCTGGAAGAAGAATTCCAACACCTCCACGGCTGCCTGACTCCGCACTCCCCATCACCCGCACACGTGGAACCGCTGAGATCCCAACCCCTGCGAGCCGGGATGAAAGCACACATCCCGACGCGTGTTTCCACACCCACCGAGCCGCAGGGATGGGAAAAAGGATGGAGAGAGGCAGCGGCAGCCTTTTCCCTCCCGGAGCATCCCCCTCCCCTCGCCCGGCTCTGCCCAGCCCGCGCCTTGGACGGCTTGACTTTCCCAGCCCCTACGTGAGAGACGTGCAGCGTGACAGCAATTTAATGGATCGCCGTCAAAAGGCCAGCTGAAGGCATCGCTGCAGCCGCTCCAGCCTCCCCTGGACGAGCAGTCAGACAATCGGACTAATTATTTCACCCCCACGGAGCGTCCTGCCAGAGGATGCTCCCGGGGATGCGCCTGCTCTCCCTCCAGCATCGCACTGGATGTGGTCTCCGTTATTCCTCCCTCCCCGCCCAGATTTGTAGCCCTTGCTCTTTGTTGCTGCTGAGGAATTAATAGCGGCTCGAGTTTAAAATAGCTTGATTTAAAAATGAAAAGCTAAAAAAAAAAAAAGCCTGAATACCCCTCTTGCCACATTGCACAGCGAACGCTGCCCAGCGTGGCTTGTTCACACTCCAAGAAAAAATAATTAGAAGCCACATTATGTTATTAATAAGCCCCTCGGTGGCTTAATATATTAAATACGTTAGTTCTCTCCTATGCCAAGGGGGAGCTCTCTCTGAGAAACCAGGTGAATGAAGTGGCATAAAACCACTGCATGCACAAGGGATTTCTTTCAGAGGTGCCACTCCTTGAGAAAAATCAAGCCACACGAACACACGTGCAAAGCATTAAGCCAGGAGACGTTTTACCCCACTCTAAGCAAAGCCCCTTGGCAACCCAGATGTGCAGCCTGTTGCTGAAACCCATTTCCTCGGCAGCTCCTGCTGCAGAGCTGCCCTTGCCAGGCACAGGCTGCACATCCCAACATCTGCTCCAGGGTGCCTGACCCACAGCCGCGGGCAACAACATCTGGCGAGCTCACAGGATATCTATTTTTAAAATAATAATTATTATTTAGAAGATGAAAGTTTCCAGCCAAGGGAAATAAACATCGGAAGCGACTTGAAACGCCTGATGAAGAAAAGCATCGGAAAGACTGATTCACTCAAGCCACCTCCATCCCTCGCCAGGCTGCGAGTGCCACCTCCTCCATCCCGGCTCTGCACATTCCTGCCACGCTCATTTAGAGTTACGAGTTGCCCAACTGGCAGGTTGTCAGTGTAGCTGTTGGGTGAGTTAAAGGAGCTGCCTCCTGAGCTTTCAGATTGGATTGTGATTCATGATTTGGTTTATAGTAACACCGGGATGACACAAGCATTTGATTTATGTATATATGTATAGATAAATATTACTTTTAACCCACGGAGGTTGGTTTCAACCACTCAAGGATCTTTCCGAGCTCCAGAGTGAAGGAAAAACCACTGCAGAAGTTTCAGCATGTATTTCTGCCTTCCCCGCACCTGCCTCCCATCTCACCCCCCAGGGTTAAATGGTAAAGTGCAAACTGCTGGTGTTTGGTCGGGGATCTTTTTTCTCCCCTTAATCCATAGCCCTAATCCTCCCTCCACCTCCAAAAAATAAATCACAGCACACTAACTGGACGGGGCTTGGAGCAACCCGGTCTAGTGGAAGGTGTCCTGTCACATGGCAGGAGGGCTGCGGAGCGAGATTATCATTACGGTCCTCCCAGCCCAAACCATTCATGCCTCTGTCATTAACAAATCCGAGCCATGCGCTTGCCACCGTGACAATCCCAGCTGAGCCGGCGAGGTGACCAACCTGCTCCCTCTCCTTTTAATCCCAAGGCGGGGAGCGCAGGGGGGTGCGGGGCGGGGAGTGGGAATTGGGCCACGCGTGTTCCTCAGCACCTCCGCGCATCCTCCGCTCCGCGGGGCCATGTGACAATGGCACCTTCCTGCCGCTGGCCGGGGCTGGCAGCGAGTCACGGGATGGCAGCGGGTGGGATGCGGGCACGGCAGGATGCCGGGCGCGGAGGGGAGGGAGGAGGGATGCTGCAGGATGCTCAGGGCGCCGCTCAGAGCCCCGCCGGGGAGCGCAGAGAAAGGGGAGTGACTCCCTCCCATGCCATGCCATCCCTCCACGCCATCCCCATCCCTCCATGCCATCCCCATCCCTCCGGGATGCTGCGGCGCCCGTACTCACAGCGGCGGGGCAGTGCCGGGCGGTTGTCATTGGGAAGCCAAATCTTCTGGATGCGGCTTTGCGTCAGCTCCATGGGCATTTTTAAAACAAAGGTCTTTTTGCGCTCCGCGTCCACCTTGATGCGTTTGCGGGAGGGAGGAGGAGAAAAAAAAAACCGGGGGGGTGGAAGGAGGTGGGGGGAATATATGACGAAAAAATAAAAAGGGGTTTTTGTTGCAGTCGGTGGTTTGGGCGAGCAGCTGCGGCGCTTTCGGATGCTGCTCGGAGCCTCGTGAAGGTTTTACGGCAGGAGGGGGAGGAGGAGGAAGAGGAGGGCCGGGGCTGCAGGGCACAAAGCCGGCAGGAGCGGAACCAGCGCGGCCGCTGCGCGCTGCGAGGGAGCGAGGGCGAACCCCGCCGCGAATCGCGATGGAAAGCGGGGTGAACAAAAAATATATATATTAAAAATAATAATAAAATTAGCTCCCCTTTTCAATCGGAAAAAAAATAATAATAATAATCAGAGAAGAAAGGCAGGAGAATCTCCACGCGAGGCAGCCGGGGAAGGAGCGGTGCCGCAGTCCGGCTGCGCTGCTCTGATCGGCTCCGCTCACGATGTGCCGGCAGCCGCCGCGCCGCCTATTTCTATCCCGACAGGCCGGACTGCCTCCGGGGCGGGGCTGGGCAGGGCGGGCGCTGCGGCGCCGCGGAGGAGGAGGAGGAGGAGGAGGAGGAGAAGGAGGAGGAGGAGGAGGAGGATGGGCAGGAGGAGGAGGAGGATGAAGGGGAGGGAGGGAGGGAGGAAGGGGGGATATCAGCGCGGCCCCTGCTGCCCCCTGCCGCCCGCGCCGCGCACTGCAGCGCGGACAAAGGACGCGCTTTGTTCCGCGGCAGCGAACCTCCCCCAGCGCGGAACCCCCGAAATACCAGCCGTACAGTGAAATAAACGCTCTGTTTGATTTTTAATTGATGTGGGGAAATGGTGGGAAACGATGGGAAGGGAATATTTTAAAAAAATGGAAAATTAAAATTAAATGAAATAACTTTTTAAAAACTATTAAAATAAAAAGAGGGACGGATAAAAAGAGAAAAAAAAAATAAAATAAAAATTAATTAACGAAATAAATAGGGAATAATGGAGGGAAATAAGGAGGGAAAAATGAAATAAACCCGAAGGAAAAATGGGATAAAATAATTTTTTAAAGTGGTAAAAATACAGAAAATAAAAATGGAATAAAATAAGAAAAACAAAGGAAAATAAGGAAAAGAAAAATTTTTAAAAAGGAAATAAAGTTGAATAAAATTTTAAAAATTTAAATAAAAAATAAAATAAAACCGAGACAAAATAAAAATAAATTTTAAAAATAAGAATTAAAGAAGAAGAACCCTAAGTACACAGCGGTGGGATGGGGCGGGGGGCACCGCCGGTGCGCCCCTTGCGCTCCCTCGGCGCTCCCCGGGTTCGGGCCGGGGGATGCCGGGGTTGGGGGATGCCGGGGGGTCCCGAGGGCTGGGGGCTGCTGGCTCTGCGCTCCTGCACGTCGCTCACGTCGCACATGCGGTGCCGCGCCGCCTCCCCCGGCGGGGATGCCCGGGATGCGGCAGCTCCGCCTCCGCCCGCGGCCAGCGCGGCCGCTCCGCCCCGCTCCGCGCCCGGGCGGGGCCGGGAGCAGGCAGATCCTCCGCATCCCTTCTAGAGCAGCGGCTCAACGGGGGTCTGGAGCGGCCGCAGCGCTGGGGATGCTCCGCGGGGAACCTCTGCTCCCAAACGGGCGCGTAATGCTAATTTTTAAAATATTTTTTAAAAATTTTAAAATTTTAAAATTTAAATATTTTTTAAAATTTTAATATAAATTTTAATTTATTTAATCATTACTATTTAAATTCTTTATTATTCAAAGTCTTTCTATAATTATATATTTTTCTTTTACTATTAATTTAATAATTTCTAATTATAATTTATTTTCATATGTAATTATTATTAATAATAACAATTATTGTTATTTTTTATTTTCGTTCTTTTATTAGTTTATTAAACTTCTCCATCCACCCACCAGGTTCCTGCAAGTTACATTTCCACCCTAAATTAGGCTACAAACAGCACTCCAGCAATGCTGACACCCCACACAGCCCCTGTTTGCAGCACAGAGGGGTTGAACCATCCTGAAAATTCCTGTGGCGATGCCCAAATCCCAAACACTCAGCTGCTCAAACCCCCCTTGTCCCCCAACACTGATGGGGACAATCCCACCTGGCACCGAGGGGTCTCCTTGGAAGGATTCTGGGTGGGGAATGTGCCACAGCAAGGAAATGTGGGAATATCTCATCTCTGGGAAGAGCTGCAGAGGTGGGAACATCTGCTTTGATGGGGTTCAATAAAGCAAATTTTCCTTGAAAATTTAAAGCCCTGTAAGGAGCATCTTGGATACCTAAAATGTTCAATAATCCTTTTTTATTTTTTATTACATAGGGCATTTTCCTCCTCTGGAGGCAAAGGCTTGTGTTTTTAAAAAGCATCTAGAAAGAAGATATTTTTGGCTAATTCCTTACATGGAGCCAAGATGGATGGAGTAAAAAGTGCACAATCCTTCCCTCTCCTACGCAGGGAAAAAAATATTCACAGGCAAAAAAAAAAAAAAAAAAATTAAAACAGAAATTTGAAAAAAAGCTACTATGAGGGAGCTGGAAAAGAACCAGAGATTCGGGATGTGGGAAGGAAGATGGGAGAGAGCTGTGAGTGCTCCAGTTGGCAAGGATGGGATGGCAGTGAGGCACAACAGCGCTCCCTGGACCACTCTGCCCAAAATCCCCAAATCCTTCTCACATGTAGGGCGACAGAAAGCCGGTTCCCATCTAGAGCATGAGTCAGGAGGAGGACAAAAATTCACATGATGGTACAGGACAAGGAATTTGGGCATCACCCCCCTTCCTCCAGCACCTCTCTCCCCCCTCCGTGGCTCTTTCCCACTTCACAAATCACCTCCCCCATGATATGAAAAGGAGCCCAAAAGCAAAACCCTGCCTGAATTAAAATCACAGTCGCTTCAAATTAGATCCACCTAGTAACTCTTGGCTCAGAAACTCCTAAATAACTGGAGCAGAAAGCTTCAACTCCTAAATAAGTGGCCTGGATTTCAAAGGCACGAGCACCCAGCTGCTCCGAGGGAGGTCAGCTGGAAGGAACATTACTATTTATAGGACATTTTCACCCCGGGGAGAGGGTGGGGAGCAGGATGGCACTAGGTGCATTCAGAGGATTATTTTTCCCCCTCTCAAGTCGTGCTATGTAAAATCTCAGCTCCCTAAAAATAGCACCTGGGCTGGTAAATAAGCTGTTGCTCGCAGCTGCTGCAAAAGGAGCCCCAGGGGTGCTTAGCTCAGCGATTTTTTGGGAAATCAAGTCACTGAGAGGAAGGGAATGTTGTCAGCAAGAGGTGTCAGCTCTCTGAGAGTCACCACGGGCACGGTGTGACATGGGACAGCCAGTGATGCTGTCCCACATCCTCACTGTGTGACAGGGTGTGGAGGGAGGAATCAACCAGCCATGCCTCCCCCATCACAAGGTCTGGCAGATATTTAATAAATGAGAAGGAACAGGGGTAAAAATATGGTGCTGGGGCTTGAAATCTGGAAGTGCTGGTGGTAGAAGGGGAAAAAATTGAGTTTGAGCACCCAAGGGATGAATGCAGCAGGTCCAGAGAGGCATGAGGGAGAAGGGCAGCACAGAGAGGAAATCTGGGACAAAAGGGGAAAACCTCTATTTCTGTGAGAATGGGACACCACTTCTTATGGGGTTTACAGTCTTCAAACTTCTCTGAATCACCAAAACTAAACCCTCTCAATTCCCTCCTTTGTTCCACTGCTGCTCCAACGTCAAACTCACCTAGCAACCCATCACGAACAGTGGCATTAGGCCCTGGATGCATCCCAAAATAACAACTCCAGACCTAATTCTCCATCCCCTTTGGAAGAACCTACCGGTCACCAGCCAGCCCTCCCTGACTCCCTCCCCCCCGTATCCAAATGCCAGCACCAGCAGCGATTGCTCTGGCGAGCCCCAACTCTGACTAAGCCGTGATTCATCCTCCTCTTTTAATGTCTTTTTTTTTTTTTATTTGATTCCCTCTAAAGGAAACTTGGAAGGGAAGGACCCGCCACGTTCTTGCCTACGTTCAGTGCAACACGCATCATCTCCTTTTGGATGTGGCACAGGGGGAGATGCCTGGTGGGATCCGAGTCACACATCCAGGAATTCTTTGCGTGGTTAGGGTTTGGAGAGGGTGGCTGGGAGTTGTGTGTGCATCACTGTATGGATGTGTGCTCTGTTTGTGTCAGGGCAGCTTCATCTGCAGCAGTTTCCAGTATGGCCTTGGTTTATCTGCCTGGAATGTGGGCAAAAAGTTCAGAATCACGGAAAGGTTTGGGTTTGAAGGGATTTTCAAGATCACCCATTCCACCCCTGCCATGGGCAGGGACACCTTCCACTATCCCAGGTTGCTCCAAGCCCAATCCAGCCTGGCCTTGGACTCTTCCAGGGATCCGGGGCAGCCACAGCTTCTCTGGGCAACCTGTGCCCGGGCTTAACCACCCTCACAGGGGAGAATTTCTTCCTAACATCCCATCTTAATCTACTCTCATCCAGTTTAAAGCCGTTCCAAAATGCTCCCTATCCCGGGAGGGAGGTTGCAAAAGTCAGGCAGCAGCTGCCCACATTCTTGTTAGTGCCTTAATGACATTTTCTTGCAGCAGAGAAATTTATTCCTCTGGGCTGACCAACGGGTATTTATATGGTTTTTCCGAAAAAAAAAGAACCCAAAACAAAGCAAAATGCTAAATTTTGCACTTGCAAAAAAAAAAAAAAAAAAAAAAAAAAGAAGTTGGTGGGATACTGACGAAGCCGAGAAAATTGTCGGCAGTATTTTTGGGGAATTAGATGCTTTCAGAAACATCAGGAAGGAAACCAAGCGGTTGCCCCTCCTCTCGACCGCTGGATGCTGAGCAATTTTCACTTGGCGCTTTCTTTTCAGGGACTTGGAAAAAAGCTGCGAAGGGTCAGGCTCGTGGTGGGGAGGGTGACAAATGTCCGATTTTTATCAGGCTGACAAAAATGTTTGGATTTGGAGAGGCAGCTGGAGTTCACGGTCCTTTGCGCCTGCAGGTTTTAATCGCCTCCCTCGCCCCTCGCAGGTATTTCTATTAGAGGAATAAATAAACAAGGAGCGAAGTGTGAACTGTACCTGGATCACCGGGATGTCACCTCTCCCTCTCCCTCATCCTGCCCAAGACCTGATGCCCTGGGGAGAACACGATGAGCTCCTGCAATAGATCGGGGAGTTTCTGCCATGGAAAAGAGCTTTTTCTTCCCTCTCCTCTTAACAAGCTGTGTTTTCCTTCCTCATTTCTTGCCTTTCACCCTCCTGCTCTTGCAGCCTAACTCTCCTTTTCCTCCTCCTGCCGCATCGGCCCCTCTGCCGGGCGAAGGGGAGCTGAAATCAGGCAAAACCATCACTTCACGAGATTATTTGCAGGCAGGGCTTCCTGCGGGGATTACGGAGTGCTGCTCAGCACGGGATTTACAGACCCTTACCCTGAAATCAGGGGAGACAGCCTGGCTGAGATTTCTGCGGGGAGTGCTGAGCTCTGCCCGAGGTGCAGGATCCAGGCAGGGCAGGGAACATCTCACACCCCAGAGCTCTCCATCCTTTCCCCCAACAATGCAGACACAAATTCTCCTGGCTGCGGACAAACCGTGCAGTTTTTCAGCCTGTTGCACCCTCTAATTGCACCTGATGTGCTCACGAAACTTCTTCCTTCCTTCCCGGACTGTAAGAAATTCAGCTCATTGCTGACAACAGCCGGGCAGTGGGACACCAGTGCAGCAAGACCTGAGCTGCCACCATCCTGCCTGTGGGTGCAGATTTGCTTAAAAATAGCCACAGGCTGAGAAAGGGGAAAATTCAGCGGGGTTCAGCTTCTGACAGTGAGAAACCAGGGCTGAGCCCCGGAGGGGGAAATCCCATCAGAGGCACAGAGCATTGCTCACCCAGCGCTATCAGCCCCAGTCAAACATCGCGTCCAGAGCTGATCTTGCTTTCCTGCCAGCCAAGGGACAGGAAAGCCAGGAAAAGGTTGGAGAAATGTGGAATTCAGCCTCATTCCAGCTTAGGGACCTGCTTGCTTTTGCCCAGCCCTCTGCTCCGAGCTCTCCATGTGTTGTCACCAACACTGTCACACTCAGAGCCATGCAGGAATTCCTTCCAGAGCAGTAAATTCTTCCTGAAGTCAACCCTCTGCAAGTTTTTTTTTTTTTTTAATTTCTTTTAATTTATAGCTCTTCAAGCAGGAGGACAAGCGTTCAAACCTTGTTTAGTTTGAGTGGTCAGAGTTGTGCCCTAAGTAGAGGTGTTTGGCTATAGCTGGCTGAGTTAAAGGGCTACAGGAAAGGAAAAGGGAGAGTTGTAAATGCAATGCATGGCTTTGATGAATGTGGGGAAGGAGGAAGAATGAGAGCCTGAATTCAATCTCAATTCACCAGATTAAAAGCAAAAACATTCAAGGCTCTCTCCACTGTTCTCAGAGAGGGGGGTGCCTCCAACGGTATCTTGGGTGGTCCCTGGGAAGACACAGGAAATCTTAAGATCAGAGATGGGTAGGTGTGAGATGGGTGTCCATTAGCCAGGATTGATGACCCCAAAGGAGCCTCCCAGACTGAGGTTCATATTTAAAGTCTCGGGAAAGGAGGTTTATTTGTAATTTTTTGAATAATTATATTCTGTAATTCTAAAAAAACCCATAATTTGGAAATAATATTCTGAAGTTGCAAATATCCATTGGAGCAGGGACATTTCTCAAAACTGGCAAGTCGGCTCAGAAACAGGTCCAGGAGGATTGAGCAATGTCCTGTGAAAGTTCCTGACCTTACAAGACTAGTGCAAAACAAAACTCACCCCATAAATGGGCTAAATCATAAAGACGGTTGACTCCATAGGTTGCAGAGAGGGTAGATCTAGAGGAGATATTGTAAAGAAATCCTCTGCTGTGAGGGTGGTGAGCCTCTGGCACAGGTTGCCCAAAGAAGTTGTGGTGACTCCATACCTGGAAATGTTCAAGGTTGGACGGGGCTTAAAGCAACCTATTTTTGTGGAAGGTGTCCCTGCCCATGGCAGGGGTTGGAACTGGATGATCCTAAAGGTCACTTCCAACCCAGGCCATTCTGTGATTCTATGAAACATGGGTTTCTAAAAGTGGTTAGAAAGTAATTAAATGGCATGAATTAGGGATATTCCAGTCTCAGGAATTTCGTACTGCTTCTCCTTGAAAAAAACCTGGCTGCAAAAGTTCAGGCTTGGTCCCAGCAGAAAGGGTGTAGGTCAGTCAGAGAGCCACAATTCAGGTTTTGGCATTGTCAGAGCTTCTGAAAATACAATATTCACATTAGCCTGACACTGGGTTGAGCCTTCTACTCCCAGGTATTTTTAGGTACGTGAAAGGAACACCTCCCTGTTTGCCCTGTTATTCTAAGGTGTGAAATTCCCACTGAAAGTCCTGGGATTGAATTAGGGTGTAAATCCACAGGATGTTAAACTTGACTTTCGGTTACCTCATCCCTAATCAAGAGGCCACAAGCACCTGTGACAAGGCACTGATCCAGCACAAAAATCCCACTGGTCTGAGAGAAAAGTGTTTACAGGGCTACTCTGCCCCAGCTGCCAGATCAGATATTCCCCATCCTGCTGCTGCCAGCAGAACTTGGCATGTGTTACCACAGTGCCTTCCCCGGGAAAATCAGCAGAATTACAGCCATTTGCTCACACCTGAACCAGAGCTAATTTAGGATTGTCATGGTTTAACCTCGGCTGGGAGCTCAGCTCCACTCGCTCACATCCCCAGAGTGGGATGGGAGAGAGAACTGGAAGGCAGAAGTGAGGGAATTCGTGGGTTGAGACACAAACAGTTTAATGGGTGAAGCAAAAGCCATGAGCACAAGCAAAGCAAAACAAAGAGTTCATTCCTCACGTCCCACAGGTGTCCAGTGATCTCCAGGAAAACAGGGCTCCATGTGAGACAAACACCATCACCCCGAATGTTCCCTCCTTTCCTAAGCACGGTAAAATATGTTATGGAATATTTTTGGTCAGTTTGGGCTCAGCTGTCCTTGCTCTGTCCCCTCCCAACTCCTTGTGCCCCCCAGCCTCCTCAGTGGTGGGGTGGGATGAGGAGCAGAAAAGCCTTGAGTCTATGTAAGCCCTGCTCAGCAATAACAAAAACATCTCTATATTATCAACACTGTTTTGGTCAAAAATCCAAAGCACAGCCCCAGAGCAGCCACTCTGAAGAAAATCAACCCAAACCAGCACAGGGGTCCAAAGTGATGCAGTATTTTGGAGATGCGATGGGAAGAATAAAGAATTCCAGCCCTCCTGCGTGCGCAGATTGTTATAGCATTTATTTTCATGGAGGTGCCCGATGGCTGAAGTAATACTGTGTTCATGAAGAACTGAATTCGCATCCCGGTGAGGCACCTGGGATGCAGCTCTCCAGGTCTCCTGCCTGCAGGCACTCAGCGAGGGATGCGAAACCCCCCAGGGATGAGGAGTCTGTTCAGCCCATTGTCGGGGAGGATGATCACCCTCCGGAAATCGCAGCCTGTCATTATCCCATGGACTTTGCCATTGAACTGTTTCCTAACTTCTCATTACCACCCACCTTTCATTAGGAGCCTGGATCGTTATCTCATCATTGCAGGTTATTAAATCAAACAATGGCAAAGGCTGTGGCCTTTCTGGGGCTGACTCACCTCATTATGTAACAAGCCCGGGCCGGTGACAACCTCAGCATTGTCATGGTGACCGAGAAGCGTCTGAAAAAGTTGTAGGCAACGGTGTGGTGAAACCAGATTCCCTAAAGATGCTGGGGAATCTCTTCAAAGTAACGCAGGAAAACTAAAACACAAATCTCTGGGGGAGAAAATGTGGTGGTTTGTACTTCTGATGATCAAGGAGGATGTGCTTGTAGGCAGCAGCGGGCACCAGATTAATCACAGCCTAGGAAAAAGGGTATTTTTTCATCTCAGGTCTCAACCCCCGCTGATAATCAGTTTGGCTCCTGATACAGGGGCTTTTGAAGCAGCATCCCAGAAGGATCTGCTCTGCCTGGGAGGCTCAGATGGAAAGGTTCCCCTGAGGGATGCTGAGCAGGGAGGAGGCGTTGAAGCTCAGCTCCTGCTGTTCTGCCTCCATCCACAGCAAAGCTGTGGGTAGTATTTGGGAAGGCTTTATGTAATCTTGGGCTGTCTAGCACGAACTGGTCACCTTTGAGCACTTCTACCACGTGTGGGGAGAAATGGGCACTCACGTGCACTCAGAACAATTGAGCTGCCCTGCTGTGGGTGCTGACTGCAAAGCAGGAGGGGATGTGTCCTGGAGGAGTTTGTATCCTGTGAGTGCAGAGGGAACCTCAATGCTGTGGCTAGCACAGGTCTTTCCCATGAGAATTCTCTCCTGTGTTTTATAAACAAAGATAAAGTTTGGATGTTATTAAAAACAGTGTCTCGAGATTTGGACAGTTCAGGGCTGGCCAATCAGGCCTAGGGGGAGGTTTCTGACTGACCAATCTGGGTGACCTCTGAAAAGTCTATATAAGTTGGAATCAAAATAATAAATTGCTTTTTTCTTGCCAAGCTGAGAATCCGGGTATTTTTCTCTGCTAGCGGCTCAACAGCGACACAATGCTACATCCAAAACCATTCCATGCACATCTCAGTGCTCTCCAGCATCAACTGACCCCAAACACAATTCCTTGTCCAATCCGTGCAGGGAGGAAGAGCGGAGCTTTGGTGAGGAGCTGCATTTCGAAATGGTGTACGTGCAGAGGATCTTCCCACGCACACCCTCGCGCGCACGTCTGCGCCACGGCCAGCCTGCTCATCCCTGCTTCCTCGCAGGGCTGGGATGATCCAGGCTATGGTTGCCCAACAGTGGCCCACACAGTTCAGCTCTGGTCAAGGAGAACCACTTTTGGGACCAGCACCACTCCTGGGGTTGAGCTGTCCCCTGGATCAGCCTCCCCAAGGGTTCCCCTCTCCATTCAGCTGGTGGAAACCACAAAGCATCCAGAGGTGAGGTCTAAGTGTCCCACTTTGCCAGAGTGTTGCCATGTGCTTTTAAACTCGAGACCTGCAGCCATTGCTTTTAGGAGGTCTGTAAGAGACAAGTGGGAGGGAGAGTGTGTGGTGAATAAACTGAAATTTAGAATAATAAGGCCCAGTTGTGTTTCTGTATCTTTTGCTGGAGCTCCCGACAGTCAAAACCTCTCTCAGGGAACCTCCAATTTCCTAGCAACTCTCCTAACCAAGTTTTGGACCGAAATCACTGGAATCAGATCACACAGATTGCTGGAATGCTGAAGTTAAATAACCAAATTTCCTTATCATGGTTTTCTTAAAATTCTTCCACTTACAGAGCAATGATTTTAATGTATTTAATTCCTAGCAGATGATTTTCATTTGTGCATTTCATTTATTTTTTTTCTATGCCATGGAGACCTGGCTGGGAAAAAAACATAAAGGCTAAAATTGTTAAAAGATATTTGCAGAATTTGTTTCTTCTTTCCCTGATATTTTCCAATCACACATGAAAAATATTAATGGAAAATTTCTCTGGAATTTTGGGACAAGCTGAAACAATATGGGGAGCTTGCTGCCAACATATTTTCTCAAATACATTTATATTTTCCAACCCTCAATGACAAGCTGTTAACAGCTCCTTGGGAAAAAAAAAATTAGCTGAATGTTTAGATTTCTACCCTGGAGTTTAATAGGGAGTAGCAAAGCAGTGTCTGGGTGCCTGGCAGAGGTCACAAGGAAAGATGCTGTGCTTCAAAGCTCTTGGGAGGTCCTCAGTTTTCTCCCAAAACAACTGCTGTTACTTGAGCTGACAGACAGAGCCAGGAGGGGATGGCACAGGTGGAAGCACATGTTGGCCATAGATTATGACTTATCTCCACTAAGCAATGATGGAGAAGGGGGAAAACCACTTTTATTTTGTCTGCTTCAGCATTTCCAGCAATATTGCTTGTTGGGGAAACATGGAATGGTTTGGGTTGGAAGGGACATTAAAGATCACCCAGTGCCACCTCTGCCATGGCAGGGACACCTTCCACTATCCCAGGCTGCTCCAAGCCCTGTCCAGCCTGGCCTTGGACACTTCCAGGGGCAGCCACAGCTTCTCTGGGCACCCTGTGCCAGCACAAACTCTGTGCCACAAATAGGACAATTCTCAATCCCTGTAATCCAGACACATGACCCCAGGACAGGGGCTCACCTCACGTGTCCCTCCCCTGTGCCCACCTGCACAGCTCTGGTGGCTTCGTGCTCCCCGCATGTCCCCGGGGTGACACGGGCAGTGACAGCACAGCCACAGCCAGGGTGTCACATTTCCCAGCCCAGCTGTTTACCAGGAGCTCACCCTGAATGAAAACAACTGCTGGACTGTCAACAAGAGATCTGAGAGCCACCCGACTCCCAGGCAGGCATTCCTGCCAACTTCCCAATAAAGAAAGAGAGCTGGGCTCGGGCTCAAGGCACGACCTTGCTTCACTTGGTGTTGTGTGTTTATTATCCGGCTGGGACAGCCCCAGGCACCTGATTGATGGCACCTTTCCCCCACTGCCGGGTGAAGGCGTTTGTGATGCCTCACAGTTCCCGTGGATGGTCACTGAGCCAGCAGGAGGTACAGTCTGCACACGGAGCAGAGTCTCAAACCTACCAGCTATGCAACAGCAAGGCCTTTCTGCAGCTGTGGCTAAGGGGATCCCACCAGGATGGGACTGGGATGAAGGTGGGGTAGCCAGAAGGCCACAGCAGCTGCAGCACCACATCTGCAGGACATGGATCTGTTTTGTGTCCCCTCCCTGTCCTGCCCTAAACACTGCTGCTCATCCCACACCTGACCAGCTGAATATCCCTAAAAACCCATCCCATGCAGGCTCAAACCCATCTCAACACAGAGTCTGAGCAAGCACAGCTCCCTTGGACACGTGCAGGAGCACACAGACACCCCAAACTGGCAGCTGCCAGTGCCTGGGGATGCTCCTCAAAAATCTGGTCCTTTTGCATTCACACAGAGCCAGTCATCGATGGCAGGGCTGACTAAGGCTCAGCCCTGGCACACGCCAGCCTCATCCCACACTGCCTTGTCTCATCTTGTCTGCAGCCAGGCCTGATTCCTGCCATGCCACCCAACCCCGTGGCTGCCAGCAAGGTATGACAGCACATCCCAAGCCAGGCTGGAAAAGGTAACCTCAGGTCGTCCAGACTTTGGGCTGGTAAAGTCACATCTATAAAAGAACTCTTCCCACCCTCTTGTCTTTCCACCTAATTGCTGCTGTTGCAACAGCCATAGACGATTTAATGGTTTATTGCATTGTTCTTTTATTTGTGGGGTAAAAGCTTTGGACGTGGACGTGATCAGTTTCTCAGCAGCTCAGCTGCACACAAAGATTATGAAGAGGAAAAAAAAAAAAAAAAAAGGAAAGGGAAAACACTGCAGCAACCAGAGGTGATTTAATGTTTAAGAGAAACAGAGGCTTTGCTGAGTGTGTGTGCTCCCCTGTGCACATGCTCTGCACAGCTGGCAGGAGGTGGAAATCCATTCCCTGCCTTTGGCAAAGCCACACTGGAGAAAAAAATAAACACAGAAATCACTGCTGGCAGGTGCCTCTTCTGTCTCAACTCATCCTGCTCAGGTTGGTTCAACAACATGGAGATTTTGGTGGTGAAGCTACTTCTGAATCCCTCTTCCTACCCCAAAGCCTCGCCTTCCAGGTGGGAAATGGACCCAGGATGGAAAAAACAAAACAAAACAAAACAAAACAGTTTTTTCTTTATTATTACTCTATATGCTGTTTATTCTATAAATTTATTTTTCTTTATTTTGTCCTGAATGGGAGTGTTATTTTGTGAGCATGGGTCCATCCCTAGAGTGCCTGGTGTTGGCATAAAGCCATCCCACATTCCTATTGTGGAGGGGCTTCACTGGGTCACCAAAGCTCAAATCACAGCCTCAGCTATGTCTTACTGTTCCTGTGAGAAATCCCCTGCTAATAAGGGGTATTTCTAAGAAATCTGTGTGAAGGAGAAAAAAAATAAGTCAAATCCTCAAATTTCTTCACTAGCCATGTTAAAGTCTCCACTGGCATTAAGGTGGGATGCTTGCCTGGGTCATACCTGGGATGAAAGCACAAATTTCCTCCAGATATTGGTGACTGAGGAGCCTTTATTTTGCACTTGTGCCAGGCGACCTTGCAGTGCCCATCTGTATTTTTAGGGGCAGAAAAAACTGACCTCACAGGCACAGAAATCAGCAGCTCCACCAGTTATTCAGCCCCCACCTTCAAGACCCATCCTCCTGTTCATCCTACAGGAGATCCTGCTTATCCCCGGAGCATCTCGGCTCGGGACAGACCAAAACTGGGAACGCAAATCCCTCCTCGAGGCTCGCAGGACGCAAAACGCCCAACTTTCCTCCCAGTCCCACTGGGAGAAAAACACCCCCGACACGAGCGGGCTATCCCGGTTGTTTACGAGCCTCAGCTGCTCTCCGGGCTGTCTGGAAATAGCCGGAAAGGCCAGCAGCTCTCCCGGCTCGAACACGCTCCTTTCGCGTGTCCCGGAGGAGGAGGTGCCGCTGCCGAGCGCAGCACAGCGGAGCCGCGGCGGTTCGTCCCGCAGCTCATGTGAACGCGGCATGCACAGCCCGTGTGGCTTCCCGGGGCTGGCACGTGGCCGCTGTCCCCGCTGTCCCGCATGCCAGCAGGCCGATAAAATAATAAATAAATGGGTAAACAAGTCCACCGCGCTGCCCTGGGAAAGGTTTTCCCCGCGTCGGGTCGGATAAACAAGCTCTGGAGGAGGTAGGGAGGAGGATAAATCAGGCTGGCAGCCCTTTAACACCAGCCCTGCCTGTCCCTGACCGAAGAGAGTCCAAAACGAGGCCAAAGAGGCGCAAAGGACATGGCAATAGCTCCTTTTCTCCGTGGATTTATCATCACCTTCCCCAGCACCCCTTCCCCAGCAGCATTGTTTCTCCCCAAACCATTTCACAAGGAGACATTGGTCTGTCTCAGCTTTCCCCCTCTATCCTCAGATAATCTTGTCCAGGGCTGAGCGAAGCTTTCCTTGATTTCCAGCCAAAGCAACATCTCTCTCCGTAGCGTTTTAACACCCTGCTCCTGCCCACAGGGGCTGATTTGTAAGTTCTGTATCGTATTCTGATTTGTGAGATTTGCACTACAATGAGGTCTGAAGCAGTAACAACCCCCCGAAAGTGCCTACACAGGGAACACAGCTCAGGATGCTCAGGTTTGCAGAGAGAGCTGGATCTGTGGATAAGAGCAGCGAAAGGCACTGTCACTGCAGCCTCCTGTGCCTCAGTTTCCCCTGACAAAGATGGATTCAATGAGGAGCAAAGGACTGGGGAGAGGGGGAACAAAAATGTCTCAGCATCAATTATGAATAAATAGCATGAAGTCCCTGGACAAAATATGAATACAATCAATACTATTAATAATAATAATAATAATTAAAAACCAAAAGGAAAGCCCAACTCCATGGTGTTTTAGCATGGTATACAAAATGCAGGAGGTTGGGTTTTCTAGACTGGATGGTGCTGCTTCCTCAGCACCAAGGAAGGGCACATCTCACTCCAGGCCCTGTGCTTTTGGGAAGAGGCTTCATCTGGGATGGGACAGAGTGGGCAATACCAAGGAGATGTTTTCAGAACAGGATATGTGTAAGAGCACAAAATGAGAGTTATTTTTTTCCCCAGGAGGCAAAAAACCTGGGGAATAGCTTGCAGCCTGGAAAAGGATGCTACAGAGAAGATAAAATCAATTCTTTACAGCAAGGAATATTTAAGTTTTATACAGGAAATGCTGCCCCAGTATTAGTGGAATCCTAATACCCCTTGCCAGGACAAGAAATTCTCCAGGAGAAAACACAAGGGAAATCTAAATCTGCCTGTGTGGGTTTGATTTTGACTCCCAACTGGGGCCTGTGTGCCAGCCTTTTTTTTTTTTCCCCAGTCTTAAAGCATAGTTATGATGGGGAAAAAAGCAGGTGTCCTGCAGAGATGTGTGTGGCTGCACGCACACACCAGGAAAACAGGGATCACACCTTGACAGCTGCTGGTTTTGAAATCCTCCCACGTCCCTCCGTGAAAAAGCCTGTGGTCATCTGATTTAACGCCTTTGGAGCTGTTTTCTGCTGAGATCAATTTCCCCATCGTGGAGGGTGTGTTAGGGAATGAGGATGGTGGAATGCCAGGTGGGAAAGTGGCCTGGGGGGTGCTGGTGGTGGGATCTGAGCAATGAGGTGAAGCCCAAGCCCATGCTGGGCTTCTTTTCTGTGTGATATGGCCACTGAGCCTGGGTTTCAGCTGGTGGCTCAATAAAAAGCACCAGGATTTTGCCAATGCATTTTTGCCATGCAGGAGGGACGCAGGACACCAACAGGAGGGGTTTTCCAGCATCCTGAGTTGCTTGGTGGGCTGCTGGTCCTGGCAGGGCAGGTTTTGGGTTTGTGCTCCCAGGTTAGGAGATGAGGAAATGCCATTGACACTTCTGTGTGGTTTAATTCCCAGACTCAGGAAGCCTGAGAGGTGCTAACAACCCATATCTCACATGTTTTCCGTGGAATGATCAGAATGCAGAGAGAGTCCCAAAAATCCCACTGGACCTCACAGAGCTGCACACACCTTAGAAGACCTACAACAGTTTCTGGAGGAGAGGTGGTTCCACCTGCAGCTGGTGGCAGCCAAGGTTGTCCCACCTGGCCACCACACCAGAGCCATGAGATGTGGTGGGCTCTGCTGCTTGGCTGTGCACGACCCTGTGAGCACCAAGGGGAGCAAAACCGGGCATGGTGACCCCAAAATCCATTAAAAACTCTCCATGACTGGCCATAAATGCTAAAGAAAGTGCCAAGGCCAAGAGGCAGCAGAGAGGTCGAGCTCACTGAGGGCTTTTTTGGAAGTGCAGGGAGGTGCTGGGAGGGATGGGATGAGGGGACAAACACCTGCTCCTCTGGGCCCTTCTGCTCAAGAGGCTGGGGAGGTGAAAGGGGATGAACTGAAAACAAGAGCCAGAAGGAAAATACCACAGAGAAACACAGGCCAGGGAGCAAAGCAGATGGGAGGGGATTTCCAGCCTTCCAGGAAAGGTGTTCAGTGAAAACAAGGTGATAGTTTGACTCAGGCACGAGCCGGTGAGTCAGGAGAGCCTGGGCCAGTTCTGCCACACATTTCCTCCCTGCCCTTTGAGCAGACACCCTTGAGCAGACACCCACGGTGTCACTGTCACCAGGACAGTTCCCATAGGGAGCTGCAGCAGGCAGGACCCTCCTCAGGCAGCTTCTGACTCCTCACATGGCTTCTCTGCATTGTGTGCATAGCTCATCAGCACTTAAAAATCCTGCCCAGTGCCTCTGACAGGAAATGCTGGATAAAAACTTTTCCAGGGCTGCCAGGAAAACAGGACATCGAGGAGTGACAGGTGACGTGACCGGCAAAGGCAACAGTGTGTGGGTTTGCAGGGCATTGCCAGCAATCCAAAAAGCATCCCAAAGTGACAAGATTATCCTTTGCAATACCTAAAAAAGGCTGCAGAAAGGCAGTTCTCCACCTTTAGCTCCCTGCAAAAGCAGAGTTTCCCATCAGGGGGTGTTGTAATCTGAGTCACTGCAGGAGCTGGGATAGCAAGGAAGTGCTCGGTGGAGCAGGGGAGAGGCAGCAGAAATAAATAACAATGCCGGGATGTGGCACAGTCCTGCCCTTTCCCTTCATACTCTCGGGCAAAAGGCACCTCTACTCCTGCTGACAAGAGCCTCCCTGATCTTAACAAGCAGAAATGACAGCAGGAGATGCTGTAACTTCTGCTAGCAGAACGTACAGAGGCTTAATAAAGAGCAGTGTTGTTACAGTGACCAGGCTGTCCTGTTCCCCTCACCACGCAGCTGGAAATCGCCGGGCTTGGTGGCAGAAATCACCTCCACAAATCATCCCCACCAGCGCATTTCTGCTGCCAAAACAATTCCAATTATCAGTTTCCCTGCTGTATAACAACTTCTGCCACCTTTGAATAGGAGCTGCTTGCAGGAGATCCAAGAATCGTGGGATGGTTTGGGTTGGAAAGGACCTTAAAGATCATCCAGTTCCAGCTCCCTGCCATGGGCAGGAACACCTTCCACGGTCCCACGGTGCTCAGAGCCCCATCCAGCCTGGTCTTGGACACTTCCAGGGATCCAGGGGCAGCCACAACTCTCTTAAGAGAATGTTTTATGCTGAGTTAATCAGTCCTTATGGAGGAAGGGGATGCAGGGAGGTAGAACTCTGGGAAAATCAGGGATGGTTTTCAAACCTGCTACTCCCCTCTGCATGGTGGGTTCTCAGCTCCCCCAGCCCCTGCTAGCCCTGAGGTTTGTGCTCATCTCAGCTGTGTGTTGCCACCTTGGAGGCAACTCTCTGGCTCTCCTTGTGGTCTCCTTGTGTCTCTTGCCCAATTCAGCACCACACAGGATCCTTTTGCTCACAACATTCCAGCAGTAACATTCCCTGATGACCAGTGATCCAAAGCCCAGTGGGTTCCACGTCCAACAGCTCAAATCCAACTTGCATCTTTATATAGACCCATAAATAATATATTCATGGAGTCATATTTTTGTTTCTGCTTGGAAGCACCTGCACCATGCATTTGCCATGCCCTGGGCAGCTTGATAATGGCTGTACCCAAACCCTGGGGAGCCAGAGCTGGGTCAGGGCAGTGTCTGGTGTCAGTCCAGGCTGGGGGATAAAGGGATTGAGAACAGTCCTGCCATACTGGGGGTGCTGGTGGATGAGAGGCTAGACATGCCCTTGGCTGTGTGTGCTGGGAGCCCAGAAACCCCCTGTTCCCTGGGCTGCATCCAAGGCTGTGAGAGCAGCAGGAGAGATTCTCCCCCTCCACTCCCCTCTCATGAGACCCCACCTGGAGCACCCTGTCCAGCTCTGAGAGGGATGTGAAGCTGTTGGAGCAAGTGCAGAAAAGGCCATGAAGGTGCTCCAAGAGCTGGACAACTTCCATAATGGAGACAGGCTGAGAGAGCTGGGGGTGTTCATCTGGAGAAGGGAAGGCTCTGGGCAGACCTTAGAGTCCCTTCCAGTGCCCAAAGGGAACGTATAAGATGGGGACGGATTTTTTAGCAGGGGCTGTTGCAATAGGACAAGGCGTGATGGTTTCAAAGGGAAGGAGAGTTGATTTATATTAGATATAAGGAAGAAATTTTTTAGGATGAAGGTGGTGAGGCCCTGGCACAGGTTGCCCAGAGAGGTGGTGAATGCCCCATCCCTGGAAATATTCAAGGCCAGGTTGGACTGGACTTTGAGTATCCTCATCAAGTACAAGATATCCTTGCCTTGTCAGAGGGTTTGGAACCAGATCATATTTACATCCTTTCCACCCCAAACTGTTCCGTGCTTCTTTCATCAAGAGTTCAATCTCTGCTTGCTGCCTTTCAGCCTTATCTCCAGCTCCTTCCCAGCCAGCAGTACCAGGATTTCATTTGTCCTTTGACAGATGACAAATGTCCTGCTGGCTGGAAATGCCCTGGCAGCTTATCACCTGCACACTCCCAGGCTTCCTCGCGCCAGCTGCAGTAATTAAATCATATTTTTCAGGAAGGGCACTTTAGGTGAAAGCTCCCAACACCTCCTTCCAGCAGAGCTGCAGCCACAGACAGGCTTTTGCCAGGGTGATGGCACTGCTTGGGGATCAGGACTCTCTCCAGTGCTCCCAGCTGATGCAGCAATGCTGGAAGAAATTAATTCCTGTCCTAAGCTCATTCCTCCTAGCTGTCCTTAAGCATCCCTGCTACAAATACCTTTCTTTAATATCTGAAACTGCCAGATGCCTTGAGGTTGGCTAAATAGCAGCTGTTATACAGACATGAAGTGCAGATCCTGTGGCACCACCAGCTACAATGCCTGAGGAGAAAGGAGGCAGAACAGAGCCAAGGCAATCAGGATTTCACACAGACTTCTCAGAGAGACACGGGAAAGTGATGCCAAAGCTGCAAGTGGTGACAAACCAGCAAAGACGGGGGTGGAGTTTGCATTTTCCTCTGCAGGATACTCCATTTCCATACACAGGAGTGTGCAAAAACAGCTGAGAGCCTCCAAAATGCTCATCCCAAAGCCTCCCTGTGCCTGAAGGTACCCGGGGTTTCCAGAGCAGCAGCCCTTAGGCAGAACCTTCTCTTTGCACCCTGGATCAGGGTGGCAGTGAGCACGCTCTGAGGTGAGATGCTGTTCCCAAAAGGCTCCCAAAGTAAAGGCTCAGCCACCTTGCCCAGCTGCCCAGAGTCCCATTCTTCTGGGAGGATCAGGGACACTGCCAGATTCCAACTAAGCTGAAGCCACCACCTTGAGCAAGGCTTTTTATGCACCAAGTTGAAATGCAAGGAAGAGATCTTCATGCCCAACTCTCTTGCCAACTCAGGATGTGCACAGCTTGCTGGGTGCAGCTTTTGAAGGGCTTTCACAAGGCTGTGCTCTCCATGAGCTGCCCAGCAGCAGCCACCCAGCAGTGCCCCACCAGCCCAACGGGGTGCTCTGAGCTGGGGTTACAGGCTGCAGCTAGGTCACAGCACTGCTAAGCCACCACTAAACCATGGCCCAAAGTGCCACATCTACACGTCTTTTAAATCCCTCCAGGGATGGTGGCTCCATGACTTCCCCAGGCAGCCTTTTCCAGTGCTTGACAACCCTTGTGGTGACAAAATTTTTCTTTAAATACACAAGCAATGGACAAAACTCATCCACCTTGGCCTCTCTGCCACCTTGTACTCTGGAGCTGCACGGAGCTGCCGAAAGCTGCTCTGGCATTTCAAGGTTGACCTCTAGAGGAAGTTTGTAGCCAGACGAGCTGCGGCTGCGAGGGTGACACAAGGGCTGCAGGACCGAATGGCCGAGGACTCGCAGGTGAGCTGTGCCCCTCGAGCCTGGCAGCGATGACAAGGACAGCCCTGTGTCCCAGCAAAGGCGTCCTGCCCGGTTTAGGTGTGCTGGGCAGGACTGCACGGAAAAGCATCAATTTCCGCAAATCCACCGTGTGTCCCCAAGTGCTGGAATCCTGCCTGTCATTCCTACCCCTGCTGAGGCTGCAGGAGAGCCACTCTCCATCATGGGAAGCTCCCCCGGGCTCTCCCTGCTCCCCACCAAGAGCTCAGTGCTTTCAAAGTCTCACACGCTCTGCCTCCCTCCCACCGCCCACCCCCAGCATCTCTCCCTCTACTCCAAATTAATCCCTTTATCACCTAAAATTAAATCAAGCCCTGCAGTCTGCTGCGCTGTCAAGATGCGAGGGTGTGAACCACATCACGCTCCGCTGAGCCTTAAAAGGCAACAGAAACCTCGGCGCCGAGATAAAGATTCTGTGAACACCACTGCGGGCTCTGCCTCACCCCGAACCATCCTCCCCAGAGCAGGGAGAGGGGAGAAAAACAAATACAGCCCTATCCCCGCAAATTTCATTCCCTCCCTGCTGCCCCTCGATGCCGTGGCAGTCGCAGGGTGTGACACCTCTGTCCCTGCCCAGCCCAGCCAAAGCACCTGTGCGCGATGCTGAGCAGCACCTTCTCCCCGTGTCCTTCACATCCCCACCTAACGCTGCCTCCCCTGGCTTTTTTTGTCTCCCGGAGAAGTCTTTTCTCCCTCGGTTTCTCCGCCCAATAGAGCTGCTAGGAAAAGGGACCACCACAAGCATCCCTCTCTGTGTCCCACCATGCCCGCGATGCCCTCTGGAACGAGGAGGAGGGGACATTCCAGAGTCTCTGCTTCACAGCAGCCCGGAGAGGATGGAAAACTCATCCAGGAGCACCCATCAGGGTTTTAGGTCCCGTATTGGGTGCTTCTTGCCCACACTAGGAGGTGGCAAGTGGGGATTTCTAGCGGCTGAGTTCTGTGGAAAAGAGGTGGTTTGGGGTGCAGAGCCGAGGGCACCACGGCATGAAAGAGGCTTGCCCAGGTGGGATATCCTTCCCGAAAGCCATTTACCTCCCCAGTCTCTCTTCCCAGCCCCTCACCGACACCTTCAAGGACGCAAATGCGCGCAGGTTGCCAATTCTCAGAGCATCGCCCCGGCGAGCCCCCAGCAGCACCCCCTGCCCAGGAACATCCTGCTGTCCTCTGTCCTCAGTCCCTGCACCGCCCAGAGCAGCTCATTCTCCTCGCCCGGGGACAGAGGAAAAACCCCACAGCCCGGGGAAGGCGGAGAGGGGACATTTGCCTTTATCGGGCTGCACAGAAACACTCACACACCCCGCACACAGCCTCGGGGTGTCCCCCAGCCTCCCCCAAAGCCAGCGGTGCGGCAGAGCTCCCATCTCCCACCCCTCCAGGAGGCACCGCCCGGGGCACGGACACAGCCCTGCATCCCCAAAATTCCTTGCCGGCGCTCCGCGAGAGCATCCCGGGATGCTGCCCACCCATCCAGCCCTACCTTTGCGGAACGGCATGGAGCGGGAGGAGGCAGGGCTGCGCTCGGACGCCTGGGTGCCGCGCGCGGACGCCTTTTCTTAGATATATATATATAAAAATAAAAATATATATATATTTCTTCTATATCTGTATTTTTTTCCTTCTTCCTCCTTCTTCTTTCAGAAGGAAACGGACATATTTGGGCAAAGCCCGGCAGAAACCAGCGTCATTCCGAGGGTGGCACTGCAGACAGGAGGAAGTTCTTGCAGTTTCAGAGCCTTTAACCCTTCGCTTTCCGGAGACAGCAGGGCTGGGAGCGAGGTGACAGGAACAGGACAAGGAGCTGGTGGATTTAGAAAGGGATGGAAGGTACTAGGAAAAGGTTTTTGAGTTGATTTGTGGTGTTTTTTTCTTGGTGGGATCAGTACAGAACTGAGTGTAATGGATGTGGATTTGATAATGCAGTTTTGGCCTCCTGCATCACTTCTGCTGATTTCTGAGCTCATCAGAGCATCAATCCCATCTTCTTTGTGGTGGCACTGGGACAAACTGGGAAAACTCAACTGCTTCAGAAATAATGGGGTCAGAAACTCAGATCCCCATGTTCAGCATCTCCTGCCTGCCCTTGCACAGACAATTGGAAATTCAGATCCTGCTGTGCTGGATCCTGAGAATGAGCAAATACCCCTGGGATCACAGGGCTGGGATGAACCATCAGCTTTGGAACAGCATCAGGTCTGTGTGCCCTCTTCTCAAATTGCAGCAGAAGGTGAAAGTGAAGGTAAAGCTTTAAAATCTCTACAAAACATAAAACCAGATTTTTACAGTTTTATTACCCAGGATAAATGTGGATAAGCAGTTCATCTCCAGAAATATTTCCAGCACACAATTCCAAAGCTTGGCAAAAGAAATTTGATGCAATATACTCAGGGTTAGACCTAGAATGAACTTGGGTATCTTACCCATCAAAATCCATGTTCATGTCCAAATTTGTTGTCTATAACATTGTGCACAGCTTGAAAGGGACTTAATTCCTCAGGTGGATTTTTTTTTTTTTTGGTCCCAATACTGATCTTGCCCAGACGCTGCCACTTCAGCTCCAAAAACTTCCCAGCAGGAGCTTCCCAGGGCTTTGTAGTTGCAACCAGGACTTGTATTAGAGGATGATGGTTCAGGTCCACTTCTGCCACCTGGTCCTTGCCCTGGGATTTGCTCCTGGTATTCTTGGTGTCCATACTTCTGCTTTCAGTGCTCCCTGTGGGAAAATTCCAGAAACTATCTTCCAAGCTCCAGTCAAAGCCATCACAGGAGTCAGAGCATCATTCCCTATATCAGATACTATTGGGTTTCACCCACAGAAAGCACCTCAGGCATCTCAGTGGTGCCAGGCAGCTTAAATAAGAAGAGAAGACTTCAAACATAGTCTTGGAATTTCTGTTGTATGAGGATCTTCACCTCTTACTGTTCAACGGAATTTCTGTCTGGGATCTAAAAATAACAACATAAAAGTAACAATAGTAATAATTTAAAAATAACACTGAGAATCAGGCTGGTCCCAAAACAAGATTTAGATGAACAAACTCTGGTCCAGGACAGTGAAATCAGGGTGTCTCTCCTCCTGGCAGAGCACAAATGCCAGGCTGCACAGCCAGAGAGGGTGGCAGCAGCTCAGCATCACTTGAGGTTTTCAGAACAGGTTAGGCAAACACAAACACCCTGGGAAGGGTTTCAGCCAGCACTGATTGTGCCCCAGGGCTGAGGGATGGTCCAGAAAGCTTCATGGGATCTTCCCAAGCTCTGGTTTCTGTGGGAGAGGCACTTGGAGCCTCAGTGGTTGCTACCAGCTTTCCCAGCCATGTCCTGTAGGAAGATGTCTCCAAAGGAAACAAAAGCATAATTTAATGACTAATATGTCAGGGAGGTTGTTTAGTTAGAAGTGACCCAGCAAAGGCTCATTTTATCTTTCTCCTAGGTTTAAAACCCATATTTCATAGAAACATAAAATAGTTTGGGTTGGGATGGATCTCAAAGACAACCTAGTGCTAAATCCCCTGCCATGGGCAGGGACACCTTCCACTATCCCAGGTTGCTCCAAGCCCTGTCCAGCCTGGCCTTGGACACCTCCAGGGATCCAGGGGCAGCCACAGCTTCTCTGGGCAACCTCTTCCAGGGCCTCCCCACCCTCACAGGGAAGAGTTTTCCCCTCAACTTCATCCTTAATCCCAGAAAAACCTTTTTAGGCAGGATGGAGATTTAATTTGCCTTCCCCACCTTGCACTGAATCCCTCTGTGTGCACAGCCAGGCTTTGCACCAAGGGGCACAGGGATGAAATGAGCTGCTCTGCACATACCTGAGGGAAGCTGAGACATCTTTACCCGTGCTGGGAGGAATTGATCTTCATATCAGTGATTGCCCAACCAGGAAATCAGTATTGAACTGTTCTCCCTTTCCAGTTAGTGAGATAATGGGTGGGAGCAGAGTGAGACAGGAGTGTCAGTGCTTTCAGCCTGAGAATCAGTCATGGGGATCTCCTTCACTGCAAGGCTTGTACTCTACAAGCAAATAAGAATGCAAACAGCTCCTTTGAAATATTTATAACATTTTGAATAGCTTGCATGGCACAAACCCAAGGAAGATGAGGGTGCTGGGAATTGCTGGCACTGGGTACACCATGGGACTTGCTAGCATGATTGATCTGGCTTGCAAAGTTCTATTTTGTCCTTTTCTAAGATGTCTCCCAGAAGAGACTGGGAACAATGAGCTTTTGGAGGGTTTAGAGCCAACCCCTCCTGTACGCTGTAGCCTGACCTAGAGAGATTACTTTTATTAACCTCTGGTATTAGTGCTGGCATCTTCATATCACAAAGATTAGATGCTCTGTAAAGGTGTAGAGACGAGATTGGATTAGAGAGATGCAGGTCAAAGACTTAGGACAAGGAGGAATGGCTTTAAACAGACAGAGGGCAGGGGTGGATTAGAGATTAGGAAGAAATTCTTCCCTGTGAGTGTGGTGAGGTCCTGGCACAGGGTGTCCAGAGAAGCTGTGGCTGCCCCTGGATCCCTGGAAGTGTCCAAGGCCAGGTTGGATGAGGCTTGGAGCAACCTGGGATAGTGGAAGTTGTTGGAATGATATGATCTTGAAGGTCCCTTCTAACCTAAACCATTTTGTCACCAGATACTCTTGGTCCCTTGCACAGCTCAGGATCCTGATCTCCTGTTTTGCACAATTTTCAGCTTTTGGGTTTTGGAGAGCAAGAACTGGACAGTGTTTCCCAGGAGTGATCTGCAGGCAGTAATTACTGCAGCTGTCAGGTACAAACCTTCCTGGCTCTGCTGCTGCTGCTGCCAGCTCCAGCAGGTTTCTAAATTTGATTTTGCTCTTTCCACGCAGGAAATTCACTTTTCCTTCTCCATTGATTTCTGTGGCTTTGGATTGCTACCACACACCCACCTGGCACCGAGGAGGAAATGTCACATTTGGAGAAACATCTGCATCCTTCTTCTGATGCATCAAGAGTGACAGAAAATCAATTCTATTTCACACAGTCCAGGCTTGCTGAGGCAAATCCTTGCCATGCAGTTAACTCCCCCTTTTTTTAAAAACAGGAAAAAAAAAAAAAAGATGTATTGATTTTATTATGCCACCACCATTATTTTTGAACATAAAAGCTGATAGGAGCCTCAAGTTTCCAGGCTTTTATGTTCCCCAACACTGCAGGAAAATCAAAAACCATCAGGCTTTGCCCATGAATAAATCAGCCGGCTGGATAGAAATAAAACAAAGCAGAACATTTTTAAATGTTCAGGTAGAAATCCAAGCAAAGAGAGGGGAGGAAACACATGACTAATATGTGATAGCTGAAGATATTTCAAAACTTAATTTCCTTATTAGTCCTTAATTCCTGATTTCCCCAGAAGAGCTGAGTCCTTGCAGGTGAAGGTGATACTTCTGGGGCAATGGTGTTATATGGGATGGTGGGCAGGGCTGTACTGATGTGGTGCAGAGAGATGGATCTTCCTCTAAAATTTGTGCATTGAAGCAAATCCCTGAATCCCAGTTTGAGTACACTTCTTTGCCACAGGATTATTTCCCTGGAAAGGTCTTTAAATTTTGCTGGGTGAGTGCAACACCTCCTACAAAGAGGGAAGACAAGACACTGGGAATTCTCCAGCTCTCATCCTCTCCCAGTGGTAACTCTGCCTCACTACAACTGCACAAACCCAGCACTTTCCCCAGATGAAAAAACACAAAACCCCACCAATTTTCCCTTCCCATCCTCCCAAGAGGAGCTCGGTGTGTTTTGCCAGAGTATCATTTGAGTTTTGGTTCACAGTTGCTATACAAGTTTTACAAGTTGAAAGCAGAGAAGTCCAAAAGTTCTACCCAGCTTTGTGCCTGCGGCAGAAGGTGGAGAAACCCACGATGAGCTGAAGACCTTTGTCTTGGCAGGACCATGTGGATTCCTGAGCTGTTGACTTGCTGCAAGCTCTCAAATGGAGGCCAGAGATCAACACCTTAGAGACTGGGAGAGGAAAAACAACTCAAGGGCTGTGGAGTGGCAAGATGCTTAAAAGCTGCTTTGAAAAAAAAAACCCACATTCTTCTCAGAGGAGGAATAAGAAGCAGGAGAGAAGAAAGTAAAGGGTTAGGCATTTTCACGGGAAAGATCTTGTTTTCTTAGAGCTGAGGTTGTTTTGGGCTTTAAGGATATGCTGTAACTCTTGGGGACTTTGTCATCCATTCTCTCTCTCAAGGAACAGAAGTGAAAGACTTTAGCTTTGCCCACCTTTTTGCCCAGCAGTTAAAAGTCCTGCAGACTTCACAGCACTTTTTTCCTCCTTGCTACTAACTTGCTGATTTGCATCTTGAGTGACACAAAACATTTTTATGCAGTAAATAGGAGATAAAATCACACTGGACATTCAAGGCAAGCAGCATTGGTAACCCACTGACCTGCAGAAAGAGAAAGGCAATTTTGCCAACCTAAGCACTCATTTTGAAAAAGTTTCAGAGTTACTAAATCCTTCAGTGAGGAGGAAAAAAGAGCAGCTACTCCTTTATTGCTCCTGACACAAGGCATGAGTATCTATGATTAGATCTAGGGCTGCCCAGGGGTTAAGGCCTATCAGATCTGGCTGATGTTTTAAACAATTCATGTAATTAACAGTTTTTGCATCCTCAAAAAATCTTGTCATCCTTTGTGAAGCAGGAAATGTCACTAAAGTCTTTCCCTGAAGAAAAGGTTTATTTTTGAGCAACCTGGTCTAGTGGAAAGTGTCTCTGCCAATGGCAAAGGTTTGGAACTAGATGGGCTTTGAGCTCATTTCCAATCCAAACAATTCTATGATTTTATGATTCAGAACAAGACAAAGCAAGTGAATTCATCCACTACACTACATCACAGGTAAAAAACACCTGTGTTCACATATTAAACATGAAGTTAAGGGCCATGTGCCCTGCCAGGAGCTGCCTGACCATCTCCAGCTGGACTCCAGAAGTTCCATAACCAGAAGCCAGTGGTGGTGTGTGAGGATAAACAGAACTGATCAGATGATAAAGGCACTGGGACTGCTCTTTAACTTCTCTGCAGCTTGAATAAAATCACAGCATCACAGGGCAAGAGGGAAGTCCTTTATTGAAAGTCCTATCTAGAGGACACACCAAAAAAATTCCCAAGCCCAGGTGCTACTCCCAAACCCACCTGTAAAGAGCCTACATCTCCACAGGTCAGCACAGCAGAAATTCACATCTCCTGGTCGTGTCCTCTCATTGATCAGAGACAGAAAATTAACAGAGCACACACTGCTAAACACAATCAATCTGTTTGTCTTTAAGGACATTTGCCTGATCACCTAAAGGCAGGAATTCTCCTAAGGACTCAGTCATTACAGTACTGAACTTACTGCTACAGAAGCTGCTTGTACAAACACAGTAAATACTCCATGATCACATCTTGCTTTTTTGGGAAAAGGAATAGGGTTAGTCTTGCACCCAGCTAGGAACACTTTACCAATGCCAGATGCATCCATACATGGCCCTCAGCTGTGTGATGTTCTTGCTCTCTTCCAATTTTTAGAGAATTTTAATTAATTTTTACAATTCTGAGAGTAGCTAAGCATGGACACTGTTCTTATGAAGGACAAGAAAATCACCAATAGCAGTCAGCATGGATTCCCTGAGGGAAAGTCATGCTTGACCAACTTGATAACCTTCCACAATGGAATGACTGGCCTGGCACACAGTAGGAGAGCAGGGCGTATTGTCTGCCTGGACTTCTGTAAAGCTTCCAACCATTGTCTCCTCTGAGATCCTCCTCACAAAGAAGCTCTTGAAGCTGCAGGAGCAGACACCAAAAACTGGGAATGCCTGGTCCAAGTGATCAGTGGCTGAGGGTCTGGCTGGAGGCCAGGAGCTCCTGGTGAACTCCAGTGGTCAATGCTGGGTCCAGCCCCCTTTAACACCTTTATTAAAGCAAGTTTGCAGATCGCAAACTGGGAGCAGTGGCAGCTACTTCAGAGTGTCATGCTGCCACCCAGAGGGACCTGGGCAGGTTGGGAAGAGGCTGGGAGGAATATAATGGAGCTCAAGGAGAAGTGCCAAGTCCCGTACCTAGGGAGGAGCAATCCAAGCACGAACGTGGGATTTAATTTAATGTAACACAGGGTGGGTGAATCTCCATCTTGCTCAGGACCTCTTGCACCAAGTGCTGTAAGGACTGAAAGTTCTCACTCCCTCATTAGACTTCTGCTTGTGCAACAGGAAGGATCTCAGAGTTTAAGATCCTCTTTGAAACCTTCCATATTTGTCCTTCTATCTTTAAGAAAACTCTATGAGGTTACAGCATGTATTTTCTCTTGCACAGAAGGGTAAAACACCCAACGCACTCAAATCTCCCACAGGAGCTTGATTTCAGATGAGCCCCTCCTACAGCAACCACTTACACAGCACATGAATTCCATCTCCTGAATTTATTTCAGAATCCAAAGCTCAAGGCTAAGAGAATTTACCATTTTCTGTTGCCAAAATAAAAAGCAGCTCCACAAGGAACGTGGGTTTTGGTTGCACGGTTGCAAGTACAGGGGAATAGGGTGAAATCCAACCTCTCTAAACCACCTTTTGCATGTCCTTGGACAAGATATTTTTTGTACCTGCCTCCCTCCCTTGATGGCTATTCAGACAGAAGTACTTTGGGGCAACAGCTCTCACCTTTCATGTAACAGTGGCAAAGCAAACTTAGATTTTGATGATAGTGTGGTAAAAATGTTCCCTGCAAGCTCCATCTCATCAAATTTCAGTTTGACACTGAGTAGATGAAGTAATAAACTGACACGTGGAATTCAACACAGGTTAAGTGCAGAACTGTGCAGGTGAGCAAATAAATCATAATCTATGTCCTTAATGATGGGCTCTGAAATAGCAGTTAGTGCTCAGCACCAACACCTTGGGGTTTTAACAATTAGGAAAGTAATCAAGTCACTAAATCCTCAGTTAAAATAGTAGCCAGTGTTCCGACTTAGGAAGAGAACAAGGCAGCAAATGGTGATGCCACCGTGCAAATCCCTGTTCTTAAGACCTCAGGGCTGTTAATGCACCAGGCACCTCATTCAGCTCTGGGCTGGCACGTGCTACACGTCCCTCTCAGCTTCCTGGTTGCTTCAGGACACTCAAATCTCTCTAAGCAGGCATCTAATCTGAATTCCCAGAAGCAATGAACACTTCATACTTAGCCCAAGAGGAGCTGCAGTTATTCAACACATTAGAGAATCACAGCACTTACACAGGTACTTAAGCCAAGGAATTAAAGCTTAAATTTAGGAAGTCACACCTGCAAAACACCCAGTGCTTCACCTGAAGCACCATAACAAATCTTGCACTGCCAATAAGGCAAATGTTCTTAACAGCCCATCCTCTTCACTTTCTGTAAAATCAGAACCTTTCAAGGCACCACACAAAAAGAGAAACAAAAATATTATTGCCTCAGACCAGTCACCACCATCTGACAGGAAGAAGTGGCTGCACAATTTCCAGGATGTAAAGACAACCAAGTAAAGCTTAGTAGCTGCAAAGAGCTCCAAATTATGTGCTGCTGAGCCTTTGGAAAGGGCACTGATGAATCACAGAGGAGAAAAATGGATGTGTAAGCAGGAAGAGCTGGGGGTGTTAGATAAAAAGTCATTTGAGCAACTACTAGAAATAGAAGTCAGTGACAAAATTCCAGAGGAGGCCAATTCTCCAGCAGAGAAGTAAATTCAAACCCAAATTTTTCAAGGGATGCAAGATACAAACATGCCTGAGAAAGGCTGAGCCAACACATCGGCAGTGTTGAAGAACAGGGAGAAAGTGCATTAGCAAAAAAATGCTTCCTGCTAAGGAGATAAGGTCTGACCACAGAGCTGAGTGAGTGTCTGAACCTCTGCAGGTTTCCACACCTGTGCAGGTGTTTGTGTGCATCATCTGTGGCCACCTGCTTGCACACCTGGCTCCAGTGTCATGTGTTTGTGCAGCACCCACCAAAGAGATGGAACTCAGGAAATGTAGGTCTGCTCCACTTCAGGTTTGCTTGTTTTAGTGTCCTCATGGTACAGAAAAATACCTAATTTAGTGCACGGATCTCCTAAACAAAACACTAAATGAACAAACCCTCTCCCCTGCATTTTCATGGATAGACTTTACCCCTGTCTTCAACCACAATAAGGATTCCCAGAATGAAATGGTTCAAAAGCTGCCAATAAAGCCATTCTCAGCAAATGGAAAACCTCCAAGTTATCAGACTGGAAGCTCAGAAACTGGTGCCAAAAAATGATCAGCTGGTTAAAGGCACAAAAACCAGTCTGTGTACCTCAGGAAATACTTACAGCCTAGTCACTCAGAGGTATTTGCTGAAATAAGAGCCATAAATAAAACGCATTACTTAAAGCAAAGGTATATTTCAAGCTAAGTTCAGATCACACTAAATCTGTTACCAGTGGTTAAACTTTCTACTGCAGCCACACAGATCATTTGAGTACTACAAGCAAACCTATGCTAATTCATATCAGGCTCATCTCTTTGTTTTACTACACAGCAGCAAAGGCCTGAAAGTGTTGCTCCAAGTCAAAGAGAACTAAGAGCAGAGGCAGGAACAGAATCTAGACTCTGGTTTTGCCCCAAGTCCTGTGGTTTTGATGTCAATCAGGCCTGCTCCTCACCTCTGCTGCAGTGAGGGTTTCTTGGGGTGGATTACACAGTACCAACTTGTGGTGCAGAAGTGCCCAACTCTGAGGGAAGGCCTTGCACAACAGAAGAATAAGGAAGCCAACACTCAGCAGGTAAAATACCAGTTTTTTAAAAAATTCTGTTTTACAAGCAGATGTTTGTACAGAGCTTGGTGGAACACAAGCAGACAAAATAAGCGAAACACAAGACCCAAGGGTTTGTCATAGAAATCTGTGGCCAAAACTCAACAAAAGGGCAGTAACTGCAGATATTCACAGCGTTGAACTACAGTCTATCCCCCCTCCCCCCAGTCCATGTGTGTAACAGGAAGGAGACATTCAGCATCAGCTTTCAAACAGCTAAAATGCCCTCAGGGCTCACAGCCATTTCAGTATCTGCACAATTCTGGGTGCAATAGGGCACAGAGACAACTGCCACCATTGCAGTCACCTTTGCCAACTCTTTGTCACATTCTGTTCCCATACAAATAGCAAACATAAATCCAGGAGCAGAGAGCTGTGTACTATTTTACACCAAGTTAAAAATAAGAGTAGTGTGTTTAGTAGTTTAGTTTGTCAACTCTTCAGATTTTCACACGAGAACTTCCCTCCATGGCTTCCTATTTTGAAAACTTCCACAGGCAATCCTTCCCAAAAAGAAAAATGTCTAACCTTGATGGTATTTGACCTCAAATACAGAAATATACAGAGAGAGCAAATGCCAGGTTTGAAATGATTGAACAAAGTTAGTTGCCCATGGGTGAGTTAGAGGAAGTGAGGTTTTGACAGCTGGCCAGATTCAGGAGGGAGTTTCCCTTCTCTCTACCAAATGACCTGTAATCAGTTATCCCTGGATATTCCCAGCAGACACTGCCTGACAGCACAGAGCTCCTGCTAAAAGTCCATTAAATTCCTTCCTCTTTCCATTTCCCTGGGTTAGACATGGATTTTCGTTGGATCTGTGAAGACAGACTCAATCCTTGTTATTTTAGTCTCCATTCTGGCACAGTAAGTATTGTCCTGGAGTCAGGAGAACAAACCAGCTGCAACTGTCAATGACCCAAATCACTGGTGTGCAGAGATGAGGACTCAGGAGAGCAAGGCTCTAACTCTAAGAGAGACCACCAGGGAAGAGAAGATCACAGCACACAGTCCTTGTCCAAAGCTTCACACTTATTGTGGATCCAGCACAGGGACTCCGTGATGAAGCACCAGAACAAAGAAAGCAGGGATACAGACAAAGCATCTCCTCAGCCGTGGGTTTTCAACAGAACAAAGTCATCTGAAAGCTCAAAAAAAAACCCCCAGGATCCCCAGAGCAGTAAGCAGAAATGTGCAATTCAAAACCACACAGACGTGAATCTTACTTTCAAAGGGCTTTATATTACAAAAAAATGTTAAGTCGCAACGAATGTGTAAAATCCATTCAATGAGGCTTGTTTCCAGTTTGCTAGGAAAGCTACTTTTCTTTATTCCCAGCCTACTGCTGAAAACGTGATTGCCAAAACAATGACACCTCGAGCTAGATTTTTGAAATCAAACTTGTTCCGCCAGATCCAGCACTCTGAACTTGTCCAGGTTGTAGAAACAAGCCTTCACCACTCTGCCTCCAAAATATCTTCCATTTAGATCCACAACAGCTGGAATTGAAACAAAGAGCAGATCAGCAAGCAGCAATTCAGTAAAATAAACATTTATTTAACTAAACAGCCTGACCAGTGGGACTGTTTAATTTCTCTACAGAAGTTTGAGGTTCACAGGACACAATTTAGGATCTTACCTTTGATGGCAGATTCAACCCGTTCAAACTCTAAAAATATTCTTACAGCTTCATCATCAGGGGCACCAGGGATCTGAAATAAAACAAAAACCCCAAACCACAAGTAATTAGAACAGTAACAAAAACATTGTTTTCAATTGCTGTTCTTCATAAAGGCAGTGAAAAGAATGAAATAAAAAGGTTCCAAAAGCACAATATTCAGAAATCCTTGCCTTGTTATTGTTGTTAGAAAGTTGTATCTTACAGATACAGAAAATCCAGAATTCCAACATAGCAAAGCACCCTAAGAGATCTTCCATGTATGCACCTTTAGGCAGTAACACACCACTCATGAGGGATGAGTACCCAGCTTGCTTTCAGAGCAGCCCAAAAGAGAGACACATCATCTCTTACCTCAAAGATGACACATTTCCCAACTTTGCCATATTTCTCACATTCCTCCTTAGTTTCAACTTCAAGATCTTCATCCACCTCCCCAGCACCGACCATGTTCTGAAAGTTAAAGAATCAACCCAACTCACTGGATGAAGTCTGTGCAGGTGATTGTGCAGACAAATCACAGATTGCTCTGTGAACTGTGACCATGGATGCTTTAAAAGCTTAAAGAGCTGCAGGAGACAGTTCCCTGTTCCTAAGACAAAGGAACTGTACAATTTAAAGCAGTGCTGATATTAAGTCACAGCTTGTACCCCAGGAAGTCACACAATTTCTCCAGAACACAAAACACCACGTGGGTGCAGGCCAAAACCATTTGAACTGTGCAGAGTCTTGTATCAAGAACAGAGATTTAAACATTTCAACACCAAGACACATTTCCCTTACTCCCAACTTACCCTCAGTAAGACCACTTTAGTTGGGCATTTCAGGATCTCAGTCAGGGGGTTGGAATCTGCCTTCTTCCCTGTTTCTGTTATGAAGAAAGAACAGTGAATCCCAGAATAATTTAAGAGTAAAGCTCAACTGGGGACTTTTATCAGAATCTTATTGATTGAACAATGGAATAAAAGCCACAAAATGTAATTTCATATTGGTGAGGAACAGTTATACACAACTTGTAGCTACCTGGAGTGACAGTGAGTAGAAAAATCAATTCCAGTGATGTGAATTAAACAAGAACACTGACAATGTACTGTTTCTTTGAGGGAAATAATTCATTTTTTCTTTGAGAGAGAAAATTCAGAATTGTATAATTGTAAATAATATAATTGTATCATAAGAATCAGGTCTCCTGACTTCCACCACTTGTGCTCAGGCAGAGGTGCTGTGCCAGTAGGCCTGGATGTTGTCTCTAGATCAGACAAGAGCAGGGAAATGAGAGCAATGTCTAGAGGATGTGACAGGGAGAAAGCCCTCAGAGGCAGAGCAGGATCAGCCCTGGAAGAGGTTTCCAAACACCAAAGGAGGACAACTGATGGAAGAAGGGGAGGATGAGCTAAAAAAAATGCACACAGGATCACTTCACAAAAAGATAAATTTCCACAAGAACAAATACGAGTCATTTTCCCAACTCCAGTGTTTTCAACAAGGACAGATGGTAAACAAAAACCCAGGAGCTTCAATTCTCCCAGACTTGGTGCAGGACACAATTACCTTTCTCTGTAGATTCGCCAACAATGATCTTGCCACCCCTCTTGCTCGTTTTCTCTACTGACAGTGCTGTGCTGAGCCCCTGTTCATGCTTGCCCAGCCCCTGGCCCTCTCTGAAACCATATTTCTGCATGATTTTGTGAGCTACTGTCCCCCTGCAAAGAGAAAAACCATCAGTTAGTAAAGATTTCAGCTCCACTGAAATTACTTGAAACATCAGTTTGGTGATATGTAGCAAATTTAAGATAAAGCTGGAAAAGAAACCTAGAGGAACTAACATGCCACCTGTTTTCTCAAGTAAGCTCTGTTGTTTGCCTTGTACAGGCCATAAACACTTTATGCTAAAGTGTGGCTTAAAAGCACAGCCTTGAATGCAACTACCTCAGCTGTGTCCCCCTCAATCCTATCAATCTTTTCTGCATCAATTTTTTCTGCATCCTGCCAGTTTGGTCTCTCGGAACTCAGACTAACCACATCCATGCAATAGGTTGTGTTCTTCTCTCCTAACAAATTACTTTAGCATTTGGTTTCCACCACCTTCCAATGCCTTTTCCCACAAAATGTGCAGAAGTCACTAATTTACCCCATGTTGGCAAGGAAGGAGTTGCTGGGTCCTGTGGGGGAACGAGGTCTCTCTGGCTCATCATACACTGGAGGAGGAATTGCTGCTTTGGAAGAAGGTGCCCGAGGTCTCGACTCCTCCTCATATGGGAATGATGCTACAGCTGGAGAAAACAGAGAGATTTGCTTTGTTTCAATAAAATTCTAACACACTATGAAAAAAGCTCTTCCATAAATCCAAATCAGAAGAATTTTTCTTTTGCATATGCTGTTTTAACATCCCCTCACTTCTTCTCTCTCTCTCTCTCTCTCTCTCAGAAACAACATCTGAGTTATCCTGGATTCCCCTCCTTGGATACAGATTTCCACAGCTCTACAATATATTTCTTAACCTCATATTAAGAGGCCACCTGCACTACAATGAGTTTATCCAGAGGACAAACTCCCATTCATCAGGAACAGAATTATGACAAAAGTGGATCAATGCACACAGCCTGAGGCTCAAGGACTGTAAAAATTCACTGCACATTTGCAGAGAAGGAAAACCAGTGTATGAAAAGAATGAATGGAACTCATCTCAATGACAATTTCTGAACTGCAACTCTTCCTGGGGATGGAGATAGATCTGGATATCTCAATCATATTAGTTAGATTATTAAATCACCTTCCACTGACAAGTCAAATAGCAAAATCTAAACAAAAAGCCTACAGAACACTAGAAAAAAATCACTTTTGAATGGACTTATGGACTTTGATCAGACTGACAATTTCAGAGTATTTTCTTCTACACTATCTCTTGTATCTTATCAAACAGAAGGTCAGATGTGAAGTCTGAGGATGTCACAAGAGGAAAACCAATTCCTATTTAAGCAGCATATGCAATGGACTATTGGATTTTTGCTACACCAATATTTTCTTGTTTTCTTCCAGCATGGATTTGAGCATCAAGTAAGAAGATATACAATGGTTTCTTTGTGGGACCAAGTCACATTTTAAAAGCTCTCCCCATAAAAATATTTCTGCCATTTCCAGCCTGTATTTACTTTTCCTTGACACCACACAATTCCTTTTATTTACTCAAAAAAAATCTCTTCCTGTTTTGAACATTTACAGACATGAAATGCTTTCACTGCCGTATCAATCACTTTGGGCTTTTTTATTTTTACATTTCAATCTTCTCATAAATAAAAGGAGGACTCCCAAAGGAAATTTTGTGTGCATAAGATCCTTTCTTCTTATTATTTTTTAAAGTAGACAAAATACTGCTAATTATTTTAAATTTTAATTTTAGAATATACAACAGGCATGGGAAAATAAAAAGGGAATGGTTTTGTTCCTACAGCAGGATGATGCCACCTCGTGGACAACTGAGATCCTCACATCGCTTTCCCTGACTGAAGGAAATACCAGCACACACAACTATCTTCAGCTAAATTGTATCCCTGAAAAACGTACAAAATTCTGTCTCTAGTCCATAACTCCTTCAGAAAGGATTCACTAAGTACTAAACAAAGAGCAATGGAAAAATTCCCCCTCCACACTACCCAGAGAAACCCGTCTGTGACATTTCCTCTTTCTCATCACAAGTGAGTAGCTGCACATGCTTGTAAGAGCCCAGTTTGCCAAACCACTTGTCCAGCAATACAGAAAGAATTCTTCAGCACAGAGATGTGAATGAAGCACAGCAGCATCACAGGTCCTCCACTGCTTCCCCCCATGAACAAAGAACTTGTTCATGTCCTGCTGCAACAAAGAATCCAATGGGAAAGGCAGGAGGACTTAAATGAACAGAAAATTGAGTGAGAAATAAACAATACTGCTGGGTTTAGAGAAGAGGATGTTGGAGTACTCACGTTCTTTGTCCTTCTCAACCAGAGAAGTGGGTGGTGCAATGGCAGCTCCTCCCATACCTGTGAGCAAAATGGAACACAACAAATTTGGAGGATATCACAACAGACCTGAATTATCTACTGGAACTTTGCTGTTGAGAGAGAATAACACTTTTTTTTTTTTTTTTTTTTTTTAATGCAAAGACATATTTCTGATCCCCATGACCTGAAAAGCTGAAAAGTAACAAATGTAGGAATCAAAAGCTGCAATAGTGAAAACTCGACAGTGGTTCTCACAGCCTGATTTTATATCATGTCTCACCCCCTCCCTGGAATCTACACCATGCAGGAACTTAGAACAGGTATTTACAAACTAAGGTAAATAGAAGTATTTCCACAAATAGTTTGACTGCCATCTGTCCCCATGGAAAAACGCCAGTCTTCTGCATTATGCTATGTTGTAATAAAATGTCAGACTTATTCTAAAGGCTCAGAATTAACAGTTTACTCATGGGAGGACAGAGAAATACAGAATCCATGAAACAGGACTGTGAATCCCCCTTTTTCTCCTCTTTCTGCACCAAAACCATAAGCAGTGCCCTTACTTCTTTTCCGTCTCTCCCTTTCATAATCTTCATCTTCATCAGAATCAGGATCTGGTCTTCTTGAAAACCCACTGGCTTCATGTCTGTCTTTACGCCTTCTGGGAGACACAGCAAGTTAGGATGAGAAACCATGGAAGTTAACTCTTTGCTTTAATTTGTGATCCCACCTTTGCAGGGTGAATTATTCTGCTCCATCCAATTGCCATTTAATATGTTTCCCATGAAGGTGTAAGTAAACACCTTCACCATTTGTTTCTATCCTCATGGGGCATTTTTGATAAAACATAATATGGATCCAAACCAATATAATTTTTCACTTTGAAGTCAGCCAAGAAGAATGTATGGAAAGGAAGAAGCACCTGGAAAAATCTTGTCCAAACAAACCACAGTGACTGAATGACTACAGTGGAACAAGTGTTGGATGGCACAGAGAGTAAGGAAATACACATTAATTAATCACCCTGCTTTGGACAGAATCCCTTTTACATTTCCCATCACAGGCTATACAGAGTAATATAACTTACACAATAAAAATATATCCCCATGCTTAAATATCAGATTGTTGAGAAGCTTGCTTGGCAATTAAAATAACATTCAGGCATAATTTTTAACATGAAGTAAGGAACCCTTCAAGATTTGTTTGCACTTCAACTGTTACCTAATGTGATCACGAAATTACTCCTTTTAATACTTTACAACAAAAAGGAAAAGCACTTTTCCTGAAAAGTTGAGAGCACAACCTGGTGCATAAACCAGACCTCATTCCTAGCACACCCATCAAAAAACAGCTCCACTTCAGAGATTTCTGAATCTCTCATTGTGAATTCCAAACAAATATACAGCCTGTTATCCCAAAGCACACATCTGATGCAGATTTGGCTGAGTTTGTTTCCCCAGTTCAAAACCAAAATGTATTATGCATTTTTCACTTCTTTTCTCTAATGTTTATATATATAAAGACTCTTAGCCCACACACAAGTACAAACTGGAAATGACATTCCCAGATTCCTGAGGTTTTGCATGCCAGTAGGACAGAGCCTCAGGCACTCCTTCTCCATCCAAACAATGTAACCAAGAGAAGACAGAGAAGTTCTAATGACTAGAAATATTAATTTCCACAATCTAAACATGGCAGCAGAACTGTAATTCCAGACTTCAGATGATTCATACTGTGATGAAGATGGTTTATTCACTTCACTTAAAATGAGCAAATGTAATCTTCTGCCTGGCTGGCAGGCATTTTACCACTTACAACAATCAAATACTGAATCTGCATTCAACTTCCTTAACACAATTACAGAGATCTCTTACTTCAGGGAAAGGGTATTAAATATAGGTAGTATTTTCTTTTGTCCAGAGACAATAGAGTAATAAACATGTAATTACATTACTTAAATTGACTGCAGAGTATTAAAAAGCAAATGCCTCTCAAAGGCTGTGCTAGCTACATTTAAAATTCAATGCATTCTGGGATCAGTTTGTAGTTTTTAGAAGCAGAAATGATGGTTCATCACTGAGTGTTGAAAAGGTTTTACTGCAGTCAGGTGACACTGACATCAAATACTCTAAAATACCTGCAAGATCAAAGTCTGATAATGATGCATGAATTACCCAAGTATTGCTGCTACTATTGAAACAAAGCAAATTCAGAATAATTTTAACAGGGGTCTTTCTGCCAAAAAGGCTGCAAACCTGGTAATTCTTATAATTTTTGCACTGTTAGGTGATTTTTACCAAGAGCATTAAAACATATTACTTAAAACATTGCTTGTTTCTACAAGCACACAGTATTCACAAAATCTCTAAGGATTTCCCTGAAAGTGGAGAGATAAAATCAAACAGGTTGACATTTCTATTCTTTAAATCAGAGTCAATATGTCAAGAATTTAAACAAAACACTTACTTTTCTCTTTCTTCAATCTCCTTTTGCCTCTCCAGCTCCCGCTGCCGCTGTCGCTCCTCTCTCTGACGTTTCACCACCTTTTCGTAGTCATTTGGGAACATGGGATCATACTCATCTGCCAGGGGAATCAACACATCTCCTGCAGAAAAACCACTAGGGACAGGATCCTGAAAAAAAATGAAAAAGGAGCTTTTTCAGCTGAGGTCTGGAAAAAAACATCCAGTTTGAAAGCAAAAATGTAATATCTCCAGTTCCTGACTTCTGTAATGTCAGGTAATATTTTAATCCCACTGGGAGCTAGAAGAAATCTTGGCTTTACTTAAAACTAACATTTCATCCAGTCTCTCATTACAGCAAATTTTCCCATGAAGAAAGAACCACCCCCTCCTCCCCTTGCCAAATGCAAAGCAGCAGCAAATCAGCACGGACAAGAATTTTCAAACCCCATTAATTCACTATTAGAAGTTTTATGGCATCTTGCTGCTGCAACCATCTGCCAGGGTCCTCCCACACAACCTCATCAGGCTTTTTATCAGCTGCTATTAATATAATACCAACAGAGGCACACACACTGTTCTTCTCTAATCTGAAAGAACTATTTCAGAATTTTTCTTTGAAAAAGCTTCAGGGAAAAAGTTTCTCTTGATTCCTAACCATGAGAAATCCACTTACAAGGTTAGGTGGCTTTTATTTTTCAGCTGATTGTTATACAGGTCCAGTTCCAACATTGGTGCAACCACAATTATAGTCATTATTTAGCTGCTCAAATTGCAGCCTTGCCAAATAGTTTGAAGCTGTCCAGGAGAAATATTCTAAGAATACTGTTTTATAACTGCACATTAACTGTGGTAATTCCACACTGTATCACATGGAAGTCTGTATGAAGTTGAAATGTTCATTCATTAAACAACTCTCAGCAGAGGAAAACATTCTCAGAAAATAATCACTTTTTTGACCACCAGAAAACATTCAATTTCCAACACTTTTTTTGACAGGTGGACCTTGTAGCTGCCCTGCTCTTACCTTTAGCCCAGCTGCTACATGAGGGGGTGTGTCCACGATCTGTCTCTCATCAGAGGAGCTGCCTCGCTTCAGGTCAATCACTGGAGCAAGGACTGTGGTTTGTTTTGTTCTTTGACTCTGCAAAAATCACCAAAACACAAAATGTCTAAGAAAGATAAGACAGTTTTCCAAAAATCAGCTTGCTTGATATACTTTGCAGTGGTAGGTGAATGGTCCTAGGTTTTGACTGGGACCAGAAACACACATTAAAAATTCATACAATCTCTTCAGGTGAGTTTGAATTGAGTTAGTTTTTAAGAAGCTCAGATTTATTCTGAAGATCTACTGTTCTTCTCATTTATCATCAGGTAAAATATTTTAATCTATTCTGAACTCTTGAGTATTCTAATCCTATCCTATCCTATTCTTCTGTTAGGCTATGGATACACTGCACATCAGTTACAAGGACAAAGAATATATATAGACTGCTATATAATATAGCAGTCAGTAAGTTTCATTCATGCATTTTGTGCCAATTATCAACTAAATCCTGCCCCAAACTTCAGCAGCATAAATCAGGAGTAATTCCAGTGAAAAAATGTTGTGCCTATTTAAGTATTTGGAAGCAGTGCTACTGTTTCTTTTTTAATTTAGTAATCTCACAACAAACCTACACACCTCAAAGAGCACGCATATCCTGCCTGAACCAAAATATCAACATTGCTCAAAGAAAAAAGGTGAAATTAAAAGAAGCAGCAATAAAAAGAGGAAATGGCTCTGTCACAGTTTAAGATCTAGGAATTAGCTTGCACTCCTTCCCTTTCACCTAAACTGGAAAAATCCCAGGAAAATTACCCCAAATTGGTATTCTGAGATCACAAACACAATGCACTGAACACATAAGAAGTTTGAATAGCAGGAAGCAAAACCACAAAAGGACAGTACCTTTGCTTGTGTGAGAGCTGCTTTCTTCACCTGCAACTGAGACTGCAACAGTTTGAAATTCTTGGACCAGCCTTCTGTTTTGGAATCGCTGGTCTCAACTCCCAAGTCATCGTAAAGTGACATTTTCCCTTCAATTTAAAACTGAAAGACAAAAGAAAAAAGAAGAAACTCCAGATGACTCCAGCAAACCTATTTCCAGGTTATTTGCTAATAGTTTGCATATATGGGTACACCATATTTTATTTTACTTTTTCTAAAGCCAGTGAAAATTGACCTTTTTCTGAGTAGTGGCAAATACACATAACTTGAGCAAAGCTGTATAAAAGTAACAGTTTGAAAGGTAATGAAAATTGTTCAATAATTAATTTAATCCCACAGTGGAATATGAACCATTGGGGCTCAACAAAATGGAGTTTACTGCAAGAAAAAGCAGAAGATTTTGGGAATTATTGAACATCTGGGTAAAGGGGGATGAAACACGGGGGAATTATAAAGGCACAAAAGCACAGGATGGGAACAGGGCATTGTAGGAATTCCTAGCTGCCACAGGGGAGTGGGATTTAGGCATCAGGAGTGCTGCTATCCCAGGTGAGACAGGATGCACTGGGGGGAATCACAGAATCAATCGGCTTGGAAAAGACATCTGAGATCATCAAATCCAGCCTATGACCAATCACCACCCTGTCAACCTGACCACGGCACTGAGTGCCACATCCAGTCTTTCCTTGGACAGCTCCAGGGATGGGGACTTCACCACCTTCCCGGGCAGCCCATTCCAATGCTTAATCATCCTTTCTGCTACGAAATTCTTTCTGATGTCCAGCTTGAGCCTCCCCTGGTACAGCTCGATGCCCTTTCCTATTATCCGACTGCTTTTTACCGGTGAGCAGAGCCCGACCCCCACCCGGCTGCACCCTCCTGTCAGGCAGCTGTGGAGAGCCAGATCTCCCCTGAGCCTCCTTTTCTCCAGCCACTCCTCATCAGATTTGTGCTGCAGCCCCTTCCCCAGCTCCGCTGCCCTTCTCTAGACAATGTATGGACGTAAAGACGAATGCAGGACGGGCGCTGTCACCGCGGGGAAGGGACAAGGCAGCGAGGCACAGGGGCTGTCCCCACGATAAAAGGGTAAAAAGAAAGGTGCGCTGCTATCCGCCGCTCTGGGGACAGAGGGGGCGAAGCAGGCCCTGACCCCCCCCACCTTCCACACAGGCCAAGACCCCTCCGAGGAGCCGCTGAGCGCGGGATACCCGTCCCGCCTTGCCCTCCCCTGTCTCCTCACACCCCGCAGAGCCCTGAGCCGCCTCCCCTCACAGCCGGGCCGTGGCCAGGCCCGGAACCGCCGCTCACCCGTCCCGGCGCCGCCGCCGCCATGAGCCGGCGCTGAGCACGCCGGGAGCAGCCGCGCCTGCGCACTGCGCCCCGCGCCGCCGCAGCGCCAGCGCCCCCCGGCGGCGGGAGGAGGGAGCGGCACCGCCGCCATTGCTGTCCCTCACGGGCACAGCGGTGTGGACAGCAGGGACTGGGAGCGCGGCGCGGCGCCGGGAGGGGCGGAAAGGGATCCCCGAAGGGACGGAGGAGGTTGGAATGCTGCCCCCGCCTCAGCTGCCCTCCCAGTCGCAGAGAAGCTGCCTACCCAAAGAATAAGAAGCCCGGGTTCCTTTGGGTTTTCGCAGCGCACGCCGAGTTAATCTGCGCTCTGAGCTTTTGTGGAATCACAGAATCACAGAGAGCGACCAAAGGAGGCCACGGGGATAGGGAAGGGTCTGGAGGGGAAGCCCTGAGGAGCGGCTGAGGGCATTTGGGCTTTCAGCTGGAGAAGAGGAGGCTGAGGGGACCTCACTGGGGTTTTCAGCATTGTCCCGAGGGCAGGAGGGCTGGCAGTGATCCCTGTGGTGATCAGTGACAGGAACAGAGGACAGGACTCTATTTATGCCCAGCGCTATTTTCCCTGTGTGTTCTCTCACAAATTTCTATACTGTGTTTCTGACTCAAGAGCTCTGTGGTAGCTTATTGAATGAGTAACATTTGTCCACAGGCATTCAGCATTTCCAGTTACTTACCGATGGCGCCTGAGATTTTGGAGAAAGAAATGGAGACAATGATATGAGACTCTGAGAAAGTTAGGATGAGTTGGTTTCTCATCAAGTGTATTTTGAACATCTTTCTACTATTCCAGTAAGTTTGCTGCCATTTTACTGTGTCATCGCTGCTACTAATGCTGGGGTTTCTGGCTAATTGTTATTGCAAAGTATTTGGCTATTAGAAGGACTTACTGCATTATGTCATTTGGGCTGAAAGTGGACTGTTTCGGTCTGCAGAAATAATTTGTCTTTTCCAAAGCAAACCTTAGAATTCCATGTCTGTCTGAGCCTGGATTTTACCCAACCATACCAATTTCCCACCCCAATATCTTGCAGTAATTATTCAATATCTTCTTTTTGACAGTGGCAAAATGGATTTTTTTACTTACACCGAGGCAGTGTATCTCCAGCTCATACCAAGCATGTGAAACAGTTGAGCTTTCTAAGAATTATGGCCACTTGCACCACATGATGAAGCAAATAAACATGCAAGAGTGTCTGCAATGCCAAGCACAACCTCCAGCCCTGAAGCAGATAGATTTGGCACCTCAACCTCAAAATATTACAAGCACTATCTCTGTATTAATCAGAAAGTCTTTATCTCCAGCATGGCTTCCGGCTATGCTAATGTGCAGTTTATTTCCCCATGGTTAGCTGAAAAAATAAATAAAATAAAGCTACTACTTCCCTTCCTACTTATGCTGCTTTCTAGTAACCCAATCTTTCTAAACATGTTTACACATATCTCTGTTTTCATAATAACAGTGAAAGCTTAAGTATAGGAAGAAATTATCTTCACTTTATTTATAGAGGATCTCCCAAGTATCTTCCTGTGGTTTCTTGCCTTAGCAATGTCTGCATTTTTTAAAGGAAGGATTGATATCATTTACATATCTGTAACCTCATGGAAGAAAAAAAATTCGTCAAGGCACTAATTTCACAGTGTCAAAATCCAACTGAGAAAAGAACTGGTATGCTATGTTAAAAGAAGGAATCAAATAATTAATTGCATCAAAAGGTACTGAGAGAAACCACTGTGGATTGAAATGTTACAGAGCAATATCACAGCATGACAGTCACTGGGAGAAACTAAAAGGAGATTAGAGTCTGCAAAGGTGGAGAACATGATAGCAACAGGAGATTTCAATTCCTTCTCAGAACAAGTCATAACAGAGAGGGTAAAGGCTAAATTATCAGACCTGTAAATAACCAGCTATAAAAGCCATGAATCAGATAACTCACAAGGAGAGAAGCAGCTCTTGGTTAACTCTGGAAAGTGCATTAGGCACAGATCAAAACTGATCCATCACTGTAATAATAGCCACAGTGTGTTTGTACACAGCCATTTAGGAGCAAAGGAACCAACAAAATCCTTCTCATTAAATTCAGGGAGGCTGCAGGCAGATAGAGAAACCTCGCCCTGCCGCCAAGTCTGGAGGTCTCAGACAGGAAATAGAGGAGAAATTGGTGAGGTCATCCCCAACACTACACATCTTGAAATTGGGTAATTGTGGCTGAAATCTCCTTTTCAGCTACATCTGCAAAGGTGGGGGAGCACTCACCTGCTCTGTGCCTTCAACAGACTCTTAAAGTTGTTGGTCTGATCTTCCAGCTCTTTTCATTTTTTTCCATTCAGATTTCAAACCTTTCCATTTTGGTGCTTTTCCTTTTGAATCCTAATGATTTCCATGTCTTTCTTATCTCATGTGGCTCTGTCTGTACTTTTTCTTGCAGCTCTTTTCTCCCAACTTTACAATTTTCTCATCATTTTGAGATGAATTTGCTGCAGCTGCGTCTCCTGAATGCTTGGGAGAGTAGCTGAGGGAGATTATGGAGATGGGATTGACTACATGCAGGATCAAAAAGCTATGAATAAACAAATTTTCCCACTGTAAGAAGAGCCTCCACCCTTGATTGGGACCTCTCATTGTACCAACAGGCCACCTGGAAAAGGTGAACAGCCAAGGTGATGAAATTTGCTGCAAATCCCAATTTATTCAGAGTAATCAGCCAAAAGCTGAAAGCAAGAAGTTGCAGAAGGATGGCATGGCACTGGCTGGGTGATGAGATGGCAGATGGGACCCAGTGTTAATGAATGCAAAGCAATGCACACAAGATAAAATAGCACTAACAAAACACACACAGTGGCTGCTCTAAATCAGCTGCTTCCATTAAGGAAAGAGATGCTGTATTCATTGTGGATAATTTTCCAGAAATGCCTACTTAGTGCTATGAAGGAAGTGGGAAAGTAAACAGGCTGCTGGGAAGCATTAAAATTTTAAAAAAGGAGGAAATATCCTCATAAATCTAGCATGCATATGCACCTTTCAGTGGCCACCTGCACTCCTGGGCATCTCATCCTCTCCAAGAAGCAGCAGTGCAACACAAAAACTTAAAGAAAACAAATGTGTTGGGTGAAAAGAGGCAGCTGAAGGGGACCATGAAAGCATCAAGCACTCAAAATGATCCAGAAAAGGTAAATAGGGAATTCTCATTTTTCTCCCTGATGGTGATTTCTAAGAATGTGTAAAGTAAAGCAGTGCTGGGGGAAAAAAAGCAGCCTATAAATATTTCATTTATGTCTCATTTCCCTAAAGCATTGATAGGAGTTTTTGGTGGATGTGGATCATTTGTACTACGTTACAGATCTCCTCTGGGACTGAGGGTTGCTAATATGCCAAAATGGCATTAGAGGGCAGTGCATGGCAACCTAACTGGAGTTTTTTGGGGTGACAGTCATGGCTGTGGGAAACCACCCTTCAGAACCTCTGAGGATCAGGAGAATGGAGCAGCTTCCACTCACACAGGTGGGAAATGGTGGGGACTGCCACGTGGCCCAAAAACAAAACACAAGGGCTGATCAGAGCAGAGTCAGCCTGGTGAAAAAGTAGTTAAATTCCATTAAATAGTGATTTCCAGCCAATGGTGGAGATCCCAAGCAGAGAACCAACCCTGCTTACACATCACTTTTGTGGTAGCTCTGGCAGGACCCTCAAACCTTTCTGGATTTGATTTTCTTTATTTTCTTTCCCCAGAAAATACTTCCTTGCTTATCACTGTTGTCTTCCCAATGATCTTCAGCATTGCCCACGTGGCAAAATGAAATATGAAGAGGAAAGTGCCAGGGGAAAACTCATCCTGGCTTAGGGAGATTGGCTTAGGTTTGTTGGCTTGGAAAAAAAACCCAAAAACTTCAAGGAGAGGCAAGCTGAAGGAATTGAAAATTATTAGAAAGGCATTTGAAATATTCTTTCTTCTGCTGAGAGAACAGCTGAAAATGTGACTGTGAAAGCAGTGAAGGAAAGAGTGCCTTTTTGCCATATATGGAATAACCCAATCCCCCAGAAAATTGTGGGGGTTTTTCACCTACTTTTTACTTGCTTCACATTTTCACCTAGTTTCATACTTTGGCTGAGTTCCATAACTAAAATGAGTAAGAAATGTCTCAGAACAGAAACATTTCATCACAGATGAAGTTTCAACACACATACTTCAATATTTTTGGTGACAACTGAAGAAAACTCCATTGCTTCTGACACTGGACAGAAAGTGTTTTTGTTTGGCCAGCCATGGGAAAAAAAAACCATGGTTTAAATGAGGAAATGACCATTTTGTCCTACCACCACTGTCTCAAGCTTGTTTGAAGAAGTGAGAAAATGTCAAAAACATAACAGTGAAAATATTACACATGACTAGACTCAGTACAGATGGAATGTCTGCCATCACTGAGGGGAAAAAAAGGGTTGTGCTGCTCTGCTAGAGGAAGGATTTGGATAAGAAATTTTTCAGAACTCCCCTATGTTAGCCATGAAGTGGGTCTCTGTGCCAAAAATGCAGGTTTCTTACATGCTGAAAATACCACTGCCTCCGAAATTGGAGGGATTTCAGGAGGTTGTCTTTTCAGAATTCTGGAAGATCCTGAGCTAAAAGGGACCTGCAAAGATCTGGGTTGAGAACCTTTGCTGGGAGTTGGACTCGATGTGTCTAACATCGAGTGGATCCCTGTGTGTCCCTTCCAGCTTAAAATACTCTGTGATTTTATGAAGATGAGGGGGATGGGGGGAGTTAAACCTCCATTACATTGGTCACCAGTTTTAAAACTAATAACTTTGAGAAAGATACTGGAAGCCAAGGCAAACAGTGAGGGAGGGTTTGGAAGAGGAGAAAATCAGCTTTAAAAACATCTGAATGCAAGCTCTATCCAAATTTACAGGTACACTTTTTGGACTGAAATAAAACCCTGGATATGAGATTAAATTCTAAGAACTGTGGGTTGTTACTGAGCAGAGCAACATCGCTCTGGAAATGCCTCTGCTCTGATGATTCACCGAGAGGTGAGGTTACCCTTCCGCTTGCTCAAGATTTGTATCAAGTTCTCATGAACAACTGTTTTCAGTCCGAAACAGCTGAGTCCAAGAACTTGAAGTTCAAGGAGAATTCTCTGATGTCCTGTCATGGTGGCTGTCACAATGTTCTTGGCATAAACAGAATTATTTGGTGCTAAAAGCACATTGATGGGCACTAAGATGTTGATGGATAGTAACAGGTTGCCCAGAGAGGTTTTGTGGTCTCCATCCTTGGAGGTTTGCAAGCTGTAACAGAGTAAATCCAGGTGGGATCTCATAACCAGCTTTATGTTTCCAATCTGAATTATTTGATGAGTCTGTGATTATTTCTATGGCTTTGTTACTTGCTGTACTTCTCCAGTGAGATGAAGGAGAAGATATAGCATCCAGACTTGCTTTGGGTTTACTCTCTAAGTGATCTGACCACTGGGAAAATGTCAAACGGAGTTCTCCTGCTCCATTAGGGATTGCCAGCTTTTAAACAGAAATTCAGCTAATTTTCCACACATACAGACTTTTGTGCAGGGAGATGGTCTTGTCTGTCTTTTTTTATGCATTTCTTCCCATGTGGGTCATGCGCAGCATACTGGGCCCTGAAGTATGTCCAGCGGCATTGATATTCCAGGTGAATTTTTGAAGCTAAGACAGATGTTCAGAATCTGTTGAATGAAGGAATGCTGGTTTAGGGTAGTCCTAGAGAACTTACACATTTACCCTTCAAGTTTGTCTCTGCCACAGAGGTGCTTTATGCAAACAGAGACAGGAATACCAGAATATCCTCATCCTTGACCAGTCTGGTCTGAGTGATATGACTCTGGTTTAGGTTCAGAACTTCCTCAAGCCCCAGGCAGCATTTTCCAGCTGTTTAGAAGTTACACTTCCCCTCTCACAGGAGGACAATGTATATTGCATATATGGACTCAGGGGTGTTGTTTTATACAATTATAATCTAATTAATCTCATCCAGTTTTAGCTTTCTAAAACTGAGATGGCCAATTTGTTTTCAAGTATGGGCTGCAGCCAGGTGGTGAATCATCTCTAGAACACAATCCATGGAACAACACTTTCCTAATTTAGTGGGACACTTTCTATTTTCCACTTTATATCCTAGGACTTATCTTTATTTAAAGTTTTCATTTTATTAAAAAGGAAATAATTGTGAGCCTTGAAGCTCCTGGTAATTCTACAACTCACAAGACGCTGCTGGAGCAAGAAACATAGACTTGTGTGTTTATTCAGAATATGGATCTCACACAGGACAGAAAAAATGTTATAAAACAACCTAATGACTGGAAGTTAAACCGAGATTAAGAATAAATGCTGATTATTCTGCGTTTGTCTAAGCAGGATTTCTTGCCTCTTCCTTCCGAGACATTACCCTGATTATTGAAGAGGGCCTGATGCTGAACTACACTGATGGGTACTGTAGCCCATCCTGTCAACTCTTGTTTCTTAAAAAAAAAAAAAAAAAGCAGAGATAGAGTCTTCTAAAGTCCTTAATCATCTGATCCCACCATGGATCAGATCACTGTATTAAGAAAGGCAAATTTGAAAATTGAACACTGAGCTTTCACCTTTTTCAACCCGACAAGGTTCACCATGTGTCTTGTTTTTCCTTCTACACTCACTCCTGTACCTTAACCATAAATGAGCAATGGCCAGGTATGAGCATTGTCCATTCTTCTGTTCCTGAAAAACAAGGTATAAAAAAAACCCACCCCAAACCTACTCTTCAGGTAAACATCATTATCTCCACCATCAGACCAGACCACATGTGCGTAAAAGGATGTGTTATCAAAAATATCTGTAATGGTGACCTTAAAAAAGTACAAGAAGTGCTAATGAATTTCTTGTTATTTTAGAAAGGGACTTTCTTCTCCGTTGGTGCAGAGAGCTTCCTGAAGCAAAAACAAATGAAGCTTTTCTCTCTTTCTTTTTAAATGTAAGGTAGAAACATTTTGACTAAGCTTCTGCTCTGTTGTTTTCTAGTTATTCAGAATTAGGAGGAGATCTTTTTAATTATCCTTCAGCCTGGAAAAGAGAAGGATCTGTGGAGAACTTAGGACACCTTACACTACCTCAGCAGTCTCCAAGAGAGCTGGAGATGGACTTTGGACAAGGGCATGGAGTGACAGGACAAGGGGGAACGGCTTTAAAGTGAAAGAGAGCAGGGTTATATTGCATATTGGGAAGAAATTCTTTACTGTGAAAGTAGTGAGCTCTGGCACAGGCTGCCCAGAGAAGCTGTGGCTGCCCCATCACTGGAAGTGTTCCAGGCCAGGTTGGATGGGGTTTGGAGCAGCCTGATCTAGTGGAAGATGTCTCTGCCAATGGCAGGGGGGTAGAATGAGATGATATTGAAGGTCCCTCCAAACCAAAATGATTCTGTGATTCTGAGACAAAGTCCTGTTTTAGCTCAAAGACTGCACATGGCATCAAGTAGGAGAACACAGAGACATCTCTGCAGTTAAAATGAAGGTTTTTATCAATGATTTATTGTAATCAAGAGTTTTCACAAGTTGGGCAAGTAGAAAGGCAAGGACGTGACTTCCCCAATCCACATTTGGAGTAAGTGGAGGAGCCAAAATTAGGACGAGATTCCCTTAGCTGTCTCCTCTGGGCTCCTCCTTCTGATGCTTGTTGCTTTTGGCAGCAGGTCCTTCTCATGAAGCTCTCCCTCTCATATCCCTTCTGTTTTCAGTTTACATTTGTCATTTATGATTTCTCATTTCAAAGCTCTGCACTGGAGCTGGGTGTTGCTGGGATGGAGCATTCCAAGGGCAGAGCCAGGCTGTGCCGCCATGGGGAGCTAACAGCAATGCTTGTGACAATCAGTCAGTGCCAGCAGCTCTGCTCAGACAATATCACTTTTTGGTGAGCAGGAGAAGCTGAGGTTTGGCTGTGCATGGACATTTGGGATGCCACAGCAACCAGGATGCAAACCCAGTTGCATTAAAATGGGTGCAGTTAATGTCTTTGTGCAAATATTTAATTTTGAATTTTCTTGATCGCACTAAAGAGAGATGATACAGATATAATCATCTTGGTGGGTACTCTTTAAATACTGAACAGCCAAGCGGGTAGATACTACTATTCTATTATAATTTATTTTTTCATATTATCTTTTATCTGTCCTTTTATAGCCTCTGAACTTCACATATCTGGCACAGCATCTGGAGTACTTTCCACTTCTAAATGACCTGACAAAACACTCCAAACTGAGGAGGCTCAGTGTCTGACTTTTATTAGTCATATCACATATTTCAGGTTTTCCATTTGCTCACCATGAAAATGACTAATGAGATGTTTTTTTGAGTGCTACTCTTTGTATCATGCAGGTGACAGATATAATGAAGGTGGTCATGAGGGCATCTGAGCGAGGGGCAGTCTGGCTGATGGGAAGTAAATCAGCCCTGGAAATTGTCCTCTCTTTGTTCCTTCAACACAAGTGACATCAGCCTCTGTGTGACATGAGGCCATGTGAGCCCCTCTACCCAAAATATTCTCACTTTCAGAGATTTATTTAATAATTCACTATATTAAAATTAAGATGTTGTTGCAAGTCAAACATGAGGAAATGTTGATCTCTGGTAATTAGAAATAAAGAAATGTAGGCATTGGAACAATTCACCTTAGAAAAGAGCCTAAACTTATAAGATTGTTTAATGTTTTCTTCAGAGGCATTGTCCTGTAGGGCTGTCTTTGGTTATCAACATGCAGTGATCAAAATAGATAGGACTTCAGGAGGCCTGAAGTGTGATAATCAGAGGTATCAGTAGAGAAGAGGGTGCGTGTATGACTGGAAGAGATAAAACATCCCACATGTTGGTTTTTTATCTGATTTCCTACCTGCAGTGTCACCATACCATTTCAAAATACAAGATCATCCCACACATGATGGAATTCTGCGGAATAAGGTGGTCTCCAGCAAATTTTCACATCTTGTGCAGTTGGTAAATACAATCAGATTCAAAGACAATTGCACTCACTGTCTAAGCTCAGCATTTTGGGGTGAGGACTCTTTTTTTCAGCACTGAGTGCTCTTGAGTTACAATGAGCTTTGTTCTAATCTCTGGGAGAAAGTTTGAGGCCATTTGCCCCACATGAATGATTCCTCTAAAACCTCCAAAGCCAATCACCAGGCAGTTCCCTCAGCTGAGTGGATGCAGGTGATGAAATAAGGTCTGGCTGTAAAGTGTGGACAGTTTAATTCCTTAGGGTCAGAGGAGAATTTCCTCAGGGTAAATGAACTTATGTTGAACAGTCTGATAAATAGCTCCTGTTTTCTTGGAAGAACAGCTACAGGGCATGAAATATGAACTGCTTTATGGAAATAACTCCTGCATTTCATTAGCATGTTTTACAGTCAGCTCGATCCCATCTAGGTCACCTTTCTCTTTCCTTCTCCTCTCAAGCACCAGAGAGGCACTGACCATCAGAGTCCCTGAACAGAACAAGTGTTAGAACTGGTGTGGACATCTTGGACCTTTCCATACTACATAGTTTCCAGCTGCAGTCCATTGCTTTCACCTTTAATTGCATTACCCTTCAAGAGCAAAGTTGTCCAGAGTTCAGCCCCACACCTACTGGCCTCCAGCATTCTGCGCACAAGAGTCAGGGAGATGGCAGGGTTTGTGACAGGGCTGGGATCCAGGACATTTGACAAATTTCTAGCTCATCTGATGGAAGAGATTAAACCTGGAGGTAGGGAGGTTGTTTTTGTCAAGGTCTCTAAGCACTGGAAGGCTGTTGTGGACACCAAGGCAATGCTTGGGGCTAATCATAGCAGTTTGTGGCAGTTGAATGCCAGATGGGAGGTTTGGTGAGTATCCTCAAACCAAATGGGACATTTGCAGCATTTGGGTGTTCATAGCCAGTGCAGAGAAGCAGCCCCTTCACTGTGGAGCTCATTTGACCCCAATGCAAACATCAAAAATAGGTCATCTCAGCTGTTTCTTCTCCTCCTTTCACCGCGACAGCAGACGGGTGACTAACTCAAAAGTCTGTGTCGACACCAATATCTCATATTGACTGAGAAATGGTGAAACCCACCTTGTTGATCCAAAATTCTTTTCTCATCTTGTCTCAGCAGTCATGCGGTCTCAGGAGAAAGATGTGGAGTGCTCTGAAATCCTCTGTAGGCCTGTCAAGTTACTCAGAGCTTTACCTCAAACATCTATCAACAACTCATGGTCAGGGAAACCTTAGAGCAGGACTCCAGTTTCCAAAGGACGTCTGCAAGAAAGCTGGAGAGGGACTTTTCACAAGGGCATGGAGGGTTAGGACAAGAGGAAATGGCCTTAAGCCAAAGGAGGGTAGAGTTGGATTAGATATTAAGAAGAATTTCTTTACTGTGAAGGTGGTGAGGCCCCAGAACATGTTTTCCAGAGAGTCTGTTGGCTCCCCATCCCTGGAAGTGTTCAAGGCCAGGTTGGAGCAGCCTGGTCTACTGGAAGGTGTCCTTTCCCATAGCAGAGGGGCTGAAACTGGATGATCTTTAAAGTCCCTTCCAACCCAAACCATTCTGGGACTCTGTAATTGTATGATTTTCTAAACCCAAGATCTCCATTGCAACCCCATCCTTCTCCACTGTATAAAGAGTGCTCAGTCAATGAAAATGGTGTTAGGTTAACTGTAATGGGCCATGGAGATCTGACCCAATGGAAAGGGTATCCACCAGTGAGCTATTTATTTAATATCTCGCCCATAATTTTCTGTCTTCGCATGTCCAGCTCTGCTGAACATCAGTTCTCCCTCATTAATGCTTCATTGTCCCATTTTAGTTTGCCTCATCTACAATCACTTCAAGACTGGTGTCACTCCAGTGTTTGAGAACCACTGAATGTCCATTAGAAAAATGTCCTACAGGGAAAATCCTAGAGCAACCACAGGAAATCATGATTTCAAAATTCAGTCCCAAATCATCAGGTCTGACTTTTGTAACAAATCTTAGTCTGAGTTACTCTGGCAATAATTGGAAGGATTGCATTTGATTCTGTAAGAAGAGGATTTGAGACTCATCAAAAAGATGTTGGACAGAGTCCTGAGCCTCATTGGAAGCAAAGAAACAAGGCATGAACTCTTATTCTGCACTGAATAAAAGGGTCAGCTTTAACAATTTCTTCTCAAGAGGGAAAATCTCCTATTATTTTCTGTTTCTTTAGCCTGGCTGAAGCAAAATGCATCCTGAGCTTTCTACTCAGTTTTCTTTTTCTCACTCTGTACTTGCTTCCTGAGTACCACACCAATTTTCACACTTGAATACCAACTTTTCTTGGTTAGTGGTTAGATCTAGAAATTTCCAGGTTGCTCGAGCTGAAGAACTTCTCTGAATATTTGCCACTACTATTTGTATTTAGAAATTCTTATTTTTTTTATTTCTTTAAGGAATCCTCAAAATCCATCCAGTTCAGAAGTCTTTTTTTCACTCCCAGGGTAAGGAACTAGATTAAGGTCTGAGAACTGAAATGCAACTGTTTGCTTTTCATTTCTGTGGCAGAGAATTTATCCCCAGTTCTTGGAACATCTACATCAGCTTCCTATGAGGTGGTAAATTCAGAGCTGACTCAACAGATTTGTACAGCCAAGATTAACTGTGCTTTCACTGAGCTAAAGGGAGGCACTGAGCTGTGCCTTCCAAAACAGAAGCATCTACCCAGGCCATGAAGATAAGGAAGAGGTAGAAAGGTGCCTTCCGACATGCAGCAGAAAGATTTGTGATGATGATCTTCAACCATGGAGAGTTCACTTGGCAATTTAAGGGCCAAAGGTGGGATGGGAATAGTGTGATGTGCCAAACTGAGCATTAAAACTTGCTCACATTCATCTCTCCTGATTTTAGATGCCTCTAAAAAAGGGGATGTGCCCTATTTAAGATAGTCCCTAGACTCTAGTGCTGGAAAGAGACTTGAGGGCTGATCTAGTCCATGCCTAGATCAGCTCCATCACTACCACTCCTAAGGCTCTCATCTTGTCCCCTTCTAGATCATCATTCCTCAGACAGCTTCAAGTTATTCAGTCTTTTCTTTCAGAAAAGGTTTTCTAGACCCTTTTGTCATTCCCATTGCTTTCCTCCGAACTGCCTTCTGCTGCTCCATGTTTTTCTCAGTGTGCAGTGCCCACAAGTAGGGGCAGCATCCTATCCGTGGCTTCGCTGTCTTTCTTTGCATGTACTGCACAGTCCAGAGTTAGATTTAAGTTTTTCATGTGGGAAATTGCCAATTGGAATTCATCATCCATGGAACTGCTGAAAATACTGAATAAATAAAGACTCACCTGGGCACCATTCTTTTCAGTGCATCCTTCTCTTGTGATAGTTAATCAGTGCCTCTCAACATGCTCTTTGATTTGACACAGTTTTGAAGCATTTTAAAGGCACTTTCTTTTCAGGGATTTTCCAATAAATTTTGTACTCACCTCATAATTCTTCTAGGTTATACTTCCATAACTTCACAGATAATATAAAAATTCTTACTGAAATGAAGCAAAGAGATGGTGTCTTGGCCAAGGAGCTCGTTGCAGAGGCTGTCTTAAGACTTGTGCACTTTACAGGATTAAATATAGTTGATTCACTATAACTTCCTGGTAATAAAAAGAAGAGAATAAACAAATATTATGCCATAATATACTTCATTCACCAGTTCCTCAATTTTTTTTTTGCTCAGTCCATAGGAATGATGATTACAAATTAGAAAAGGAAGGAAGTTATCTGTACTTTTCAGCTTCATGGGGAAGTTTTAAGGAACCCAGTCTAGGCATTGGTGTGTTAAGAACATTGAGGCAGTACTCACTGCATGGAAACTAAATCTTTCCAAGGGTTTTTCAAGTTCCTCGTGTATTTGTCTCACAACTCAGCATCAGTGAAAGGAATTAATATGAGCCATAATGAACCATATCTAGGATGTTTGACGGGAAAGACTGTTCTAAGTCACTAAACAATCAATTTAAATTCTATTTTCAAGCTCAGCATGGATTTTCTGGATGGATTTGTCTCATCCAGCTGGGGTACATAAAATACCTGTTGTGCTGGTTTGACAGTTGTCTGCAGATGGGAGAGAGAGAAGGAAAGAAGATGAGAGGAATGATTCATCTGGTGGCTGTACATGTCCAGAAGAGGAGGTGAATCACTCTCTAGATACTTTTAGTGACTCTCCACTGACTCAAGGAGGAACTCTGACAACTGTATTGACCCTACAACTCTCTCTTGAGTTGAACCTTGTGGATCATGCAGAGATGCTCCATTTGAGGTGTGAAATTTGTGTGCCTCATGTCAGCTCCGTCTCACTTTTGTGGGAAATAGAAAGTGCTTAAAACCAGTTTGAGCTTTGTAAATAATTAGGATGAAGTAGGATGAAAAATGGGATGAAAATTTTCTGGTGATAATTTCTAAGACATGGTACAACTTGGGCTTCCCCAAACCTCTGCTCTGCAGCAGAGCTGGATGCTGCTGTGGAGGTTGGGAAAGGCCCTTGTGGGTGCATAAGGTGAGTTCACAACCACCATTAGCATAATTTTAAGGATGCATGAACAATATGTTAATATGCTGATTAACAGAGTTTAGTTAGCTGTTAGAGTCACCTCCACACCCTCCCTAGGAAGGTCCATATGAAATGTTATTGCCCTGATTAGAGGACTCATGTAAGAGTGACCCCCCAAAAAAAAAATGAAAAAAAAAAAAAAAGGTTTTTTTTTTAGAGTGTATGGATGTTTAGAGCTGCTTTGAACTGGGAAGGGCTGCAATAAGATCACAGTGTTGTCCTTTCTTCAAGCTGGCTGAGACACCAGTTTAAGGAAAGGACCTTAAACCTCCAGACCAAATGAGTTTGTGCACTAAAAGTTTTAAAAGCACTTGCAGGGTTTCAAAAGGACCTTGTTAAACCCAGACCTAAAAAGACTTTAGCTGGGTTTGTGGTTTACTCCCTGGCAACTCCATTTCTGTATTTGTCCTGATCTTGTGACACTGAATAAAAATAATCTTTATAATCTTGTCTGTGGTGGCCTGAGCTACGTGACAGCCTCTTTTCCTCCCAGCTCTCTGCTGAAACAGAGGATTTACCCGAGTAGCAAACTCTGCTGATCAGTGGAAGAAAGTCAAGGATCAACAGAGACCCCAGCACCTTCTTTTCCTCCCACACCTTCCTTGATTCTCAAGAAGTCTTTTTTTAAATTTCCCTCCACCACTTCCCAGATATCCACTGAGTTTTCATAGCACCTCCCTTGCTTTACTGCCACACCTAATTCTGTTGTTAACATCTCATGTTAATTATCTAAATTATAATGCTAGTAATGGTTTTTTCTCATAAGGTTTTTATCTGTGTCTGGATGCCTTTCCCTGTTGCTGGATCTCTCTGTTCTGAGTCTTCCCTTCTCTACTTCATTCTGTTTTGGGTCAGTTCCTTGCAGAATCAGCACTGTTTTTTTCCTAGAATCATTCAGCAATCTGACCTGTTTCCCAAAGCTGATCTGGCTAATTCCTCTCACACACCATAACTGTTTTTGTGACCTTTAAGAGGTGTAAGTGTTGAGTTACAGGTCTTTCTCATGCAACCTGTGTTTGTAGCAATGAGCCACCTGAACTCACCATTCCTTCCAGTACAACTGGCTGTACTTTCTGTGTTCATTCCTGGATAAAACCTCACCGTTTAAAATAAAATTTTAGTGGCTGTTACCCACCTGTGCTGAGGTTTGCTACCTGAAAACAAATGCCTACATGAAAGATTGAGCTGGAGGACTGCAGAAAATGTCCCCTCATCTCTGTCTACATCATTAAAATAGGTATAGAATTAAATAGTTTGACCAAGGAAGAAATTGAAGTGGATTTTGGCAAGTAAATCCTTCACATCAAAAGAACAGACCCATTTAATAAGGAAAGGACAAAAAAGTTGGGATTTCTTTCTGGGCAATGTAATAAATATGTCTTACCAGCCCAGATGGCTGCAGGGTTCAGGTAGTTGCATGTATCCAGGCATCTTGGAAAAAGGTGAAGAATTGGGGTCTAAGACTTTCAGGAAGATTTTTCAGGAGCAAAACTCTCTAAGTCCTTCACAGGGCTTTGGCATGAGCTTTTCCAATTACACTGCTAAATATGGAAGATGATTTGATACTAAAGCAAGGGCAGTAAATACCTGTGGAGCGTGAAGCAGCCCCAGGGTGAGCAGAGCATTTTACCCACAGCAGTTGCTTCAGAAGTCTTACTTGTTCTCCATGCCCTGTTGCATTTGGATTTGGGAAGTAATCTCCTGGCTAAAGCCTCACAGCTGGCAAAGCCTGCCAGGAGGATTTGTCACCTGCATCACAAAGCTGCAGAAAATCTTTCATGAAAAGAGCAAAGGGAGTTTTATCAGGAGAAAGGTAGCAGAGTGATTGATGCAGCTGTAGCAGCATTTAAAAATGTATCACATCTGTTCCTTAGCTTGCCTGTTAAGATTTAATTCATTGAGGATTCATAAAAGAGAAATAAATGCCCAGTATGTAGTAATCATGATAGAATACCACAGATAGTTTAAATCTGTTTTTTCTGTAGTCTATCCTAATTAATTCACTAGTTACTAACAGGAAATAATTTCCGTGGAAATTGCTGAAGAAAAACTACATAAAGTCTGATGATTCCTTGATAATTTCCAGTTTTCCACTGGCATTTGGAAGAATTTCACTGGAGTATGTCACACCCAGCCAGTTGAGGAACAAGGGAAACACTTTCCAACCTGCCATCCTCACCCTCATGTTTTTTGTTTGGCTTTTTTAATCAAATTCTCCATCCTTCAGAAGCTCAGCTGTGATTCAGAGAAACTGCAAACATGCCTCGAAACCAAATTGCAGGGTGGCTTTATCATCACTAACAGCAGACCTCTGGAAAGCCAGAAAGATAAGCCATGGAACCTTTTCTTTGCAGGTAGAGCCCACTGATGATGCCTGAGGTCCATTGTGGCACACCAGTCATCTATTCCACAGCCATGGTCCCTCTCTAATCCCTGTCCAGCCACAGATTTGGGGCTGAGCACTTGCACAAACCTATAAAATCTTCCCCCTTCTAGTGACCTCAGCTGGAGGGAAATGTGAAAGAGCTCTGAAGCCAGCAGCTCTGATGTGTCAAACCACTTCCTACACACGATGGCATGCTCCGCCACACGGAGCACTGAATTTGGTTTCCTGGATAAAAGACTAATACCTGAACAGAAAGCAGCCTTTTTTCTTTCCTGTGGAGCCAGCGAAATGATGATTTGCTGACCAAAGCCCTCACTGCACATGTGGGTGATGCTCCCAGTCTCATCAGGCAGTAACCAGTTCCTTGGCTTGGTTGGCCACAGCTCATCACCTCTGAGAAACTTCACCATCCTCAGAGGTGTGGAGAAAAGATGTGGACAACTCCCATGGAACTCACATGGCTTTTGATGTGGCTCTTGTATGGATTCATCAAGGGGAACAAGCCAGGTAAAAGACTCTTTTTGCCTTTTGGGGAGGGAAAATATGATCTAGGGGGTTTGGTGGCTATTAGAGGGTGTTCACAACATCCTGGCTCCTTTCAGCAGAGGAAAGATGTTAAGGAGCTTAAGGAATTTATTATTCCAAGGAAATGAGAGAAATGGGTTTTGTGCCCACAAACTGTCAACTGCAGAAAATCCAGAGCTTTAGAGGATATTTTTTGTCTGACTAATATATGTATCCTCCAACCATCATTGGAACAGTGGGCAGATCAAAGCAGCCTTCGGTAGCTCTTTGCATTTGCTTTTTCCATTTTGCTTGTAACTTTAGGAAACATAAAAATAGACATTGAAATGCCAGTACCCCTTTGGGTAAAATTGATGGCAATGCTGTTAGTTAAAAGGTACCATCCATATTTGCTGTGGGTACTATAGATATGAAATATTTTTTCAGCCATGCCTCTCAATCAGTAGTGCCTATAAACTGTGAATGGAGACAGCTAATCCAATTTAGCATAATTTGACACATTTATAAATGGTGACACTGCTTAGATTTGGCTTATCTATTGTGACAAGTGTGTGCATTGAGAAATGGTCTGGTGATGCATTAGTGTATTTAAATTTAAACTGCTTTGTTCCAAGGAGGGGAAAAAAAATCTTCCATTCTCAATGTCCCATAAATGTGATATTTCCTTCTGTGTTTGATGATGATGTCCAGGCTGAGAGGTATCAACAGACACAGCCTAAGGCAGGTTCTCAGATATGCTGGTACTGTAAGTGCTGATGGATTATCTTCAGCAGGGCTGGGAATTTTCCTCAGGGCTGCCCATCTCACAGGAAGAGTGTGTTGCTAATGACTAAACTCGTTAATACAGGAAGGACCTTCCTGCATTGAAGCCCCAGGTGATTTTATTCTCATTATTTTGCCAGTAACTGCTGCACCTTCTCCTTCTCGGGGCATTTTCACTGCCAGAGGAGGTGCCAGAGCCCACGGGAAGTGTTTCGGTGCTGCGTGCAGGAGCAGCACTGCGAGATGTTCAGCCAGAGATGTGTCAGTGGGATCAGTTCTGGGATGAGTCAGGTCCCCCAGATCACACTTTCTGTATTACTGTGCCTGGAACATGTTGTGAAACTTCTTGCTGGCAGGTCTCGTTTATCAGAAACCTTTCTGGGTTTTTGGAAAAAAAAATGAGGGGTGTCAGAGGAGTTGCATTTTGTGCTATTTGATGTGATTTTATTCAGCACTGAATGAATAAATGCATAGCATTGCATTCTTCACTGTATCACTAAGCTCTTCTTTCCTCAGCTTCCTGTACTTATTTTCAATGTCTCTCTCAAAGTTTAAACATAATATTTATCCATATATTTGTAATTTCTCCTTGTGAATAATATGCTAAGGTAGAAACACCACTTTTTACCAAGCCAGGGTATTTAATTGTAGGGCAAGGTATAATTTTTAATTCCTTTGGGGAATCAACAAGGAGATCTGGGAGCAGATATAAGCAAAAGAAAGGAAGAGAGGCTGGGTCAAATTGCTCAAATATCAACCAGGCCTCAGCACATTCAGTGCTTTTTAAATTATTTTGCCTCAGTCTTTTCAGCTCGTCCCAGGACTGTAAGTTCAGGTTTGTAAATAGATCCAGCCCTAGATGGCGTTAGGCAAAATGCACTATCAGGAATAAATACAATGAGAGGGAAAAAAAAATAGAAAGCCTTTGTTTTAAAGAACAGTTTCACTGATAGTTCTCAAAATGCTTTGAGGGGGCAAAGTTCTCTGATGCACAGCTGGGGAAACTAAGGCATGGGTTGGTCATTCATTTAATAAAAATTAAACTACCTGTTAGTGTTAAAAAGAAGAAAAATGCTGATTTTCTGGTGAAAAGCATCACATTTATCTCCTTCACTCTGCACAGCAGCAGTGCCTAGAAGCTGCAGGCATGGGTGAAGCCTGAAGAGAGGGTCAAACACAAGGTAAAACCTGGTCTGTGCTCCTACAATCTTTCCATCTTGCTATTCATCATACAGGGAGACACTGAACAGATTTGCAAGTTAAACCTGGAAAGGATTAAAACTCACAAAAGAAGGAATTTCATTCAAGTGAATTTCATTCACATAAGATGGGTACCAGATCTCAGTCATTTAAATGAGAGGAATTTCTTTGCCATTATACTTGCATATTAGTGCTGGCTCCCATGGATTTGAAATGCAATGCAGAATACATTAAAGTTGTCAAACACAGAAACGTGATTCTTGTAAGGTCAACTAGAGAGCAAATACCTTTATAAACCTTACTGCTACTGTGGCCCTCAGCAATAAAGGGCTCACTATATACAGCTACAATTTAAAAAAAAGTATTAAAAATGTTGAAAAAATGTTTTAAAAGTGTGATCCTACTGAGGAAAAGCAGATATTACAGACAGAAATCCTGCAGTACCTGCTTCTTCCACTGAAGGAATTGTTTTCCCACCTTATCAGAGGTGAGATGTCCTTTTCCTTTTATTGCAGAAGAAAATCCACTCTTTATCTACTTCTGGAAAGCCCCTGCTTCTGACTTTGCTCCCTGTTGCCTTCAGAATGTTGTTATTTTGGTGCCCCTACATCCTCGATGTTCAGCTTTGTCTGCCCTGTTTTCCCTGTTGCATTAATGCTATCTTCAAAGCCCAGCTGCTGGATATTTTCTATCCACGGATTCCATTCCCTGACCTTGGTCCTGAATCCTGGAACAATGTGGCTCACTGAGTCTTTGCTCCTCCTCCTCCCGTGCTTCCCCAAACCTCGTATTTCCAAAGTCCTTCCATGACTTTCCTCACTTGACTCCTTGTTCCTCAGCCCTGCCAGGGGAGCAGCACTCTGTCATCTGCTGCTTTTTCTTGATGTTCTTGATTTGTACAGTGTGAGCCCTTGCATAAAGAATGTATAACCTTCTCCATGTGGAAAAATATTTCATGCATGGCAAAGTCAGAAAAATCATTGACACATGCAGGAAATTTGCATTGCACTCTTGAGAGCTCCAGGAAAAAGCTCCATGACCATGCTAAGTCCTTAAGTCAGGTGAGATGAGTCCTTAGGCCACATTTGAAATCAAAATTTCCCCACTAGACCTTTTTTCTGCTTTCCCAAGGCTGGGACACACACTTGTCAGACCATTCAATTATTTTCAGAGAGGATGTTCTCTACTGCCGTTTCAGCCCAATAAAAGACAAGGCAGAGGAAGTTCCAGACAGAGGAAATAATCTGTATCTCTGCTCTGTTTAAAAAGCCAATTTTTGTTCTCAGTATTTTTTTTCCTTTTAGATAAAAATACCAGAGACATGGATGTTACTGAGGTAGTCTATTTAAGCAAAAATGTCACACAGCAAAACGAGGCTTTCACATATGATATTCTCAAAACTTGGCTCTGTGTTCTGCTACAAAACCATGTGCCGTGGTTGCAATTAGAGAGTCTGAGCTCTGTGGCTTTACCACAGAACCAAGGATGTTATAAACACCCAAAACCATAAACAAATGTTCCCCGTTCTTCACTTAGTGCTTTTTCTACACAGCACACTGTGCTCAGGCTAGTTTTCCTCCCTCTCCCTCTTTCCTAATGTTCCATCTTCTAATTCCGTATTCCAATTCCAAGTCTCCAGTTCAGCCTCTCTGCTAGGGCAGGTGTGAGATCCATCAATGAACAGGTAAACCACTCTGATTATCCATGTGAGCATGTAAGAACGTTTTTCCACCACTGCAGCTGCTAAAAAGAAAGAAGCATCTTCAAGCTTTGCTTTGGAGAAGGTAAATTAGGTGTCTGCTGTGCTCTAGAGAGGTTTGCCCAGCTCCACTTCTCACAGAGGGAGCTGAGAAGGCATATTCCTGAGGCTAAATTATGCATAGCATGAGAAAGATTTGTCCAACCAAATCTAGCCTTGCTGTATATGGAATTTTTTTGCATTAGATTTTACTGCTTAGGTCAATGGCAAACAGCTGGTCAGCATGATTAAGCCAAGAGGGAAGAGAAGTGCATTTCTCCCAAACCCAGTTTTCTATGGTCCTAAAGCTCCTGACAGTTCACACTCCAGTTTGTTTTACACTGTCTTTCCAGCAGAGAGATCTTCTGTTACAGCAAACTCAGCAGGCACTGAACTGCCAAATACTTAGAACAGGACATTCCCCTTCTCCAGTGCTGGGAATATTCAAACCCATATCCTTCCCCATAAGGCTGATCTCTCCTCCATTTCTGTTTGTGTTAAAACTTGTGCCTGGTCATTTCATCTGCACTGTATTTCTCACTAACACTGCAGACTCACTACTGCTAAAATTATTTTTTAAAATAATCTCTGTATAATCTAAGGTACAGCTAATTATAATCTCACAGGCAAATTACAATAAAGTTGAATTCTGTATCCCAACCCCAGATCTGTGATCTATTCCCATCTTACAAATCCACATAAGCAATAAATGACATTAATGGGAGGGAAAAGAATCATGCAGAACTGAGGCTTGCTTGTTAAAGGACCCTTTGGGAATAAGTTTTGAAATTAGAAAAAGTTCATTACCATTTCAGTCCAGTTGTCGGTATCAATTCCTTCTCTTTGCTTGTATCAGTTTCATCTTCATGAGCCTGCACAATTTAGAGAGCACAGTTTCACACAGCACATAAATCCCCAGGGCTGATTTAGCTTTTCAGGCACAGCTGGGGAAATATCTTCTTTTTGGCCTGGTTTGATTTGTTGGTGTCTCTGGGGAGAGGTGCTCTTCATCTCTGAACCAGGCAGGTGTGTGCAGTGCCTGGTTTCTTCCACTTCTTCTACCCAAATCTTCAGAATATCCAATTTCTTACCAATCCTGTCTTACCGCCTTTGTAGTGAGGGGAAAGTCATCCTATTTTTTTGCACGTTGCTGTTTTAACTCGACATCAGAATAGTGTCAGGGCTGGTGACACACAGCCACGTGACAGAGGAAGTTCTGAGTTTAGGTTATTTTGGCATGACTCACTGTCTGTGTTTTACCTAGCACTAAAAATACCTGTTACAAATTTTCCCCACTCACTTCTTGTGGACTAAAGGTGTTGTTCTGATACCTCATCTAACACTGCCCTGCCAACTCAGACATGGAAGAGAAACAGGCAGGAGGGTTTCATGAAGCCTGGTACTACCAGCACACTCACTAAGAGCAGTTTTGTGGTTGGGTCAGTGACATATTTGAATGGGAAACGTGAGGAAAGAAACCTGAAAGAACTGATGCAGTTTTAGCTGCTGGGTTTCTTTCCCTTCAATATCTCCTGTGTGATATCTGACAGCTCATGTGGAAATTCTAGATGGCCTGAGACATCTCAAATAGCATCAGACACCCTAGCTCACACCTATCTGTTGGCTCAGATGACAAGGCTTGCAGGTCTCAAAAAACTTAACAAACTTAATTTTGGGAGCACTCCAGCAGAACCAACAACTGCTTTTTAATTTTTATGTTTCATGGCTGTTTATTGTCTGAATTCACTAGTTTCCTTCTAGTTCCGAGGGTTTGTCTCCATCCAGTCCATCATAATAATTGAAACCAGCTCCAGAATTTCCAGAAAGGCACCACAAGTCCATGAATATGGGGAGAAACAGAAATTCCCATCTGCTTTAGGAGAGCTAAGTGTTCTTACAATTCTGTAACTGATAGAAGGGCTAAATGCCCATAAACAAAATTACTTAATGCCCATAAACAAAATCTCTGTTTGGCCCATTTAGTACCTTTAAGTGCAGAGAAATGGAGTCTCGGGACACTTTTGGGGAGAAGTGAGAATGGTAGGTAGGGGCTGATGAATCTTGTGAATATCAGGATATCAGGATCAAAAGAGAAGGAAATAGTGGCACACAACACCTTGTCATGGGGATGAAAAATTGGAATATGTGCAGAGGGGAAATACGGAGGCAAATAAAACCTCAAGAGATCTGAAGGCAATATTTTCAACCAATAATAGCATGAGTGCAAGCCTGGAGCAGCTGTGGAGGGATGCAGAATCCAGGGAAAGTGGAGCTTTGCAAAACTGGGCCACCCCAGGCTGAGACAGGTTATGCTCAGATGTGCTGGTCTTTTAAAAGATTGATATTTTCATACCACACCAACTCAAACAAATTGATTGATGATTTCCCAACAAAACAGAAAAACAGAAAAAACAACAATAACAACCAAAACCAAAACAAAAAGCCAAACAAAGCAAAAAAAACCTCAAAAACCCCCACAAACAACAAAAAAAAAACCCAAAAAAACCCAACCTCCCCCACCCCACACCAAAAAACTAAACCTAATCTCCTCTAAAAATATAAAAAGTCAGAAATCCAATGAAGGAGTAAATAATTCCCAGACTTCTTCCCATCCCTTCGCTCTGTTACCACTCATGCAGCAAGAATGTTGATTTTTTTAGGGGTAAACCATGCAGTTTCCTTGGGCACAAAAATGGAATGAAGTTTTAGGCACAATTCACTCCAGAGATTAGGACAGTCCAGACTGTATCAGGTCTGCATCCTTTCTGCACAGCCTTCCTACACTATGCCAGGAGGTTCCATGGCGTGAAACACAAGAAGGAGAAGGCAATGCTAGAACATGGCAATGGAGCTGGGGAAGGGTCTGGAGCACAAGTCTGATGGGGAGAGGCTGTGGGAGCTGGGAGGGCTTAGCCTGGAGAAGAGGAAGCTCAGGAAGGACCTTCTTGCAACTCCCTGGCAGGAGGGGGTATGGGTTGCACGTTGAGTGCCTACCTGTTCTAGAAAGGTGAGTAAAAACCACATAAAGAGAAGCACCTCTGAAAATATAAGACACTTTGAGACAAGTAAGAGCAAAAGTGGCAATGGGTATCTTGCAATATCCATATTCATGCACAGCTCCTCCCAGCATGAGGATTGGTACACCAATAAACCCAAAAGCTGATGACTTTGATATTAAACACATTGGCGAGGAACTCCAGTATGGGAAAAGAAGCCCATGTTTTGAAAGGTTGTGAATGGTTACTAAGGAGAAAGTTCTTGAAAATGGAAGCCAAATATTTGATGTGACAGTGAAGCAGGTAAAAGTCAAAGGGAGGTTGGTACAAGGTCACAACGAGACCTGTGAAATTCATCTTTCAAAACTCTTTCTGGATCAGAGAAAGGAATATGGTTGTGAAGGCCAAAGATGATAGTGCAGTTATTTAGATGTGAAAAGACAAGAATTTGAGCAATGTGGAAGAAATTAAAGGCTGGATCTGAGGAAGGTTGTGTGCAATCCAGCTGCAATGTGGATGTTCATCGTCTCCCAAGTGCACTATTTCTGCACAATCCCTGTCTGATGTGTGCAAGTTCAGAAGAACCCAACATCTCATCATCAATTAAAAGAATGTTTGCCCTTTATGATGAGTAGGTTAAATGTTGTGGGTTTTCTTAAGAAGAGACTAATGAGTTGTAGGTTTGAGTGCCTTGTGTTGAGATTCAGATCTGCAATCTGCTTCAAAGAGGCTTTTGAAGTCTTGAGGGAAACAAGTTTTAGCTTTCAGGGAAAGTGAGAGTACATGATCTCAACTTGCTGCTGATCTGATAACTCTTTAATTTTAATCACCCTGACAGTCTGTGGTAAACCATGTGGTTAACTATTTCGGGTGCAGTCGCTTCTCTCAAAGCCACAGTCTGATGTAGTTTACAAGGCAAATCCTTTGATAACACAGAGATGCAAAGGGATTAAAACAACCCTTATGCAGATTAGCTGTGAAGCCACTCACATACTTTGCATCATTCCCTTCTTCAAACTTCGTGACTTTTACTAAACAGCAAGAAACGTAAAGTAGAAAGGGCAGAAGATATCAAAGTGAGGAAATGAAAGAAAAGGGCATTACAGAGTTGGGGCGGGCTGGTTGAGTTGCTGTTGGTCTTTCAAGGAGAAGGCATTTTAGGAGTCAAGGGCAGACACCAAATGATGAACAGCTATCAAGGCCTTCCACAGTCATTCCTGCTGGTTGCTAAGGCTGAGTTAATTATGGCTGCAGAAAATGTGAGGATATGATGATTAAGAAATTTCACTCCTACTAGCTGTTACTGTTGTGCATAAGCATAAAGGGCCACAGATCGTGCAACCAAAGATCCAGAGTGCCAGCCCAGGTGCAACCAGACTGGTTGATCTTTTCATTTCTCAGCCTTTAGGCCTTAAATAATGATTAAATAGCACCTTTATCAACTTCTTGAGCAGGCTTTTCAAGTGCCCTGAAATGATCTAACTTAATTCATTCCAGCTGATTGAGTAGTATATTTAGATATGATTTGCTGATGACACGACCTTTCACATCCTTGTTTTGGGACAAGTTATATTAAGGTTTGCAAACTTATTTCACAAGTTTAAGCTGCTCTTTGGTGCCCTCAGATCAAACTGAGAGTCTACACCCATTCCCAATATTTGCTTATTGATGATTGCAATTTTTAGTTGCTTACTTTTGCCTATTGTGCCTCACTTCATAGACTCAGGGCTGCACACCCTGGTGCAGGTAGTTGCTCTCCAAAATGATTGTGTCATTTTGAGAGATCATTAAGAGAATGTTGATAGTGTTTCATGTTGCCCATCTGCTGGACATATCTGGTATTGAGAGTGGGGAAGTCTTTGATGCAGAAAGTAGAATGCTAGACTGTCGTGATTCTCAAGCTTTCTATTTGCAGAAAAATGCCCACGTCTTCCAACAACTGAGTTTGCTGACGTTACTGCTGAAATGTATCCACTACAGACCAAACTGTACTATAAGTGTGACCCTGGCTATGACAGAGAAATTGGTGTATCCCCAGGAATTAAGTGTGAGCGTGAACAGCAGGGTGCTGTTTGGAAATACAAACAATTTAAATGCTTTGGTGAGTGATTGTTGTATTTATTCTATACACAGAGGTGTTTTCCCAATGTGTTACTTGGTATAAAACACATCTGGGCATTAACAAAAGATCTTTTGTGCTTATCTTTGTAAATTAGAACTTGAAACAGCACTATCCAACTTCTAAAAGTTTGGATGCTCTGGCTTTGTTCTGATATTTGTCCTGCTGTAACTCAGCAAGTGTAACTTCTCCACAGATAAGAAAAAACGGTCATCAATGGCTCCTGTGACAGAGTTAGAACTTACACAGAAGCCGGAAAGAGAACCAAGGAGCCCTGCACCCCAGGAGCCAGAAGACCTTTTGGAGTTCAGACAAAAAGGTAAATTTGAGCCCATTCTATACTGTATCACTCCTGCTGATTTCCATGGAAGCAGGGAAAGAATGGTGAGTAATATTTAATTATTTTGCAGACAGAGGGAAAGAAATGATTGCTGTAATATCTTGGTCAAACAAGATATATGTGTAAGCAAATGAGTATCTTATATCCTAACCAAGACTTAAAAAGGCTTAGTGTATCCTGCTTGTCTATATTTTCTAAGAATACAAGATATTCAAGAAAAGAAGGAGTATGTAAAATCTGTCTGCTTTAACCATGTGCTGCCTTGTGCTCCCGCAGATTTCTGTGGTCCTCCCAAGGCTATTCCACATGCCTCCATAAGGCTGCCCCAAGAGCATTACGTGGGACAAGTTTTACATTTCAAATGCCAGGCAGGTTATGATAAGAGACCCCCTACCTCTGGCAGCAGAACATGCAAGAAGGTGGATGGCAAAATCATCTGGACTCCCCTTGACATGAGATGCACCAATGACAGCAACCAGTGGCCACAACAGACTATTGAGCCAGGTAAGATGGGTGTGATTACACCACATCAGAGTCATGACCTGCTCATGTGGGCCCAGACCCCACAGCTGTCCTGGGGAGAGTGGGAACTTAAAAAAAAAATTACTAAACAAGCCCTGCCACTGACTGAGGGGAGGAAAGAACTCCCTTGTGTATTTAAACACCTTCACAGGAAGGGTTTGAAATGAAGGCAAATCCTTCCTTAGCTTCAGATTTGGCAACAGTTTAAATTTAGGGAATGACTTTGTCCTGCAAATTCTAGTAATAACAAATCAGATGTTTTTCTAGAAAAATTAATCTTTTATGAAGACAAATGAACAGGAGATAACAGACAGAAGATCTTAATCAGATTTACTCACTACAGAGTATAAAACTAAAAGAACTGTTAGTAGATTATAGCATAACATAAAACAGGAATAGTATTGATTAGGAGTCAAATAACTTAACTTACTGCCAAAATGATGATAATCTACAGAGATTCCTTCACTTAATCCCTTGGGAAGTAACTGTGAAATAGGCATCCCAATGCACAGGAGAAACTCCACAGATTTCCAGGAAAATGTACAGATTTCTGCTTTGTCAAAGTCTTCTGTGGCTTTTATAGCTGTAAAATGAATGGCTGTCAGTCAGAAATTCAGTCTATCTTGTCAGATCTTACTTCAAAAGTAGGATGCTTATTGGCAGCTGGGAGATACCAGACCAGTGTTAACTCCATGATGCCAAAATAACTCACTACAAGACAGCTTGTCCTGCTTATCTGACTGGTTAACAAACAATGAATAAGTTCTTGTGGTGCATAAAATACCCTGCTAGTAGGTGGACAGACCCAGCTGTCCACACCCTCTACAGTACTCTACAGTCCTTCTTCATCTGAAGAGCAAATTGATACAAAAATCAAGAATTTCTCTCTCTTCATAGGTTTGGCTCATGCATCCCTTTCCTCACCAGGGACTCTTCCAGTGACAGGTATGCCATTTTATTGAAGACTTCACTCCATCACCCAGAGCACTTGCTTGGTCTTTCAGTTTGTTGTTCTATTCCAAAGAGATCCATTTATGTTAGAAGAGCTACTAAATATGCTGCAAGACACATCCATTTCCATGTATTGGGTGCTTCCAGTACCCTCCCAACCTCCTCTAAATCAGTGAAGTGCAATAGGCTGAAAATTAAAGGGGTGGAAGCAAATGCAAGGACAACACAAGAGGACTTTTCCTACCAACAGACTGGAGGAAGAAGGGCTTTTCACCAGTACTTCTTTTAGAAGGAAATCAATCTTGCAGAGCTGTAGATATCTATGGCACAAATGCCCACATCTGAGCAGGACTGGCTTTATAACCAACAGAGGGAATAGGTGTTGATGGTGCTCTGTCAGCTGCTCTATTTCACATCTATTTGAGATGAATTGCACCTGTAAAGCCTCATTTCTGCCCAGTGGCTATAGCTGAGCCTCAGGGATTATCTCAGAGGCCACATCTGTGTAACAGTAGGTGAGAGGAATTCCAGCCCTTGAGGCCATACCAGACCACTGCAAACACTGTTTCAGCATCAGCCCAGGACTTTCTCCCCTGTTTCATAGATCTGTTTCCCTGCAGTGCCTGGTTCAGAGTGTTCCAGCTACAGCAATCACAATTTGCTGTCTGGTCTTTCCTCCTCCGTCACAATGCCAATCGTTTTTCCATGGAAAATTTCATTTGGTGCTATCAGGATGAAAGAACTTCTTGCTGTGATGGAAATAAGCCATCAACAAACCAGTTCTAGAAAATAATGCAGCCCATTGAAATCACAAATACTTTAAAATTACAAATATTTTAAAATTTTTAAATTTGGATTGTGAAAAACCTGGGACTGGATAACGAAAGAAGCCCCCTGGGCCTTTAATTCAGAAAAACAATAATTCCAGTTTCCTCCAAATGCTCTCAAGCCTGAGCAAGGTCAGGTCCTTGCAATTAGAGCACCAAGTATTTATTCTCTTAAAGCATTGCCTTTCTATTTGTTATGATGTAATGTCTCTAATGAGGTTGGATAAGGAATATACTCCTTTTTCTCAGTTCTCTTGCTAAAAACCTGTCCATATCTCATACTGGCACAAGTTCAGAGCTTCCTTTTCAGGATAAGAGAGAAATTCAATGCATTTCTTGTACCAGGGAAGTTTTGGTTTATATTTCCAGGCAAAACCAGGTCCTGGTTGAAACCATTTTTCCAAATCCAAGCTTGGCACCTTGAAAGTCTTCCAGTCTCTTATTAAAAAAAAGACATCTAAGATATTTTCTAAGATCTATTCCAGTTCACTTCATCCCACCATTAACAGGTATCTGATCAGCACATATGTTGGTAGCCAGGCTGGAAAGATCTATTAATGGCCAAGAAACAAACATGGCAAATTTTAAGTCTTCTGTGCAGAGGGAGAGCTGTCAGGCTCTACCCTTGGCACTGCTTTGATGCTGGAACAAGCTGGCTCTTTGCCTGGCTCTGTCCTCATCACTGCTATGGTGCTCTTTGTCAGAAGGGCAAATTGATACAAAAATCAAGAATTTCTCTCTCTTTATAGGTTTGGCTCATGCATCCCTTTCCTCATCAGGAACACTTCCAGTGACAGGTATGCCATTGTAATAATGACTCCATCACCCAGAGCACTTGCTTGATTTTTCAGTTTGTTGCTCTATTCCAAAGAGATCCATTTATGTTAGAAGAGCTACTAAATATGCTGCAAGACACACCCATGTCCATGTATTGGATGCAAAGTTAGTAAAGACAGTATAAACAGATTGTTTAAGCACTTAAAATTTTATAAAGAAGTTTTCAAAGACTCATAAGGAATGTAAAAGAAAATGGATCAACCAGAAGTCTATTTTTTAAATCAAGCCATTTTCAGATTCTTCTCTGAGACTTTCTGTGAATTCAGTGAATCACTTCAACTGGAAAAAAAGCAGGAAAAAAATGTAAATATTTAAATGATGACTTATTTCACATTTTCAAAGGAATAAAAATAGATGGGCAAATAGAACATTTCCTCACAGCTAAACCATTGCATTTAGATCAGTCTGAAGAGATTTTCTTCTCCCCCTTCCTCATCTTCCACTCAGCCATTAGCTGATGAAATAGAAATTGTTTCTTACTGTGCATATGCTCAAGACTTTGCACAAGGGCTCTTGATTCCAGCTGGAGTCTGTCAAAAACTGTAGTACACATTATAATGAAGAGGAATGAAATGAAGGAAGGGAAGGAGGAGTTTTGCAAACTACTCCAGAGACCCCAAGATCACTAGTCCTTGGTTATTTGACTGTGGTCAATCTCTAGTTGCCCAAGTCCCCTCTGGTTGGGTCCTGGGAGCAATGGGGCAACATGGAAAAATTCCTGCCTCTGGGCATAGGGCAAGATGAGACCCAGTCTCTAATCTTGCCTTTCTCCCAGCTGGAGTAAATGCAGTAATTAAGATAACTCCAGATGCTAACCATATTGATTTTCTGGTTTTACAGATATCTGGTTTGTTCTGCTTATCATTCCTGCTCTCTTTGTGTGACTCACTGAGCAGACAATTCAGTAAGTGGGACAGAACAAGGAAAATGTGAAATCTAAACAAAAATCCCTAGTGGTGGAAGAGTTATCAACTGGATCAGCCTCTCCCTATTGCACTGCTAAGATTTCTGGACACCTTCTTTGGTGTTAAATGTGACACTGGATTTTGGGGTTGTCTGGTTCAGCTGTTGAATACTGGCACAAGAAAAGGAGGAAGCAGAGCTTTTGAAATCAAAAAGCTTCAGAAGAAGTTGCCCAGAGAGATTGTGGACTCCCCAGCCCTGGAAGGCCAGGCTGGATGGGGCTCTGAGCAACCTGGTTTAGGGGAAGGTGTCCTTGCCCATGGCAGGGGGATGGAACAAGATGGTCTTTAAGGTCTTTTTAAGCCCAAACCATCTTGTGATTCTATGAATCTAAAAAGCAGGTTTTTTCCCAGCCATTGTGGAACTGAGAATGGCAGTTCAAATAATGGGCGGAAAATTAATCCCATGGGAAAATTAAGGTTAATTATGTAAATTTGTTGGTTTCAGATCGATTACACAACCAGTTTTTTTGTCTCTGGCCAAACTGTGGGAAGTCTGGGTGGAGCATCTACCACCACAACCACATAATTCTGTTTCCTTCATCCCCCTTATTTCTGAGTTGTGTCATGACAACTTTGTACTTCAGATTTTTTTCAGTCTGGCCTCCTCCCTGTTTCTGTTACTACACTGAGATGCACCAAGGCTGTTGTTGTTCACAGGCTCCCCAGCCTAGTTAAGCCAAGATGTCCCTATCTGACATTTGGGAATTCTTCTCTTCTCCTCTCTCTTTGCTAATCCTCATCCTCATTTCTCTTCATGTTCCTTACTAATTACTGATGCTTATCTGAATGGGGATTTTTCTTGAAAATTGGGAAGGGAGAACCTCATGAAATTGCATCAGAAATGGATTTTTGTTAATTTGTGACTGGATAAAGCCATATCAAGTGTAAACAATGCTTTGAAACATGCTTTAGTAAAGATGGTCAACCACAGGCAGATTGCCTGGGCCACTGTAGGATTTCTGAAAATATGTTAGGTGAAAAAGTGTTAAGAATTATCTACATTTTACTGGCTCTGTTGTAGAACAAGTGGTGAAATAGCCAATATCAGATGAAATAGTAACTGACAAGTGAAAGAGTAACTGAGATCTTAAATGGTGTCTTCTGCAAAAAATTCCCCTGTCACTTCTCATAGTAAATATAGAAGAATCCATAGAAAACCTGCTACTTCTTGCCTGTAGTAAAATCTTTTTCCCCTCATAGGGAAGACTTCTCAGGGAATTGTGGCATTAGATGCAAACTCATGAAATTAATGACTTGCCACAGAAGAAACCAGATTGTACCAGCAACTCCAAGACCAGCAGTGGCAAACAAGGAGGAGGCCTGGACACTCAAATCGAACATATGAAGGAGGCAGAAGATGTTACAGCTTAATTCTTACAGGGACAGAGTGACTTTCCACCTACAGAGTGCTGGTAGGAGGAGTGCACTCCATCACTGACAAATGGGGAAAGATCCCTGCCTGAAACTGCTTCCCAAACCCACTTGTCCTCCTCCTACCACGCAGCAGATGCATTGCTGATATAACTGCAGCCCCTCCCAAGTGACCAGGAGTACAGATGGACCACTCGCCCAGGCACATTAAATGGTATCACTGTCATTTCAGCCCACACACCACCTTCCCCACAAACAGAGCTGCTTTGCAGGACACCTGATGTTCCCCTGACCCTTCCTCACCCAGGTGGGTCAAGTGCAGGCACAGTTTTCTCCTCAAATTGTTCCCCTTGTTCACCCCCTGCACCTAAGCTGAAAATCTGACTGGACTCCCTTATGGTTCAATATATACATGATTCGTCATCACCTCCCTGTTCCCAGTCACTTTGGATTAGTCCTTTCCACAGCAGATCCTACATCATTCCTCCAGCTCAGACAAGGATGCTGGAGATTGTGGCAGCTGATTAATTTGACAGCTCCTTTCATAGCTGCAGAGCATGAGAGAGCCCAGCGCAAAGGCATCTGAGGACTGGCTCAAGCACACACAATACTTTACATGTTCCTATATTATTGGGAATTAGTGAAGTCTGGATCTCTTTCTGCCTTTTTTTAGCCATGCTCAGCCTGGTAAGATGGGTTTCACCTGGCTGAATACAAGTATCTGTGTGTGAGGCAGGCAGGGGGGAGGAAAAAGTCCCTTTAGAGAGCAGTTCATCTCACCCTATTGCTAAATATATGTAATAATAAATATATACTTTATATATGTAATACATGTAGTACTATTCTGTAATATATGTATGTGCACATGTATTTATTTGTACACACACAGATATATAGCTACATATATATATACACATATTTATAACGCTGTTTTCTGAAGACTTCTCATGCTTGAAAATGGAAGACACTTAGCAGCAAAACCTTCTCCTCATTTTTTTCTTTTTCTTCTAAAAAAGCAAGATAAAAATCCTTGATTTGAAATATTTTTAGATGTCTAAGGCCCAGAGTTTACCTAGACACTTGCAAAACCACAAAGTGTTTGTGGGTAGCCATAGTCCTTATATTCCACCTGCATGTAAACCACCATGGACAGAGATAAATCACTGCTCCTAGCATTTACCCTCTGCGGGATGGAGGCAGTGCAGTCTGTTTACTTCCAGTCCAGAAATCACTGGTTCAGCCTTCTTGAGCTCGTAGGTCTTTCTACCATATTTTTATCACACAGTTACATTTGCTTTGGGCTTTCAGTCTTGCGTGAAGGTAGTGGGCAAAAATGTAACTTCACGTGAAAAGAAAAACAAAAGAATACCAACTTGCATTCCCAAGATTCAGTACTGCTGTTGAATGATGTTGGCATTTTCTGGACTTCTTCAGCATCTGATGAGAAACCCCTCAAACCCACTGGCACAGCAGAACCATCTGTCCAGCACTTGAGACAGATCAGGCTGCTTTTGAATGTAGTTTCTCTCTTAGTTCTCATCAAGGAATGAATTTGCATCCTTGGAAAGTTCTTTAGATTGTGAAGCATTTTGAGGCTCTGAGTTTACAATCAATCACAAATGAGCAATTCCCTGAAAATAATGTCAAATAAAATCAGACTATTTTTGCATAAGAACTTGTCATTTTCAGAGGAAACATGAATGTGACCTGGATTCTCAAAAGCAGCCTCTGTTGTCATGGCCTTTGAGTATTCCTTAGAATGGATCTGATGTTTCTACAGAGATAAATAATCATCTATAGCATTTTGCTGAGCCCCTCTTAAATGGAGTGCCATCCACTGGGGAAAGATATATTTGAAAGGGCAAAAAGACTTGATGTGTTTGGGTTTTGTTGTTCCAATATTTGCAGAGTCACTGTGTGAATCGTACTGGAGGAGAACCCAGATGATATCCAAGAGCAATAGTGAAATCAAGAAAAATATGGGAACTGACCAATTGTGTAATTTGTTTGAATAAGTTTGGTGAATAAGTTTTGTTGAAGTCCAGGTAGACATTTCCATAGCCTCCCTGTCATCCACTGGCACAGTCATCTGGCCATCAAATAGGATCAGGTTGGTCAGGCAGGACCTGCCTTTCCTAAACCTCTGGGGGCTGGGTGTGATGCCTTGGTTATCCTGTATGTGCTGTGTGATCATACTCAGGACAATCTGCTCTCTAACCCTTCTGGGAAGTGAGGTCAAGTGGACACCCCAGAGGCTCCCCAGGTTCTTCTTCCATCCCTTCTTGTGGATGGCTGTCACAATGGCCTAATTCTAGGCAGTTGGGACCTTGCTAATTACCCAGCACTGATTAGAAGTAATGGAAAGCAGCAGCCCTTGTAAATGAACCAAGGCAAAATGCAAACTGATTACTTTCTCTCTAGGACTTGCCATATATTTCACAAGCTTGCTGTGGTGGGCAGGGCATTTCTGGGTACTGCCAGGGATGAAGGTCCTCAGGACAACCCAGGAGCTGATTGAGGAGGTGGCACTCATGGGGGTGGTCAAGCAGCCAGTGGCTCCAGAGCCTGGAAAGCAGGAGCAGTGGGGCATGGGATGAGCAGTGGTGAGGATGAGTGTGGTATCAATCCCAGCAGGTGTGAAGAGGTGGGTGAGCGAGTCAGAGGGAGCACCCTGAGGTACAGCAGAGGTGTCAGCAGAGCAGAAGTAACTCCTCTGACACTTGATGCTGACACTTGTGTGGGAGTGATGGGACACACCATCCTCTGCAAGGATGCTCTGGGCACTGTGACATTACAGTGTAGTGGTGGAAATCTCAGTGGGAAGCAACCTGTGGTTTGTATATGAAGTGACCCTGCAAACCAGCAGTGCAGCAAATAACTTTTATTGTGAGCTCTTGGAAATAACTGATCTGACACACATTAATCTTTTATAACAATGGAATACATTTTCCCAAATCACTTTCCCATAAATGTGCAGAAACACTTCAGAAGAGCAGCAGAGAATGAAGGTATCCAAGCAATGTATCACAGAAATTTACTTTGGTTGCTCAGACTTCTTGTATATCTGATGCCTGATTCTGCCTGTCTGATAGCTCAGCTGCTGCTCTCAAGGTGCAGTTTCAAAAGCAAGCAAACAAAGCCTTATGCCAACATCACAAAATCACTGAATTGTTGGGTTTTGGAGGGACCTCTCAAGATCTTCTAGTCCAGACCCCTGCTCAAGCAGGATCACCTAGAACAGGCTGTCCAGGATCATGTGTATTACTGGGGTTTGAGTATCTCCAGACATGGAGTCGTCACCACCACGAGATCTCTGGGCAACCTGAGGTGTCCCGGTCCCACAGCCTTCCTAAGGAGGTGAGGGCCAAGCCCTGGGGGACAGAGCTGGAAACACAGCAGAGAAGGAAGCAGCACAGATGCTGCACAGGACATTTGTCCCACTCTACTGTGCTCTGGTGAGACCCTGCCTGCAGTGCTGCCTCCAGCTCTGGGACCCACAAGACAAGAAGGACATGAAGCTGTTGGAGTGGAGTCCAGAGGAGGCCATGAAGGTGCTCCAAGGGCTGGAGCACATCTGCTCTGGAGAGAGGGTGAGAGAGCTGTGGGTGTTCAGCCTGGGGGAGACTCCTGTGAAGTCGAGGTACCTAAAGGGTGTCTAAGAGAGCAGGAGAGGGACTGTTGGACAAGGGTAAGGAGTGACTGGACAAGAGGGAATGGTTTCTGACTGGTGGAGGGCAGGGTTAGATATTATAAAGAAATTAATTACTGTGGGCATGCTGTTGTACAAGCAAAAGTTGCCCAGACATGTTTTGACTGCCCCATCGCTGGGAGTGTTCAAGGCCAGGCTGGACAGGGCTTGGAGCACCCTGGTCTAGTGGAAGATTTAGCTGCCCATGGCAGGGGACTCAGAACAAGATGATTTTTAAGGTGCCATCAAACCCAACACATTCTGTGATTCTGTGACATGTGGGAAAAGCTTCTGAGCCTTTTCCAGCCAGCATGTCAGGCTTATTTGAGAGGACAGTCACTGTGGAACAGAGAAACCTTTCCCTTCCCATACAGGCTGGTCAATATGTTCTGCACATCCTCCAGTGTGGTAACTGTAACTTGGCTCTGACTATTGTTCTCAGCAACGACCCCCCAAGCCTTCTTCTCAGCTGGGCAGCAGGCAACTGACCAGATGTGGCTGGGTATGTTAACCCTTTCCTCTTGGGTTTGGGTTTTCCTAGGCACAGCACCTGTGATGACATAGGTGGTTTTACAGCCCTTAGCCATTTTGTCCATAGTGCTAACCTCATACTTCTCCCAGGCACCGCTGTTGAATTTCGCATCCTGGGGCACTATGTTGGTGAGGGTGAAGGTCGGCAACTTGGTGCCATAGGTGTTGTGGTGGCCACTGGGGTTCAAATGGCCACGGGTCATACCAGTGAGCACCTTGTAGTCGTCAACCACAGCCTGGCTCTTCTTGAGATCCTCAAGGATGTGAGGGTTCTTAGCTACAAAATCCTTCTCTTTTTCCATATTCCCGGAATAAGTTTTCTCGTCAATCAGCTTGACAAGGAAAGAAGATGAAATAGTGTTAGTTTTGGAGAAGGGAGTGATGGAGCAGTTTTCTCTGATGGAGCAGAAGACTCTGAGTAACAATCATGATTTTTTTGGCCATCTAAATGTATGAAAATGTATGAATCAGAGACAAATCAGAGAGCTGCCCCTCGTGGATGAACACAAGAGCTTTAAAGTGAAAAAAAAATCAGAATCCGACAGCTCTCATTTTGATTTGTGACTTTTGTGATCCAGCCTGCAGCCTGTGTTGGGAGATTGGGGGAATACATGAGACTGCAAAAAGATCTCTGAAAGAAGATACCAAAAGCAATGATTTTTCAGGTGGGCTGAGCGCTGTGGTCCAGGAGGAAAAGTACAGCTTGGATGTGGCTCTACTGCAACCTATTCTAGTAAAAGGTTTTCCTGCTTGTGCAGGAGGTTTGGATTAAGGAGATTTTTAATGTTCTTTCCAACACAAAGCACTATATGACTTTATGATTCCACATAAGAAGATTTTCTGCCTGCTAAATGTGGAGGCTGCAGTGGTGCAATACCAGATTAGTTGCTCAAGTTCCTATGGGGAACAAGTGCAAATGATTATTTCTTTCATATCTGCAACACCTTTCTTTTCATCCGTAGGGAAACATTTTCAGGCTTCCTCTGCAACTGGGCATATGGATACTTGCTGTGGCTCATTTTTCCCCAGATTCCCTCCTGCTACTCTGTCCTTAGCAATGACAGGATTTTCCTCTTTTTCTGTTCTGCAATTGCCTGGCCTGTTCTCCTGAAACTTTGTCTGAAGAGTGTTGGTGAGGGCACAGTAGTTTGTAGAGATCTCTGTGTCTGTTGGATACTATCTGGGCCAAGCCTGAGCCAAAGGTGCTCAAGGGGCAACTGCTTGTGGATGGAGATCACAGCCTTCTGACTGGCCTGACACTGATGCTCCTCACTTTGCACTGCCTGAAACATCACTCCAGAAATCCCCCCACTGTTAACCTGACCCTCTCGTCTCCAGTGCCTGTGCCTGCCTAGGCTTTGTCCCTGGGCCTTCTCACCCCATTCTGTGCTTCTTCTCACTTCTCTCATGCCACTCACAAAGTCTCTTTGACTCTTGACTGGGAGCACATAAGCTCTGTCAGGGATGCAGAACAGCTCAGGGCAACGTGGAGATCACCACCCAGTACTGCTGCACCCTCAAATTTAGCCTCTCTGGGATGCCTTTTCCCCATCACTTGGCCTCCTACCACAGCAAGGAAGGGTAAGTTGGCATTGTTTGAGTTTGTAATGGAATGCAAAGTAATTTGATTTACTGCTCCTGTCAGTTTTTTGGCTGTTCCTGAAAAAAACTGGGCAACTTTGGGATATGACTCATCTCATCCTCCTCCTGGTGTCTCACATGCATCAGAGAAACCATGTGGGGTGGGTCTGTGAAGTCAAATGAGAAGAATTCCGTTACGTGTGTCCATTTGCATATGTGTAGAGGGGTAGCAAGCAATGGAAATGTTGGGTCAAATGCTGCAGTTTTTCTATTAGTGGTTGGAGGGAGATGTACTGTAAGAGAAACACTCACCTGGGGCTCAATCAGCCACGCTTGAGGTCTATTACCCTTTCCTGGCTGGTAGATGTAAGCAGAGTAAACAGGAATGCGGGCATCTCTGTCATACAGGGTGGCAAAGTGAGGTACGTTGTTATAGCTCTGGCAGATCCTGGCTGGGTTGTTCGGGTTGATGGCATTATTTGGGGTGACCCCCTGATAGAAAAACTGAGGACAGCTTGCAAAGGATGTCACCACCTCGCTGTGTCCCAACCAGAGGCAGCTCACCAAGTGCCACCAAATCACAGTCAGCCTCGACATCGCGAGAGGATATCAGTGAAGGTCACTTCTTACCTGGAAGGCAAATACAGAGGGACACTCAGCTTGGAGAGAGCTGCTCATGGCCTGAAACCTTTTCTGTGGAAGGCAGGGACACAGCTGGCAGAGGAGGGGACTATGAGAGACCAGGAAAGGAGAAACTTCTGTCCTCCTGGATATGGAAAAATCACAAGAACACTACAGGGGAAAGATAACACAGGGTCAAGGTGTCTACAGGAGGCAGCATTGGAAGAACTCAGCCTGTATGAGGAACGATCCAGATCTACTCCATTCCTAATCAATTGTCACAGCAAAGTTATCTTGGAACTGAGGAACAGCCTTGGGACAAGGTCACCATTTCTCATCTCCCTCCTGCTCTGAGCACCTTCCCACAGCAGACACCTGCAACTGGACAGGGACTCTGCACAGACCCCTGCAATGCTCAGCTGGGCATAGTCTCCTGGGGAAATTTTTAGGTAGAGAACAGTGATGTTGCACTTCCCATATGTCTCTGGCCCCATCCAAGTTCACACAGACATGCAGCTCTTCCAGTCAGACCCAACACTGAACCCCAAATGCTCCACCTGGGGTGCTGCCTCTCAGCTGACATTGGGCAATGAATGTCCTGCTGCTCAGCTTGCATTTCCACGTTATCCAACCCCAAATTTAGAACTTGCAGACACATGGAGACAGAAAATGAAGGGGCCAAGCAGATGGTAGCAGCAAGCAGGATGGAGGACAACACCTCTATCTTATCAGCACAATGGCTGCTGCAATGCAAGCCCTGAGGGGCAGCTCTTGCCATGCTTGCATGGCATTCCTGCTGATCCCCATCTTCAGCTTTGCTGATTGATTTTCCTGTACAGCCAAAAGCACTATTGCAGGAATTTCTATTTCCTGGACAGCAACCTGTCCTATCTTGTCTTTCTCAATGCTGGCATGATTTTCAGCAGTCAGCAAGATCATTTCTTTAGGAGAAAACAACTGGAAAGCTCCCTGTGATGCTGGCAGCCCAGCAAGGGGCTTTGTGTCCTTTCAGAGGCAGCACAGGCTTTGGGAGAGCAGTGATGTTTCCATTTGCATTGCCAGACACTCGATGGAGTGATTTAATGTCATTAGCATTTGGAATAAGGCAGGCAGGACAGGAAGCTAAAAGGATTCCTGAGAGAGAAGCTACCACAGCCACTAAAGCACAAAGCCCACCTTTGGCTGGGAAGGGTCTGAGCTGAGGACTGCTGAAGGCTTGACAAGTCACCTGGTACATTTGCTCTTTTCTTATTCTTCTCCCTGACCCTCATCTCTCCATGTCTTCTGGATTCAGGATACGCTAAACACAGCCCTGCTCTGACCTTAGACACCTGGTTCTTTTTCTCTTTACCAGCCTTAGATCAGGAATGTGGTGACCAAGAAGCTGGAAAGTGAGAACTGGAACAACAAGTGGTGTCTTTTTGCCATACTGTGCAGTGCATGCCCACAGCTGCTCCAAATCAAGCAAAGAAGTTCCTGAAAAGTCCTTTTCCATGACGCACTCTGCAAGCTTAAAATATATCTAACTAAATTATAAAGAAACCATTCTACAATGAGAAAGAGCAGCACAGGGCTCTGCTCGCAGCCCCAGTGTGGCAGAGGACTCTCAAATTCCTCTGCTGCACTCTGAGACTGTCTGGGTTTATAGGCTCACCATGAAGTGAGAGAATTGTTAGATTTCCCAAACATGGTTTAGAGTGAATTTGTCCCAGATTTCAGGCAGCTCCCATGTTTGCCCAGAGATTTTTAGCAAGGTGATGGGTGCAATTCTGGTACTCAATAATCTCCACCTGCCTTCTTATTCAACATTTTGATGTTAATTTTCAAGTGAGCTGGCTTGAGTTTCTTTCCCAAGTCACTCTTTCTGTCCTTGCCCTCCTTTACAGAAAATGCTAAAGTGCTGCAAAATTCAGTGCGTTTATAAACTCTGAGTGCTCCCTGAAGCTCAGCAACCCTAGCCTAGGCTTTGTCTATGTATATTCATTCAGAAACTCAGGAAAGATTTTGAATATTGGAAACAATGTGGAGAAAGGAGGAAGAGCTTACCTTGAAGCAGAGTCTCAGAACAGGCAGCTGAACTGTTGCTTCCCTCTTGTCCCTGGAGAAAGGATTGCTTGAATCCTCAGGAGTGCCTCTGCAATATATACCCAGTCATAAATCTGCCCCTTCTCATTAACAGGGAATTCCACAGAAAAGAGAAGTTTTCTATTTTTTTCAGGGGAGTTTGTTCATGCCCACCCTGAAATGGGTTGACAGTTGTTTGTTACAGTTTCCTCAGAATTTCTCCCAAATTTGCTGACTTGCAGCATGATATGTCAGGATCAGTTAACAGTGTTTGATGACTTCCCTGTTCATTTCCTCATTCTCACCAGGTCCAGCTGCTGCTGCTGCTTCCAGCACCTGCATGTGTTTCTGCTCCCAGCAGAACATCTCTGGCCTTTCTCTGACTACACTCAAGTATTCACAGTCTGCTCTTCTGCAGCCTCTCATAATAGCATTAATATGGCCAGGCTACATCTACTCTCTTGCCTGATTGCCATGGCTTTTCAACAGCTCTTATTCATGCCACCAGCCTGAGGCTGAGAAGGCCCTGGGGATACCTCTGAGCCCCTTCCAGTACTTTAAGGGTTTTCAAGAGAGCTGCAGACAGACTTTGGACAAGGGCATGGAGTTGACAGGTGTGCTGGTTTCAGCTGGGGTAGACTTAATTTTCTCAACAGTGGCAGGTATGGGGCTGTGGTTTGGATTTGTGCTGAGCACAGAATTGATAACACAGAGATGTTTTTGCTATTGCTGAGCAGAACTTACACAGAGCCAAGGCCTTTTCTGCTCTTTGTAGTGCCCAGCTGGTGAGGAGGCTGGAGGTGCCTGGGAGGTTGGGAGGAGACACAGCCAGGACAGGTGACCCCACCTGACCAAAGGGATAGTCCAGAGCATGTGACATCATGCTGACTGTGTAAAGAGAGGGGAAGAAGGAGGAAGGAGGGGACATTTGGAGTGATGGGTTTTGTCTTCCCAGGTAACAGTTAGGTGGGATGGGGCCCTGCTCTCCTGGAGATGGCTGAACAGCTTTCTGCCTATGGGAAGTGGAGAAAGGATCCCTTGTTGTGCTTTGCTTGTGTGCATGGCTTTTGCTTTCCCTTTTCAACTGTCTTTATCTCCACCCACGAATTTCCCAGCTTTTACCCTTCCAATTCTTTCCCTGTTTCCATGGTAGTCATGGAGCAAGTGAGCGGCTTGTGTGGGGCATGGCTGCTGGCTGGAATTAAACCATGACATTAGGATAAGGTGAAATGGCCTTAAATGGAAGGCATGTAGGTTTAGATTGGATATTAGGAAGATATTTGTTACTGTGGTGGTGGTGAAACTCTGGAACAGGTTGCCCAGAGCAGCTATGACTGCCCCTGGATCCCTGGAAGCACCCATGATCAGGTTGGACGAAGCCTGGAGCAACCTGGGATAGTGCATGGTGTCCCTGCCCATGGCAGGGGGTGGAACTAGATGAGCTTGGAGGTCCCGTCCAACCCAAACCATTCCATAATTCTGTGAAGATCCAGGGAGTGGGGCTCTTGAGTCTTGTTTTTCCCCTTTCCCCATAGTAATAAAGCTGCTAAAACAATTTTTCTGCAGCTGTTAAAAAAAAACATGATGTGTTTACCTGGAATATCTGCATCTATATTCACAAGAGCTGGCTTCTACATTCCCAAACTATGTGGTCAATAGCTCGTGTTCTTCCTTCCTCACCCCTGTTCTCTGATAATCACAGTCTGTCTGATACTCTTAAACTGCTGTTTTCTGAAGACTTCTCATGCTTGAGAATGGAAGACACTTAGCAGCAAAACCTTCTCCTCATTTTTTTATTTTCCTTTTTCTTCTCCAAAAGCAGGATAAAAACCCTTGATTTGAAATCTTTTTAGATATCTAAGATCCTCAGCTTACCTAGACACTTGCAAAACCACAAAGTGTTTGTGGGTAGCAATAGTCCTTAAATTCCACCCGCATGTAAACCACCATGGACAGAGATAAATCACTGCTCCTAGCATTTACTCTCTGTGGGATGGAGGTAGTGCAGTCTGTTTACTTCCAGCTCAGAAATCACTGGTTCAGCCTTCATGATCTTGTAGGTCTTTCTGCCATATTTATATCACACTGTTGCTTTACTTTAGGCTTTGAATCTTGTGTGAAGGTAGTGGGGAACAATGTGACTTCATGAGAAAACAAAAAGAAAAGGATGCCAACTTGCATTCCCAAGATTCCCTACTGCTGTTGAATGATGTTGGCATTTTCTGGACTTCTTCAGCATCTGATGTAAAACCCCTCAAACCCACTGGCACAGCAGAACCATCTGCCCACCGTGGGCATGGACCAGCTCTGGGCTCAGCAAAGGGCTGTATCCCTATTCCCCATTCACACCAGGCCCAGCAGAAAACAGAGGAAATCACGGATGAGAGGTGCCTGGCAGGATGCTTGTGGAGCTGGGGCAGCCTTGTGCTCAGCTCCAAGCTGGGCTGCTGTGAGAAGCACAGTATGCTTTCTGTTGGAAAAGGCCTCTGAAATTCACCCTTTGACTGATCATCACCTGGTCAACTGGACCATGTCACTGAGTGCCACATCCAGCCCTAAATACCTCCAGGGATGGAGACTCCACCACTTCCACAAGCAGTCCATTCCAATGTTGAATCACCCTTTATGTGAAGAAATTCCTACAAATGTCCCACTGGACCCTTTACTGGTGCAGGTTGAGGCCTTGTCCTCTCATCCTCTCACTAGTGGCCTGGGAGAAAATGTCAAACCCCTCCTGGCTACACCCTGTTTTCAGGCAGCTGTAGAGAGAGATAATCTCTCAGAGCCTCCTTTCCTCTAGGCTAAAGAAGCCTAGCTGCCTCAGCCTCTCCTCACAGGCCTTACCCTCCATGGCCTTCAGCAGCTTCGTGGCCTTTCTCTGGACTGGATGCAGAGGTGGCCTGGGCCATTGATCCAGCCTGTCCATATCCCTCTGCAGAGCCTTCCTAGCCTCCAGCAGCTTGAGTCTCCCACCAAACTTGGTGTCATCCGTGATCTTATTGAGGGCTCACTCCATCCCCTCATCCAGATCAGCAGTAAAGGTATTAAACAGGACTAGGCCCAGCACTGATCCCTGGGGGACACCACCTGTGGCCGGATGCCAGCTGGATGTGGCACTGTTCAGCAACACTCTCTGGGCCTGGACATCCAGACAGTTCTTAACCCAGCTGAGAGTGCACTTGTGCAAGGTCTGGGCTGACAGCATTTCCAGGAGAATGCTGTGGCAGACAATAGCAAAGGCTTTGTTGAAGTCCAAGCAGACACTTCCACAGCCTCCCCATCATCCACTGGCAGAGTCATCTGGCTATCAGAGGATCAGGTTGGTCAGGCAGGACCTGCCTTTCCTAAACCTCTGGGGGCTGGGTGTGATGCCTTGGTTATCCTGTATGTGCTGTGTGATCATACTCAGGACAATCTGCTCTGTAACCCTTCTAGGAAGTGAGGTCAGGTGAAGCCCCAGAGGCTCCCCAGATTCACCTTCCATCCCTTCTTGTGGATGGCAGTCACAATGGCCAAACTCCACGAATCTGGGACCTCGCCTGTTCCCCAGCACTGATTAGAAGTAATGGAAAGCAGCAGCCCTGCTGAATAAACCAAGGCAGAATGCAAACTGATTCTTTTCTCTTTTGGACTTGCCATGTATTTCACAAGCGTGCTGTGAAGCATGGAATTGACTCCACAACTCAGATAGTTATGAAGTAGGTATGTGTTTATTCCAGCTGGGGTGCATGAGGGGTAGCCCCTCCAAAGGCATGCACACCCTCAGCAGCACTTCACTAAGTTTATAGAAGGTTACAGATTACATATGCATCAAGTTAGACAAAGCCCCTATACATATTCATTATCTATCCCCACTTCATATTATAATGAGTTCAAAGTTCATTTAAATATGCCCGCACAAGCGCAGTGTCCCAGATTAATTGTGGGCAGGGGTCCCAAATGATTGATTACTACATGATCAATACTCTTCATCATGATGAACTGTTCACCCTGTTCCCTTGCGCATGCTCCCTTGGTTCTTGGTCCACATCCAAGCCTGAAAGCTAACTTGTACCGGTCCTGGGGTCCAAGGGCAGGATGCTCGGTTACACTTGGTGGTTTCTCTCAATTATTTGGCTCTCTTCTCTCCATCCTCCCCGATACCAGGTAGGCACAAATTCATTACGTGAATAATAAATGGATTGCAGCAGGCATATTTTAGTAAATCATTATCCAATCTCTGGCTCTCTAAATCAGTTCAAAAATATTATTATTACTATTATCCAGCTTCTAGTTCTTTTACATTAGTAATTTCTATTTTACCCTAAATCAGCTGTGGAGGGCAGGGCATTTCTGGGTACTGCCAGGGGTAAAGGTCCTCAGGATAACTCAGGAGCGGCTGATTGAGGAGGTGGGACTCATGGGAGTGGTCAAGCAGCCTGTGGCTCCAGAGCCTGGAAAGCAGGAGCAGTGGGGCATGGGATGAGCAGTGGTGAGGATGAGTGTGGTGTCAATCCCAGCAGGTGTGAAGAGGTGGGTGAGCGAGTCCAGAGGGAGCACCCTGAGGTACAGCAGAGGTGTCAGCAGAGCAGAAGTAACTGAAGTCTGATGCTGACACTTGTGTGGGAGTGATGGGACACACCATCCTCTGCAAAGATGCTCTGGGCACTGTGACATTACAGTGTGGTGGTGGAAATCTCAGTGGGAAGCAACCTGTGGTTTCCATATGAAGTGACCCTGCAAACCAGCACTGCAGCAAATAACTTTTATTGTGAGCTCTTGCAAAATAACTGATCTGACACACATTAATCTTTTATAACAATGGAATACATTTTCCCAAATCACTTTCCCATAAATCTGCAGAAAAGCTTCAGAAGAACAGCAGAGAATGAAGGTAACCAAGCAATGTATCACAGAAATTTAGCTTTGGCTGCTCAAATTTCTTGTATATCTGATGCCTGATTCTGCCTGTCTGATAGCCCAGCTGCTGCTGTCAAGGTGAAGTTTCAAAAGCAAGCAAACAAAGCCTTATGCCAACATCACAAAATCACTGAATTGTTAGGTTTTGGAGGGACCTCTCAAGTTCTTCTACTCCAGACCCCTGCTCAAGCAGGATCACCTAGAGCAGGCTGTCCAGGATTGTGTATTTTTGGGGTGTGAGATTCTCTAGACACGGAGTCACCACCACAAGATCTCTGGGCAACCTGAGGTGCCCCGGTCCCACAGCCTTCCTAAGGAGGTGAGGGCCAAGCCCTGGGGGACAGAGCTGGAAACACAGCAGAGAAGGAAGCAGCACAGATGCTGCACAGGACATTTGTCCCACTCTACTGTGCTCTGGTGAGACCCTGCCTGCAGTGCTGCCTCCAGCTCTGGGACCCACAAGACAAGAAGGACATGAAGCTGTTGGAGTGGAGTCCAGAGGAGGCCATGAAGGTGCTCCAAGGGCTGGAGCACATCTGCTCTGGAGAGAGGGTGAGAGAGCTGTGGGTGTTCAGCCTGGGGGAGACACCTGGAAGTGAAGTACCTAAAGGGTGTCTAAGAGAGCAGGAGAGGGACTTTGGACAAGGGTAAAGAGTGACAGGACAAGAGGGAATGGTTTCTGACTGGTGGAGGGCAGGGTTAGATATTATAAAGAAATTAATTACTGTGGGCATGCTGTTGTACAAGCAAAAGTTGCCCAGACATGTTTTGACTGCCCCATCGCTGGGAGTGTTCAAGGCCAGGCTGGACAGGGCTTGGAGCACCCTGGTCTAGTGGAAGATTTAGCTGCCCATGGCAGGGGACTCAGAACAAGATGATTTTTAAGGTGCCATCAAACCCAACACATTCTGTGATTCTGTGACATGTGGGAAAAGCTTCTGAGCCTTTTCCAGCCAGCATGTCAGGCTTATTTGAGAGGACAGTCACTGTGGAACAGAGAAACCTTTCCCTTCCCATACAGGCTGGTCAATATGTTCTGCACATCCTCCAGTGTGGTAACTGTAACTTGGCTCTGACTATTGTTCTCAGCAACGACCCCCCAAGCCTTCTTCTCAGCTGGGCAGCAGGCAACTGACCAGATGTGGCTGGGTATGTTAACCCTTTCCTCTTGGGTTTGGGTTTTCCTAGGCACAGCACCTGTGATGACATAGGTGGTTTTACAGCCCTTGGCCATTTTGTCCATAGTGCTAACCTCATACTTGTCCCAGGCACCACTGTTGAATTGCGCATCCTGGGGCACTATGTTGGTGAGGGTGAAGGTCGGCAACTTGGTGCCATAGGTGTTGTGGTGGCCACTGGGGTTCAAATGGCCACGGGTCATACCAGTGAGCACCTTGTAGTCGTCAACCACAGCCTGGCTCTTCTTGAGATCCTCAAGGATATGAGGGTTCTTAGCTACAAAATCCTTCTCTTTTTCCATATTCCCGGAATAAGTTTTCTCGTCAATCAGCTTGACAAGGAAAGAAGATGAAATAGTGTTAGTTTTGGAGAAGGGAGTGATGGAGCAGTTTTCTCTGATGGAGCAGAAGACTCTGAGTAACAATCATGATTTTTTTGGCCATCTAAATGTATGAAAATGTATGAATCAGAGACAAATCAGAGAGCTGCCCCTCGTGGATGAACACAAGAGCTTTAAAGTGAAAAAAAATCAGAATCCGACAGCTCTCATTTTGATTTGTGACTTTTGTGATCCAGCCTGCAGCCTGTGTTGGGAGATTGGGGGAATACATGAGACTGCAAAAAGATCTCTGAAAGAAGATACCAAAATCAAAGATTTTTCAGGTGGGCTGAGGCTGTGGTCCAGAAGGAAAAGTACAGCTTGGATGTGGCTCTACTGCAACCTATTCTAGTAAAAAGTTTTCTTACTTGTGCAGGAGGTTTGGATTGAGGAGATTTTTAATGTTCTTTCCAACACAAAGCACTATATGACTTTATGATTCCACATAAGAAGATTTTCTGCCTGCTAAATGTGGAGGCTGCAGTGGTGCAATACCAGATTAGTTGCTCAAGTTCCTATGGGGAACAAGTGCAAATGATTATTTCTTTCGTATCTGCAACACCTTTCTTTTCATCCCTAGGGAAACATTTTCAGGCTTCCTCTGCAACTGGGCATATGGATACTTGCTGTGGCTCATTTTTCCCCAGATTCCCTCCTGCTACTCTATCCTTAGCAATGACAGGATTTTCCTCTTTTTCTGTTCTGCAATTGGCCTGTTCTCCTGAAATTTGTCTGAAGAGTGTTGGTGAGAGCACAGTAGTTTGTGGAGATCTGTGTGTCTGTTGGATACTTCTGGGCCAAGCCTGAGCCAAAGGTGCTCAAGGGGCAACTGCTTGTGGATGGAGATCACAGCCTTCTGACTGGCCTGACACTGATGCTCCTCACTTTGCACTGCCTGAAACATCACTCCAGAAATCCCCCCACTGTTAACCTGACCCTCTCATCTCCAGTGCCTGTGCCTGCCTAGGCTTTGTCCCTGGGCCTTCTCACCCCATTCTGTGCTTCTTCTCACTTCTCTCGTGCCACTCACAAAATCTCTTTGACTCTTGACTGGGAGCACTTAAGTTCTGTCAGGGATGCAGAACAGCTCAGGGCAACGTGGAGATCAGCACCCCAGTACTGCTGCACCCTCAAATTTAGCCTCTCTGGGATGCCTTTTCCCCATCACTTGGCCTCCCACCACAGCAAGGAAGGGTAAGTTGGCATTGTTTGAGTTTGTAATGGAATGCAAAGTAATTTGATTTGCTTTTCCTGTCAGGTCACTGCAAAAAAGCTGGGCACCTTTGGGATATGACTGGTCTCATTCTCCTCCTGATGTCTCAGATGCATCAGAGAAACCATGTGGGGTGGGTCTATGAAGTCAAATGAGAAGAATCCTGTTGAGTGTGTGCATTTGCATGTGTGTAGAGGGGTGGGAGGCAATGGAAATGTTGGGTCAATGCTGCAGTTTTTCTATTAGTAATTGGAGGGTGCTGTAAGAGAGACACTCACCTGGGGCTCAATCAGCCACGCTTGAGGTTTGTTGGACTTTCCAGGCTGGTAGATGTAAGCAGAGTAAACAGGAATGCGGGCATCTCTGTTGTACAGGGTGGCAAAATAATATGAGTTGTTATAGCTCTGGCAGATCCTGGCTTCGTTGTTCGGGTTGATGGCATTATTTGGGGTGACCCCCTCATAGAAAAACTGAGAACAGCTTTCAAAGGATGTCACCACCTCGCTGTGTCCCAGCCAGAGGCAGCTCGCCAAGTGCCACCAAATCACAATCAGCCTCGACATCGCGAGAGGATATCAGTGATGGTCACTTCTTACCCTGGAAGGCAAATACAGAGGGACACTCAGCTTGGAGAGAGCTGCTCATGGCCTGAAACCTTTTTTTTGTGGAAGGCAGGGACACAGCTGGCAGAGGAGGGGACAACGAGAGACCAGGAAAGGAGTAACTTCTGTCCTCCTGGATGGGGGGAAAATCATGAGGACACCAAGGGGAAAAGATAACACAGGGTTAAGGTGTCCAGAGGAGGCAGCAGTGGGAGAACTCAGCCTGTATGAGGAACGATCCAAATCTACTCCATTCCTAATCAAATGTCACAGCAAAGTTATCTTGGAACTGAGGAACAGCCTTGGGACAAGGTCACCTTTTCCCATCTCCCTCCTGCTCTGAGCACCTACCCACAGCAGACACCTGCAACTGGACAGGGACTCTGCACAGACCCCTGCAATGCTCAGCTGGGCTTTAGTCTCATGGGGCATTTGGCAGGGAAAGAACATCGATGCTGCACTTCCCATATGTCTCTGGCCCCATCCAGGTTCACACCGACATGCAGCTCTTCCAGTCAGACCCAACACTGAACCCCAAATGCTCCACCTGGGGTGCTGCCTCTCAGCTGACATCTCAGGACATTCATTGGGCAATGAATGTCCTGCTGCTCACCTTGCATTTCCACATTATCCACCCCAGACCCTGAACTTGCAGACACATGGAGACAGAAAATGAAGGGGCCAAGCAAATGGTAGCAGCAAGCAGGATGGAGGACAACACCTCTATCTTATCAGCACAATGGCTGCTGCAATGCAAGCACTGAGGGGCAGCTCTTGCCATGCTTGCATGGCATTCCTGCTGATCCCCATCTTTGCTGATTGATTTTCCTGTACAGCCAAAAGTACTGTTGCAGGAATTTCTATTTCCTGGACAGCAACCTGTCCTATCTTGTCTTTCTCAATGCTGGCATGATTTTCAGCAGTCAGCAAGATCATTTCTTTGGGAGAAAACTGCTGAAAAGCTCCCTGTGATGCTGCCAGCCCAGCAAGGGGCTTTGTCTCCTTTCAGAGGCAGCACAGGCTTTGGGAGAGCAGTGATGTTTCCATTTGCATTGCCAGACACTCGATGGAGTGATTTAATATCATTAGCATTTGGAATAAGGCAGGCAGGACAGGAAGCTAAAAGGATTCCTGAGAGAGGAGCTGCCACAGCCACTAAAGCACAAAGCCCACCTTTGGCTGGGAAGGGTCTGAGCTGAGGACTGCTGAAGGCTTGACAAGTCACCTGGTACATTTGCTCTTTTCTTATTCTTCTCCCTGATCCTCATCTGTCCATTTCTTCTGGATTCAGGATGTTGAGCTACACACAGCCCTGCTCTGACCTTAGACACCTGGTTCTTTTTCCCTTTACCAGCCTTAGATCAGGAATGTGGTGACCAAGAAGCTGGAAAGTGAGAACTGGAACCACAAGTAATGACTTTTTACAGTACTCTGAAGAGCACAGCCATATCTGCCCCAAATCAAGCAGAGAAGTTCCTGAAATGAATTGTTCCGTGACCCACTCTGCAAAATTAAAATATATCTAATTAACTTTATGTCTAACTTAATGTCAGATATCAAGAAACCAATCTACCATGAGAAAGAGCAGCACAGGACTCTGCTCACAGCCCCAAAGTGGCAGAGGACGTCTCAGAGGCCTCTGCTGCACTCTGAGACTGTGTGTGTTTATAGGATCTCTGTGAAGTGAGAGTTGTTAGATTTCCCAAACAGGGTTTAGAGTGAAATTTTCCAGGAGTTCAGGCAGCACCTGTTTGTCCAGAGGCTTTTTGCAAGGTCATGGGTGGGTTTGTGGTACTCAGTAATCTCCCCCTGCCTCCTTATTCAACAGTTTGATGTTCATTTTCAAGTGAGATGGCTTGAGTTTCTTTCCCAAAGCATTCCTTCTGTCCTTGCCTTCCTAGCTGACAGAAAATACTGAAGTGCTGCAGAATTCAGTGCATGCATGAACTCTGAGTGCTCCCTGAAGATCATCAACTCCAGCCTGGGCTTTGTCTATATATATTTATTCCAAGGCTCAGGAACGTTTTTGAATATTGGAGTCAATGTGGAGAAAGGAGGAAGAGCTTACCTTGAAGCAGAGTCTCAGAACAGGCAGCTGAACTGTTGCTTCCCTCTTCTCCCTGGAGAAAGGATTGCTTGAATTCTCAGGAGTGCCTCTGCAATATATACCCAGTCATAAATCTGCCCCTTCTCATTAACGGTGAATTTCACAGAAAAGAGAAGTTTTTTCATTTTTGTTCATGGGAGTTTGTTCATGCCCACCCTGAAATGGGTTGACAGTTGTTTGTGACACTTTTCTCAGAATTTGTCCCAAATTTGCTGAGTTGCCGCATGATATTATTATCAGTCCTTATCAGTTACCAGGGTCTGTTGACTTCCTTGTTCATTTCCTCATTCTCACCAGGTCCAGCTGCTGCTGCTGCTCTTCCAGCACCTACATGTGTTTCTGCTCCCAGCAGAACATCTCTGGCCTTTCTCTGACTACACTCAAGTATTCACAGTCTGCTCTTCTGCAGCCTCTCATAACAGCATTAATACGGCTGGGCTACATCTATTCTCTTGCCTGATTGCCATGGCTTTTCAACAGCTCTTATTCATGCCACCAGCCTGAGGCTGAGAAGGCCCTGGGGATACCTCTGAGCCCCTTCCAGTACTTTAAGGGTTTTCAAGAGAGCTGCAGACAGACTTTGGACAAGGGCATGGAGTTGACAGGTGTGCTGGTTTCAGCTGGGGTAGACTTAATTTTCTCAACAGTGGCAGGTATGGGGCTGTGGTTTGGATTTGTGCTGAGCACAGAATTGATAACACAGAGATGTTTTTGCTATTGCTGAGCAGAACTTACACAGAGCCAAGGCCTTTTCTGCTCTTTGTAGTGCCCAGCTGGTGAGGAGGCTGGAGGTGCCTGGGAGGTTGGGAGGAGACACAGCCAGGACAGGTGACCCCACCTGACCAAAGGGATAGTCCAGAGCATGTGACATCATGCTGACTGTGTAAAGAGAGGGGAAGAAGGAGGAAGGAGGGGACATTTGGAGTGATGGGTTTTGTCTTCCCAGGTAACAGTTAGGTGGGATGGGGCCCTGCTCTCCTGGAGATGGCTGAACAGCTTTCTGCCTATGGGAAGTGGTGAAAGGATCCCTTTTTGTGCTTTGCTTGTGTGCATGGCTTTTGCTTTCCCTTTTCAACTGTCTTTATCTCCACCCACGAATTTCCCAGCTTTTACCCTTCCAATTCTTTCCCTGTTTCCAGTAGTCATGGAGCGAGTGAGCGGCTGTGTGGGGCATGGCTGCTGGCTGGAATTAAACCATGACATTAGGACAAGGTGAAATGGCTTTAAATGGAAGGCATGTAGGTTTAGATTGGATATTAGGAAGATATTTGTTACTGTCTTGGTGGTGACACCCTGGCACAGGTTACCCAGAGCAGCTATGACTGCCCCTGGATCCCTGGAAGTGTCCAAGGCCTGGTCGGAGCAGGGACCAGGAGCAACCTGGGATAGTGCATGGTGTCCCTGTCCATGGTGGAGGGGTGGAACTGGATGGCCATTAAAGTCCTTTCCAACCCAAAATAGTCTTTGATGCTATGATCATTAGTTCAAATCTAAATTGGACTAATTTTCTTCCACTTCTGGAAGTCCGGAAGTAATGTATTGACAAAGTGGTTGTTACAACCATAAATATCCAGCAGAGGTGTAATAGACTGAAGGTGGCTTAAACAAACTGATAGAGTCCTGTGGTTTATTTTGTCCTAGATGGCCTGGGACTGATGTCTTAAACAAAGTGGGGTTTAGCCAGATAAGGGAGAAGACAAATTAGAAGCAGATCCAGTGGTGGTGTGGGAGTGCTTTTTACCATGGCAACTTCACTCTTTTCTGATGAGGCTCAAGGGGCATAACAAAGCAGGACCCAACAGTAGTTGCATCATTAGAAGGGGCCATAAACCATCAAAGACCCCTGAAGTGTTCCCCAACTCCACAGTGCTGTATTACACAATGTAGAACCCCTCCCCAGGGGAAGTGGGGCAATCTGGGTATGGGGTAACCCTGAACCCACAGAACCCATTGAACTCCTTGTTGCGCAGGACCCCAAACCCTAAAAGATCGAGACTGAGGACATCAACATTGCAAGTCTCGTTGCTAGAGCCATGGAGATATCTTGTATGAGCTGTTGGCACCCTGGTCCACTTTGTCCATGCACAATCAGAGGAGAAGTCACTGGAGTCTGCTGCTGACACTTGTGTGGATATTAATGGCATCCTCTGATTGCATTTGGACACCCAACCTCCCACAAGGATTCTCTGTGCACTGTGACTTTACCACTGGTGGAAATTTAAATGGGAAGCAACTTGTGATTTACATATGAGGTGACCCTACAATTTAGCACTTCACAAGTAATTTTTATTGTGAACCACTCAGCAATTAAATGATCTCTCTGACATTTATCTTTTGGTCGTGACATTGAATACATTTCCCCAAATCAGTTTTCCATAAATCTGTACTGGAGAGAGGGTGAGAGAGCTGGGGATGTTCAGCCTGGAGAAAAGAAGGCTCTTGGGAGAACGTGGATCCCCTTCCAGTGTCTAAAGGATTTTAAAGAGATATGAAAAGGGATTTTGGACAAGGACATGGAGTAACAGGACAAAAGGGAATGGCTTTAAACTGAAAGAGGATGAGGTTAGATGTTAGGAAGAAATTCTTGACTGTGAGGGTCATGAGGCACTGGCAGAGAAGTTGGTCAGAGAAGTTTTGGCTGCCCCATCCCTGGAAGTGTTCAGGGCCAGGTTTGATGGGGCTTGGAGCAACTTGATCTCGGGGAATGTGTCCCTGCCCATGGCAGGGGAGCTGAAACTACGTGGATGATCTTTGAAGTTCCTTCCAACCCAAACCATTATGTGATTTTCTGACATGTGGCAAATTCTCTTGAGGCTTTTCCACCCAGGATGTGAGGCTTAGTCCCGGGGACAGTCACTGTCAAACAGGGAAACCTGTCCCCTCCCGTAGAGCTGGGTCAATGTGTCCTCCAGCTCCCCTAGCGTGAGGAGCTGAACCTGGTTCTTGTCGTTCTCGGCAATGACTGCCCAAGCCTTTATGGAGTTGTTGTCCACCACGCAGCAGGCAGCTGACCAGAGGTGGCTGGGTTTGTTAACCCTGCCCTTGGCAATGTAGTTGTTCCCAGGCACAGCACCCACGATGGCATAAGTGGTTGTACAGCCCTGGGTCCTCCTGATCATTGTTTGCTGCTCGTAGTTGTTCCAGGCACCGCCATTGAGTTTCTCATCCTGGGGCACTATGTTGGTGAGGGTGAAGGTAGCCATCCTGCTGCTGTAGTCATCATGGTGGCCATTGGGGTTCAAATGGCCTCGGTTCAAACCCGTCAGGTTCTTGTAGTCATGAAGGATAGCCTGGCTCTGGCTGAGTTTCTCTAAGCTGACATTGTATCGATTTAAGAGTGTCCACTCTTTTTCCATAGTCTTGGGATAACTTGGGCCCATCAGCTTGACAGAGAAAGAAGAGGAAAAGGTGTTAGTATTGGGTATGGGAATAATGGAACAGATTTCCCCAGAGCAGAAGTTTCTGAGTGTCAAGATCCTGGCCTTTGTCTGGTCTTAATTTGGTACAATACCAGATTAGTTGCTCAAGTTCTATAAGGAGCAAGCACAAATATTTTTTGTTTTGGAAATTCATTTCACATTTAGTGCATTATATTTAGCCTTCCTTTTGAAACAGTTAATATGGATTTCTTTTGTGGTTCATTTTCACCTAAATCAATTCTGCCACTCTATCCTTAGCAACGACATGAATTTCCTCTTTTTGTGTCTGTTATTTTCTTGGCCTGTTTTCCTAAAGTTCTGAAGTTTGTCTGAAAGATGTTTGGGAGAACACTGTAGTTTGTGGAGATCTGTGTGTCTGTTGGATACTTCTGGGCCAAGCCTGAGCCAAAGGTGCTCAACGGGCAACTGCATGTGGATGGAGATCACAGCCTTCTGACTGGCCTGACACTGATGCTCCTCACTTTGCACTGCCTGAAACATCACTCCAGAAATCCCCCCACTGTTAACTTGACCCTCTCGTCTCCAGTGCCTGTGCCTACCTAGGCTTTGTCCCTGGACCATCTCACCTATTCTGAGTTTCCTCTCACTTCTCTCATGCCACTCACAAAGTCTATTTGACTCTTGACTGGGAGCACATAAGCTCTGTCAGGGATGCAGAACAGCTCAGGGCAAAGTGGAGATCAGAGCCCAGCAGGACTGTTGCTCCCTTAAGTTTAGCCTCTCTGGGATGCCTTTTCCCCATCATTTGGTTTCCACAGCAGGGCACAGGGAGAGGGGATCGTTTGACTTTGCAATGGAATGCAAAGTAATTTGATTTGCTGTTCCTGTCAGGTCACTGCAGAAAACTGGGCACCTTTGGGAAATTACTCATCTCCTCCTCCTCCTGATGTCTCAGATGCATCAGAGGAATCATGTGGTACAGGTGTTTGAAGCTAAATGAAAAGAATCTCATTGAGTGTGTCCATTTGCATGTGTGTAGAGGGGTGGGGGAAAATAGAAATGGTTATTTAAATACTGCTTTTAATGATAGGAGGGTGATGTGCTGTAAGAGAGACACTCACCTGGGGCTCAACCAGCCACGTTTTAGGTCTCTTGCCAGGTCCAGGCTGGTAGATGTAAGCAGAGTACACAGGAATACGCATCTTTCTGTCATACAAGGTGGCAAAGTAATACTGGTTCTTGTAGCGCTGGCAGATCCAGGCTGGGTTCTGCGGCTCCAGGGCTTCATTTGGGGGAATCTCCCGGAAAAAAAACTGAGGACATGAAGTTTCAAAGGACGTCACCACCTCACTGTGTCCCAGCCAGAGGCAGCTCACCGACACCTGCAGCAGCAGCAGCCACAGCATTGTGGGAGGATTTGAGGTGAAGGGCTCTTGTTCCCTGGAAGGCAAATGCACAGGAGGGAACTGTGAGAGACCAAGGAAGGGGTAACTTCTGTCCTCCTGGATATGGAAAACTCATCAGCACTATAGGATTGTGTAGGGAGATGAGTGGGGATAAAAGGATAATGGTACGAAATTAGAAGGGAAAATATGGTTGCTTTTCCCTGGCTGAAACATGTTCAGCATACCTGGCCTCCCACACACAGTACAATCTAAGAGAGACTAAACAGAGGTTGGAGTGGAGTGGAGACACCATGGCCAGGCTCTGTCAAAACCCTTGAAGAGGAGGCACCTTGATGGTACTTCCTAGCTCATAAACTGCATGGCAGCTGAAAACCATGAGAGATAAATGAAGATGTCCTGCTGTTGAATCAGAAACCACGGTGAAATCACTCGCCTTGCACTGGCACACACCCCCATCCCAAGGTTATTGCAGGTGCTTTACTGAGATATCCACCCCCAATGTATGGTCACCCTTCACTGAGTAAGGTGTATGACTACACTTGATCTCCACCTAAATGTAAAGAAACAGTATAAAAGTGAGTTAAAAATGGGAAGTGATGGAAAACTCCATTGTAACTTCTGGGTTCAGTCAATGGGCTGAATCTATCTTTTCCCCTTAAGGATGCCTATTGGGTAAGAATCCTACTCTATGCATGCTGAATGATTACCTCAAACCAGCTTTTGTTGGGGATTAAAGCTCATTAGTATGTTGCTCTGAATTAGTATATGGCTTTAAATATCTTTTTGCCCTCAGATACTTCCACTGGCAAGCCTCAACCCTTAACCTGTCACCATTTTATTAATAAAGAGTGTTATTGTGTAAACAGTTCAAGTAAGACCTCCAAGGGCACTGGGAGTTGCTGGCAGTGGGTAAAGGTGTGGAGACCCAGGAGGGGTTTCTCTGGTTGCTGTGTGACCCTGAACAAGTCAGGTCAAACCCAAAGAACTGCTCAGTGAAGAGTCCCCACAACAGGACACTGACAGACTGGTCAGGCAGAAGGGTTTTGGCTTTCATGGGGTGCTGACAGACTAAACACAAAGGGTTTGAGCAAATCTCTCTTTTCCACACAACAGGGTGAAATCTTAAACAGGTTTTAGGTGCCTAGAAGAGGCCACAGTGGGGGCATTCAGTCTGTCTGAGGGGTGTTCCAAACCCACCCCATACCTAAATAGCTCTCACAGCAAAATTATTGTGGTACTGAGGTGTGGCATTGGGACAAAGTCACCTTTTCCAACCTTCTTCAATTGGTGAAGACCTCAGATTTTCACTGGCACTGCTCCAGTGTCAAAAAGTCCTGCAACCACCTAGGGCCTGAAACCCCCATTTCCCAATATGATAGAATCATAGAATATGCAGAGTTGGAAGGCACTCAACAGGATCATCAAGTCCAGGTTCCATCCCCACCCAGGACAGCCCCAGAAATCCCACCATGTGCCTGAGAGTATTGTACAAACAGTTCTTGAACTCAGGCAGGCGTGATGCTGTGAACACTTCCCTGGGGAGACTGTTCCAGGCCTCAACCACCATCTGAGTGAAAAACCTCTTCCTGATACTCAGCTAAAACTCCTGACTCAGTTTCATGCCATTCTCATTCTCTTCTGCTCTGAGCACCTTCCCACAGCAGACACCTGCAACTGGACAGGGATTCTGCTCAGACCCCTGCAATGCTGAGCTGGGCTTTAGTCTCATGGGGCATTTGGCAGGGAAAGAACAGCAATGCTGCACTTCCCATATGTCTCTGGCCCCATCCAGGTTCACACAGACATGCAGCAGACTTCAGTCATGTCTAATATTGAATGCAAAGTAGTCCAGCCTGGCGGCCTGGCTCTCAGCTGACATTGGATACTGAGCTACATAAACCCTTGGCTCTGACCCAAGACATCTGGTCCTTTTTCCCTTTACCAACCTTGGATCAGGAACAAGGTGACCAGTAAGCTGGAAACTGAGAACAGGAACCACAAGTGGTGACTGTCTACAGTGCTTTCCAGAGCATGCCCATAGCTGCCCCAAATCAAGCAGAGAAGTTCCTGAAAAGTCCTTTTGCATGGCCCCCTCCACAAGATTAAAATAGATCTAACTAACTTAATATCTAACTTAACATCAGTTATATAGAAACCAACCTACCGTTGGAAAGAGCAGCAGAGGACTCTGCTCGCAGCCCCAAAGTGGCAGGGGACTCTCAAATGCCTTAGCTGCAGTCTGACACTGGCAGGTTTTATAGGATCTCCAGGAAGGCAGAGTTGTTAGATTTCCCAGATAGGGTTTAGAGAGAATTTGTCCAGGATTTCAGCCACCTGTGTTTGTCCAAAGGCCTTTAGCAAGGCCATGGGTAGAGTTTTGTTACTCAATAAACTCACCCCTCCTTCTTATTCAACAGTTTGATCTTAATTTTCCAGGTGACTTGGCTTGAAATTCTTTCCCAAATCATTCCTCGTGTCCTTGCCCTCCTTTACAGAAAATGCTAAAGAGCTGCAAAATTCATTGCATTAAAAATACATAAACTCTGATTGCTCCTTGGGAGGGCAGATCTTGGAGCTCAGCAACTCCAGCCTAGGCTTTCTCTATAGATATTTATTCCAAGGCTCAGGAAAGACATGAAATATTGGCGTCAATGTTGAGAAAGCAGGGAGAGCTTACCTTGAAGCAGAGCCTCACAACAGGCAGCTGAAGAGTTCCTTTCTTCTTCTCCCTGCAGAAACACTTGGTTGATCCCTCAGGAGTCCCAGTGCAATATCTACCAGGTCGTAAATCTGCCCATTGCGATAAAGAGGGAATTTCACTGAGAAGAGAAATTTTCTGTAGTTATTCAAGGAGATTTGTTCATGCCTGCCCTGAAGTGGAGTGACAGTTGCTATTTGCAATTTCCTCAGGATTTCTCCCAGGTTCTTGCAGCATCACGTGTCAGGAGAAAATATCTGAGTCTGGTGACCTCTCTGTTTATTTCCTCATTCCCCATGAATGGGGACCTACATGTGTTTCTGTTCCTTGCAGAACATCTCTAGTGGCATTAGACTGACTGGTCTGTCTCTGAGTACACCCAGATGTTCACAGCCTGCTCTTCTGCAGCCTCTCAGAATACAATTAATATGGCCAGGCTGCATATTTTCCCTTGCCTGATTGCCATGGCTTTGTAAGAGCCTTACTCGTGCCCAGCCTGGTGCTGAGAAGGCTCTGGGGAGATCTGAAAGACCCTTCCAGTACCGGAAAGTGGTTCAGCTGGAGAGGATCTTTTGGCAACGGCTTGGAGTGACAGGACAACAGGGAGCAGCTTCAAATTGACTGAAGGCAGGCTTAGATTATATGTTAGGATTCAATTTTAGTCCCAAGAAGAGCAGGTTCACAGCACTCTTCAGCTACCTGAAAGGAGGTTGTAATGAGGTTGAGATTGGTCTCTTCCACCATGCCAGTAGTGAGAGGACTAGAGGAAAAGGCTTTAGGATGAGACAGGTGAGATTCAGATTAGATATTAGAAAAAAAGCTTTCAACTGTCATGTAGAAAGGCAATGGAATAGTTTGCCCAGGGAGGTGCTGGAGTCACCATCCCTGGAGGTGCTTCAGAGGCATCTGGATCTGACACTGGCTGATATAGATTAGTGGTTTAAGGGTTACAGTGACAGTGCTGGGAGGATGGTGGGACTGGATGACCTTGGAGGCTATCCCAAATTCTCAAATTCTATCATTTAGTGATTCTATGAAACTGATTCCTTTCTCTTTTTGGCTTCCCAAACATTTCACAAGCTTGCTGTGGAGGGCAGGGCATTTCTGGGTACTGCCAGGGATGAAGGTCCTTAGGACAACTCAGGAGCTCAGGTTGGGATTCATGGGGTGGTCAAGCAGCCTGTGGCTCCAGAGCCTGGACAGAGGGAGCAGTGGGGCATGGGATGAGCAGTGGTGAGGATGAGTGTGGTGTCAATCCCAGCAGGTGTGAATAGGTGGGTGAGCGAGTCAGAGGGAGCACCCTGAGGTACAGCAGAGGTGTCAGCAGAAGTGCCTCAGCCTGAAATAGCACTGGTGTTCTGGGTACTGTGACATTACTGGTAGTAGAAATTTCAGCATGAAGCAACTTGTGGTTTATATATGAGGTGACCTTGCAAACCAGCAGTGCTGCAAATAATTTTTATTGTCAACTACTCAAGAACTAAATGATCTCTCCATACATTGATCTTTTGATTGTGACATTGAATACATTGAATACATTGAATACATTGAATACAGTGAATATAATGAAATCATTTCCCCAATCAGTTTCCCATAAATCTGCAGAAAAGCGTCAGAAGAGCAGCAGAGAATGAAGGTATCCAAGCAGTGTATCACAGACATTTAGCTTTGGCTGCTCAAATTTCTTGTATATCTGATGCCTGATTCTGCCTGTCTGGTACTTCAGCTGCTGCTGTCAAGGTGCAGTTTCAAAAGCAAGCAAACAAAGTCTTATCCCAGGATCACATAATCACGGAATTGTTGGGTTTTGGAGGGACCTCTCAAGACCTTCTACTCCGGACCCCTGCTCAAGCAGGATCAGCTAGAGCAGGTCTTCCAGAATCTTGTCTTTGTACCTGGAGTGCTGTGTTCAGCTCTGGGACCCACAGCATGAGAAGGACACAAACCTATTGGAGTGGAATCCAGAGGAGGCCATAAAAGTGTTCCAAGGTCTGCAACACCTCTGCTATGGAGACAGGTTAAGATAGTTGAGGGTGTTCAGCCTTGACAGGAAGAGGCTCTGGGGAGAAGTTGAATCCCCTTCCACTACCTCGAAGTTCACCAAGAGATCTGGAGAGGGACTGTGGACAATGGTGTGGAGTGACAGGACAGGAGGGAATGGTTTCACACTGCCAGAGGGCAGGGTTAGATGGGATGTTAGGGAGAAGTTCTGTACTGAGGGAGTGGTGAGGCCCTGGCACAGGTTGCCCAGAGAAGCTGTGGCTGCCCCATCCCTGGAAGAGATCAAGGCCAGGCTGGACAGAGATTGGAACAACCTGGTCATCTGGAAGCTGTCACTGTAGAGGGCAGGGGATGAAATGAGATGATCTTTAAGGTCCCATCAAATGCAACCCATTCTATGATTCTCTAATTCTATGACATGTTGAAAAAGACACTAAGCCTTTTCCACACAGTGTGTGATGTTTGTTAGCGGGGACAGTCACTGTCAAACAGGGAAACCTGTCCCCTCCTGTAGAGCTGGGTCAACTTGGTCTCCAGAGCCTTCAGCGTGATCGTGATGTTCTTGACCTTTGCTGTCGTTGTTCTCGGCAATGGCAGCCCAAGTCTTCGTGGGATTTTGGCCCACCACACAGCAGGCAGCTGCCCAGAGGTGGCTGGGTTTGTTAACCCTCCCATTGGCGATGGAGGTGTTCCCAGGCACAGCACCCACGATGACATAGGTGGTTGTACAGCCCATGGCATTATTCGCCATCGTTTGGGTCTCAAAGACTTTCCAGGTACCCCTGTTAAGTGTGAGGTCCTGGGGCACTGCATTGGTGAGAGTGAAGGTAGCCACCTTGCTGCTGTTGCTATCGTGATGGCTAACCGGGTTCAAATGGCCACGGTCCAAACCAATCCCGTTGTAGTCATTGTTGATAGCCTGGCTCTGGCCAATTTTGTCTGAATGGATATTGTAATTGTTTTTGAGGAAACTCTCTGTTTTCATATCTTTGGGATAAGATTGATCGATCAGCTTGACAGGGAAAAAGAAGAAAATGTGTCAGAGGATGTGTAATGAAAACAGATTATTCTGAAGCAGAAGTCTCAGAGTGCCAAGATCCCATTTTTTGTGATCTCAGTGTATGAAAATGTATGAATCTCAGAGAAATCATAGATGTGCCCCTCCTGCATGAGCACCAGAGCTTTAAAGAGAAAGCAGCTCAGAATCTGACTGCTCTCAGTTTGGCTTGTGACCTTTGTGATCCATCCTGCAGCCTGTGCTGGGGGTGTGGGGGGATGCAAGAGACAAGGAGCATTTTGCACTCCTGGGTTTGAAAGGTGACTTTGGCGAGACACCATCCCTGCCACATCTGCTTCCCTTTCCTCCTGTCTCCACAGCCCAAATCTGCCCAGGGCTCTCCCTGCATCCCCTCATGCCACTCTGGGATTCTGTGATTTTATGTGTGCTTGCTACAGGTGTACCCCAATAGTGGAACACCAGAGGTTGCCTCGTCTAACCCCATACACAGGGAGATGTGCTGGGAAAGCAGTCCTGGAGCTGAGGTTTCCCTGGGAGAGCTACAGTTCATTCAAGCATGAACACTTTTGCTGTGTAATGAAAAAATATAATCCATCTCAATGTAAATGAAATCTGCTACTGCAGTGCTAAGAATGGGTCTCAGAGCTGATCTGTGCCAGGGATCATCTTCTTCAGGATCATTACATCATTGAGAAGAAGTTAGAAATTATCAGCCTCTTCAAGGAGCCTGTAATCCCAAAAGTGTTCTGGGAAAACGAAATACTCCTAAAAGGCCTCTGAAGAAAGTTACCAAAATCAAGATTTTTCAGGTGGCCTGGGTTCAGGGTTCAGGAGAAAAAGGCCAGGTTGGATAGGGCTTGGAGCATCCGGGTCTAGTGGCAGGTGGCCTGGCCCATGCAGGGGAGTTGGATTGAGATGGTCTTTAAGGTTTCTTCCCACAAAAACCATTCTATGATCCCATGAATCTACAAAAAGACAGAATTTTTTCTTCCTCCCTAAAGTGGAGGCTGCAGTGGTGCCAGACCAAATTATTTGCTCAAGTCCATGTGAGTAACAAGTACAAACGATTATGTTTTTCATAACTTCAACACCTTTCTTCTCATCTTTAGGGAAAAATATTTAGCCTTCATATGGAACTAGGCATTATGCTAGTGGCTCATTATAATGTGGCTCATTTTTACCCAAAACTCTCCAGCTAAAGTGTCCTCAGACAGGCCCTGAATTTCATGTTCTTCTTAATTGGCTCGGCCTTTTCTACTGAAGAGCTGAGACATTTGTGAAGGCTCTATAGCCTGTGGAGATCTGGTTGTCTGCTGGATTCTTCTGGACCAAACCTGAGCCAAAGGTGCTCAAGGGGCAAATGCCCACGGATGCAGATCACACCCTTCTGACTGGACTAACACTGATGCTCTGCATTTTGCACTGCCTGAAACACTCCAGAAATCCCCCCTGCCACTATTTACCTGACCCTCTCATCTCCAGTGCCTGTACCTACCTAGGCTTTGTCCCTGGGTCATCACACCCCATTCTGAGTTTCTTCTCACTTCTCTCATGCCACTCACCAATCCTATTTGACTCTTGACTGGGAGCACATAAGCTCTGTCAGGGATGCAGAACAGCTCAGGGCAAATTGGAGATCAGCACCCAGTACTGCTGCACCCTCAAATTTAGCCTCTCTTGGATGCCTTTTCCCCATCACTTGGTCTCCTACCACAGCAGGGCACAAGAAGGGTGTGTTGTTTGACTTTATATTGTAATGAAATTTATTTTGATTTGTTGTTACTGTCAAAACAAACTGCAAAACTGGGCACCTTTGGGATATGACTGATCTCATCCTCCTGCTGATGTCTCAGATGCATCAGAGGAACCATGTGGGGCAGGTGTTGGAAGCTAAATGAGAAGAATTTCATTGAGTGTGTCCATTTGCATGTGTGTAAAAGGGTGGGAGAAAATAGAAATATTGGGTTAAATGCTGCATTTTCTCTATTAGTGACTGGATTGCTGTAAGAGAAACACTCACCTGGGGCTCAACAAACCACAATGGCACATTAGGTCTCGGGCCATTTCCAGGCTTGTAGATGTAAGCAGAGTACACAGGAATGCGCAAGTCTTCGTCATACAGGGTGGCAAAGTGATACTGGTTGTCGCAGCGCTGGCAGATCCTGGCTGGGTTGTTCGGGTTGATGGCATTATTTGGGGTGGCCCCCTGATAGAAAAACTGAGAACAGCTTGCAAAGGATGTCACCACCTCACTGTGGCTCAACCAAAGGCAGCTTGCCAACACCTGGAGCAGCAGCAGCCGCAGCATTGCGTGAGGATTCCTGGTGAAGATCTCTTGTTCTCCTGGAAGGCAAATGCAGAGGGACACTCAGCTTGGAGAGAGCTGCTCATGGCCTGAAAACATTTTTTGTGGAAGGCGGGGGCACAGCTGGAAGAGGAGGGAACTATGAGAGACCAGGAAAGGAGTAACTTCTGCCCTTCTGGCTGTGGAAAATTCACGAGAACACTAAGAAGGTAAGATAACAAGGGGTCAAGGTGTCCAGAGGAGGCAGCATTGGAAGAACTCAGCCTGTATGAGGAACGATCCAAATCTACTCCATTCCTAATCAATTGTCACAGCAAAGTTATCTTGGAACTGAGGAACAGCCTTGGGACAAGGTCACCTTTTCTCATCTCCCTCCTGCTCTGAGCACCTACCCACAGCAGACACCTGCAACTGGACAGGGACTCTGCACAGACCCCTGCAATGCTCAGCTGGGCTTTAGTCTCATGGGGCATTTGGCAGGGAAAGAACAGCGATGCTGCACTTGCCGTATGTCTCTGGCCCCATCCAGGTTCATACAGACATGTGTTATGATCCAATTATCAAGGTTCCCCGGAAACACCTCTGCCCAAACCAAGGTACAAACGAGACCACATGCCAGTCAATAGTATGGGTTCTATTTGATAGAAAATATGAGAGAGAGAGGGAAGAAAAGAGAGAAAAAGAGAAGTAGGAAAAGAGGTGGGGGGGACAGAAAGAGGGAAAGAGAAAGTATCACCATCCGTGGATCCCAACGATGTTGCGTTGATCCTCTCCAGCCGGTCCTCTTGGTGGTGGTGGTCCCCCCAAAAGCACAGAATGCCATGGGTTAATACACACTCAGGCCAGGGGCAATGTCCAGGCATGTCCCCCGGTGGAGGGGCAGTCTCCAGCAGCCGACTCTGCCCGCATCACCTGCAGTCCTGTGGTGCAAGGCCTAGCACTCTGGGGGGTCTTTGATAGATTGTGACTCCCCCTCAGCTGCCTCCCACGTGAAAGTCCCATGGATGTGGCCCGCGGGGCTGGGGGTTCCACAGCTGGGCCAGCTTGTGTCAACCTGGCTTCTGTGAGTTGTGCTCTGCCCCCACACCAAATTCAGCCAGGGATGATCCTTAGTGCAGCTAGTGGCTTTGGCCTTTGTGTATGCATACCTTTCCCTCAGCCTGAAACGACCGAACAACAGGGTTTCCCTCTATCCAATCTCAGCAGCCCAACTCAGTCCAAAGTCCCCGTCAGGCATCCTCAGGGAGGCCTCCCTGATTGCAACCTCCCCACACAGTTCCCGCTATAATGAGCAAAACTTTACATCAATGTTTGAGGCATGAACCACCTCAGCCTCTGACAACATGCAGCTCTTCCAGTCAGACCCAACACTGAACCCCAAATGCTCCACCTGGGGTGCTGCCTCTCAGCTGACATTGGGCAATGAGTGTCCTGCTGCTCAGCTTGCATTTCCACATTATCCAGCCACAGACTCTGAACTTGCAGACACATGGAGACAGAAAATGAAGGGGCCAAGCAGATGGTAGCAGCAAGCAGGATGGAGGACAACACCTCTATCTTATCAGCACAATGGCTGCTGCAATGCAAGCACTGAGGGGCAGCTCTTGCCATGCTTGCATGGCATTCCTGCTGATCCCCATCTTCAGCTTTGCTGATTGATTTTCCTGTACAGTCAAAGGCACTGTTGCAGAAATTCCTATTTCCTGGACAGCAACCTGTCCTATCTTGTCTTTCTCAATGCTGACATGATTTTCAGCAGTCAGCAAGATTATTTCTTTAGGAGAAAACTGCTGAAAACTCCCTGTGATGCTGGCAGCCCAGCAAGGGGCTTTGTGTCCTTTCAGAGGCAGCACAGGCTTTGGGAGAGCAGTGATGTTTCCATTTGCATTGCCAGACACTCGATGGAGTGATTTAATATCATTAGCATTTGGAATAAGGCAGGCAGGACAGGAAGCTAAAAGGATTCCTGAGAGAGGAGCTGCCACAGCCACTAAAGCACAAAGCCCACCTTTGGCTGGGAAGGGTCTGAGCTGAGGACTGCTGAAGGCTTGACAAATCACCTGGCACATTTGCTCTTTTCTTATTCTTCTCTCCATTTCCACTGGATTCAGGATATTGAGCTACACACAGCCCTGCTCTGACCTTAGACACCTGGTTCTTTTTACCAGCCTTGGACCAGGAATACTGGGACCAAGAAGCTGGAAACTGAGAACTGGAACCACAAGTGGTGTCTTTTTACCGTACTGTACAGAGCATTGCCATATCTGCCGCAAATTAAGCAGGGAAGGTTCTGAAAAGTCCCCCTCCACGGGTATGATCCCCTCCATGAGCTTAAAAACTATTTAACTAATTCAATATCATACTGAATAGCAATATAGAAACCAACCTACCGTGAGAACGAGCAGCACAGGACTCTGCTCGCAGCCCCAAAGTGGCAGAGGGTTCTCAAAGGCCTCTTCTGCAGTCTGATACTGGCTGCTTTTATATCATCTCCAACGAGGAACAGGTGTAAGACTTCCCAAACAGGCTTTAGCGTGACGTCTTCCAGGAGTTCAGACAGTACCTGTGTTTTAGCAGATGACTCTAGCAATGACTTCGGTGGGGTTTTGCTATTCAACATGCTCCCCCTCCCTCCTAATTCAAGTATTTGATGTCAAATTTCCAGTTGACTTGGCTTGAGTTTCTTTCCTAAGAAAGAAACTGAGTAAATGCAGGGAAATGTTAATCTGTTGTGATTGTAGTTCTGGAGAAAGGAGATTTTGATGTGACTAAACTGATTCCTTTCTCTGTTGGGTTTCCTAAGTGTTTCACAAGCTTGCTGTGGAGGGCAGGGCATTTCTGGGTACTGCCACGTGTAAAGGTCCTCAGGACAACCAAGGAGCTGCTGATTGAGGAGGTGGGACTCATGGGGGTGGTCAAGCAGCCTGTGGTTCCAGAGCCTGGACAGCAGGAGCAGCGGGGCATGGGATGAGCAGTGGTGAGGATGAGTGTGGTGTCAATCCCAGCAGGTGTGAAGAGGTGGGTGAGCGAGTCAGAGGGAGCACCCTGAGGTACAGCAGAGGTGTCAGCAGAGGTGCCCCTGCGTGAAATCGCACTGATGTTTTCAACACTTCAAGGGGCTCTGCCAACATTGATCCCAGGAGAAACAAAAACCATCTGGTCAGAGGACCTGGGATCGCAGGCGCTCAGTTTGTGCTCCCCAAAGTCACTGCCAGGCTATCAATGTTCTCTGCAGCATCCTCGTGTGTGTGGCACAACGCTTGGGCAGCAGCATTCCTGAACACCACCTCTCCTCAATGTTGCTGTTGAGCCGCTAGCTGAGGAATGACCCAGGTTCTCAGACAAGGAAGGAGAAAAGGTGTCTTTATTATTTTGATTTCCATATATATAGAGTTTTCAGAGGTCACCCAGATTGGTCAGCCAGAAACCTCCCCCTAGGCCCAATTGGCCAAGCCCGAACTGACCTAATCCGGAGACGTTGTTTGCAAAATATCCAAACTTTATCTTTGTTTATGAAATGTAGCAAAATGTTCTCACGAGAAAGACCTGTGCAAGCCACACCTCATGAGCCTCAGAGGTGCAGGGCTGATGTTTCTGTGCCAAAGTGCTGTTCCCCAGCAGCAAGGGACAGTTTGCCCAGGTACAGCAAGGGAGAACCTACGTGCAGCGAGTGTAACCTCACAGGAACCCATCCAGATACACAAGAGATAAGTAGTTCCTCAGAAATCGAAGGAGATAGACTCATCTAAAGTAACCTTATGAAATTTTCATGACAGAAATGTTTGGCTCCCAGACTGACCAAAGGAACTTTGCCCAGCTGCTCTCTAAAGCAGAGGCCAGAAGATGCCAGTGTCTTGATATTCTTGCTTCCTTCTCTTCTGGGACAATACATGGCAACTAGTTCAGTTCATGGAATGTGAACCCTTGGTGCTATTGGAAAAGGGCTAAGAAAGCTACATGATCCAACCCACTGGGCAGTGACGTGCATTTAGCTCCCAGTAGTGCTGTTGAATGATGTTGGCGTTTTCTGGACTTCTTCAGCATCTGATGAAAAACCCCTCAAACCCCCTGGCACAGCAGAACCATCTGTCCAGCACTTGAGACAAATCAGGCTGATCTTGAGTGCAGATTCTCTCTTAGTTCTCATCAAGGAAGGAATCTGCATCCTTGGAAGGTTCTTTAGATTGTGAAGCATTTTGAGGCTCTGAGTTTACAATCAATCACAAATGAGCAATTCCCTGAAAATAATGTCAAGTAAAATCAGACTATTTTTGCATAAGTACTTGTCATTTTCAGAGGAAACATGAATGTGACCTGGATTCTCAAAAGCAGCCTCTGTTGTTGTGGCATTTGAGTATTCCTTAGAATGGATCTGATTTTTCTGCAGAGATAATTAATCATCTGTACAATTTTGCTGAGCCCCTCTTAAATGGAGTGCCATCCACTGGGGAAGGATATATTTGAAAGGGCAAAAAGACTTGATGTGTTTGGGTTTTGTTGGTTTGTTGTTCCAATATTTGCAAAGTCACTGTGTGAAACCTGAGTGTGTAAATCCCATTGGAGGAGAATGCAGATAATAACCAAGAGCATGAGTAAAAGCAGGAAAAATAGGGGAACTCTCCTATTGTGTAATTATTTTGAGTAAGTCTGGTGGTTCTTGTATACATAAGTGTAACTTTATGGAACTCCATCCAGGTACACAACACATAAAGTAGTTCCTCAGAAATCAAAGGAGGTTTAATCTTCTAAAACTTACGTAATAAGAAAGTTTGACCTTTGTGTCCAGAGGCTAAGCTGCTTAAGCAAACATCCAATATTGATTTATTGTCTGAGTCTGACTTTGGATATGGAAATAAGACATGGGAATAGACATGTGTGTTTTTTATAAACTTAACTTTCCTCTGTTCTAATAGCTCCCAGCAAGATAAAGCAGTTAGATTAATGACAGTTGTGATTTTCCTTTTTCTACATTACCATTTAGCTGAAGACAGGAGACTCCCAGTGGGATCTCCGGTGAGACTCAGGAAGGACCCTCGTGTCTTTGATCATCATTTCCCAGAAAAAGCCTGTCCCTGCAGGGTGAGATGATGAGATGTGCATTTTCCCTGGACAAGCAGCTGCAGATCGGCCTGGCAGTGCCACAAAGAGAACGTGTTTCATGCAGATCCACACACAGTGCATTTGCTACCTACATGAGAGACATCCAGAAGCTCCCGTGTAGCCAAACCAGCAGATGGAGATGGCATCTCCTTTGCCCAGAGGATGGCAAAGGCCCAGCAAGCAGTTGCCAGGCTGTCTTCCCAGTGGGCAGCCAAAGTTACTACTTGGTGGACCAAAGCAATTTTGCCCAGCAGATGCCAGATAATGCCAATATCTTGATTTTCTTGCTTCCTTCTCTTCCAGAACAGCCCTTGACAACATGTTCATTTTAATGCAATCTGAAAGATGGTGCTATTGGAAAAGGGCTAAGAAAGCTACATGATCCAACCCACTTGGCAGTGAAGTGTGTTTAGCTCCCAGCATCTCCTCACAGATGCTGGCAAAAATCATTTTTCCTTAGTGGTGTCTAAACTCCCAGTGACACACTGGTGCCCAGAACTCTCCCCAGAGATGGACAGACACAGAGCAAACTGCAAAATTCCCCTCCCATGTCAGTGCAGCTGCATCTTCTCAGGGACAGAGGTGCCTCTCACCCCACCGTGGGCATGGACCAGCTCTGGGCTCAGCAAAGGGCTGTATCCCTATTCCCCATTCACACCAGGCCCAGCAGAAAACAGAGGCAATCACGGATGAGAGGTGCCTGGCAGGATGCTTGTGGAGCTGGGGCAGCCTCGTGCTCAGCTCCAAGCTGGGCTGCTGTGAGAAACACATCTAATATCTGCAGGAAGGCAGCAGTCAGGCTGATTCTTTACTTTGGGTTCCCAAGGATTTCTCATGCTTGCTGTGGAGGGCAGGGCATTTCTGCCAAAGTGGCAGAGCTCTCTCAAATGCCTCTTCTGCAGTGTAAGACTGGCTATATTCATATGATCTCCAGGAAAGATGTGTAAGATTTCCCAAATAGGCTTTAGATGCATGTGTGTCCAGGAGTTCAGCCAGCACCTGTGTTTGTCCAGAGAACTCTTGAAAAATCTTGGGAGGCTTTTGGGATTCAATATGCTCTCCCTCCTAGTTAAAATATTTGATGGTAGTTCTCAAGGTGACCTGGCTTGAGATTTTTTCCCGAGAAAGAAACTGAGCAAATGCGGGGAAATGTAAAATCTGTTGTGACTGCAGTACTGGAGAAAGGGGACTTTGAAGTGACTAAGCTGATTCCTTTCTCTGTTGGCCTTCCTAAGTGTTTCACAAGCATGCTATGGAGGGCAGGGTATTTCTGGATACTGCCAGGGTAAAGGTCCTCAGGACAACCCAGGAGCTGCTGATTGAGGAGGTGGGACTCATGGGGGTGGTCAAGCAGCCTGTGGCTCCAGAGCCTGGAAAGCAGGAGCAGTGGGGCATGGGATGAGCAGTGGTGAGGATGAGTGTGGTGTCAATCCCAGCAGGTGTGAAGAGGTGGTGAATGAGTCACCACCTCAGGGAGCACCCTGAGGTACAGCAGAGGTGTCAGCAGAGCAGAAGTAACTGGAGTCTGATGCTGACACTTGTGTGGGAGTTATAGCATTTGGACACCCAATCTCCTGCAAGGATGCTCTGGGCACTGTGACATTACAGCTGGTGGTGGAAATTTCAGCAGGAAGTAATTTATGGTTTGTATATGAAGTGACCCTGCAAACCAGCACTGCAGCAAATAACTTTTATTGTAAGCTCCTGCAAAGTAAATGATCTGGCACACATTGATCTTTTATAACCATTGAATACATTTTCCCAAATCAGTTTCCCATAAATCTGCAGAAAAGCTTCAGAAGAACAGCAGAGAATGAAGGTATCCAAGCAATGTATCACAGAAATTTAGCTTTGGCTGCTCAAACTTCTTGTATATCTGATCTGATGCCTTATTCTGCCTGTCTGATAGCTCAGCTGCTGCTGTCAAGGTGAAGTTTCAAAAGCAAGCAAACAAAGCCTTATGCCAAGATCACAAAATCACTGAATTGTTGGGTTTTGGAGGAACCTCTCAAGATCTTCTAGTCCAGACCCCTGCTCAAGCAGGATCACCTAGAACAGGTTGTCCAGGATCATGTGTATTACTGGGGTTTGAGTATCTCCAGACATGGAGTCGTCACCACCACAAGATCTCTGGGCAACCTGAGGTGCCCCGGTCCCACAGCCTTCCTAAGGAGGTGAGGGCCAAGCCCTGGGGGACAGAGCTGGAAACACAGCAGAGAAGGAAGCAGCACAGATGCTGCACAGGACATTTGTCCCACTCTACTGTGCTCTGGTGAGACCCTGCCTGCAGTGCTGCCTCCAGCTCTGGGACCCACAAGACAAGAAGGACATGAAGCTGTTGGAGTGGAGTCCAGAGGAGGCCATGAAGGTGCTCCAAGGGCTGGAGCACATTTGCTCTGGAGAGAGGGTGAGAGAGCTGTGGGTGTTCAGCCTGGGGGAGACTTCTGTGAGTCCAGGTCCTAAAGGGTGTCTAAGAGAGCCGGAGAGGGACTTTGGACAAGGATAAGGAGTAACTGGACAAGAGGGAATGGTTTCTGACTGGTGGAGGGCAGGGTTAGATATTATAAAGAAATTAATTACTGTGGGCATGCTGTTGTACAAGCAAAAGTTGCCCAGACATGTTTTGACTGCCCCATCGCTGGGAGTGTTCAAGGCCAGGCTGGACAGGGCTTGGAGCACCCTGGTCTATGGAAGATTTAGCTGCCCATGGCAGGGGACTCAGAACAAGATGATTTTTAAGGTGCCATCAAACCCAACACATTCTGTGATTCTGTGACATGTGGGAAAAGCTTCTGAGCCTTTTCCAGCCAGCATGTCAGGCTTATTTGAGAGGACAGTCACTGTGGAACAGAGAAACCTTTCCCTTCCCATACAGGCTGGTCAATATGTTCTGCACATCCTCCAGTGTGGTAACTGTAACTTGGCTCTGACTATTGTTCTCAGCAACGACCCCCCAAGCCTTCTTCTCAGCTGGGCAGCAGGCAACTGACCAGATGTGGCTGGGTATGTTAACCCTTTCCTCTTGGGTTTGGGTTTTCCTAGGCACAGCACCTGTGATGACGTAGGTGGTTTTACAGCCCTTGGCCATTTTGTCCATAGTGCTAACCTCATACTTGTCCCAGGCATCGTTGTTGAATTTCGCATCCTGGGGCACTATGTTGGTGAGGGTGAAGGTCGGCAACTTGGTGCCATAGGTGTTGTGGTGGCCACTGGGGTTCAAATGGCCACGGGTCATACCAGTGAGCACCTTGTAGTCGTCAACCACAGCCTGGCTCTTCTTGAGATCCTCAAGGATGTGAGGGTTCTTAGCTACAAAATCCTTCTCTTTTTCCATATTCCCGGAATAAGTTTTCTCGTCAATCAGCTTGACAAGGAAAGAAGATGAAATAGTGTTAGTTTTGGAGAAGGGAGTGATGGAGCAGTTTTCTCTGATGGAGCAGAAGACTCTGAGTAACAATCATGATTTTTTTGGCCATCTAAATGTATGAAAATGTATGAATCAGAGACAAATCAGAGAGCTGCCCCTCGTGGATGAACACAAGAGCTTTAAAGTGAAAAAAAAATCAGAATCCGACAGCTCTCATTTTGATTTGTGACTTTTGTGATCCAGCCTGCAGCCTGTGTTGGGAGATTGGGGGAATACATGAGACTGCAAAAAGATCTCTGAAAGAAGATACCAAAATCAAAGATTTTTCAGGTGGGCTGAGGCTGTGGTCCAGAAGGAAAAGTACAGCTTGGATGTGGCTCTACTGCAACCTATTCTAGTAAAAAGTTTTCTTACTTGTGCAGGAGGTTTGGATTAAGGAGATTTTTAATGTTCTTTCCAACACAAAGCACTATATGACTTTATGATTCCACATAAGAAGATTTTCTGCCTGCTAAATGTGGAGGCTGCAGTGGTGCAATACCAGATTAGTTGCTCAAGTTCCTATGGGGAACAAGTGCAAATGATTATTTCTTTCGTATCTGCAACACCTTTCTTTTCATCCCTAGGGAAACATTTTCAGGCTTCCTCTGCAACTGGGCATATGGATACTTGCTGTGGCTCATTTTTCCCCAGATTCCCTCCTTCTACTCTATCCTTAGCAATGACAGGATTTTCCTCTTTTTCTGTTCTGCAATTGGCCTGTTCTCCTGAAATTTGTCTGAAGAGTGTTGGTGAGAGCACAGTAGTTTGTGGAGATCTGTGTGTCTGTTGGATACTTCTGGGCCAAGCCTGAGCCAAAGGTGCTCAAGGGGCAACTGCTTGTGGATGGAGATCACAGCCTTCTGACTGGCCTGACACTGATGCTCCTCACTTTGCACTGCCTGAAACATCACTCCAGAAATCCCCCCACTGTTAACCTGACCCTCTCGTCTCCCGTGCCTGTGCCTGCCTAGGCTTTGTCCCTGGGCCTTCTCACCCCATTCTGTGCTTCTTCTCACTTCTCTCGTGCCACTCACAAAATCTCTTTGACTCTTGACTGGGAGCACTTAAGTTCTGTCAGGGATGCAGAACAGCTCAGGGCAACGTGGAGATCAGCACCCAGTACTGCTGCACCCTCAAATTTAGCCTCTCTGGGATGCCTTTTCCCCATCACTTGGCCTCCCACCACAGCAAGGAAGGGTAAGTTGGCATTGTTTGAGTTTGTAATGGAATGCAAAGTAATTTGATTTGCTTTTCCTGTCAGGTCACTGCAAAAAGCTGGGCACCTTTGGGATATGACTGGTCTCATTCTCCTCCTGATGTCTCACATGCATCAGAGAAACCATGTGGGGTGGGTCGATGAAGTCAAATGAGAAGAATCCTGTTGAGTGTGTGCATTTGCATGTGTGTAGAGGGGTGGGAGGCAATGGAAATGTTGGGTCAATGCTGCAGTTTTTCTATTAGTAATTGGAGGGTGCTGTAAGAGAGACACTCACCTGGGGCTCAATCAGCCACGCTTGAGGTTTGTTGGACTTTCCAGGCTGGTAGATGTAAGCAGAGTAAACAGGAATGCGGGCATCTCTGTTGTACAGGGTGGCAAAATAATATGAGTTGTTATAGCTCTGGCAGATCCTGGCTGGGTTGTTCGGGTTGATGGCATTATTTGGGGTGACCCCCTCATAGAAAAACTGAGAACAACTTTCAAAGGATGTCACCACCTCGCTGTGTCCCAGCCAGAGGCAGCTCGCCAAGTGCCACCAAATCACAATCAGCCTCGACATCGCGAGAGGATATCAGTGATGGTCACTTCTTACCCTGGAAGGCAAATACAGAGGGACACTCAGCTTGGAGAGAGCTGCTCATGGCCTGAAACCTTTTTTTGTGGAAGGCAGGGACACAGCTGGCAGAGGAGGGGACAACGAGAGACCAGGAAAGGAGTAACTTCTGTCCTCCTGGATGGGGGGAAAATCATGAGGACACCAAGGGGAAAAGATAACACAGGGTTAAGGTGTCCAGAGGAGGCAGCAGTGGGAGAACTCAGCCTGTATGAGGAACGATCCAAATCTACTCCATTCCTAATCAAATGTCACAGCAAAGTTATCTTGGAACTGAGGAACAGCCTTGGGACAAGGTCACCTTTTCCCATCTCCCTCCTGCTCTGAGCACCTACCCACAGCAGACACCTGCAACTGGACAGGGACTCTGCACAGACCCCTGCAATGCTCAGCTGGGCTTTAGTCTCATGGGGCATTTGGCAGGGAAAGAACATCGATGCTGCACTTCCCATATGTCTCTGGCCCCATCCAGGTTCACACCGACATGCAGCTCTTCCAGTCAGACCCAACACTGAACCCCAAATGCTCCACCTGGGGTGCTGCCTCTCAGCTGACATTGGGCAATGAATGTCCTGCTGCTCACCTTGCATTTCCACATTATCCACCCCAGACCCTGAACTTGCAGACACATGGAGACAGAAAATGAAGGGGCCAAGCAGATGGTAGCAGCAAGCAGGATGGAGGACAACACCTCTATCTTATCAGCACAATGGCTGCTGCAATGCAAGCACTGAGGGGCAGCTCTTGCCATGCTTGCATGGCATTCCTGCTGATCCCATCTTTGCTGATTGATTTTCCTGTACAGCCAAAAGTACTGTTGCAGGAATTTCTATTTCCTGGACAGCAACCTGTCCTATCTTGTCTTTCTCAATGCTGGCATGATTTTCAGCAGTCAGCAAGATCATTTCTTTGGGAGAAAACTGCTGAAAAGCTCCCTGTGATGCTGCCAGCCCAGCAAGGGGCTTTGTCTCCTTTCAGAGGCAGCACAGGCTTTGGGAGAGCAGTGATGTTTCCATTTGCATTGCCAGACACTCGATGGAGTGATTTAATATCATTAGCATTTGGAATAAGGCAGGCAGGACAGGAAGCTAAAAGGATTCCTGAGAGAGGAGCTGCCACAGCCACTAAAGCACAAAGCCCACCTTTGGCTGGGAAGGGTCTGAGCTGAGGACTGCTGAAGGCTTGACAAGTCACCTGGTACATTTGCTCTTTTCTTATTCTTCTCCCTGATCCTCATCTGTCCATTTCTTCTGGATTCAGGATGTTGAGCTACACACAGCCCTGCTCTGACCTTAGACACCTGGTTCTTTTTCCCTTTACCAGCCTTAGATCAGGAATGTGGTGACCAAGAAGCTGGAAAGTGAGAACTGGAACCACAAGTAATGACTTTTTACAGTACTCTGAAGAGCACAGCCATATCTGCCCCAAATCAAGCAGAGAAGTTCCTGAAAAGACCTGTTCCGTGACCCACTCTGCAAAATTAAAATATATCTAATTAACTTTATGTCTAACTTAATGTCAGATATCAAGAAACCAATCTACCATGAGAAAGAGCAGCACAGGACTCTGCTCACAGCCCCAAAGTGGCAGAGGACGTCTCAGAGGCCTCTGCTGCACTCTGAGACTGTGTGTGTTTATAGGATCTCTGTGAAGTGAGAGTTGTTAGATTTCCCAAACAGGGTTTAGAGTGAAATTTTCCAGGAGTTCAGGCAGCACCTGTTTGTCCAGAGGCTTTTTGCAAGGTCATGGGTGGGTTTGTGGTACTCAGTAATCTCCCCCTGCCTCCTTATTCAACAGTTTGATGTTCATTTTCAAGTGAGATGGCTTGAGTTTCTTTCCCAAAGCATTCCTTCTGTCCTTGCCTTCCTAGCTGACAGAAAATACTGAAGTGCTGCAGAATTCAGTGCATGCATGAACTCTGAGTGCTCCCTGAAGATCATCAACTCCAGCCTGGGCTTTGTCTATATATATTTATTCCAAGGCTCAGGAACGTTTTTGAATATTGGAGTCAATGTGGAGAAAGGAGGAAGAGCTTACCTTGAAGCAGAGTCTCAGAACAGGCAGCTGAACTGTTGCTTCCCTCTTCTCCCTGGAGAAAGGATTGCTTGAATTCTCAGGAGTGCCTCTGCAATATATACCCAGTCATAAATCTGCCCCTTCTCATTAACGGTGAATTTCACAGAAAAGAGAAGTTTTTTCATTTTTGTTCATGGGAGTTTGTTCATGCCCACCCTGAAATGGGTTGACAGTTGTTTGTGACACTTTTCTCAGAATTTGTCCCAAATTTGCTGAGTTGCCGCATGATATTATTATCAGTCCTTATCAGGTACCAGGGTCTGTTGACTTCCTTGTTCATTTCCTCATTCTCACCAGGTCCAGCTGCTGCTGCTGCTCTTCCAGCACCTACATGTGTTTCTGCTCCCAGCAGAACATCTCTGGCCTTTCTCTGACTACACTCAAGTATTCACAGTCTGCTCTTCTGCAGCCTCTCATAACAGCATTAATACGGCTGGGCTACATCTATTCTCTTGCCTGATTGCCATGGCTTTTCAACAGCTCTTATTCATGCCACCAGCCTGAGGCTGAGAAGGCCCTGGGGATACCTCTGAGCCCCTTCCAGTACTTTAAGGGTTTTCAAGAGAGCTGCAGACAGACTTTGGACAAGGGCATGGAGTTGACAGGTGTGCTGGTTTCAGCTGGGGTAGACTTAATTTTCTCAACAGTGGCAGGTATGGGGCTGTGGTTTGGATTTGTGCTGAGCACAGAATTGATAACACAGAGATGTTTTTGCTATTGCTGAGCAGAACTTACACAGAGCCAAGGCCTTTTCTGCTCTTTGTAGTGCCCAGCTGGCGAGGAGGCTGGAGGTGCCTGGGAGGTTGGGAGGAGACACAGCCAGGACAGGTGACCCCACCTGACCAAAGGGATAGTCCAGAGCATGTGACATCATGCTGACTGTGTAAAGAGAGGGGAAGAAGGAGGAAGGAGGGGACATTTGGAGTGATGGGTTTTGTCTTCCCAGGTAACAGTTAGGTGGGATGGGGCCCTGCTCTCCTGGAGATGGCTGAACAGCTTTCTGCCTATGGGAAGTGGTGAAAGGATCCCTTTTTGTGCTTTGCTTGTGTGCATGGCTTTTGCTTTCCCTTTTCAACTGTCTTTATCTCCACCCACGAATTTCCCAGCTTTTACCCTTCCAATTCTTTCCCTGTTTCCAGTAGTCATGGAGCGAGTGAGCGGCTGTGTGGGGCATGGCTGCTGGCTGGAATTAAACCATGACATTAGGACAAGGTGAAATGGCTTTAAATGGAAGGCATGTAGGTTTAGATTGGATATTAGGAAGATATTTGTTACTGTCTTGGTGGTGACACCCTGGCACAGGTTACCCAGAGCAGCTATGACTGCCCCTGGATCCCTGGAAGTGTCCAAGGCCTGGTCGGAGCAGGGACCAGGAGCAACCTGGGATAGTGCATGGTGTCCCTGTCCATGGTGGAGGGGTGGAACTGGATGGCCATTAAAGTCCTTTCCAACCCAAAATAGTCTTTGATGCTATGATCATTAGTTCAAATCTAAATTGGACTAATTTTCTTCCACTTCTGGAAGTCCGGAAGTAATGTATTGACAAAGTGGTTGTTACAACCATAAATATCCAGCAGAGGTGTAATAGACTGAAGGTGGCTTAAACAAACTGATAGAGTCCTGTGGTTTATTTTGTCCTAGATGGCCTGGGACTGATGTCTTAAACAAAGTGGGGTTTAGCCAGATAAGGGAGAAGACAAATTAGAAGCAGATCCAGTGGTGGTGTGGGAGTGCTTTTTACCATGGCAACTTCACTCTTTTCTGATGAGGCTCAAGGGGCATAACAAAGCAGGACCCAACAGTAGTTGCATCATTAGAAGGGGCCATAAACCATCAAAGACCCCTGAAGTGTTCCCCAACTCCACAGTGCTGTATTACACAATGTAGAACCCCTCCCCAGGGGAAGTGGGGCAATCTGGGTATGGGGTAACCCTGAACCCACAGAACCCATTGAACTCCTTGTTGCGCAGGACCCCAAACCCTAAAAGATCGAGACTGAGGACATCAACATTGCAAGTCTCGTTGCTAGAGCCATGGAGATATCTTGTATGAGCTGTTGGCACCCTGGTCCACTTTGTCCATGCACAATCAGAGGAGAAGTCACTGGAGTCTGCTGCTGACACTTGTGTGGATGTTAATGGCATCCTCTGATTGCATTTGGACACCCAACCTCCCACAAGGATTCTCTGTGCACTGTGACTTTACCACTGGTGGAAATTTAGATGGGAAGCAACTTGTGATTTACATATGAGGTGACCCTACAATTTAGCACTTCACAAGTAATTTTTATTGTGAACCACTCAGCAATTAAATGATCTCTCTGACATTTATCTTTTGGTCGTGACATTGAATACATTTCCCCAAATCAGTTTTCCATAAATCTGTACTGGAGAGAGGGTGAGAGAGCTGGGGATGTTCAGCCTGGAGAAAAGAAGGCTCTTGGGAGAACGTGGATCCCCTTCCAGTGTCTAAAGGGTTTTAAAGAGATATGAAAAGGGATTTTGGACAAGGACATGGAGTAACAGGACAAGAGGGAATGGCTTTAAACTGAAAGAGGATGAGGTTAGATGTTAGGAAGAAATTCTTGACTGTGAGGGTCATGAGGCACTGGCAGAGAAGTTGGTCAGAGAAGTTTTGGCTGCCCCATCCCTGGAAGTGTTCAGGGCCAGGTTTGATGGGGCTTGGAGCAACTTGATCTCAGGGAATGTGTCCCTGCCCATGGCAGGGGAGCTGAAACTACGTGGATGATCTTTGAAGTTCCTTCCAACCCAAACCATTATGTGATTTTCTGACATGTGGCAAATTCTCTTGAGGCTTTTCCACCCAGGATGTGAGGCTTAGTCCCGGGGACAGTCACTGTCAAACAGGGAAACCTGTCCCCTCCCGTAGAGCTGGGTCAATGTGTCCTCCAGCTCCCCTAGCGTGAGGAGCTGAACCTGGTTCTTGTCGTTCTCGGCAATGACTGCCCAAGCCTTTATGGAGTTGTTGTCCACCACGCAGCAGGCAGCTGACCAGAGGTGGCTGGGTTTGTTAACCCTGCCCTTGGCAATGTAGTTGTTCCCAGGCACAGCACCCACGATGGCATAAGTGGTTGTACAGCCCTGGGTCCTCCTGATCATTGTTTGCTGCTCGTAGTTGTTCCAGGCACCGCCATTGAGTTTCTCATCCTGGGGCACTATGTTGGTGAGGGTGAAGGTAGCCATCCTGCTGCTGTAGTCATCATGGTGGCCATTGGGGTTCAAATGGCCTCGGTTCAAACCCGTCAGGTTCTTGTAGTCATGAAGGATAGCCTGGCTCTGGCTGAGTTTCTCTAAGCTGACATTGTATCGATTTAAGAGTGTCCACTCTTTTTCCATAGTCTTGGGATAACTTGGGCCCATCAGCTTGACAGAGAAAGAAGAGGAAAAGGTGTTAGTATTGGGTATGGGAATAATGGAACAGATTTCCCCAGAGCAGAAGTTTCTGAGTGTCAAGATCCTGGCCTTTGTCTGGTCTTAATTTGGTACAATACCAGATTAGTTGCTCAAGTTCTATAAGGAGCAAGCACAAATATTTTTTGTTTTGGAAATTCATTTCACATTTAGTGCATTATATTTAGCCTTCCTTTTGAAACAGTTAATATGGATTTCTTTTGTGGTTCATTTTCACCTAAATCAATTCTGCCACTCTATCCTTAGCAACGACATGAATTTCCTCTTTTTGTGTCTGTTATTTTCTTGGCCTGTTTTCCTAAAGTTCTGAAGTTTGTCTGAAAGATGTTTGGGAGAACACTGTAGTTTGTGGAGATCTGTGTGTCTGCTGGATACTTCTGGGCCAAGCCTGAGCCAAAGGTGCTCAACGGGCAACTGCATGTGGATGGAGATCACAGCCTTCTGACTGGCCTGACACTGATGCTCCTCACTTTGCACTGCCTGAAACATCACTCCAGAAATCCCCCCACTGTTAACTTGACCCTCTCGTCTCCAGTGCCTGTGCCTACCTAGGCTTTGTCCCTGGACCATCTCACCTATTCTGAGTTTCCTCTCACTTCTCTCATGCCACTCACAAAGTCTATTTGACTCTTGACTGGGAGCACATAAGCTCTGTCAGGGATGCAGAACAGCTCAGGGCAAAGTGGAGATCAGAGCCCAGCAGGACTGTTGCTCCCTTAAGTTTAGCCTCTCTGGGATGCCTTTTCCCCATCATTTGGTTTCCACAGCAGGGCACAGGGAGAGGGGATCGTTTGACTTTGCAATGGAATGCAAAGTAATTTGATTTGCTGTTCCTGTCAGGTCACTGCAGAAAACTGGGCACCTTTGGGAAATTACTCATCTCCTCCTCCTCCTGATGTCTCAGATGCATCAGAGGAATCATGTGGTACAGGTGTTTGAAGCTAAATGAAAAGAATCTCATTGAGTGTGTCCATTTGCATGTGTGTAGAGGGGTGGGGGAAAATAGAAATGGTTATTTAAATACTGCTTTTAATGATAGGAGGGTGATGTGCTGTAAGAGAGACACTCACCTGGGGCTCAACCAGCCACGTTTTAGGTCTCTTGCCAGGTCCAGGCTGGTAGATGTAAGCAGAGTACACAGGAATACGCATCTTTCTGTCATACAAGGTGGCAAAGTAATACTGGTTCTTGTAGCGCTGGCAGATCCAGGCTGGGTTCTGCGGCTCCAGGGCTTCATTTGGGGGAATCTCCCGGAAAAAAAACTGAGGACATGAAGTTTCAAAGGACGTCACCACCTCACTGTGTCCCAGCCAGAGGCAGCTCACCGACACCTGCAGCAGCAGCAGCCACAGCATTGTGGGAGGATTTGAGGTGAAGGGCTCTTGTTCCCTGGAAGGCAAATGCACAGGAGGGAACTGTGAGAGACCAAGGAAGGGGTAACTTCTGTCCTCCTGGATATGGAAAACTCATCAGCACTATAGGATTGTGTAGGGAGATGAGTGGGGATAAAAGGATAATGGTACAGAAATTAGAAGGGAAAATATGGTTGCTTTTCCCTGGCTGAAACATGTTCAGCATACCTGGCCTCCCACACACAGTACAATCTAAGAGGGACTAAACAGAGGTTGGAGTGGAGTGGAGACACCATGGCCAGGCTCTGTCAAAACCCTTGAAGAGGAGGCACCTTGATGGTACTTCCTAGCTCATAAACTGCATGGCAGCTGAAAACCATGAGAGATGAATGAAGATGTCCTGCTGTTGAATCAGAAACCACGGTGAAATCACTCGCCTTGCACTGGCACACACCCCCATCCCAAGGTTATTGCAGGTGCTTTACTGAGATATCCACCCCCAATGTATGGTCACCCTTCACTGAGTAAGGTGTATGACTACACTTGATCTCCACCTAAATGTAAAGAAACAGTATAAAAGTGAGTTAAAAATGGGAAGTGATGGAAAACTCCATTGTAACTTCTGGGTTCAGTCAATGGGCTGAATCTATCTTTTCCCCTTAAGGATGCCTATTGGGTAAGAATCCTACTCTATGCATGCTGAATGATTACCTCAAACCAGCTTTTGTTGGGGATTAAAGCTCATTAGTATGTTGCTCTGAATTAGTATATGGCTTTAAATATCTTTTTGCCCTCAGATACTTCCACTGGCAAGCCTCAACCCTTAACCTGTCACCATTTTATTAATAAAGAGTGTTATTGTGTAAACAGTTCAAGTAAGACCTCCAAGGGCACTGGGAGTTGCTGGCATTGGGTAAAGGTGTGGAGACCCAGGAGGGGTTTCTCTGGTTGCTGTGTGACCCTGAACAAGTCAGGTCAAACCCAAAGAACTGCTCAGTGAAGAGTCCCCACAACAGGACACTGACAGACTGGTCAGGCAGAAGGGTTTTGGCTTTCATGGGGTGCTGACAGACTAAACACAAAGGGTTTGAGCAAATCTCTCTTTTCCACACAACAGGGTGAAATCTTAAATAGGTTTTAGGTGCCTAGAAGAGGCCACAGTGGGGGCATTCAGTCTGTCTGAGGGGTGTTCCAAACCCACCCCATACCTAAATAGCTCTCACAGCAAAATTATTGTGGTACTGAGGTGTGGCATTGGGACAAAGTCACCTTTTCCAACCTTCTTCAATTGGTGAAGACCTCAGATTTTCACTGGCACTGCTCCAGTGTCAAAAAGTCCTGCAACCACCTAGGGCCTGAAACCCCCATTTCCCAATATGATAGAATCATAGAATATGCAGAGTTGGAAGGCACTCAACAGGATCATCAAGTCCAGGTTCCATCCCCACCCAGGACAGCCCCAGAAATCCCACCATGTGCCTGAGAGTATTGTACAAACAGTTCTTGAACTCAGGCAGGCGTGATGCTGTGAACACTTCCCTGGGGAGACTGTTCCAGGCCTCAACCACCATCTGAGTGAAAAACCTCTTCCTGATACTCAGCTAAAACTCCTGACTCAGTTTCATGCCATTCTCATTCTCTTCTGCTCTGAGCACCTTCCCACAGCAGACACCTGCAACTGGACAGGGATTCTGCTCAGACCCCTGCAATGCTGAGCTGGGCTTTAGTCTCATGGGGCATTTGGCAGGGAAAGAACAGCAATGCTGCACTTCCCATATGTCTCTGGCCCCATCCAGGTTCACACAGACATGCAGCAGACTTCAGTCATGTCTAATATTGAATGCAAAGTAGTCCAGCCTGGCGGCCTGGCTCTCAGCTGACATTGGATACTGAGCTACATAAACCCTTGGCTCTGACCCAAGACATCTGGTCCTTTTTCCCTTTACCAACCTTGGATCAGGAACAAGGTGACCAGTAAGCTGGAAACTGAGAACAGGAACCACAAGTGGTGACTGTCTACAGTGCTTTCCAGAGCATGCCCATAGCTGCCCCAAATCAAGCAGAGAAGTTCCTGAAAAGTCCTTTTGCATGGCCCCCTCCACAAGATTAAAATAGATCTAACTAACTTAATATCTAACTTAACATCAGTTATATAGAAACCAACCTACCGTTGGAAAGAGCAGCAGAGGACTCTGCTTGCAGCCCCAAAAGTGGCAGGGGACTCTCAAATGCCTTAGCTGCAGTCTGACACTGGCAGGTTTTATAGGATCTCCAGGAAGGCAGAGTTGTTAGATTTCCCAGATAGGGTTTAGAGAGAATTTGTCCAGGATTTTAGCCACCTGTGTTTGTCCAAAGGCCTTTAGCAAGGCCATGGGTAGAGTTTTGTTACTCAATAAACTCACCCCTCCTTCTTATTCAACAGTTTGATCTTAATTTTCCAGGTGACTTGGCTTGAAATTCTTTCCCAAATCATTCCTCGTGTCCTTGCCCTCCTTTACAGAAAATGCTAAAGAGCTGCAAAATTCAGTGCATTAAAAATACATAAACTCTGATTGCTCCTTGGGAGGGCAGATCTTGGAGCTCAGCAACTCCAGCCTAGGCTTTCTCTATAGATATTTATTCCAAGGCTCAGGAAAGACATGAAATATTGGCGTCAATGTTGAGAAAGCAGGGAGAGCTTACCTTGAAGCAGAGCCTCACAACAGGCAGCTGAAGAGTTCCTTTCTTCTTCTCCCTGCAGAAACACTTGGTTGATCCCTCAGGAGTCCCAGTGCAATATCTATCAGGTCGTAAATCTGCCCATTGTGATAAAGAGGGAATTTCACTGAGAAGAGAAATTTTCTGTAGTTATTCAAGGAGATTTGTTCATGCCTGCCCTGAAGTGGAGTGACAGTTGCTATTTGCAATTTCCTCAGGATTTCTCCCAGGTTCTTGCAGCATCACGTGTCAGGAGAAAATATCTGAGTCTGGTGACCTCTCTGTCTATTTCCTCATTCCCCATGAATGGGGACCTACATGTGTTTCTGTTCCTTGCAGAACATCTCTAGTGGCATTAGACTGACTGGTCTGTCTCTGAGTACACCCAGATGTTCACAGCCTGCTCTTCTGCAGCCTCTCAGAATACAATTAATATGGCCAGGCTGCATATTTTCCCTTGCCTGATTGCCATGGCTTTGTAAGAGCCTCACTCGTGCCCAGCCTGGTGCTGAGAAGGCTCTGGGGAGATCTGAAAGACCCTTCCAGTACCGGAAAGTGGTTCAGCTGGAGAGGATCTTTTGGCAACGGCTTGGAGTGACAGGACAACAGGGAGCAGCTTCAAATTGACTGAAGGCAGGCTTAGATTATATGTTAGGATTCAATTTTAGTCCCAAGAAGAGCAGGTTCACAGCACTCTTCAGCTACCTGAAAGGAGGTTGTAATGAGGTTGAGATTGGTCTCTTCCACCATGCCAGTAGTGAGAGGACTAGAGGAAAAGGCTTAGGATGAGACAGGTGAGATTCAGATTAGATATTAGAAAAAAAGCTTTCAACTGTCATGTAGTCAGGCAGTGGAATAGTTTGCCCAGAGCGGTGCTGGAGTCACCATCCCTGGAGGTGCTTCAGAGGCATCTGGATCTGACATTGGCTGATATAGATTAGTGGTTTAAGGGTTACAGTGACAGTGCTGGGAGGATGGTGGGACTGGATGACCTTGGAGGCTATCCCAACTTCTCAAATTCTATTATTTAGTGATTCTATGAAACTGATTCCTTTCTCTTTTTGGCTTCCCAAACATTTCACAAGCTTGCTGTGGAGGGCAGGGCATTTCTGGGTACTGCCAGGGATAAAGGTCCTCAGGATAACCCAGGAACTGATGGAGGTGGGATTCATGGGGGTGGTCAAGCAGCCTGTGGCTCCAGAGCCTGGACAGAGGGAGCAGTGGGGCATGGGATGAGCAGTGGTGAGGATGAGTGTGGTGTCAATCCCAGCAGGTGTGAAGAGGTGGGTGAGCGAGTCAGAGGGAGCACCCTGAGGTACAGCAGAGGTGTCAGCAGAAGTGCCTCAGCCTGAAATAGCACTGATATTCAGGGTTCTGTGACATTACTGGTAGTAGAAATTTCAGCATGAAGCAACTTGTGGTTTATATATGAGGTGACCTTGCAAACCAGCAGTGCTGCAAATAATTTTTATTGTCAACTACTCAAGAACTAAATGATCTCTCCATACATTGATCTTTTGATTGTGACATTGAATACATTGAATACATTGAATACCGTGAATATAATGAAATAATTTCCCAAATCAGTTTCCCATAAATCTGCAGAAAAGCATCAGAAGAGCAGCAGAGAATGAAGGTATCCAAGCAGTGTATCACAGACATTTAGCTTTGGCTGCTCAAATTTCTTGTATATCTGATGCCTGATTCTGTCTCTCTGGTACTTCAGCTGCTGCTGTCAAGATGCAGTTTCAAAAGCAAGCAAACAAAGTCTTATCCCAGGATCACATAATCACTAAATTGTTGGGTTTTGGAGGGACCTCTCAAGATCTTCTAGTCCAGACCCCTGCTCAAGCAGGATCAGCTGGAGCAGGTTTTCCAGAATCTTGTCCTTGTACCTGGATTGTTGTGTCCAGCTCTGGGACCCACAGCATGAGAAGGACACAAACCTATTGGAGTGGAATCCAGAGGAGGCCACAAAGGTGTTCCAAGGTCTTGAACACCTCTGCTACAGACACAGGCTAAGATAGTTGAGGGTGTTCAGCCCTGACAAGAAGAGCTCTGGGGAGAAGTTGAATCCCCTTCCACTACCTAGAAGTTCACCAAGAGATCAGGAGAGGGGCTTAGGACAAGGGTGTGGAGTGACAGGACAGGAGGGAATGGTTTCACACTGACAGAGGGCAGGATTAGATGGGATGTTAGGGAGAAGTTCTGTACTGAGGGAGTGGTGAGGCCCTGGCACAGGTTGCCCAGAGAAGCTGTGGCTGCCCCATCCCTGGAAGAGATGAAGGCCAGGCTGGACAGAGATTGGAACAACCTGGTCTAGTGGAAGATGTCCCTGTACAGGGTAGGGGATAGAATGAGATGATCTTTAAGGTCCCATCAAATGCAACCCATTCTGTGATTCTCTAATTCAACATGTCGAAAAAACACTGAGCCTTTTCCACACAGTGTGTGATGTTTGTTAGCGGGGACAGTCACTGTGGAACAGAGAAACTTTTCCCCTCCTGTAGAGCTGGGTCAAGTTGGTCTCCAGAGCCTTCAGCGTGATGTTTTGGACCTTGTTCTTGTTGTTCTCGGCAATGGCAGCCCAAGTCTTCGTGTGATTTTGGCCCACCACACAGCAGGCAGCTGCCCAGAGGTGGCTGGGTTTGTTAACCCTCCCATTGGCGATGGAGGTGTTCCCAGGCACAGCACCCACGATGACATAGGTGTTGTTACAGCCCTGGGATTCCTGCTGCATCGTTTGGGTCTCAAAAACTTTCCAGGCACCCCGGTTGAGACTGCTATTCTGGGGTACTGCATTGGTGAGAGTGAAGGTAGCCCACTTGCTGCTGTTGCTCTTGTGATGCCTAACCGGGCTCAAATGGCCACGGTCCAAACCAGTCAGATTGTTGTAGTCTTGATTGATAGACTGGTTCCGGCCAATTTGGTGTGAATCGATATTGTATTCCTTTTTGAGGAAACTCTCTGTTTTCATATCTTTGGGATAAGATTGATTGATCAGCTTGACAGGGAAAAAGAGGAAAAGATGTCAGAGGTTATTCTGAAGCTGAAGTCTCAGAGTGCCAAGATCCCATTTTTTGTGATCTCAGTGTATGAAAATGTATGAATCTCAGAGAAATCATAGATGTGCCCCTCCTGCATGAGCACCAGAGCTTTAAAGAGAAAGCAGCTCAGAATCTGACTGCTCTCAGTTTGGCTTGTGACCTTTGTGATCCATCCTGCAGCCTGTGCTGGGAGTGTGGGAGGATGCAAGAGACAAGGAGCATTTTGCACTCCTGGGTTTGAAAGGTGACTTTGGCGAGACACCATCCCTGCCACATCTGCTTCCCTTTCCTCCTGTCTCCACAGCCCAAATCTGCCCAGGGCTCTCCCTGCATACCTTCATGCCATTCTGTGATTCTGTGATTTTTTGTGTGGTTGCTACAGGTGTACCCCAATAGTGGAACACCAGAGGTTGCCTCCTCTAACCCCATACACAGGGAGATGTGCTGGGAAAGCAGTCCTGGAGCTGAGGTTCCCCTGGGAGAGCTACAGTTCATTCAAGGATTAACATTTTTGCTCAGTAATGAATGAAAAAAAACCCCAAAGTAAAAACTCAGTGTAAATGAATTCTGCTATTGCAGTGCTAAGAATGGGTCTCAGAGCTCATCTGGGCTTGGGATGATCTTCTTCAGGATCATTACTTCATTGAGAAGAAGTTAGAAATGATCAGGCTCTTCAAAGAGCCTGTAATCCCAAAAGTGTCCTGCGAAAACTAAATACTCCTGAAAGGCCTCTGAAGAAAGTTACAAAATCAAAGATTTTTCAGGTGGCCTGGGTTCAGGGTTCAGGAGGAAAAGGCCAGGTTGGATAGGGCTTGGAGCATCCTGGTCTAGTGGCAGGTGGCCTGGCCCATGCAAGGGAGTTGGATTGAGATGATCTTTAAGGTTCCTTCCAACAAAAACCATTCTACGATTCTATGATTCTACAAAAAGACAGAATTTTTTATCCCTCCCCTAAATGTGGAGGCTGCAGTGGTGCAAAACCAGATTATTTGCTCAAGCTCATGTGAGTAACAAGTACAAATGATTATGTTTTTCATAACTCCAACACCTTTCTTCTCATCTTTAGGGAAACATATTTAGTCTTCGTCTGGAACTAGGCATTATGCTCTGGCGCATTTTGACCCAAAACTCTCCAGCTAAAGTGTCCTTAGACAGGCCCTGAATTTCATGTTCTTCTGTTCCTTAATTGGCTCGGCCTTTTTTAATGAAGATCTGAGAGACATTTCTGAAGGCTCTATAGCCTGTGGAGATCTGGGTGTCTGCTGAATCCTTCTGAGCCAAGCCTGAGCCAAAGGTGTTCAAAGGGCAACTGCTTGTGGATGGAGATCACAGCCTTCTGACTGGCCTGACACTGATGCTCCTCACTTTGCACTGCCTGAAACATCACTCCAGAAATCCCCGCACTGTTAACCTGACCCTCTCGTCTCCAGTGCCTGTGCCTGCCTAGGCTTTGTCCCTGGGTCATCTCATCTCATCTCATCTCATCTCATCTCATCTCATCTCATCTCATCTCATCTCATCTCATCTCAATCTCATCTCATCTCAATCTCATCTCATCAATTTCATTCTGAGTTTCTCCTGACTGCTCTCACACCACTCACAAAGCCTATTTGACTCTTAACTGGGAGCAGATAAGCTCTGTGAGAGATGCAGAACAGCTCAGGGCAAAGTGTGGATCAGAGCCAAGCAGGACTATTGGTCCCTTAAGTTTAGCCTCTCTTGGATGCCTTTTCCCCATCACTTGGTCTCCTACCACAGCAGGGCACAGGGAGGGTGTGTTGTTTGACTTTATAATGTAATGAAATTTATTTTGATTTGTTGTTCCTGTCAAAACAAACTGCAAAACTGGGCACCTTTGGGATATGACTGATCTCATCCTCCTGCTGATGTCTCAGATGCATCAGAGAAACCATGTGGGGCAGGTGTTTGAAGCTAAATGAGAAGGATTTTATTGAGTGTGTCCATTTACATGTGTGTAAAAGGGTGGGAGAAAATAGAAATATTGTGTTAAATGCTGCAATTTCTCTATTAGTGACTGGATTGCTGTAAGAGAAACACTCACCTGGGGCTCAACAAACCACAATGGCACATTAGGTCTCCCTTCAGCAGGCTGGTAGATGTAAGCAGAGTACACAGGAATGCGCAGCTGTTTGTCATACAGGGTGGCAAAGTAATATGAGTTGTTGTAGCGCTGGCAGATCCTGGCTGGGTTCTTTGGATCCAGATTATCTGGGGTAGTATTGTTGTAGAAAAACCTATGACAACTTGAAAAGGATGTTACCACCTCGCTGTGTCCCAGCCAGAGGCAGCTTGCTGACACCTGGAGCAGCAGCAGCCACAGCATTGTGGGAGTATTTCAGGTGAAGGGCTCTTCTTACCCTGGAAGGCAAATGCAGAGGGACACTCAGCTTGGAGAGAGGTGATCATGGCCTGTGCAGGTGAAACACAGCTGGCAGAGGAGCAGTCTATTCCCACTGCTCATTCATTGACAACTAAAGTGGACTCATTCTCCTTCACTTCCAAAAGTCCAGGAATATTGTAAACAGCATGTTGGTCGTTATCACCAGATATAAGCATAAGAAGTAATGAATGTCTCAACCAGCTCCTGAGGTCTACAAGCTCGTGTTTTTGCATTTCCTTCTTTTTTATAAAAATTTGTGCTCTAATGCTTCATAGCTGGATTTTCTCTGCCTTTCATGTCAGTAGTAGCAGTGCCTAAGTGTTGTCCTGAGCTGTTCACTTTCTGGATGGAAAGGTGTGAGAGATGTTCAATGAGCTCTGCTGCCCATTGATCCAACTCCCTCTGGTCCATAAGACAAACCTCCATTTCTTCAACTTGGAAAAAATATTATTGGATCCTCCAGTCTTCTCCCAGTTGGGAGCTCAGAGATTCCTAGAGGAAGTACTTTTGGTAAGTTTTCTATATTATGGTAGAAAAGAAACAGGACTTGCAGCTCTTTTTTAGGGAAATTGTTTTGAAGTCCAGATCTGGCTTCTCCCTGTGGATGTTTTCCTGATCTCTCCCTAAGTTTTTTTTCTATCAGATGTTAAAGGTAGCAGTCCAATCTTGTGCTCAAAGCAGGGCAAGCTGTGCAGTAGCTGAGCAAATGCAGGGAAATTGAAACAGCTCTTATGACTGCAGCACTGTAAAAAGGGGATTTTGGATCAGCTGGCAGTATTGTTTCTACTTTAATAGCTGGACATGGCACTCAGTGCCATGGTCTGGTTAACAAGGTGGTGATTGATTAAAGGTATAAACAGATGATCTTGGACATCTGTTCCAACCTAAATGATGCTGTGATTCTATTGAGGAAAAATGAGGTGCCATCATAACCTTCTCCTGAGTCTTCAGTCCCTATGTAAAAAGGATGTGAATAGCCAAAAGATGCTAAGGCAATGGAAGGCTGCAGGTCTTCAGGGCAAAGTAAATTGCAGCAGCAGAAGCCAAATGCACACAATAAAACAAAATACAAGAAAGAAATATTGCTTGGACAGTTGGATCATAGAGATTTGTGTTCTTCTGGACTGTTTTCCCTGAAGGACAGCAAAGATCCCATGACCACAAGCAGGATCTGGAGGTGTCTGCATGCTGGACATTCTATTCCCATTGACCTGCATGCCACCTCTGGTTTTGGGAGATGCTCTGCTGATGTGAGTGAGGACAGTCAGGAAGTGTAGACACCTCAAGGCCAGCACACTCTTTCCATCCGCCAGGATGGTGATACATGCATGTCTCACCTTTCATGCCAGGTATGTTCATAGAATCAGAGAAAGAATCAAAGAATGGTTTAGATTGGAAGGGACCTTAGAGATCATCCAGTTCCAGCCCCCCTGCCATGACACCAAGCAAGGACACCTTCCACTAGACCTGGTTGCTTGAAGTCCTGTCCAGCCTGGCCTTGAACACTTCCAGGGATTGGGCATTCACATGTTTGCCTTTGCCAGGTGTTCAAATGAGTGTGAGCTTCAAGTGATGGGTAAAGCACTGACCCAACCAGACCAAAGATTAGAGGTTTTCAGAAGAGGAAACAGCTGCTTCTTCTGTCCTTCCCCTGTCTTCCAGAAGTGATCCTAAAGCACCTCTGCCATGCACCTCTCCCTCAAGGAACACGGCCCATTTTCTGTGTGAAAAATAGAACCTTTGCCCAGAGCCATGTGAAAAGTATCACTTTTATGGAGAGAAGTGAGAGGAAAAGGTAAGAATATAAAAGATTGACTATGTTACCAAATTCTCCCAAGGACAGCAGACATACATTATCCATTTTAAACAATTTTCCTCAACCTACTCTATGCAACACTCCAAATGCTGACTTACGGCAATCCTTGAATATTGGAGATAAATGTGTTCAATCTATTCTTTCCTCAAAGCATCAACAGTTTTTTTAATATCTCACAGTTCAGCTGGAAAGTTTGGCATGGGATTTGGATACATTTGGTTATTTTAACTCCGCCAGACCAAGTGCCATGGTCCCTTTTGCAGACAGAGCAGGTAACACTGATGCGACAGAGGGGTCACTTCCTTCTCACCAATGAAGCACCACCCTGCTACAAACACTCACCAGCTGAGAGCTGTCAGGTTCCCTGTGGTTACTCTCACTCTTTCAGTTTCTTTCAGCTTTGGAGACCAAAAATCAGTACATTATTTTACTTTCTGACTCTCATGTGGCAAAACCTCTGAACTGCATAAGACAGCGGGGGTGAGCAACCATCACTGGAGGCTAGTTTTGAGCCAGATAAGGGAGAAGGATGACAAGAAGCAGGTTCAGAGGAGGCAGGATGGTGCTTTTATCATGAAAATTGTCCTCACTTGCACAACTGGCTCAGCTGTAAAATTCCCACCCCTTGCCCCCGGGGAAGGTCACATTCACACCTGAGGGTTTTCATCCGTTCTGATGGGCCATAATGGGCTAAACGGCACTGATGTGAGTATCAGCTGAGAAGAGGTCATAACCATCAAAGAGCCCTGAAGTCCCCCCAGTCTCATTTCTGAGGCCTTCCACCAGGGAGGACTGAATGCTCCTCCCCAAGTGAGGTACCTGGGCCCAGCGTGAGCATATTTTAACACATCGGACTTTTTGTTTGAGGGCTTGTCCCTCCACCACCTATGGATCAAGAATGTGACCATCACTTCAACCAACAGACATCAAAATAGCAACAATCAAGTCTTGCCACTGCATCCACAAGTGGTGAGGTCTTTCCACTTTTATCCTTTCTTTCTCTTTCCTTTTCTCCTCTACCTATTTTCTAAAGTGATATGTTAATGCATATATATGGATTATATGGATAGATATATATATATATGGGTATATGGAGATATATATATATTATGGGTATATGGAGATATATATATATTATATGGGTACATAATATGGATATTGTTAAAAATAATACAAAGTTACTATATACCTCATTTCCATTGCAATCAAATTGTTCTCTACAGTTTTTCTCAGTTAAAGTGGGAAGTCCCAGGGTATTAAAGCAACTCTGGAGCTTGAATTCTGAATTTGTGGAATTTTCTTTCCACCATGCAGTGATAACAACACACTTCCTCATAAGCTGTAGCAACACTCACAACTCCACTTTGATTTCATTAATATTTTGGTCTTCATGGAAATAAATTCATGCTGTGGTTTCATACAGATATATTTTTAAGAGGATGAAATACCTTTACCTATTAACACAATCTGCTTATTAAGCCTCCTTTGATTTCTCTTCCTGGAAGATGTTTGTATATCATGGCCAGGATTTCACTATGTATGTGAACCCCAAAATGCTATTGAGATTTGGCTGATTTGAAGCTGCTCTCAGATATGATACCACAGTGGTCTGAGGCATGGAGCACACACCTTTGGAAAACAGGGATTCAGGCTTGTTGAGTCTGCCCAAAGGGAGGCCAAAGGGCAGCCCAACAGCCCCCTACAGCTACTCAAAATGTCAAGGACAAAAAAATCAAGCTCTTTGTGGCAGAGCCAGACCCTGGAACAAAGGATAGCACCCACAGACTGGGAGGTGTAGGTTGCACAGCAGGATAAATAGTGCCTCTAGGCAGGCGGTACAGCACTGGGAGAGCTTGTTGGGAAATGACAAAGGATGAATTGCAGAGGTCACTCAAGGCTTAGCTGGATGAAAACACAGCTGAATTAGAGTCCTGCGGCTGATGTTGCCGAACAGCATTTCTTTGCTCCTGTGGTACATGCATCTCCCATCTTCTCCCCACCTGGCCCTGGCCTGCCACACTCAGATATTGCTTGGAAAATTATAACACAGTAAATGCCCAAATTCTCTGGTCCTGCGAGTTGTACTTTTAAGTCTTTCTACCACCCAAAGTCATAGAAAACAGACCACATACCTGAGAGGGCCAAGATGAGGACACACTTCCAGAATCCTGGTTCAGACTCCTCTGGGGAAAAGACAGCAACTAGATGAGACCCAAGCAGCTTGTCTCTCTCCCTCAGGAGAGACTGATCTTTTTCAACAGTGTCTGGACCAAGTTGGTTCCTCTGGCCATCCCCACGCTGCAATAAATACAAGCTTTGCTGCTGCACATTAGTTATGCAGATAGTAATTAGCAGTTACGTCAATATGATTTCCAGTTTGACTGCTGGCTCACTCCATATGGAAATGAGGCTGTTGATTGCAAGAGGGAATATGTCAGACCAGGCTTCAAAGAAAGAGCCTGGTTGCTCATGAGGAAGAGCAGCCCTTGTGCTCAGGGGCTGTGCCTTTTGTCATCTCTGCTGGACTTGACATCCCCTGGAGCTCATGGATGTGGCACGGAAGGAAGGCTCAGCTGTGTGCAGTGAGCAATGCTGATCTTCCCTTCACCTCAGAAGGTCACTCAGAACTCACTGCCTTCAGCCAGAAAAGATGTGAAAATGCTGAGTTGTAGGAGCTGGCAGACTCAAATCCTGGCCTAATTAAGAGCTGGTTCTAATTATAATGAGTTCACAAGAAACTGGCCCTTGAGGACAGACTAACACAGACAAACAGCTGTAGGAACTCCCTCCTGGCTCACCTTATCTAAATGACTTGTAATGTCATGAGCTCTGGTTTTGGCTAAGCCAAAAGGATTCACCTTTTCTTAAGGTCTGGTTCTCAGCACTCCCTGTAGAGTCAATACAAGAAGAATACACACGTTTCCAGGGCACAGCTCACACCAGACAGATAAAGGGAATCACCCTATAAAAGTGTTTATTCCTCTCTGATGACCAAAAGGATTCAAAGAGGGACAAGCTCTGATTTACACCTCCAACATTACACGAGGCAAGTCTCACTCTATGTTGCCATCTCTAAACCTATGATGTCTGTATCCCATTGCTTAGCCTAAGCAGAACAGAAAAATACAAAAGCCATCCTTTTCCAAAGCCCTTTCCGTACAGACAAATGTCCAAAGCAAACAGCCTTTCCTCATTCATCCTCCTGGGCTTCATGTGTCAATCCAGAAGGAATTTCAGCGGAGTTTTGTCACTTGTGCTGAAAGCCCCCTTCCTGTGTGGCAGGATGTTTTCTTGAGAGCACAACAAACAAATAATCAATATAGCAAGGAAGAGGATGGAAGGATGCATGCCACGCAATTCAGTCTGAATGTTCTCAGACCAAGATGTTTGATGTGATTGCAGAAGACAACGCAAGGTGTAGAAGAGAGGTTATTTTTCTTACTTCCTGGCAGGGCTGACTGTGTGTTTTAGGTCTTACTCAATCCCAAAATTGCTGATCGCAGCAGCAGATCACCTGGTGCAAAGATGAGCTCATGCTGAACTGGCCATGGACCAGATGCAAATTGGGGTTCTTGAGACGTGAAATCAACACCCGTTTGTGCAGGTGACTTCCTCTGAGTAGCCAGACTGCCTGCTGGGCCAATGGCCAGCTCATGGACTCAATGAAGCAGTCAAAAGTCACCTTAGGCTTCCTCAGTGTTGAGGAAGTGCCCTGAGCTGGAGAACCATGACTGCGGGAATGATCAACTCCCATTGACCGTGAAATTGTGTGGCATCTGCTGCTCCAGCTGGATCCCTACAAGGCTATGGGGCCTGATGGGATTCATCCAAGGACCCTCAAACAGCTCCTGATGTCATCGCATAGGCTCTCTCAATGATTTTTGAGTGATATTTGAAATCCAAAGAGGTTGACTGGAAGCTGGAGAACTTTGTCCCAGTTTTCAAGAAGGGCAAGAAGGGAGTATCCCAGGAACTACAGACAGGTCAGTCACCCTACAGTATCTGATAAAGTTATGAAGAAGATTATTTTAGGAGGTATTGAAAAACATCTGAAGGGCAACACAGTTATTACAAAGAGGTTCTTCACCTAGAGGGTGGTTGGGCTCTGGAACAGGTGCTTCAGGGCAGTGGTCACAGCACGAAGCCTGACAGAGCACAAAAATGTTTGGATGATGATCTTAAGCACAGGGTCTGAGTCTTGGGGATGGGGTTGTGCAGGGTCTGGAGTTGGACTCGATGATCCTTGTGGGTCCCTTTCAGCTAAGCTTATTGTGGTTGAGAGTCTGTGTGAACCTTTTCTTAATATCCATCTTCAACCTCTCAGCTTCAGACCTTCTCCTCAGTTCCCATCCCTGGTCACCAGAGAGAAGAGATCAGTGCTGGTCCCTCCCTGTAGAGTCAATGCAAGAGGAATACACACGTTTCCAAGGCACAGCCCACACCAGGCAAATAAAGGGAATTACACTATGAAAGTGTTTATTCCTCTCTGAAGACTATAAGGATTCACAGAGGGGCAAGCTTTGATTTATACCTCCAACATTACTTGAGGCGAGTCCTACTTTATGTTGCCATCTCTGAACCCATGATGTCTGTATCGCATTACTTAGCCTAAGCAGAACAGAAAAATACAAAAGCCATCCTTTTCTAAAGCCCTTTCCTTTTGGACAGACGTCCAAAGCAAACAGCCTTTCCTCATTCATTCTCATGGGCTTCATGTGTCAATCCAGAAGGAATTTCAGGGGAGTTTTGTAACCTGACAGCCTGTTGTGAGGTTACCTGACAGCCTGTTGTGCTGTTATGCTGACAGCCCCTTTGCTGTGTGGCAGGATGTTTTCTTGAGAGCGCAACTGTTGGGGCCTGGGTAGTGGAGGAACTGTAAGAACAAAGGATGAACTGTAAGGGGTATGAAAGAACAAAGGAAGAACTGTAAAAGGCATGAAAGAACAAAGAAAGGCTAGTTGCAGTATCGCTGAAGCAATAACAAAAAACTGCTGAAGCAACATGAGAACTGAGGAAGCAAGTAACAAAAAATAAGATACTGTAGCAAGAACTAGTTTTGCTTACACACAAAATTTATCCAATCGTAAGAGAGAGTTATTCACGTGAACAAAGCGTCACATCCAATCATAATTATGTGTGATCATGGTACAATCGCGTGTATGGAACAAATTGTATTATAAATTATGAGCTTATATAATAATAAATTGGCTATCAGAGCATCACATTGGTGTGCTGTAGTCCATTCCTCGCACAGATCCCAACACACAACAAACAAATAACCAATATAGCAAGGAAGAGGATGGAAGGATGCATGCCACGCAATTCAGTCTGAATGTTCTCAGACCAAGATGTTTGATGTGATTGCAGAAGACAACAGAGGGTGCAGAACAGAGGTTATTTTCTTACTTCCTGGTAGGGCTGGCTGTGTATTTTAGGTCTTACTCATTCCCAAAATTGCTGATCGTAGCAGCAGATCACCTGGTGCAAAGATGAGCTCATGCTGAACTGGCCATGGACCAGATGCAAATCAGGGTTCTTGAGAAGTGAAATCAACACCCGTTTGTGCAGGTGACTTCCTCTGAGTAGTCAGACTGCCTGCTGGGCCAATGGCCAGCTCATGGACTCAATGAAGCAGTCAAAAGTCACCTTAGGCCTCCTCTGCGCTGACACGTCCCCTTGTGATCCAGCCTTAACCTGCAACACTCCCCTTCCATCCCAAACAGGTGACCTCTGAGGGGTCCAGTGATGCTTCCTTTGTGCCTTGGTTTTCTGCTGCAGATACCATTTCTGCCTGGGACATGGCCATTGCCCATGGGATGTGCGAGAAAATCCTCAGTCTGGATGCTATGGATGCACAATTCCATGCTCCTTTTCACTCAGAAGCATGAGGAGAACAAGCCTATGATAAAAAAGTACCTCTGTCCATAACAAGAAATTGTGGAAATTTCCATCAGTAGATCAACAAGATGTGATGAGTCATGAAATGTGGTAAACTAACTCAGCACTGCCTTTGTTTTGTGGGATTCTGCACTGACGTGGTTCTGCAAGTGTTGTACATGGGCAGCATCTCACTTCCCAAATAGGGAGAGAGAGGAATGCGGCCACGGAGGGTGGATGCATTTGCAGGTGTAACTCGGAACAGGATGAGAAAATCAGCCATAACAATGGCTATATACTTCAGTGATGAGGCACGATTTTCCTCAAACTAAACCAGACAGGAACCCATCAGGGAAAAGCAGAAAGCTGCACATAGCCAGCTCAGACCTCACCTCAGCTGGCTCTTGGACAATGGAGGCACTTCCCTAGAATACAACATTCCCACCATGGTCCAACTGCCAGGACCCAGCTCTAGTGAGGGATATTTTCTGGGCCAGAGAAGGCAGCTGATGAGGTTAGGGAAGTGCTGGGAAGCAGTACCCACAGCCCAGCTATGGCTCTATGGAGAGGCTGTTTGACTCTTGAGAAACAAAAGCAGAAGCAGAAGCCTGTGCTGGAATGGGTGAGGAAATCAGCCCAGCAAAACTGTCTTACAGGAGATGAATTTGCAATCCAGACTGGCTGATAACGGTCAGATCCGATAACAATGACATTTTGGAAGGCTTCTGAGGTGTTTATGCCTGTTTAACCTCTGGGATTGGGCCACACCTGGTTGTCATCCTTGGAGCTCTTGGTTGCCTTGGTAGAAAAAGTCACATTCAACATTCTGTTACAGGCTGTGGTGCCTGGAGAAAGCAAGAGCAATTGGCAGCAGCAGCATTTGGCACTGGGGAACCCTAAACTAGAAGCACATCAACCTCATGGTGGAGGTACTGAACACAAAGTGATAGATTTGATCCAACTGTCCCGTGGGAACTCTTGGAGACATCATGAGGCTTGGGATGGAGCCAATCTTGAGCAGTTGCATTCAGCATTGATGGTAGACCTGCTGCAATGATCTCAATGATCTCAGAGATCTTTTCCAACCGAAATGATTTTGTGATTCTAAAACATATATTTCTATGGTTACAGAGCTTGGTACAGAGGTTTCACCTCTGACAGTGGAGGGGGAGAGGGGGGTCAGTGTGCAGTCAAGTCCAACCTTAAATGTCAAAAGGCAAATATGTCGCTGTAGCACCTGGGATGGAGAGATGAGGCAAATGCACATCCAGTGATAAAGTAGAGTGAGTTTTATTATTTACAACTTCTGCTTATACAAGCTAAAATTCCATAGGGGGGTTGGTCAGTGGTCACCCATCTCCTGGGGTGATTGGCTGAAGTCCTACAAAACCCTATTCCAGACACTCTCTGCCTTAAACCCAAAAAGATCAGGAAAACAGCAGGTGTTCAGATACTATTTACAAAAACCATCTTATTGTTTTATAGCTTGCATGGGAGAGATTCTCACAGAGTACTGCAAGAAGCAGGGAAAACCTTCTGCTAGCAGCTTTTCAGTATCCACACAAATATTTATACAGTCGTGGGCATTGTGAAAAAAATATGGAGAATTATTCAAAATAGGACCAAAACACAGGTCAATGTGGGCAAGGTTGGAGCAATAAGACGATCGAAAGTGCCCAGTTAGCACTCAGTTTCTATGTCCTGGTTCTTGTTTTTCAATCAACCGCAGATCAAAATCACAGAAATCAGCACAAAATGCAATGGTTGATACTTTTATGGTTTTTTGGTGGTAGCAACTGTTTCTTATAAATGCAGAACTGTTATTATCAGCCCCAACAGAGTATCCTGGGAGTTTGTACTACAGGAAACACAGCGCTGAGAACATGACCCTTTCTTTGCATATTGCTCACACACTTGTTCCTGAGTATTATAGTCATAGAATCACAGAAGGGTTTGGATTGAAAGGAACCTTATAGATCATCTCATTCCAACCCCTGCCATGGGCAGGGACACCTTCCACTGTCCCAGGCTGCTCCAAGCCCTGTCCAACCTGGCCTTGGACACTTCCAGGGATCCAGGGGCAGCCACAGCTTCTCTGGGCAGCCTTTGCCAGGGCCTCACCATGGTCACAGCCAAGATTTTCTCCCCACCATCCACCTAACCATCCTTATCTTGTCCCTCCAGGGGACATCCACCCTTGTCTTGTCCCTCAAGGCCCTTGTCCAAAGTCCCTCTCCAGCTCTCCTTGAGCCCCTTTAGGTCCTGAAAGGGGCTCTGAGGTCTCCCTAGAGCTTTCTCTTCTCCAGGCTGAATACTCCCAACTCTCAGCCTGTCTCCAGAGCAGAGGTGTTCCAGCTCTCCATCCATTCCCTGTGGATGCATTATTTTGAAGGCATGCTGGTGTTAGTGGCACAAACTTGCCATTAAATCCATGCAATTATTTAATATCAACCTTTCAAAACATCATTTTTGTGCAGGATTAAAACAGGGAACAGCCCTCTTTATTGTAACCTAGGGCAACTGCTCAGCCAGATTATTCCATTACAGAATTCTTCTCTCCTAAAGATCACAGGTGCCCTGCAGCTATTTGGGCATTATCTGTCAGTGCTTTTACCACGAAGTCTTCTGCTCATCTGAGATTCTTTCTCTGTGTGTCATATTTTGCATTGAACTTTGGTTTTTACTCTTGGAAACCACTCAAACATTCAGAAAATAGAGGAACAGTCTTAAAGATATTATTTACTCTCAAACTACTCCCTCATTCTCCAAATTATTTTTATTTAGCATCCATTCAGGCAGCTCATATAGGCAGCCTATAAAAGGCTGCATGTTTTTTATCCTCAGTCATCCAAACAAATTAACCTGCAAAAACTATCTGTCCCCAACAATAAGCAAATAGTGTTTACAAAGGGCAGGTAAAAACTCACAGCTTTTATTGGTTTGTCTGCCAGAGACTGACTTTCCTGTAGAAGACGAATTTCAGTGTATTGCAAACACTGCAATCAGCATTTTTCAATTTCAATACTGCAATTAGTTGTAATAAAATTAGATAACTTTACTGATAAGCTATGAGAAAAAGTAATATGCCAGTATGGAGGATTTCTCTGTCTACTTTCTACTTGTGATATTCTTGGGCAAAACACACAAGGTATTAAAAACTGACTATGTTCTTTCGTTGCCTAACCATGTTCTTTGAAGAACCCCATTGTGAAATTCCCATCTTCCCAACCCCAAAGCTGCCAGGCTCTCAGGAACCTACATCAGCAATAAAACACAAAGCAACCAAGTTTTACTTTCAGAAAACCCCAACCATTTTTAGCATGTGTATTTCACTCCATCCTACCCAGAGCACTGCAAAGATGTCACATGGAGAAGGAAAAGAGCCCACCCACCACATCACATTTTACACAGTGCTGAGATGGGGAAGAGGCTGGGGAAGAGCCTTTCCTGGAACCAGAGATGCTTTTTGACCATTTCTTTTATGGGGAAGCAGAACAGGGTCAACAACCCTGGCACAGGAAGGAGGCTGCCTGTGCCAGATCGCGCTCAGCGATTGCGCGCAGGAAGCGGCACAACTCTTCCCCATATGCGGCAACTGCTGAGACCGCAGCACCCTGGTTTCAGCTGGGGATTGATGTGAGCCCCATGAGGCAGCTGTGTGGGATCCTTCCCTTGGAGCAGAAAAGCTATTTATCTTTGCCCTGAACCACTCCAACCAGCAAGAGTTTTGCTGGCAAAGCACGATGGTGTGCACTCAACTTGTGAACGCAGGCAAAATTCTTTATGAGAAATGTCAGCCTTGGTCTTTCTTTGGCTTGTGTCTGCTGTTATGAACAACACCCCGCTGGCTGCAGGATGGGAGCCAGGATTTCCTGATCTCTGACCTCAGCTTTCACAGGGACTTGCCAAAGGACCATTGCAAACTCCTAAATCCTCTGCCTCAGCCTCCCTACCTCGATATGACCAACATGAAACACTTGGGAGCTTACGAGTGTCCTAAAGGGACAGAAGATTGCCCTGGAAAAGGCATTTTGTCCATCACCAACCTTCAGAATAGTTCAATCCAGAGTACACCATTCCTGGCAGCTGCCCATCCCATCTACTCACAAAAAAGTTATTTATTGTAGACTCCAGCACATGCCTGGGCAGCGCATCCTTACCGGCGTTACCTAACTGCGTTGGCTGCCCTTCCTGCTGAATTATTATTTTATTCCTATTGTAAATCCTAAATGTGTTTGTTATTGAAATTGTTGAAAGGTTGATTTAACATTCTGTCCACTAGCACATCAAGGAGGAGGAGGAGGTCAGCATTATTGTAAAATTGTTTAGGTTGGAGAAGCCTTCTAACATCACCAAGTCTAAACACTAACCCAGCACTGCCAAGGCCACCACTAAACCACGTCCCCAAGTGCCACCTTTACACATCTTTCAAATCCCTCTGGGGGTGGTGACTCCACCACTGCCCTGGGCAGCCTGTTCCAACACTTGAAAACCCTTTCAGTGAATAATTTTTGCTAATATCCAATCTAAACCTCCCCAGGCATAAACTGAGTCCATTTCCCATACTGCAATTGGTGATTCAGGACAGCTTTCAATAAGTGAAAAGATATTTTACAGGAGTCAGGAAAAGGGGGGAATAACCCACAAATTCACTTTTTATTTTAGGTCCTGAAATCTGCTCTTTCCCTTAGTCAATAATTCTAAGATTAGCCATTATTTTTGCTCTCTAAGGGTGTTTTGGAAGAGTTTTGAAATTCAGATTTGCAAATGCTTGTAGCTGAACACACATGTGTCTTTCCGCTTGACTTGTTCCTAATTTTAAATAAATGATACTGAGATCTCAAGGTCAAAGTTCTCTAAGTGAAGGAAAGATGCATCACTGTAAGTCAGGTAAATCTCAAGCTTTTCACTGACCTCAGTTTCAGGAGATGGCACAGAGAAAGTAGAAACCAGGGCAGCTTCAAAGAGATCAGCCTCCTTGTATCGAGCATGCTGGGACAGAATGAGAAACACAGCTCATACCTTGTCTGGGGCAATGGAAAATCTCTTTTTAGGTGCTCTGACCATCATCACATGACCAGGAGCTGAATGTGCTGCTCAGTGCTGGGGGTGGTTGTTGATGGGGACAACTACAAAGCTGAGAGTACCCAGGAACAGAAGACACCTTCGCCTCACCTGCCTCAGGGACTCCTCTGCATTGCTTAAAAAGAGCTGCTGGAAATTGGCTTGAGGAACTTGAGCAGGGTAAGAAAATGCTTTCACATGAAGAAAGAGGGGAAGGCATGCTTATCTTTAGAAATAAGGGGTGGGAGGAAAAGATGGACCCTGCAACCTATAAACCTGGGAGGATGATCTTCATTCCATTGCAGAACAGCTGCAGAGGACACCTTTCTGCAAGCTCCTATAAAGTGGCAGGAGAGGGGGGTTTGTAAAGAGCAGATTTTCTCAGACCAGTCTGATTTCTTCTTGTGAGCTGGTAGCAGACCTTGTGGGTAAGGGAGAGACAGATGATTTCACATAACTTCTTTTTAAAAAGACTTTGGATCATGACTCCCATGGCAGTATTTGAGAGACCAGAAGCTGACATAATGCATTGGGATACATGTGGGACGTGATGGGAAGTGCTCCCAGGGAGTGCCTTTAATGGTCCACACCAGAGTGGAGGAACATGGGTTTCCACACAGTCTTCTGAGTTTCAATTACTTCATTGGTAGCTCAGCTGATGGAGGAGACCATATCCTTGTTAAATTCACATTCTGTTCCAAGCAGGAAAGGAGTTCAAGGACATGGAGGAGCAGGATTAATATTTAACAGGATCAAAACAAGTTAGAGAGATATTCTATATGGAAAAATACCACCATGAAATTCATAAGCATGGTAGGAGAGTCTTCAAGATTTAACTGTTCCACTTCATCCCTGCTCCACTTCCATCATGGGAGTTAAAAAAGATCTGAGATGTGGAATGGACTGGATTGGTACAGAGGTACTGTGAGGTCAGACCAACCTGGGCAGGCACCGGAGGGCAGAGCACAAGACCAGTATTGGAAATATAAGAACTAATCTGAAAGTGACGTGCCTGAAGCTGTGGTTGTCAGATGGTGATGTGACAGTGCTGAATCCTGCAGTCCACCATGGCACAGAACACAATGGCACCAGGATATGGCATTTGGCATGAGATTCCTCAAAGATCCAAACACCATCCCTGATATCCACACAGTAAGGGCTCAGCTGGAGTGGCAGACTGAGTTAATACAGTTTGGGTCAGATATTAGGAAGGTTTCCCCAACTTTCTGAGTACTGGAACAGGCTCTCTGGGAAGGTGGGAGGTGACTCCATCATGGGATGTCTTCCACATAAACCACAAGCATGATTTCTTCTGGGCTTTGGTTGGGAAATGCATGGATGGACTTTGAGGTCAGCCACAAGCCACAGAATCAGAGAATCATGGAATGGTTTGGGTTTGAAGGCACCTTAGAGATCCTCCAATTCCAACCCCCTGCCATGGGCAGGGACACCTTCCATTAGACCAGGTTGCTCCAAGCCCTGTCCAATCTGGCCTTGAACACTTCCAGCCACAACTTCTCTGGGCAACCATTTCTCTATCTCTAATCTTACGACTGTGCTTGATCTTCTGCTGATTTACAGTGTGCCTGAAATAAAACTACTCAGATTTTTGGAGTTGTTTTCCTCACAGCACTAAGTCATAAAACTGAATCTTGCTCAGTTATCCTGAAAATTCCTAACTAGTGAAAATGTGCCCTAAAGGTGTGAAAGACTCCAACAACTGCCTGATTAAACAACATTTGATTTGCTTCTTACCAACATCCTTCCAAAATGTTAGAAAGAGCACAATTAATCCCTGCCGGATTCTTTTATCTTAATGCCTTTGCAGCTGCCATCACATCCCTGCAGACCTCATCTTTAGCTGAGGGAAGTGAAAGCAAGTCCTCCCTGAAGTCCTTCAGCTCAGTTGCATCTCTCCCAACAGCAGTGAGGGAGACATTTTTTGCTGTTGCTGAACCCTCTGGGGAATACTCAGCAACGAAAGACTGTTCTGAGTCAGAGCTTTCTTCTTCCATTCTACCCAAACTTTTAAGTGTCTGGATCTGCCAGAGACACCAATCCCTGCAGCCACTTTCACATCTCTTTGCCTTGAAAGTTTTCCACTGAAAACTGTGGTGTTCAATCTGTGGTGGGTGAGTATGACACTCCATTTGTGGGTAGGTGCCCTTATTCAAATCCTCCTTTTAAATCACCAATTCAGGAGTCACCAAAATTTGAGTACAACGCTTAAAAAGATGGCTCCATAACTGGAGAGAGCAGGGGCTTCAGCTGGAGACAGTTTTTGGAAATACTATTCTTATATGTCAGAGGCCTCCAGTAAGCTCCTCTTGTTGCAGAGGGCAAGGCAAAAATAAACGGGATGCAACAATTCAGCATTTATTTCTAATCCCTTTGCAGATGCTTGTTTCAAATTAAATCCATCTAAATGAAAAGGGGCAATGAGAAACAGAAAGGAAAAAAGTTGAGGAAGGACAAGAATAGGGAAGAACTCTTTCGGGAAAACAATGATGAGGAAGAACTCTTTCGGGAAAACAATGATGAAGAAGAACAGGAAGTAGTTGCACTCTGTCAGTGTTTTGAGGAACAAAGAAGCAACATAGGTCATGCAAAAACCACAGGGAAGACCTTCAGGAAGGAGGTTTTGGGGGGTGGAAACAAGGGTGGATGACATTATCAAAAGGGTGAATGCCATGATCCCAGTAACTCAGCCACTGGGAAAGAGTTTTCCATGAGCACACAGGATGGGATCACTCAGGAGATATGAGTGTGGGCCACACTTACTTCCCTCTCTACCCTTGAAAATATTGAGCAACGGCGTGATTAGAATCAAGACAAGATCACAGCTTGGGTGTCCAGGCAGGATGGCATGGCCTCCTGTATTCCCTGAATTATCCATGATCCAACTTGGGTAAGTGACAACATTGCTGGAGACACTGTACAGAAGTTGAGTGTAACACACTCGTGCATTCCTGCTAATATTTGGTACTCAGACCCAGAGTGGTTGCAAGAATTGGCAGTCCCTGGACAGCAGTGCTTGCTGGACACCCCCAGTCCTGGGTGTCCTCCCTCCATGGAGATTAAAGCTCCCCTGTGCAGGGATGAGCACATCCCATCCTTGATGGAGGGGCAGTTAAGAAGATGCTGACATTTGAAAAGCAGAGACTCACAGAGGAGCAGAATGGAGGGAATCCCAAAGCTCTGCAAGGGCTGGAGTGACTGAAAGGGAAATTCCTACATCTGCATTCAGTGACTTCTCAGAGTGGGGGAGGGTGGATGGTTGCAAAGCACTTGCAGGGCAGAGGGTGTAAATCATCTTATAGCAGAGACCTTAGAGTCCCTTCCAGTACCTAAACAGGGCTTACAGAAGGTGGGAGAGGGATATTCTGCATGGGAAATCAGTGATAGGACAAGGATTTAAGCTGGAGAAGGGTAGATTTAGATTAAATACAAGAAAGAAACTCTTCCCTGTGAGGGTGGTGAGGCCCTGGCACAGGTTGCCCAGAGAAGCAGTGGCTGCCCCTGGATCCCTGGAAGTGTCCAAGGCCAGGTTGGACAGGGTTTGGAGCAACCTGGGATAGTAGAAAGTTGGAACAAGATGATCTTTAAGATCCCTTATGATTCTATGATCTTTGCAGAGAGTGGCATAGAGTTACTGGTGTGTTACTGGTATTACTGGTCTGACTAGGGCTGATCTGCTGCTGCTGGGAGGATTTTCCCAGTTGCCCCTATAATGGGGATTCAGGCTGCTGATCCCACAATTCTGTGGTGGAGGTTGAAGAAATGGACTAATTTCTTTTTTAGTTCCTGGAAAAGGTGAAGGACATGGAAAGGCTATTTTCTTTCCAGAACAGAGATACTGCTTATGCATGTCTTTTTGAGGAATCATAGACTCACAGAATGGTTTGGGTTGGAAGAGACCTTAAAGATCACGTGGTTACAACTCCTCTGCCATGGGCAGGGACACCTCTCACTAGAACAGGTTGTTTCAAGTCCTGTCCCAGCTGGCCTTGAACATTTCCAGGGATGAGGCAGTCACAGCTTCTCTGGGCAACCTGTGCCTCACTATCCTCACAGTAAAGCATTTTTTTCTAATACCTGATCTAACCTTGTCCTCTGTCATGTCACCCCTTGTTCTGTCACTCCATGCTCTTGTAAAGAGCTCCTCTCCACATGCTACCCAGGGAGGAAGAGGAGAAGGATGATGATGATGATGATGATGACAACAGCATCACAGCCAAGCATTTTCTGCAAACACTCTAGAAATTGTCCTCAAAGCAGCACCAGCAGCATCAAGTGCCATTTCACAGCAGGAGCCCTCACAAACAGGGAGGAGGAGAAGGGGTTTGCAATTCAATCCCTTAAATCTCTCACACCCCAGTGACTCCCAGAGTAGACCACATAGCCAACCACCTCCAGGTATTGCAGCACCATGACAGAGATGAGCCTCTGACCAGCTGACAGGACACCACGCAGTGGAAGAGGGGGACTTTGACAAAATTTGTCAAACACACTGTCCCTGCAGCCTCACCTCAGGAGGGTTCCGACTCTGAAACCTGAACTCCTGTTGATGATCAATGGTGAATGCAACTCCCCAGAGCAAATACCAGCTGAGGATGAGAAGTGGAGAGAAGTTTTCTTTCCTTGTTTTCTGTGCTGGAAGGAGCTTCAGTCATGAACGGGAAGTTTGCTGACAGGGAGCATGTGGGGTCACCAGCATGAATGCTTACCAGGTGAAAGAGAAAAGCAGAAGTTGAGAAGGTCAGATAACCATTTCTTACACTTGAGTTCAAAAGAACAGGGGTTTCTCCATTTAGAAAGATGCCTGGGTGCAGCCAGGGGCCAGGAGCAGGATGGGGCCTCAGTCAGGTATTCTCCAGCAGCTCACTGGGCATCATTGCCAGTCACCTCCTACAAGGCAGAGCCCTGCTTGGTGTGGGGTGAAGTCAGGAGGTGGCTTTTCCAGGCTGCTCTAAATCCCTAATCCCTCCTGGGAGCAACACTGAGCAATTCCTCAGTGTGATTCTGTCCCTTTCAGAGAATACCACCACAGAATACCACACAGCAGCAGTTTTAAATTGGCACTGTGGGATGGATGAAGCCCTGTGGGGTCAGATAAAAAGCCATAATTCCTGGAGATGGGAGATGAACTGAAACTCCCTTGGCATGCCAAGGGTTTTTTCCATCATTCCCTATCAGCTTTCTCCTGCAGCAGTGCCAGGGATGGGCAAACCCATGCAACACCTACAACACCTCCCCAGCTGGGCCCACAGGCCAGCCCCAAAGAGACATCTCCCCTCCAAACTCCTCTCTGGCCATAAATTTGCTCCCTTTCATGAGACCTGACAGAGAAGAAGGGCTGACTGGATGCCTACCCTCGCGTTTTGCCCCAGTGTGCTCAGCATCCTCTGGACCTCACTGTGGTCCCTGGAGGTACTAGGGGAAGCCTGACGGTGCCAGGGCAAGATCTGGGGCTGGTTGTCCTTGATCATCCATGGGAATCATGTCTGTATCCTAAGACTATAGGTTTCTGTATGGCTACATGGTATGTGTTGAGGTGGAACTTCTTGTGTTTTAGTTTATGGCCATCACTCCTTGTCCCATCACTGGGCACCACTGAGAAGAGTCTGGCACTGTCCTCATGACTCCCACCTTTGAGATATTTCTGTTTTCAGATCTTACCCTTGAAAGAGCCTCCTGATCAGCTCTAGGTAAGAGGAGACAAGGATAGGAGCAGAACCCAAGTGTCTTGACAAAAAACAGAGGATAAAAACAAAAATCCTACATCCAGCTCTTACAGCTGCCTGTGAAACCAATCTAATTTATGTTTCTCTGCCTGGATTAGTGTTCCATTCAATTCAGAGCTGCTGCTGCAGGTTGGGGTCCCAGCAATTAAACAAAAGAGTGAAACTGAACAGGTGAAGGTAGATGTTTAGTCCTGCTGCTAATGGCAGCCCAGAAACATTGGTAAAAAAAGAGGAAAACAGCCAACAAAACAAGTTACTACATCAGACGAGCGGCAAACCCAATGAGTCAATGTCAGGAGTGAACCTGTGCCCTTTAAACTCACAGAATATTTCCATACGTGGTAATGTCATAAAGGATCAGATCTAGAGGCACCATAAAGGCAGAGAAAAAAATCCCAGGGCACAGCTTGTGGGTGCAGAGGATGTGTTATCCCCCAAATGCTGAGCTCTGTCCCTAGGCTGAGCTCTACCCAATGCAAAAGTTGTCTCTCCCAACTCTGCTGGGCTGCTCCATGGTCCATAGCCTTGGAAGGAACAGGTTACCAGTGACACACCCCCTGTACAAGCTGATCTCCCTGGCTTTTAGGGCCATTTACAGGTTGGTTTAACCTTTACTGAGAGCTCCAGCTACAGAGGAACACGAAGCCATCAGTGGTGTTGGAGGTTTCCATAGTCATGACATTCCACAGCATTGATTTCCACTGTGTGGGACTTTGAGATTTAGTAGGAGCCATAAGCATTGATTTGCTCTTCCTAGGTCTTGATTTAGACTTCAGGTGTTTGGTTTGGCTGCTGACTGGGGACTCTTAGCCAGGCTGAAGGAGCCTTTACCATGTGCCTGTCTGTCCTGGAGTTTGTCAGCTCGTGGGGTGCCGCAGAACCAGTTTTCAACCAGCTCCTTCTCAAACAGCAAATCTGAAAGGAAGAAATAAAAAAAAAAAAAAGGGAGCAGCAGCTGCACTTGTTTTTGCTGCAGGAAGTTCTCTGATGGGGAGAAAACTTCCTTTTAAAAACAAGGCATTCGTTAGCACTTCTTGCTCTTTGCTTTGCAGTTGCCTTTGGGTCATCACAGTATCACATGTTTTTATTTTGTGCCTGTCATCCAGCTCACTGTTGCTCCAGTGGGCAATAATCCCCCCAGGAGTTCCAGGGGCCTTCACTTCTCAGAAAAAAAAATACAACACAATTTTTTACTTGCAATCATGGGGTTTTTTTGCTTCTGTCCTCCTGGGTGAGCCATTTTGCCTACGTGTCTCTCCCTCCTCACCCAAATCACTTCTGCTGGCAGTAATTCTTAGCTGTTGAGCCCAAGATCTAATGCCAATCTCAAGATCTAAATTACCTTTATCACCTTTATCTCCTGTTTCCAAACCAGCACTTAATAGCAGACAAACAAACCTATTTCCTCATTGTAATAACTTTCTAGGTACCATAAACCTGCTATCACCCCTGCTTTGCTGAAGATATTCCTTACTCCCAAAGCTTGGCTGAGTGTTCAGCTATCTCAACTTTGGCTGCACATTTAAAAATGCCACCAGAAAGGGCCAGTTTGGGTGTCTCTGATGAAAATTTATCACCTTGGGCTAAAATGCCTGGGCTGTTTTCCAGCTCTCCCCACCTATGGCATCATCACTGTCAGCTCAAGAATAACAAAAATCCAGCACTGAACATTGTTTGCACCTAATAAAGAGCTGAGCAAACACCAGCTCTGACACTGAAGGTATAAAACCCCAAACCACAATTATTTATGGGCAACCTGGTCTAGTGGAAGGTGTCCCTGCTTATGATGAGAGGTTGGAACTAGAGGATCTTTAAGGTCCCTTCCAACATAGACCATTGTACAACTCTGTGATTTCACAGTATGGCAGAATTAAGGTTTCTGTTGTTACAAGGTTTCCATCAAGTCTTTAACCTGGAAGGATGGGAATGGTGCATGGAAATGACTTGCTGGTGGCTCCTTGTGGAAATTCCTGAAGTTGCATCCATGGTTGCACCTACCCCATGGCTCACACAAAACCTGCTGTGATGAGACCAGAGGAAGTGTCCTCCTTCCACGACCTGAGAAACATCACTTCTGATCATCCAGGCTGCCACTGTCAGCTTGTGTCTTCTCCTGACACCCTGCCTTCCCCAGAAACCCAGAGGCACCACACAGATCCTCCTTCCCTGTCTCCTGCCAAGGGATCAATGCAGTTTTCCATGACTGACATGGCTGAGCTGCCAAAATGCCCTGAAATTTCTCTGCGGGACAGTCAGCATTGAGAAAAACAACAAGTTCACCTCTATGCTGTGAGGTTGGCAGAGAGATACAGCCCTGTGCTGGCCAAAGCAGCAAGTCCTGGCATTTCCCAGCTCCATGACCTGCACTGGAAGAACCATAATGATTGAGGCTTGTACTGACACGGGCAGAGCTCCGGCAGCAAGAGCTGTTATTGAACTAAACTCCTGGCAGCTGCTGGTGAATAGACTTTGTGTCAAAAATCTCTCAGGAGCAGTAGAAAATGGAAGAAATTTACAGGATGCATTTGTTTCCAAATATGCCGGGAAATTATCCTGATCTGCAGCTGACGAATGCTTGGGGGGAGATTTCCCCCAGAGATGTGGATGAGCTGAAGGTTGATTAAGGCAGCTCCATGGGAGAGCTCAGGGTGTAAGTGGAGCCAAGCCCTGTGCTGAGAGAGGAGGGGAATCCTCCACATCTCCAGGGGTGAGGGGGGAAATGACTGTTTTGGCTCTTCATAAAGGAGAAAATCCCCAGAGCAGCTGGTTTGGAGATCAGACTTGTCTGTGGGTGGTGTGGCTTCCATGAGTGTGTCCTGAACATTCCCCAGGGTGCACAGACCGGCAGGACTGCCAACACTGAGCACAGACAGTGTGGTCATCCCTCCTGGTCATCCTTCCATGGCTATCCTTACCTGGTCATCCCCCCTGGTCATCCCTCCATGGTCATCATTACCTGGTCATCTGCCCATGGGCATCCTTCCATAGTCATCCCCCCAGGGTCATCCCTCCAGGGTCATCCCCCCAGGGTCATTCCACCATGGTTATCCCCACCATGGTCATCCCTCCGGTGTCATCTCCCCACAGTCATCCCCACCATGGTCATCCCACCATGGTCATATCTCCATGGTCATCCCCCCAGGGTCATCCTTCCATGGTCATCCTTCCATGGCCATCCCCCCAGGGTCATCCCTCCAGTGTCATCTCCCCACAGTCACCCCCACCATGGTCATCCCTCCAAGGTCATTCCCCCTGGTCATCCCCCCTCATTGTCATCCCTCCACGGACACCCCTCCATGGTCATTCCCCAGTGATCATCCCTCCATGCTCATCCTTCTGTGGTCATCTGCCCATTGTCATCCCTCCATGATGATCTCTCTGTGGTCATCCCCCCCATGGTCAATCCCCCCATGGTCATCCATCCATGGTCATCCTCCCAAGGGCAATATGGGGTCCTGTCCCCTTCCTGCCACCTTGTTCCACCCCTACCCTTTCCCCCAGACCCCCAGTCCCTCCCAGGAGGCTCATGCTTGCAGTAGGGTGGTGACAGAGGGATGCTGTGCCCGATGAGTTGTCCCCACTGTCCCCAGGAGCAGTGCCACCTCCTCGGCAGAGCCAACGGTGCTTAAAGTCCCCAGCCAGCCCTGCTGGCCACCACCCTGCATTATGGGGTGTCCCAGAAAACCCCATTTCAGCTCCCAGTGTCACCTCCCTGGCAGTGAGAGGACATGGACCAGGTGTGTCCCTGGAGAGTCCAGCCTCACTTCAGCCTCTCCTTTCTCGGTGGCTTTCAAACACCGCCCTTCGCTGGGGCTCTGCCCAGTCCAAGGTGACCAAGGTGTCCCCTTTCTCCAGCTCCAAGCTGCTCCGGGTGTCTCTGCACGCTGTCCCCTGGCTGTCACAGCAGCTCCGGCGGTGCCAGCGGTGCCAGCCCAGCCCCGTGCACATGGTTCTGCTTCCCTCTAGTGACGGCACAGCCTCACATCAGCAGCATCGCTGCTCTGCCTGGAGCCTGTGGAGACGGGATCCCTGGGATCCTCACTGCAAGCCCCATGGAAGGGAGGTGGGAGCATCTCCACCCCCACTGAGTTGTGCAGAGCTTGACATGAAAGATTCTGTGTCCACGGGAATAATGTGCATTTCCCTGTCCATGTCTTCGTGGTCAGTCTCTCCCCCAGCACAGTGCTGGGATGCTCGAGAGCCTTTGGAAGGTGAACTGGGAAAGGCTGATTTGGAGAGGAGAGGAGCTGCACGGGGAGGGGGCAGCTGGGGGCAGATGTGGCCCCAAAGTCCTTCCAGCATTCAAGCCCATCATCTTTTTTCCGAAAATAGCCTCATGGAGCAGCAGTGAGGGGATGGGTGAGGATGGAACAGGGACAGAGGTGGACTCCAGTCCAGTCCAGTGGCTGGAGCACTCAGCTGGGGAAAAAGCAGGCTCAAATCCCTTCTCAAATCCACATCTCAAATGCCTTCTTTTCTGACAAAACACCCAAAACTAATTTACAAATCATGGTTCATTGCTCTTTTGGCTCCTCTACACAGAGTGTCTCCTATGGTGGCCAAAAGCAGCCATGTCCTAACAAATCTGTGCTTTCTGCAAGATGAAATCTCTGAGTTGTCTCCGTGGATATTTTTTTAATTCCAAAGCTTCTGTGCACAAAGCACTTTCCTAAAGAAACCTGTTTCTCTCCACAATTTTTCTAGGCTCTCCTCATCACTATATAACAGTTAGACTGCTGCTTGGGGTGCTCTGAATGTACTTTCTGTTAAATTTTAGCCACCCTCCAAGGTTGTTCCACAACCCAAACCACGATCCCAATATCTATTGTATGTGATGCCCCAAGTACCTCATCCCATGCCCCCAGAATGTGTTTTGGAGCTCAGGGGGCTTTGGACCCTTGTCCTTGGGACCCACCATCCATTCCATGGCTGTACCCAACAGCCCCTCCTCTGCCCAGCTCAACATTTTCAGCCCAAGTCCCATGCCTGAGCCTCTTTGTCCTCCCACCACCCAGGGACTGATCCAGCTCTGGAGGGAGCATCTCTGGGTGCTCCACATCCCCATGGCAGCCCTGCAGCCCCTTTGCTGGGCTGACATGTTGAGGGATCATCGCTCCAGGTGCCTCTGGCACCACCATGGCTCATTCATTCTGATTTATCCCCTCACTGATTGACTCCCTGACTTCTGGTCAGCCAGTCCTGTGTGTTTATTCAGCAGGGGACAATTTCCCTTTGCCTCATAATTGATTGTTTGAGTCTCTGTAGAGTTTTCTGCTTCATCACCACCTTGTTTCGGGAACAGGGACTTTCTGGGGAGGTGATTCATTGCTCTGTGGATTTTCCTGCATACTCAGAACTTCAGCTGCCCCATCCTCTCCCCCTTGCTGCTCCTTCCCCCGATTCACCCATTCCTCAGAGCAAATTGATTCACCGTTGGGGTTTATTTTTGGCTTCCAGCTGTCAGGCTCCTCGCAGCTGCCTCGAGCTGGTGTGCTCCTCTCTGCTCCCCCAGAGTCTCTCTCCTCCTCCTCATTTTCCTCCTGCTGCTACTCCTGGCTATATTCCTCCATCCTATTCCCCTGCTGCCTTCTCCGTGCAATGTTTGGCTGTTTTTAATGGTCTGAGGGCAGCAGGAGTTTGGGGCAGGTTTTGCACAGCATAGATCTGGAGGCACAACATGTGGGGTGAGCAGGGCTTCAGAGTAAGGTGCCACCAGCCCCTGGTCACCAGGCTGAAGGGCAGTCACTCCTTCCCTGGTCCAGGCTGAGCACCTAACACAGCAGGATCAAGCCTATCCCTTCACTCCTCCATGTTCAGAAGGAACAAAAGTCAGCAGCAGTGATTGACCTGAGCTGATGCCACAAGAACAAGGTGTCCTGGGTGCCAGGCTGGCTTTAGCCACTGGTCCCCACCAGATCCAAAGGAGCTGCTGTCTGTGAGTCAATGAAGCCATGGACATGTGGAGGGGGGGATTTAGGCAGCTTGATGCCAACTGCAGCACCTAAAGCCAAACCCTGGCTCTCTAATCTCCAGCTCAGCTGTTATTTAATCCCGGAGGCGTCTCAGTTCTGCAATGCCCTCAGCACAAGGGGGATGCTGGCCAGGCAGAGGCTCTGTCCTGGGGAGCTTCCCTTGATCCTTCCCTTGTGTCAAACCCTCCTGGATGTACAAACTCCTGTGGGGTCTCAGCAGAGGGGTTTAGTCCCTTGGTGCTCTCCTGTTATGATCCAATAATTTTGCACCTCTGCCCGAATTAAGGTGCAAACAAGACCACATGCCAGTCAATAGTATCGGTTTTATTTGATAGTAAATATGAGAGAGAGAGGAAAAGAGAGAAAAGGAGAAATAGGAAAAGAGGGTGACAGAGACAGAATAAAGAAAATATCACCATCCGTGGATCCCAACGATGTCGCGTTGATCCTCTCCAGTTGATCTTCTTATCTAATCTCAGCAGTTTGACTCTCAGTCCAAAGTCCTAGTCAGCTATCTTCAGGGAGGCTTGATTGTAGCTTCTTTACACAGTTTTTGTTATAATGAGCAAAACTTTGTATCAATGTTTGAGGCATGAACTATTTCAGTCTCTGACATCTCCAGGCCACCCACCCCAGGAACCAAGTTCTGGGGTCCCTTGGACACAGGACATGGTGGTGGCACGCAGGGATCCACCCTCCTCAGTGGAGTAACACACTGAGCTCAGCTTTATCTGAGAGTTTTTTTTCCAACTTTTCCTCACTCCTGGGACACTCCTTTGAAATCCTTCCCATTTTCCAGCCCCCTTTTTGCAGCGTGGACCCCGAGCCTGGGCACAGCACCCCTGTGCCTTTCCCCACATGCTCTCCCTGCCCTGGTTTGGCATTCACTCACAGCAGCACTTAGCTCAGGCAGTGTTTGTGTCTCCCATCTGGGTGATTATTGACCCAAAACCTGTGTTTTAGGGATTTTCCACTTCCTGAGTCCAGGTGCTCTGGCCTTGGATCTCATCCCAGACCGTGCCAAGCTCAGGTTTACACAGCTGCAGGCACCAGGCAATTCATCTCACCAATGACTTGTTTTCACCCCATTTTTGTCCAGAAAACAGGCTCTGCTCCAATTCCAGTTCCTTCTGGGGCTGGATGAAATAGCTGGGAGCACAGATTCAAGCCCAGGAGTGACACTGCTGGGAGCAGAGCTTTATCCACCCCATCTGCAGTCACACTGGTGCTGTGCTGGGTTTAATGTGGGCCACGGGGATGTTCACAGCCTTTTCACGAGAATACAGAAATACAGAATCACAGAATGGTTTGGGGTGGAAGGGACCTTAAAAACCACCTAATTCCAACCCCCAGATCATTTATGGCTAAGCCGAACACCTTCTGGAAACCTGAACATGTTACAAACCATGTTCTCAGGTGTGAAACCCTGTAAAAATAACTTGCACCATCACAGCTTGTTCTAAGCCTCCACCCGGCACAAATTCCTCAACTTTTTGCCTTCCCCTCGCCGGAGACTGCACATCTGGTTTTTCTCCACTAGGCTGCAGCATAAACTTCAATTTTCCTCTCCTTACCAAACGAAGAAACTGGGGACTTTTTTTCAGCAGGCAGCTCTGCCTTGTCACCCCTCCTGGCTCCTGCACGGGCTTCCCGAGGGCTGTGGTGACTCAGTGTGGGGTGGCCAGAGATTCCCCTGGGGTCTCTACAGAAGGGCCTCGGCTCCTATTTGCATCTGGGCTCGCCTTGTTCGTATTCATTGTGAAATTAAAAGTGAAAAAAAAACCCCAGTAATCACTAATTACATCGCCAGCATGAAGCCTGGAGGAAGGGGACAATGAAGGACCACCAACGCACTCCTTATCTCTCCTCCCAGACAGCTCTTTCCGCCGGTGCTGATGGTGACGACTGTGAAGTTGTTCCTGCTGATTTACAGCTTCACCCTCACAAACTGGCACGTAGGAAGGTTTCTAGCACGGAAAACACGAGTGGTGTGTCATGCCCAGCTCCTTCCCCTGGCCCAGCCCTGCTGCCAACCCCTCCAAGGGGAGCACAGGATGCTCTGGGTGTTCTCTCCTGGATGGGGCTGAGTCTCCCAGGGAACCTGGACCAGCTGCCCCCTCCAGGGCTTCATGTCTCCCCAGTTCACCAGTCTGGAGCTGTCTGCCCTGTAATGAGGTGTAAATTGCTTTCTGGACCCTCCAACATGGTCAGAAAGCCAGACAGGGCTGAGTCCCGTGGGAGATGCTGGTGCTGGTGACTCACCCCCCACAGGTGAGCCCACGGATGCTCTGGCTGCTGCCCTGGTTTTGGGGGAGATCAGTGGGGTTTGAAGGGGGTTTTCTGTGCTTTCACTATGAGCAAATGGTGCCAGCAGTGGGGATAAAGCCCTGCACAGCCCTGAGCAGCTGAGGGTAAGCTAAGAGCTGGCTATGAACACATGAAAGGTGGGTGGTAGAGACACAGCCAAACTACTCCTTGCTGTGCTGGACTGTGACAAGAGGCACCAGTGGCAAACTGGAGCTTGGGAGGCTCAGGCTGGATGTAAAAATCTCTCACTGGGAGACAGTGCTGCCCTGGGGCAGAGATCCCCTAAACTGTACCTCCCATGCCTAGGGGATTTAGGACTTGGCCAGATCTTGGCTGATAGCCTGGCTGCAGTCCTGCTCAGAGTGGGAGGCTGGAATTGGGATATTCCTCAGACCCAACATTTCTATGCATGTTTCATAAAAAATAATTGGTTCTCCTGCTTCTGTGTGTCCTCGAGCTGCTTTTGTGCTGTCTCTGCAGCCCCGAGCTCTCCAGCTTATGAAATAACGGTGTTTCCAACAGCAACAGTGATGCAGAGCTCCAGAGGTGGAGGAAGCAGCGAGGAGGAGCACAGGAATCCCCTGCAGCAGCAGGAAATGCCCAGACAGACGAGTACCAAGTCCCCTTTGGAGCCATCCAGGCATTGTTCCATGGTGAATTACCATTCCTCCTGCTCCCAAGTCCTTCTCAGCTCCCTCCTACTCAAACCCACAGCCCAGGAGCCTCCTGAGGTCTCAGCTCACTGGTGCTGTGCTCATCTCCCCAGCTCCTGTCCTGCATTTGGGAGAGATCCTTCACAAGCTCACCAGCCTTAGGCTAATGCAGCCTCACAAATCCTCCCCTCACATCCCTCTTCTTCCCTCTGCCAAAGCCAAGCTAGAGGTGTTGAGCCTGGAGGGTGTTTTCGGTCATGGGACACAGAACATGGAAATCCCAAACCTGCCTGGCCAGAGGACTCTGGAGGCAGAAAGTAAAGGTGCATGTTGTGGAAGCTCCTGCTTGGAGGGAGCCCAGGACACGTGTCCTTGTGTGGACGGATCTGGCTGTGCCTGGGGCAGCTCAGAGCACACAGTGTTCAGCAAGCTGTTCCCAAGGGGTCCAGGGGCTGGAACATCTCGAGAGGAGGGCTGCAGCCTCACCCTCAGGGTTTTCCTGGCATTTAACCAAGTCCCACAAGTACAAGCTATTCCCAACACAACAAACACCCGCTTGGCACCGCTGGCTTCCCTCTGCCCTCCCACTGCTCCCATGGCCTGCTCTCTGCTTCCCCAAACACAATTCCTCCATGGCTGACTGCTAAAGCAACAAGGGACCCAAGCCCTGAGGTAACCCCCAGGTTTTTTCTATCCCAGATGCAGCTTCTTTGTGCTGCCCTTGCTCTGTGATGGGTTCATGGGGTGCAGAGAGCAGGAGAGGTGAAGAGATCTTCACATCGCTCACGAGTCCTTTGGCTTGAACGATGTCCTGTTCTTTCCTTCCAGACCTGTGGCTTTTTACCTGCACTGACCTTCCCTGACTCGTTGTTTACCTTGAGAGAAAGGGAACATTTGCTGCCTAGTGGAGCTCAGCTACAGCTTTTCAGTCAGCAATCAAAACACTCGAAAGCTAAGAGCAGCATTTGAATTTAAAAATCATAATTGCAGCGCCGAAGAGGCAGAAGTTGGAAGAGGGCATTGAACAAAGAAGGGGGTTGGAAGAAAACAAAGAAAGGCATGAGAGGAATCTGTGCTTTGAACAGTGTGTCCTGAGTATCTTGCACCGGCTACTTCAAATCGGGCACCCAAAATTAATAGATTCTTTGACCTTCGTTTCTCTGTGCTCTGGTTCTTTCTTTGTAAAGCAGCAACCACAAAAGAGCCTCAACAAGAAAAAAAGCAAGATGTCATCACAGCAATACTCCATCCAAAACACTCAGATGCTGCAGAGAAGAGGATGAAGAAGGAAAAAACCCCAACCCTGTATGGCTTTTCAGCAAGTGAGTACCAACACTGCGTGCGGGGAGCGGCGCAGTGTCCTCTGGAATAAAAAATATCTCCCAGTGGTGTAATTAAGGATGAACCACACACACCCACGGGGGCTCTGTGGGCAGCCTGAAGGCAGGCGTCTCTTGACTTTTAAAAGCTTTCCCAACCTTGTCACTTCTGGTGTTATTTTGATGGGTTTTACGCATAGGACTCTGCTATATTAAGAGCATGTCTATGTATCTCACAAGTGACTCTGCCTGCAGAGGAAAGCCTGGCACAAACAAACAGAGTCTCAAGGCTGCTGCCTCTGGTCTAAGGAATTGGATATTGTGCTTGGGCAATTCTAGGAATGAGTACAGAGAATGGATGGAGCAGCCCTGGGGAGAAGGGCTTGGGGGAGTTTCTGGATGAGAAATTCAACATGACCCAGCAATGGCAGCCCAGACAATCTGAGTCATGGGCTGTATCACAAGTGTGAGGAGCAGGCCAGGGAGGGGATTCTGCCCTCCATTCAGCTGAGATCTCACCTGCAGAGCTGCCTCCAGCCCTGGAAAAAACAGGGATGTGCTGGAGTGAGTCAGGAGGAGGCCACAAAGATGCTCTGAGGGGTGCAGTCCTTCTGCTCTGGAGCCAGGCTGGAAGAGCTGGAGGAGGGGAAAAGGCTCCAGTAAAACCTGAGAGACCCTTCCAGTGCCTAGACAAGTTGAATGGCTTCCCACTGCAAGAGGGCAGTGATGGATGGGATATTAGGAATGAATTGTTCCCTGTGAGAGTGGGGAGGCCCTGGCACAGGGTGCCCAGAGAAGTTGAGGCTGCCCTTTGATCCCTGGAAATGTTCAAGGCCAGGTTGAACAGGGCTTGGAGCAACCTGGGTTAGTGCAAGGTGTCCCTGCCCTAGGCAGGGAGGTTGGAATAGGGAATTTTTAGGTCCTTTCCAACCCGAACCATTCTGTGATTCTGTTCCGGTCATCAACACTGACCACGCCATTGTTATCTCACTGGACCTCACTGCTGGATCCCACTGGATTTATTACACTTGGGTGCCCCTTCTGCCATGCAGGATGCAAGAGGAAGGATAAAATCCACATGCTCTAATTCTAGAGTCTTGCTCCTTTAAACAGATGTGGGAGGGATGGTTGGTAAATCCTTGGACAGTTTTTCATCTTGCCTCGACTGGGCTGGGCTTTGGGCTCAGTCTGTTGTCTGGTCCCCTGTCATTGCTGCTGTTGTAATGATTCATCCATCTGGTTTTCTGGGAAAAGAAAATGAGCTAGGGAAATGTTTTTTCTTTTCTGTTTTTTTTTTTTGGCTGTATCTTTCCTGAAACAGTTACAGCTTTGCACCCCCTGGAGTTGATGGAGGGGAGAAGGAGTTTTACACATCGCTTTTCGCTTGTTGGAGCAGAGACAGAAGTGCTGAGAATCCCATTCCTCAAAGTCAGACCGTGACGGTTTTGTCCTCAACTGTGTTTCCAAAGAGCAAAAAGGATCCAACAAAACCCAGCAGAAGATCCAGGCTGTCTTCAGCGGGTGCACTGGACAAAACCTTGCACAGATCACTCTGGGGACATCAGCTCCTTCCACTGGCTCCTCGCCTGCCTGAGCTGTCCAGAAATGATGTGGGACGAGCTGCAGGGAGGCAGCTTGGACAGAAATCCAGGTGGAAAACAAGGACACTGAAGGTCTTCTCCTTGGATTGAAACAGCTACTCTCATGAGTAGTGTAATTTATCATAAATCAGATCATATGGGGGGGGGGGAAAATCCAAGGAGTTCACACTGGGCAACAGTCAGTCTCAGAGTGCAACAGGAAGCCACACTGGAGTTTTTCCTTGCTGGTTTGCACAGTAAGGATGAGACAACATGCCCATCCAGCTGGGAACAGCAAGGCAACCTACTTCAGTGGCAATGTTAAGTCCCTTCGCCAGCAGCCCTTAAAAACACTATCATAAACCAGCCAGCTCCAGAGATCTCCTCATTCTCCTAGCTCCAGGAATGAATCTTCCTTGATCCAAGCGTGGTTAGAGGTTAGACTGGGAAAGCAGGAGCCTGCCTGGGAGTAATCACTTCTCCATTCCGACACATATTCATCAATTTCCATCAAGGGGGTCAGGTAGCAGAGCTGTTCTTTGTTGTTGGAGCAAACCTTCCTGTGACAAATTCCTGCCCTTATTCCAGCTCTGTATCTCTTACAAGCGACTCTTGCCAGAACCAGATCCTCCTCAACTCCACCAGCACAAGAACTGCCCTCCTCTGTGGTCCAGCACCCTTCCTCTCCCATCCCCACATTTTTTAGGTCTCCTTCTCCTCACCAGCCTTTCCTCGTGCCTGCCCGTTCCATGATTTCATCCAAGGTGGGTGGTGAGCTCTCTCTCCCTCATGCAGCCTCTTCCCAGCGGCTCCTGGGATCGCTGCCAGCTCCTCTCCTCTCCACCCACGGCCTCTCCCGAGGAGCAGAACCGCGCAGCTCCCGCTGCCTCCCGCGCCAAAGGCAGCATCGCACATCTGCTGGGCTGGCTGGGCGAGGGGAAGGGGAGCCAAGGAGCTCCTCACCTATCCCCCTGCACCAGTGCCTTCCAGGGGTTGGCATCTCCACCCCTGCGTCCCACGGGATGCTCGGCTTTCCGCCCAGGGTATGGCGATGAAGTGACTCTTGAGCACTCGAACACTGCAAATGCAAATTTAAGTTTAGAAAACAGCTTTGGGGGTTGAAAATGAAATAAAAACTGCCTTTTACCCCCTTTTTGAGTTACTCCTATGCACAAAACCTCTGCATGGATTTAAGCATTCCCACCCTGGCTAATGCAGGAGCACCAGGCAATGAAGTCAACTCGTTCCATGGATTCAGAGATTGTGGAGCTGAATGCGGCAAAGCAGATTTGCATCAAATTTTGAATTTGTTAAACCAAAGTTTTGGTTTAAAATTGAAAACCGAGCACAGGATAGGTTCTCAAACCTCTCAGGTTCTTCCCTCTGCTTTTCTGCCATGGTTTTAAAAAATTCATCTCTTGACTATTCCTCCTGATGCCATTTCTGTGAGTCCATAAAACCATTTTCTCCTTGTCAGAAAATTCAGACACCGGTGATTTATAGGCTTTGCTTGGAACGCAGCACACAAGTATTTAACTTTTTCATTCGCCCTTTCTAAACGTTTTTAACGATCTGCTTCCTCAGAGCTGTTTACATTTGGGACATTAAAAGCTAAGCAACAACTCCATTATGAGCAAGAACACCATAAAAATTCCACCATTGCCAGGAAACATCTCAATACAGTGACAAACGTAGCCACTCTCTGGTCCTGCTGCTCATCCGTGGGAAGACTGGCTTATAAATTATTCATGACTGCCTTAAAATTTCCAGCCTAATCTCAACTAGAAAGTGGGGTTTTTTTACACCATTGTTTCGCTCCTAAGTTCTCCAACTGGAATTTTGACTTGCATAGGGAAATCTGAAAATTTACTTGCACTGAATTTCTTTCCTTCAAGTTGTGATTTCAGTTCTCACACTGCAAACATAGTGGGGAGTCTTTATGTGACAACTTATTTGGAAGCCTGGAAATCCTCCACAATTCCAAGGAATTTCCTGAGAAATTTAAATTTTCCCAGATGTGATTTTTGAGCAGGTTCAGATCTGTAAGGATTTTGGCACTTATCAGCAGGCTATCCCATCACCCCATGGCATTTCTAGCAATGATGAACTATTTGTGGGACTATCAAACCATTCTCTTCCCAGTCTGTTCCACAGTAAGGGCAGGTAAGACTGAAGATTAAATGATGGCAGAATTTAAAAGAGAAAATCACTTTGTGGTCCTCTGGAGGCTATTAACAGACCAGCTCTCTCACCTGTACTCATGGATTTTACAGCTGTCATCTGTTCTGGGATTTAATCCGCACAGTAGCATTGGAGTATCTTCCACATAAAATCATCAATTATAAAAAAATCCCGCTGGGTTTTTCTGCAGTAATGTTACAGTAGCACAAACAATAATGATATTTGAAGCAATGGAGTTAAAAGAGTTGCCTTACATTCCTCTTGATGTCCATGACCTCCCATGAAAACTGTATCACAGCCAGCTCCTCCACACTGCGCTTTGATGCTCCTTCCCAGCCACTTCATCCCAGGCTGTGCTGCTCCAAATGAGGGTCAGTGTCCAGCTTTCCAGGATGGAATCCAGCCAGAGATACAAGGGCTTGACATGTTAATTGCTTTGGTAGAGACAAAAACCCAACCTTCTCTCTACAGCAGTATGTGAAAAATTCTCCCCTGTGAGGGGAGGGAGGACATGGCACAGAGTGCCCAGAGAAGCTGTGGCTGCCCCTCGATCCCTGGAAGTGTCCAAGGCCAGGCTGGACAAGGCTTGGAGCAGCCTGGGATAATGGAAGGTGTCCCTGCCCATGGCAGGGGGTGGGACTGGATGGGGTTTAAGGTCCCATCCAATCCAAATGAATCTGTGACTGAATTTCACCAGCACCAAAATACGTAAATCTTTGTGGTCCAAAGGTTCACCTCTCCCTTTTATGCCAAGAGGCCATTAAAAAACTTTGACAAGGAGAAAATGGTTTTATTGACCTGCTCCCAGGACCGAAGACAGACCTTCTGCTGCTGTGGCAGGTTCTCTGGAGAGGAATCCTCTGGGAGAGATGGGCATGATGCTGAAGGTGGCACAGATAGAAACTGTATGTAAGGTGACCTAAATAGCCAGCAATCCAGGCAGCAGAGAAGGCAGCCACACATCTCTCCATGGACTGTTCTTGGAAAGTTGCTGGAAATGGAGTGAGTGACAAAAGGAAAAACATTTTTTGCCTCCAATTTCAAGGAGCTGAATGGGAATATCTTCTGACCCAGGATCAGTAACCACTTCACTGAGCAGTACACACTAAACATCCTCTTGTCTGCTCAACAGCAGAGGTGGGAACACACAGCTGGTCCAGCTTTCCTGCTTGGAACCCCAAAGTTCTGGATGTTTCCAGGGGAGATGCACCTGCAGCACCTGGAGAAGGCAGCCCAGCAGTTGGATGGATTGTTGTCAAGAACCAGGAGAGCAGAGCTGCCTGAGTGACACCTGTGAAGTGAGAACCCCTCATTGCAGGCAGCTTAACCCAGGTTACTTTGCTGGAGGTTTGCTTCACTGCCCTCCCTGGATCTGATTCACCAGATAGTTAGAAATTCTAACACTATTGTCATTAGGATTACCCAAACAAGGAAGAATTTGCTCTCCTGGCACCTTTAAAGTGCTGTGAGCTCCAACAGCCTGTTTTACTGCAGAGCAAAGCTCTGCCAACACAACCCTCTGCTGTTTCATACTTAGCAAAGGTCCCAGCAGGATTCGACAGCCCACAGTAAAAGCCACAATACCCGAATTTATCCTCCTCATACCTCTGCTGCCCATTCTGGCACGGGAAATGTGTGCTAAGGACACAGTAGATCCCACACAAACAGGTTATTTTTGGTTACCAAGTCTCAAACTGGCTTGGAAGAAATCAGGGAGCATCTTGTAGAATATCACAATTTTGTCTCGTTCCCTGTTCCATTCTTTCATAAGCATTTTATGCCTGGATGTTTTATCAATTAACGCTAAAAAATTCTATAAATTATAATGAAAATTTTGATTCTGACTCTCAGTTTATTTGCTGTGCAAACAAAGCAGCTTTTCACCATCACCCCAAGCCCCTATTCAACATGATCAGGCTCTTTTCCCCCCAGATTCCCAATATACAATGGATCTCACAGAACATCCTTATGTAGAAGCCTGACATTTTAAGACTAATGCAAGATCACAGAAGTTTCAGACAAATTAATTGCAACAACTGAAATTTAGGCTTGATATAGTAGAATGAAGTGGTTTCATGACTCATTAATAGGAAAAGTGTACATTGTTAAGACATTTCTGAAATATTTTTGCATCAAAAATTTCCCTATAGACATCATCCTTCTCTTCTTCTCATCCCAACATCCAGCTCATTTTCTATTAATCCAGAAGTGAGAGGGTTTTTTGGGAGAAAGAGTTGACTTCCAGTGCTGCTTTTGGCTTAGTGCAAATGTTGATTTCATTTTAACTTCATTCCAGAACACCAGCAGCAGGACAAACTTCTCTGGCCATGAAAACAATCCCCCTGCACGTTACATTTTGTGATTGCTGCAGGGTTTGTCAACAGGAAGATGGAACACGCTCACAAACAAAGAGTTTAAGTTATCCACTGTGGTACCTGATCAACATTTTGAGACTGGTGCAGATTTTGTAGGCACCATTTTGCATCTAAATCTGTGTGACAGTGCAGTCTGTCTTCCAGTAGCTTCACTTTTTTAAAAGGCCAGGAGTTGAAAGCAGAGAGGATAAAGTAAAAGAAGAAAAAAAAGCAAAAAAAGCAACTTGTTACATATGCTTCCCTCTTACTCAAATGTATTTTACACTGAAATGCTTCTGTTTCCAAGCATTTTTCTTCCTTCTTTCATCCTTTCTTTCCCTGTTGCTGAAAGGAAGATCCAACGTGAACAGGACACAACCCTGTGAGCACTCAGGCACACCAGCAGCAGTGCTCACGTCTGAAAATACTTCCATGAGATCCAGGCACTCAGCAGCTCCACTTTTCTGACTACATAGTGCAAACAGAAGAAATTACTACATGTATCCTCTTGCCTTTCAACAGAAAGAATTAAATCGTTATTAATCTTCTTCACCTGTTTCTGCATCACTTTGCAATTGGTTCTAACCTTAAGATTAGTTTTTATGTTAACAAATTTAAGTCCAGACGTTTCAATGCTACACGCATAGCACAAGCAGCAAAACTCCAAACAGATCCATCTGCTCCTTCAGGGACTTCACACAAGAAATCATTTCAACAACTGTCTGCATGGGAGCTCCTCAGGCAGTGGATGTACTTAAAACGTGATTACTTGCAAGTCACGCTTCCAACACCACTTTATTCTGCACAGCTTTTAACCTCCACAAGAACATCTGTCAAACCCCCTAAAACACGTAGCTCTCTGCATCCTACTGCAAACCCCCCATGCTGTTAGCCAGTCTACATTTTCCGTATTTTAATAATTTTTTGTATTAATTTAAGGGCTTAACCTACAGTCTTTTGTACCAAACGTAGCAGAACCCACTTCTCAGCCTGAAGAAAGGCAGAGCATGGGGGTGCATTTCATGAATGGATGGAAGCAAGAGACTTGAAAATGGTCACATCCTTTTCACAGGATGCAAAAAGAGGCTTTTCAAAGTCTCTTCTGGTTTGTGATTATCTCAATTAGAAATAAAGACCACCTTGTTCCAACCCCCTGCCATGAACAGGGACACCTTCCACTATCCCAGACTGCTCCAAACCCTGTCCAACCTGGCCTTGGACACTTCCAGGGATCGAGGGGCAGCCACAGCTTCTCTGGGCACTCTGTGCCAGGGCCTCACCACCCTCACAGCCAAGAATTTATTCCCAGTATCTAATCTCACCATGCGCCCTCTATTTGAAGCCTTTGCTCAGTGTCCTGTCACTCCATCCCCTTGCCAAAATTCCCTCCCCAGCTTTCAATAGACTTTCAATGTATTTTCATATACCAACAAAAATATGGAGGGAAGAAGAGAAAGGTAAATTTGATTCCAAAAACCAGCCACAACCTTCAAAGTTCCTCTGAATATTCAAAAGCTGCTCCACTTGTTAACAAACCCCTCTACTTTAGTTTCCCCATATGGAATAATGGGAAAAGCAGTACATTGCAGAATTCACCAGGACATCCAGGAAAACACCCTCTGCTACAGGGATGCCTTGCAGGTTCGTGTGTGATGTCTTGCTGTAGCTTGGTTGATGTTATTAACTCCCAAAAAGCTGGATGTAGCATGACCAACTGACTGAAGGATGATTTTCAGAGATTATCTGCATGGATCATGAGATTCCGTTGGAACTGGGGACACAACTCTGCCTCTAGCATGTTGCTTCTTTGAAGAGCTAAAATTTCAGAGAGAAGTTCTTAAACACCCTTGGAGAAATGACTCAGGTTTTTTATGGCTCACGCTGTAAGGAGTGTGCAAGAGGCGAATGCAAGAAGCTCTCAGGCTGGCAGGGAAAACCTCCACGAGATTTTGCTTTCAGCACATCCAGAGTATGGGAACTGCAGACTGGAACATTTCCTGCTGCTCCTCGTATTTCCTCATACCTCACAGACGGATCATTAAACCAACAGGGTGGGGCTCTTCTTCTTTGATCCAAAGTCCACACTAGTTATTCTCACTGGAAAACCATCTCCCTTGATCTTCCCTCAGCACCGTGAGGCTTTCCAAACCCTTCCAAGGATCATCTTCACACACAGGACCTAAACAAGACCTTGGCTTGCACATTTTACAATTCTCCACCTCCCAGAGTTTAAACTTGTAGCATTAATGACTTCAGCAACTCCATTCACCAGAATAACACACTTTCCTGTTTTCAGTCCTGGATAATACCATTAAAGCTTCTCTTTGGAGTCTCTTGTGTAAAAATTCACGAGGTGCAATTCCCCAATCACTATAACCGATTTCAAATGGTGCTAGAAATTACTATTAACTCTGAACACCAAAAGAAATCAGTCATCCTCTAAAGGGGTTACGGAGATCTGCAAAGATGAACAGTTAAGTGCTGGACAGTATTTCACATTGGAGAATCCCCAAATACTTGATATAATTATTAAAGCATAGATGAGAAAACAAGACAGTGAACATTTTCAAAATCAACCATTAGCTACACATTTTAATACTGTAAAAAACTTTTAAATATATAATCTTGATCCAGATTTCAGTAGACTTGGACAATGTGACCAATTCTCACTGGCCATTTCCATGAGCACCAACCTGCAACCTGCACACTGGCAAGTCCTGTCACACAAAATAAATAACATATTCTGATCTGCTAAACACGCCACAACAAAAAGCCAAACGTGCAGGAGAGATGCAAACAGCATTCAGAACTCCCAGTGCTTCAATGCACAATTACATGCTTCAAATTCTATTGTGTGTCTTGCATGAGACATGTACAAAGTATTTACAAGGGTGATAAAGAACAAACAAAAATGGATCTAGGTAAAGCTGAAACAGGTTTTGAGTTGAAAATATAGAGCATGTGTAGTTCCCTTCCTTATTCCTCACCATGTTGTATGAACTAGTTGTAGTAGTTTTCACTAATTGGGGCATTAAAATCAACATCTTCAGTACTGAGTTGCAATTCTTTATTTTACTTTTTTTGCCTTGTCTCAAAACTTTCTTGGGTTCTGAAGTTGCTGCTCACAACTTACAAATATTATAACCTTGCTGCCAGCAGAATTTCTGCCTTTCAAATCGCTCATTGCATGGCTCTCCAGGGGTCACCTGGGCCACAGACCCCCCAGAGAGTCATCAAGGGACTTTGTTTGGGGGTGGAGGTTGGAATTAGAATGGCAAAACCGCACAAGGAAGATCTTGAGTTTCTCTTCTTTTCCTCTGAGGCTTCCGAGGGTCCATTTCCCTGATGAAGGCAGGCATTCTTCCTCCAAGAACACTGATTTCAAATGGTGCTAGACAATGAATAGTTAAATCTAAACCACCATATGAAACCAGCTTCCTGAAGGAGCTTGTGTCTAGCTGGGAGGATATTCCTGTAACAATAAATTGGAAATGCCACAGAGGAATACCTAGCCATGTCGGGTTTTTATTTTTCCTATTGAACAGTTGATGCTTTTTTCTTATTCTTACCCTTGATTTTGGTTTGAGTCACTCAAATGTTCGCTTCTGTTTTCTATTACAGTGCTACCAATAGCAAGAGAATTGCTTGCAGCAGTGTCACTCTGAGGAATTTTGTTAGTCAAGCTTGAACAACATGTACAAGGCTTTAACAAGGAATGAAGGACCTTCATCCTACTCGTGCTGCTGTCTTCTATTAACACATTCTGTCTGCTGAGCTCTGCCCACAGCACGACTACATCCAGACACACAGCAAGGGCAGCACTGCTGCAAAACTCCCTCTTGTGACAGCAAAACACACGTGATGCTCTCCTGCAAGATGTTACCAAATCTTCATTTCAACAGCAGCAGCACTATGACCACTGTGTGACAAAAGCTGAATATCAGTGCCTAAAGGTTGAATATTCATCCCAAAGGTCATGCAGGGAGCCTGGAAACCTGCCCACCTGTCTGCTAGCTCTGGCTGAGGTGGGATTTGCAAATTAGGGGAAAAGTGTGTCCCCAAACCTAGCGTTAAGGACTGTGTTGATTACAGACTATTCAGACCTGGCACTCAGCACCTGGAGCCAGCACTGCTTCTCAGAAGTCTGACACAGGGTTCTTTCCCGGAAATCTGCTACTGAAGTGTGTTCTAGACAATTTACTCCCTTTCAAACAGATTTTTTTTTTTTCTTCATAACCTCTCCGCAGCTCCTCATCTCAGCTGGCAGAACAAACATCAGACCCAAAGCACATCTGCAGAGCAACATCGAGCAAGCCTTGAGTGTTGGCACAGCTCAGCTCTCGGTGACATGTTCTGGGAAGCACTCAGGTACGTCACAGCCTCTGAGGAAGGAACAAATTACCCCAGGCAGTGGCACAGAAGGCACCACAAAGTGTCTGGATGGCAGAGGGAGGCACAAAGACACCGTGTGCCCCATCCGGTGTAGAACAACAGAGTTGTAAGGAAAAAACCCCATCAGAGCAGGCTGGGCCTCTGCAAGCGGGCAGTTCCTGCAGTTACTGGAAGAGCTGTCACCACGCCAGGCCACATCAGCACTGGATTTATTGTGCAGCTTTTCTGTCCAGAAAGTGCCTGTGAGGAGCAGAGCAGGCAGGAAGCAGCAGGACGGAGCTGTGCCCGTGTCCCTGGGCTCTGCCCCGAGCACACAGCTGCCTGGGAATCTTCCACGCAGGCTCACAGAACACTAAATTAAAAAAAAAATTAAAAATAAATACAGGTTAAAATAAAAGATAAAATAAAGCTGCTTTAAAGTGCAGGCAGAACCAAACTGTTTTTCCTTCAGCCACACAGAAGTCCCGATCTTTGCCTTGCTACAGTGTTTTCAAGAAGGGTGAAGCACCTTATTTTTTCTGCAGTTTACTACACCTGGGTGTGCTCTGTACCTGCCTCTGGAAGCCCTGTGAAAGTTGAATTTAGTTGATTAGAACTACAGAGGTTTGAAAAGACTTCCAAGATTACTGAGTCCAACTTTAACTTAATACCACCATGTTCACTAAACCCAGATGACGAAGTGCCAGGTTCACTTGTTTTCTGAACATTCCAGGGATGGTGACTCCACCACTGTCCTGGGAAGTCTATTCCAGTGCTTAGCCACTCTTTCAGTGAAGAAATTTTTCCTAATGTCCAACCTGAACCTCTGCTGGTTCTTGAGGCTGCTTCCCCTTGTCCTGTCACTTGTTACCTGGGAGAAGAGGTTGATTCCCACCTCACCGCAACCTTCTTTCAGGTAAATGTAGGTCTTCAGGTAAATAAGGTCTTCCCTCAGTCTCCTTTTCTACCCTCAGCCACTTCTTGTAGAGCTTACATTCCAGACCCTAAACCACCATGCAAGATGAACCCATCTGTGGAGTCCTGAGGACAGGCAAAAATATTCTCACTCTCCTTCTCTTCAGGGGGCAGAAAACCATGCAAAAAACCCCAACTAACTACATCTGTTCCTCAAGTTTCATCACCTCCTGAGATGCAGCTCTCTCTTCATTTGCCACAAGGACAACGAACCCAAACAGCTGAGCCTAGGAATCCAACTCCTGGATGTCTGAAGGAGGGAAATCAAACCAGTGTGGACAGTTCTCATGAGGGTATCTGTCAGCAGCACACCTACCACACTCCTCTCAAAAGAAAATCTTCATGAAAAAGCCCAAGAAGCCTGAGATCCATCTGTGAAACAAGGAAAGCAGTGGCACTTCACAATTATCTTCCCTGGACAAGGCTAAATCCAGCTGTAGCAGCTTTTCCATGCAGTTCTATCCATGACATCCATGGATTTGAAGCCAAGGTCCAGCTCTGCATGGCTCTGCCTTTGCCATCAGCCTTAGGATGGTTGCAGACCACAGCATCTCCATCTGGCTATCCAGAGAGCAAATTCTGCCATTTAGTATCATTTGCACTTTTGAAGAAAGCATCTTTCAAAACTTGTAATAACTCTGCATGTTTCTGGAACAGGCTAATGAGAAAGACAGTCACATCAGGGCTGTAAACTGTCATTTCTAAATTGGAAAACCAAATGAACTGCAGATAGAAAGCTATTGTGCTGCTTCAAGATGTCTCCTTCTAATTAGGTGCAGGAAGTTTTAAAACATTTTCAGATCTTGGACTGCTCCATCTTTTCTAGATTTAGTGATCAGAAGAGCTGAGGGCGATTTCCTCGTTGAACTGGGAAGAAGAAGAACAGAGGAGTTAATGTCATTACATTTACAAGTTAGAACCTGGGACACAGGAAAAGCAAACCCAGAATTCAATGACTTAGATAAAAACTATCTATGGAAGAACATCTGATTACACTTGGGTTTCTGCAGTTACAAATTAAGTGTTCTGTAATCCTCCAGAGAAAATTAAGGGAATGACATGTCAGTGACTTTAACCTCTCATCTCACAAGCTTCATAATTCATGTTTTTATTTGACATTGATGGGATCACTTGAATGAGTAAAGTTTTGCCTGCAATTGAAGCACTGCAAGAATGAAGTTTACTAAGGCTTTGTTTGGCTGAGGAGTAATTTAAGTGACTTACAGGTGGTTTAGCTGCATTTAAACTCTTATCAGGGAGCCCTCTCTCTTCCAGTGATGAATTTCCACAGAATTCCTGCATTTGGAATACATGAGAACTGTCTGTGACTGCAAGAGACAACTGTGGGGACACTTTATCCCATTAATCAGGGATAATCACAGAGAACATGCACTGGGTGTGACTTGGAAAGACTTCCATGGTGGACTAATGGTCCTGTACAGGAAATTAATTAAAAAAGAAGTCCTACTGCTTCCTTTTCATGCCCTGCCATAACAGGAGCTGTGTAAATGGATTTTGTTAGAGTTGTACTTATGACAGCTTTACGATCCATCTGAAAGGCAGAGTCAGCCTGTAATTTGCAGACAATGGCCTGTGAGAACATTGCATCTGACAAACTGCTCAACTCACTGTAACTTTTTAAATTCCCTTTTTTTTCTTTTTTAATAAAATGTGGAGCCAAGGGAAGATGACAGAGTGACAAGTCTGCAGAAAGGCTCTGTCTGTACCATGGGAAGGGACTGTGTGAACTTCCTATTTAACGCCTGGCCATGGATCTCATTTATGAGCTGCTGCAGACACCCCATGGCATGATGGAGATGGAGGAGCAACTGAGAAATTATCTGTCAACTGAAAAACCAATTAATACTAACTGCAGTGAGAAAGAACTGTCTACCCAGATAGAAATTGGGATTGTGAAGTCAGTTACAGATGTCTTTAGGGCATTTTCTTTTTCGGTCATTTTCAACTTGAACTTAAACCACAGCTATTGGGGAAAAGCTGCTTCATCTTTTCTTTTTCTGCACCATCAATCCCCCAGCGTTTTCACCACCAGCTTAATGAATTCCAACTATCAAGAGAGCTCATCCGCTCTGTAATTTGTCTTTTTTTGTTCCCTTCACTAAACAAGCAGGAAAAATGTTTTTAATTTGCAAGGCTGAATAAATACCTACTGCGTTTGCCAAGACTTTATTGACATTCATGGCTGTCCACAAAGCTGACTGACTTCTCACAGAGATGGTTTATCTCCTCAAGTAAAAAAAAAATAAACCTGCCCTAACAAGAAGATGTTAATCTTCCTTAATAAAATAAATGAAAAGCAGCAGTTCAATAAATAATCCTGTGGCTAGTGAAAACCCTTAATTCAGGATATGATCCCAGAGCAGATTTTTGTTGACAGCAAGATCACACAGCACTGGGACACCCTCCAGTGCTCACTGCTGCCTCTGATGCTGCAGTTGTCACCTTTAGCAGCACCAATATGACTGCCTGTGGGCCATGAAGTTCATTCAAATGATTCTAATTCAAAGAAAAAAAAAAAATGAAGCGTTTCTTTTCTTGACAGAGTTATTTTCAGTTCATCTGGTTTTCCACACAGTCAGGGAAGAGATGGCACTGCATTGCTGCTGAGCTGGAAATGAATGGCTGGGAGTGGGCAGAAACTGATTAAGCTGGCACTAGCAAAAGACATGAACTGTGGAATTACACCTTGGATAGCATCAAATCCCATCTCTCCTGCTCAGCTGGTCACGAGGAGTTGAGATGAGTTTCAGCCTGCAAGGAAACACAGCTCTTGAACTTTCACAAGAAAATCAATACGCTGAACTCTGAGATTCTTACTCAAGTTTTACTGCATTTTTATACAAGGTCCAACTTTTCCCACATGCCTGTTTGCCTGAATTTTTCCATTTGAGTTTCTCTCACTGAACAGTTCTGTCATCTTAAAGTGAGCAAAGTGCAAGAAACAATAAAGCCTCCACAGCTGGAATTTAATATCAGCAGAAGGTCTATGGTGGCTTGATATGACGAGTAAGAAAAAAACCATTTGGGTCATTTGGGAGAAAAATAATGACAAACCATTACTGAAAAGATTCTTACACTGATGACAGCACTTCACATTCCTTCCTGTGCTTTGTTTAGCTGCACTGAGAAGTGCTCTGAAGTAAAGGGACCTGGGGAACTTTGCTCTGGAACAGGCAAACAGCCCTCAAATAAAGACAATTATTTCCCGCTAGTGAAACATTCAATTTAGCCATTATGCAGGCACACCATGCATTTATCTTTTTAATTTCAAAGCTCCTCAAAGCTTTGAGCAGGTCTGATGGCTACAAGGTATTTACAACAAATGATACCAAGGAGGGACACAGATGTGCTGTACCTCAGAAAAAACAGCCTCCACCATGTACAGCTTTATCCTTGTACTTCTGGAACAATTCATTACTGACAGGTTTGTCCTCAGAATCTGGAAGAAAAAAAACACCAGAAGCTGCTTGAATTTGTCTCCTCTGTGTTGTTCTGCAAAGAGATTAATTAAAACACAACCTGAGAATCTTTTTTCTCTTTCTCCAGGTTTTACATGAACTTTTAACCACATTATGACTCCTCAAAATCTGTATTTCTGTGAGGGTATTTGTAGTCAAAACACACCATCAAGGCGTGCCACTAGCTCATCACTACATACAGGCATCATGTTCCCTATGGAAAGAGTAGTTTTGGATTAGAGCTCCACAATTCATCCAAAAAAATCCCTCTTTGTTTCTTAACAAAGTGCATGCGTGGACCCTCCTTGTGAGATGTACCCAAAGATACATCCAAACCTCCTGGTAGAACAGTCCACCTGTGCACTGACTGCGGCAGTGGTGCCATGGGGAAACAATTCTTTGTGGAGGCAGAATCCATAAATAGCAGGTGCCAGAGAATCACCTGCTGCACAGAGCAACATCCTTGACGTAAAACTTGTCTCAGATTTACTCTGGTTTGAAACCTCTTCAGGCTGATTTTGGGGATTAGCAGGGAAAGAAACCCTAAAAATACAAAAGCAGGCTTATCAAGCTGGGGGAAAAGCAGTAAGATGTTTTTGTGACAAAGGCTTCACAATATGAATTATGCATTACCAAAAACTGACTTCAGTCTGGATGGGAGGAGGGAGATTTCTGTGCATCCAAATCCCAGCACAACGGGCACAAGCTGCTCTGCAGGGAATTACATGCATCCTGTACAAACATTATCGAACCAAGAATCTCACTCCCCTTTTTGCCTCAGTATTATTTTGTGCTAACTGTGAGAATACGAGGCAGAAAACCACAAATAATCTGCGAAATCCTTGGAATCAGCCACCATCCAATTCAGGGAGGGCTACTGAAACCATAAGGAAGCAGGAATAGTCTGGCTCCAGCCTCCCTCTATTTCTGTCCACATTCCCACCCTGTGCCCATCACCATAGCAGCTGACTGCTCCTTCTGCAAAACACCAACCTTTGGGGCAGCAGAGGCAGCAAAATAGTGGGTTTGTTTTTCCCAAATGGATCACCATTTGCTGGATGAAAGCAGCTGATGTTGTATTTTAGAAATTGGACAGGACAGCCATAATAAAAAATGTAATTCCCTGTTGATTGCTGAGCTATGTTAATGAGGGTATGATAATGAAGCAGCCACCCACAACAAAACTCACTATTGATTGTCCATGTCTTACATTATAAAAACACTTATTTTCATTCCCACTGCCACCTTACACATTTAACACCATCTCATTGGGGTCTGGGAGAAAAACAATGACCATTAAGAATAAAAAGAATAAAAACATTTCTTTAGCTTAAAATAGCTCTTCTGACTTACAGCTTTTGGGACGTGATGAGCATCATTTTTAGCAACCACCCTGGCACCGTGGCTGTTATATAAGTTTCAATAGGAGCTCTAATCCCACCCCTGAGCAGAAATGCCCCTGTCATGAAGCACTCCAAAGCTACACCTGCTGTTTGTATCCTTTCAGTTGGATCACAGCCACTCCTGTCCCTACAAAGTGAGCTCTTAAAACCAGGCACTCGCTCACACTGCTGCCCCTCTGCTTATCTCAGCCCTGGATTAATTTCTGCTGCTCCACACATCACCGTGGCACTCTGTCTGTCAAAGCACGAGAAGTGACCTGGAAAGAACTGCTCTTATGTATCTTCAAAAAATAACAATAAGCAGCATAAAAACATTTATTAGTCTGTGGTTTTTTTGTCTGATACGACACAAACTCAGACTACTCCACGATTACCCAAGCGGAAGTGAAATTAAAGTTATCACGCAGAAAGAAGATAACAATTAAGAAAGATAGGAAGTTCAATCAGACCACTTCAAGTTTTAACCCCAGCTGAATTCCCACACCTCACCAACACACTGCAGAGGACCTTTCAATCAAAGATAAATACTCTGTACTCCTCCCATCACGCATGACACTGCAAAAAAAACCCCAAAACTCAAGCCAGAAATATTTTCAGAGTGAAACAAACCACTTAAGAACCCTTCCTCGTTATGCTGAAGAAGGAAAGAAGCTGGATGGAGCTCTGAGCAACCTGGGATAGTGGAAGGTGTCCCTTCCCAGGGCAGGGGGTTGGAACTGGGTGGTCTTTAAGGTCATTTCCAGCCCAAACCCTTCTGATTCTATGATTTTTTGAAGCAGAAATCAGTATTTTTTAAAGATACTCACTTCCTACATTCTGCTGCTGCACAGTGACAAATATATATGCCAGATACATTTATATACTACATACTTCACAGCAGGAAAAATAACCAGTGCAGAGATCTTATGCCATCAATGTACTGGAAACAGAAATTATTTACCTTTCAATTTGCACAGGTTTATAAGCAGGTTTTCCCTCAAGCATGTTCTCCCTCTGGCATATGCAAGATGCCCTGGTGAGATCAGCACCTGGAGTTTATAAAATGCTTTATTTAAATGCATGTTTGCCTTTCCACTTTGGCTTCCCCTCATGAAATGCAGAGAAGTCACACAGTTAAGGTAAAGATGAAGATTTTAGGGATTGATCAATGCCCTTTTAGCTGTGCTAGGGACTGGGAGAGCCAGGAGACGAGAGGGATCTTCCCTGCACGCTGAGCAAGGATCATCTGGATCAACTGGTGAGCATCTGGCAGTGCTGAAATCAATTACATCTGCACAACCATGCACAGCTTAAAGTATTTACTGATCCTTACTCCTGAACCCCTTTTACTACACAGTTTGTGCACGTGACTTGTGTGACAGGACAGTCACATCATGAGGATAAAAGCAGACATTGTGCTTCAATAACAAACACTGATGTTGGCACATGCCATGGAAATTACTGAGCTAATTAGAGGACAACATAATGCTCCATGTATTGAACACAGCCAGGCAAGGGATGGGGAAAAAGGGATGTTGGATTCTGACAATAAATTTGTTTTACAGGCCAGTTTTTGCTTTGATCTGCAACAGCTATTAAACAACTTTAGCTGCATTACAAAAATGTGTCCCTGTCCATCAGAAAATATAATGTGCATACATCCAAATTACTCATGAGCTTTTTAGTCTCCTCCCTACAACTGGCTCCACCTTTTGAAACTACAAACAAGGTCAGCATCTCATAATTGGAGCATCAAAGGATGGATGAAGTTCTGATTTTCTTAGGGAGCTGAGAAAGTCCATTTGTGTAGTAGGTATTTCCCTTCTCAGTGATTTCCAGATTTCCAAGGAAGGCAACTACTGTAGCAGGACAGAGTTCCAGCCATGGATCAAGACACACTGATCTAAAAGCTTGATATAAAACAGAATAAAATGAGCTTGGTTTCTAGTTTACTGCCTGAGGCAAGAAAGGGAGAAGAGACATTAAAAAAAAAAAAAAAGAGAAACTATAAGGAATTTATAATAAGACAATAAAACCTGATATAAAGGCAGATTAACAGCCCAATGGCCTTTTTACTCTAGGCATCATAGGATGATATAGTTTTAAAACAGAGGCTTAAATATAAAGGTGTTTTTGTGGCATTTACAGAGGGTTGGCATGGGAGAAATCTCCTTTCTGTTGACACAGAACGAAGCTGCAGCAGATTGCTATCAATCCACGTGTACAAGCCACACAAACATCCTGGAAGGAAAACAAAATGATGCACAAAAGTGCAGGGCTGGAACCTGACTGCAGAGCGAGAGAGATGGAGAGTAATCGAATCCATTATTGCCAAGGAAATCTGGGAAGAGAGAAGATGCAGAATATGCACAAAGAAAACATGACTGTGCACATTAAAAATATGATTAAGAAAGACCACAAAACCCCCGCAGAATCATGGACATCCAGTCAGGATGGATTCTCAAGTGGAAACATGACTGATGCTGTTTAAAGTTTGACCAATGTAAAAAACGAAGGGCGAAGAACTAGTGATAATATTTGGTTAAGAAAAAGCAACTAGAAACTTTGAAGTTTCCAATGATTTCAAGAGGCAGATGTCAGTCTGGAAGTGGTGTAGGATGGAATCACAGAGGTGAACACTAAATTGCAAATGACTGGTGTATCTTCCTACTTCTAAAAATGTGGTCATTACTAAACTAAGCAAAAATAAATCAAAAAAAATCCCTAGTGATTTAGTCTATGTGAGATTTCACTGTTTCTTCTGCCAGCATTCAAGTTCTCCTGTTTGTAACAGACATATTAAGTTAATTCATCAATTACTAAATGAGTTCAGTTAGTTCACAGCGTGTAATTAATTTATTCTCCTCTGTTAACAGGCACATCCTAATGTCACTTTGCACTATTTTGCAAATTCAATTTAATTTACTAGACACAATGAGAAAAAGGAAACTTTGAAGGCAGAAAACAAAACTGCAGCAAAGACAGATGCAAAACCTATGGAGATAATATACAGCACAAACAGCATCTGGCAGCAAGGTCCTTTCCCATCCCAGCAGGGCTGACTGTTCTGAATTAACTGTTTTGTGGTTGGAACAGGTCTGGGATGTTGGGTGCAGGAATGTGGCAGCTGCCAGCCTGTGGTGGTGTCCCCACAGCCATTTCCCCACAGCTGGACTGATTTCTCATTTTGTCCTCACCCCTTCCAGTCCTTTGCAAACAGTTTCATCAAGAGATCCCTTTTTCACAGAACTGCTCTGGATTTTTTTGTGGTTTTAACAGTGGCCAAGGAAATTCACTCACGATATTCACTCAAGAGGAAATTCACTCCCTTTAATTCCTACTGTAGCCACTGTGAAGGTTAAAAGGATTAAACGGCTGAAGTGATGACTGGGATAATAAAGTATGTGCTGTGTAATGCCAGCTGCACAGGCCTTGACAGAGTAAAGCCTAAGGAAAAAAACAGAAGAGGAAGGTCTTTAAATGTAAAACCTGGCAGTCCCTTGAGCATATCTGCACTCCCAAGTCCATGTGTAAAGCAGAAGCCAGGAAGGGACCTCTGATGGGTGTGGGATGGAGGTTTCAGGCAGTGCTGAGGTGGGAGAAACCCCAGTTAGGTGAGATCTGCCTCTCACACTCACCAACCCTTCCAGCACAGAGGGAAAACAGCGCTGGATGCACCTTCAGCCAAGGAGGGAAATCAGCTGGACCATGATAATAGTGATGGACTCCAATTACAGCCTCATTAACAGGAAAATTAAGTTAGGTTTCCATCAATAACAAGCCGTAACATTTTTCTTGTGTTGGTGCAACACACACAGGGCTGGAGCTCCGGGAAGGGCAGTCCTGCTCCATGGGTGAGCAGCACCAGGGAGGGACACCCAGCTGTCTCCAGGGTCCCTTGCCATGGGACTGGGAGTCTCCAAGCACCAGGACTCTCTCAGTTCTGCCTGGATTTTGGCAGAATTTAGGTGCTTGCAGTCCAGAGTGATGAAATTCTCTACTCAGTAGCTGCTGGGGTATCAGCATGTGCCATTATCACAGCCAAAGGTATCCTGCCTGGAGTGAGGGAACCTGCTTCTCACCTAGACTTTTCCGCAATCAAAAAGCAGCCTAAACACCACCAAGTCCCCTGGAAGAGCCTGAAATCCACCAAAATTCATGCCAACACAAGATTCCTTTCCAGAACAAGGCTGCACAGGAGCCCTGGGGGTCACTACCCTCACTGGACACTGAAGCACCTCCCAGAAAGCAGCACAGACCCTTTCCATGCTTTTTCAACCTTCAACTTCACACTACCCTCGAAAACTGGAGCAGCACAGATCCAACAAGTGAGACTGAAGACATCTCTGCATGTTTTGTGTGGCTGTTCCAGACCCAATCTGAGCTCCCCTGTGCTCCCTGCCAGGCACACTTCAGAGCAACTGATGCCCAAATCCTGATCTAATGTGTCACAAACAAAGTTCCTCTGGAGTATCTCCCTCTACACTGGCTATTCTGATTCCAAAATTCCATGACATCCATACCCCTGACACCTTCTCAACATCTCAAGTTCTCTCCCAGCCTTTTCAGTCTCATTCTGTCCCATTTTGGTGGAAACTGAGCTCTGCCCCGTGATCCAGGACTTCTTCACATCACATGTAGGAAGCATTTCCTAATTCTGGCCCAGGCAGCTGAGCTCCACACCCAAGGGCAAAAATCCAGCATGGAGACATAAACTGGGCATCTATGTGCTTTAAAAGGATTTAAAACTAGCCCACTACTGCGTATTTCTGAAGAGGGTATATGCTGCATGTACAGGGGGACACAGCTAAGCATCATTTTGACCTGAAGCTTAAAATACACAAACCCGTCCTGAACTACTTCTGTATTTGCATGGATAATTAGTAATATTCCTAATGAAAAATGAGTAATTAAAAGGATTTTCAAAGTGCTTAAAAGGACAGAGAGAAGACAAAACTGATTCAGACTACAGCACAGCACTGCAGAAAGACAAGGAATGACTATGATTATGTTGGAGGTTCTGTAATTTAAGACAAACTGTAGCAGAACTGCTACAGCAGCTTGCTAATTCTATTACTAATCCTTACATCACACTTTCCAGACTCCTTACAGATTTCCCTCCTAACAGCCTCTGCTTTATCAGCATTTTTTTGGCAAAAGAAATTACAGTAACTTATGCTATGAGGGAATAATTGTGTCAGGGGGTTGGTGAGGAATATTCACTTGCATTTCCAGGCTGGAGCAGCACTCTGCTTACTGTGCTCTCCATATCACCTAACTGAAATAACCCTCATCCTGCCCTCAGGGCCATGAAAGTTAAATTAGGTTTCCAGTTAAGGTGAGGATAATGTGAATCCTGTGTGGATGTGACAAGATAGGCTAAACCAGCTAAAATAATTGAAGTAAACGTGTGAAGTGCACGGTAAAATACTGTACAGATCTATAAAATAATGCAGACTCAAAGGAGGAAGTCAGAAGTCTGACAGACCACAGGAATACAGATTATGAAACAATGAAAATTAATTTAAAGCTGTGTAGTTAAGCCCACACAATAAATACTTATTTTTCATCTCCTTAAATACAATATCCCTCACTTCACATGTCAACATTATTAATATATTGCCTTGTACCATTGCCCATGGGTACAAACCTCTTTCTTTAAACACCCCAGTCCCAGATATTTTCAGATGCAAAGAAATGGAGGGGAAGGATTGCCTACAATGCCCCAATCAAAATTTTTTTTTTTTTCTGCCCACATCTATAGTTACGTATCCTAAAAGACAGATGCTGAGCACATCTGCTGCATCACTTCCCAGAATCCCTGCCAGCTCTATCTGCTCTCTGAAATCCCCTGTGGAGATTTCCAACACACTGTGAGCCCTGCACAGCTCCACCTCCGACCCTTCCTGTTAGGGACTCCTGAGCAATGGGCTTTATCTCATTAATTCAGTGTTTTTTAGGAAACTACTTTTCCCTGCCAGTTTTTAAACCCAGAGGAATTTTCTAGATGTGCAGTGACAGCGCATGAGTAATAGCTCCCTCATTAAACTACCAGGGAGTCATAAAACAAAACAAATTGTTCAGCTTCCCAGTGTTTTTCCGATTTGCTTTCCCTTTCCAAGTCCTGTAGTGCTCACAAACATCCAAACTATCTAAGTGACGTCATTTCTAGTCAGAATTCTTAAAGGAAACAACATGTCCTTTGCCTGTTGCTCAATCCTCTGGTATTCTTGCAGTCATTTATTTGTGCCCCAGAGTAGTTTCAAGTAATTTTATTTTTTAAATTGAGAGCCAGCTGTGCCCATGTGAAACATGTACTTCCAAAACCCACCATTAAAAGTTTGTCTGGCATGGGAGAGGAGCTGTGTTGTGTTTGCTGCTGCTGGGAACAGGTTCTTAATCCCATTTTGAAACTTGGGAGTCAAAACTATACAATGATATAGAGCAGTGATTCAAGGAATACTATGAAAGGCCACAATTTCTGCAGTGGTTTGTGAGAATGAGACAAGATCTCAGTCTCCTGTGTTTCTGTTCAGGATGAAGAACAAGATACCAGAACAAGACACCAAACAATCCTGGGAGGGGAAAAGGCTTAAAAATGTTTGCATTTACTGTGTATTTTGGCAGGATTGCAGAAGGGCTAACAACTGCCATAGTCTTCAAAATAATCCTTTAAGGTGCTCTTGCAATCCTAACCTTCAGATAGGAAAGATTGAGTAAAGTCAGTCTGAAGTGACCTGAATTCAATGTTCAGTTGTTTTTACTGAAAAATGTGGCTTGGTTCAGGAAAACTTCCTTTCGCCTAGACAAAATCTGGGAGCCGCAGAATGCAAACCATTTCAGACAGCCTGAGCATCTCACACCACTGAGATTTTAATTCTTCTCAAATCTTTTAATGAACAGCAGAAAGCAAAGGAATGAGATTAACTGGGAGCTCCAGACCACAGTCCCCAACACATTTGGCAGTCGTGAGGAGACCCATTATATGCACCAAGCTCACCAACCTTGCAAGTTTCTCCAGGATTAGAAAACAAACCATCTCAAAGCTTATTCCCTTTCAGAGGGAACTGTGCTCTCTCTGTATCTACAAGTCAATGTTTTGATGCCAGTGAATAATCAGCAGCTTTAAATACACATCTGAGTCAGACAGAGAAGTGATGGAAGTCAGGGATAGACTACATGAGCAGAAAGTGAGTGGAGACCCCAGGCCAGAGCCTCAGGGATGCTCAAGAGCCTCACTGCTGATGACTTCACTACAAGTCAGGCATTCAAACACCTCTAAGGACACAGGCTGTCACAATTCACCTCTTTACGCTGCTTTATAATTGGCAACAAAGGTGGGAACAACTTGCCAGCTTTGTTTGTCACATCATCCTTACGACAGCGTGCGGAGGTACCGCTGAGGAAGGGGGATTTCGTCAGGACTGAAATACATCGCAGACACCGTGGCAGATGGCACTGGGTGACCTGAAATGGAATTGAAAAGTTCAGGGTATTTCAGAGAAGGTTCATTTAAGATGAAATGAGGTAACAGCTCAAGAAACAGAGAACAGTGAAGGGAGACAAAAATGTATCCTTTTCATCCTTCTCCTGACATACGGAGACACTCAATGAACTAAAATGATTGTAAATATTTTGGCATTTACATCACGGCCACAACTGAACGCTGACTTGTCCTGATACACAGCAGCCTCCCCAGACACACAGCCCCCACTGCCCTGCAGTGCGCAGGGTGAGGAAATCTCTTCTGGCATCTGTTTAAATGCAAAGCACGGGTGAAGTGGGGACCCCATAAGAATATGGTAAAGCCAAGAACAGAGAAGGGTTAAGAAATTAAACCTTTGGATGGATAATGGAAACACCTGAGATTATTAGATTAGTATGAAAGAGCAGAAACAACCTTTTGAATCTTCAGAAATTGTCCTCTATAAGGACTCCATCACCTCTCCCTACAGTCTTTGGTACTGGCTGCTGTCAGAGATGTTACTGGAATGGGCACATCACTGGTCTGACACTCTGCTGATGCCCTAAAGATACAACTCAGCTCTGCAGTTCAACGTTTCAGGAACAAGCCTGCTACTGAAGCAGAGTTTGGACAGCATTCCCAAAGCCACAGGGCCCATCAGGCCTGTGGGTAGCTCCTCATTAAAAGAAGCAACAAGAAACAAAACCCCAACCTCTTTTCCAGGCGGTGAATGACACCAGCATGAGACTGACAACTTCCAGGATGAGGTCACCTCCGTTTCCCTTTAGAAATGAAGCTGGCAAGTACAATTAACAATAATTAAAAACTCCTTTCACAAAGGGACACTACACTTTTATTATCTCTGTTGAGGCCTAATCAAAAGCACCACAATGGGCTTCTTGATTTTTTTTTAAAACCAAGACATGATAAAAGACAGAAAGAAACTGGCAATTAAGGACAGAAACCCTATTTTCTGAGGTGCCATAGTATTTTGGCTCAAAATACGTATTGTTCCCTTTCCCTGAAAGAAACTCACTACTTACTAGATAGCCATGGGAAAACATAACCAAAAATTTTGATTAACCAAAGAAAGAAGCTTAATGGAGAAATAAAAGTGGTCATGACACTGAAAGTTATATGGGAAGTGCAAGCAACAAGCTGTAATCACAGTCATGAGAAGCTACTGGCGTTGGATCTAATGATTTTCTTCAGCACAGAGTTCCAGCTGCATTAAGTTCCTTAACATCCCAGTTTACTATTAAAAATAATTATATGAGAGCCAAACCTCATCCATGTATTCTGCTGCACATCTACAGTGCAATAATAATTTCATAAACCCTTTAATATGTTTTTATTTTTGCTGTGACCACTGAAAGATCCCACTGCTCTTTATCAGGGAAGGTATTTTGCTATCAGTGTCTCCCCTCACATGCAGGCAGAACTGCCAGATCAGATTTACCAGTAGAGCTTTAGGGTGCAGATTAAACCTTCGCAACTGGCTTTCACCCAGAAACTTGAGTGCTTAAATCACTTCTAGAAGTGTGATTACTTTTGAAAGATTTAAGTGTCGCAACCCCAAAGTGACCCTACTGCTGTGCATCGGGCGCGTGGTTCCCCCTCTCCCATGAGCATGGATGGATGATTTTACCATGATCCAGCAAATCCTAGGGCAGAAGGGTAAGCCCAGGGACTGAGGAATGAGAGGGTTAAGTGGCAAGCAGGCAGAACGGAGGGTGAGGCAGGCAGCAGGAAGCCCACCTGCCCCCGGAGCGATGCCCGCCGGATGGGGAGCAGTGCCAGCCCACAGCCCGGAATAGCAGCAGAAGGGAAGGAAATGTACAGTCTTAGGCAAGAGGTCAGCCCAGTTTGAACAAATCAGCACTTAGAGTATGGCTTTCCAAGGGCCTGACTCCACAGATTCCCGCTGGTACCAAGGGTTGTGACTCCAGAGGCCAAGGACCGAGGACGCTGTGACACGACCCAGTCACTCTGTCACTCCACAGACATGGGCTGAGTGTAAACAGGGAAGTCATGTGGCACCCATAGTGTCATGTAGTGACTTCCTGAGTGTCAACCAGGCTCAGAACATCGCCTGCAACATCTCTGAGCCCACACAGCGTCTGCAAAAATGGGAACCTTCAGGCACCTCCCATTACCGACACCCGTCCTCCGTGACTCAGGAATCCGTTTCTGGATGCTAGCGTGCATTTCCCACTTCCTTACCCGCAGTGCACAGCACAGAAACGGAGCTGAATGCTGACACAGTAAGTAGATTGATTGCAGTATTTTGCTTTTTGGATAGAGTCCCAATTTCAGTCTGATCTGCCTCTCAGATAGGCGGCTGTACATTGTCACAGTGTTTGTAAGAGCGGTTGCTACACTGATTCCACCAGATAGGCGAGGCTGTGCATCTGCATATCAGAAAACCAGATCGAGCACGCTGCAGATGCATCGAATTTTCTCAGAATAATAAAGTGGAGAGACACTGAAAACAGCATGGAAAGCATTTGATGGGCTTCTTCAAAACATGCTGATACAAATACAGGTCGGATTTGCAGAGAGTGTTCAAATTTCCATCGTTATGTTTTGGAAGCCATTTGAAAAGTGAACATTTTGTACCTGCAAGCCTAGCAGACAGAATATTTGGACTGGTTTGTCCTATTACGACACCACTGACCACGGGTCATGCCAGGGAAAAACTCAACTTTCAGTCAAGTGTTCAAATAACAGGTGAAATTTTCCCAGCACTCAGCATCCAGAAGATGTCAGCGCAAGCTGGAATGAAGCACACAGGTGCTTCCTGCTGCTCAGGACATTGAAAGTCAAGCCTTTTAAAGGATGGTTGTTATACACGTAAAATGGAGATTTATTAACCAGTACATATCGCCAAATATCAGAAGCTCCTTTCCTACCTACTGTAAACCCAACAGATCCCTGTCCCTTTTCTTTGACACTATTTTATTAAGTTTACTCAAGAAAGAATGAAGCCTTGCTAACCCACATGGCATTACAATGATTATTTTTTAAGAGCTGTACCATTTTAAGACAATTTTAGACATGATTTCACACGCTGTATCACTAGGATTTGATCTACACATATTTTAGACCAAAACCTTAAAGCTTTCAGGCATCTCCTGAAGGACTGGAGGAAGGAAGGTCTTCAGACCCCTCACTTTGTGTTACTTGTTCAGCATTTCTTCTGGCAAATAAACCATAACCTCTTTAAGCAGAGAAATTGCCTCTCACAAATATACTGGTTCTACTAAACTGATTAAGAGAGACAAATAGTGAAGACTTATTTCTGGAAATAAGTAACAAGCTGCTTTGAACTACTTTTCAGCCCTGAATTGCAAATTAACAAGTCCATGCACAGCCTCCATTACAAAGCACTGTAATATGTAAAAAGGCTTCTATGAATTTTAATACAAAGGTGTGTGATGTATCTTCCAGATGGGAAGCATTAGAAAAAAAATGTTACTACACACACATATTTTTAATATTAGGGAAATTAGACATCTTGCATGCAGCCACGTTCTTGGGGCAGCGATCATGACTGAAATGCGTGGTTGATTGCAGGGAATTAAAAAAAATATATTCAGACAAAACCACAAAATCACAAGGGATGGGTGATGTCTTTCTTACCACCCTCCTTGCCCTACCCCTTTGCAACAATTTAAATGGTTTCAACATGTTAAAAAAACGAAAAACAGATAAAAAAATTAGTAAATCTTACTTCTTGCAACTGTCTGATTTTTTTCCTACAGACACTATCTCAGCATTACACAGTAACTACAGCCAGGAACTGCTGCTTTCTGTGTCCTGAGATCAAGTGAGTGGTTCCCTTCACTTTCCCTTGAGCAACAGAAAAACTCTGGGTAATGACTGTATTAGAAGATAGTATCTCCAGTAATAAAATCTATGTTACAGCAGCAGGAAACACATTTAGGATAGTATGTACAGACTTTAGAGAGGCCTTGTAATAGCCTTCCAGCACCTAAAGGAGCTCTAAGAGAGCTGGAGAGGGACTTTGGACAAGGACATGGAGTGACAGGACACAGGGAGTGCCTTCCCATGGCAGAGGGCATTGTTAGATGGGACACTGGGAAGAAATTCTTTACTTAAGGGTAGGAGGCACTGGAACAAGTTGCCCAGAGAAGCTGTCCCATCCCTGGAAGTGTTCAAGGACAGGCTGGATGGGGATGTGAGCACCCTGGGATAGTGGAAGGTGTCCTTGCCCACGGTAGAGGGTTGGAATAAGAGGAACTTTGTGGTCTCTTCCACCTCAAGTCATCCTGCAATTGTCTAACTTCATGTCAATGTGGTGTTTAAAATGGGAGCTGAAAGGCTCAGAGCTCTCTGGAGCAGAATGAAGTGAAACAAGCCAAGCCAAAGGGTTTTATTTCTCATAAATACATCTTTCAGCCGTGTTGTTCACAACTTTCTCTGTAGGATCTACAACATCCTGATCCCTTATGTAACCCAAGCCTTGGAAAAGCAAGGAACCTCCACTCCTGCAGCAGCTTCCTGCACCTGCCCCTACAGGTAATAAAGGATTACACGGATCAGAACTGCGGTGTTTATGAAACTTTTGTTTTTTCTACTCAGTGAGCAGCTCGTTTATTCTTAAAATGAAAGGAGTGGCTGTGTTAGGGAAAAAAAAAAAAGGAAAGAAAAACAACCTAATGAAAAGGAAGAACACACCCATATGGAAAAAAATAGACAAAGCAGGCTTATTGCAAATGCTGCGCAACTCAGTCACTGACAAAAACAAACTATTAATTAACCAGAAGAGAAACTTCAACATTCTTGTTCCTATATGCACTCAGAATCTGTCCACACTTCCACAGAGGTCTCACGCTGCTCTTATGATTGTTGTGGTAAGTTTTAATATCAAGCAGAACAATAAACAAACTTCTAGTTAGGACTGCCACTGTAAATATTTTAACTGTGTTCATGCAGACCCACAGGTGGCAACTGGGAGCAGAGTTTTTTCACACAGCAGTTCAGTTCCTGCAGTTCCCAAAGCACGTGTAAACACCACCAGGATCTCTGCTTATGTAAGGAATGCAAATTTGGGGCTTTGACAGATCTACAACCCAACAGGCTTGTATTAAACATACCCCCATGTTCCTCTGGATTTTATTTTGCACAGTTACTACAGCACTTGAACATCAGCAGGAGATTTGGTCTGTTTTAATGGCAAGAAACATCTGCTTAAGTACAGCAAATTGTTTCTGGATTTGTCTAGGATTAAAAAAATGAGTAAACACTGACTACTGTACAAGCTGTCTTGGCTGCAGTTCCAAGCTTTATAGGAAATTTACTTTGCAACAGGTGACCATGCTCAAGATGAGGAAGATTTCACTAAAATGCTCCAAAGTGTGGAGCACATTTGCTGTAAGGAAAGGCTGAGAGAGTTGATCAGCTTGGAGAAGGCTCCATGGAGTCCTTCCAGTGCCACAAGAGATGGAAAGGGACTTTGGATAAAGGCATGGGTGACACGACAAGGGGGAATGGCTTCACACTGCCAGAGGGCAGGGATGGATTTGGTATTAGGGAGAAATTCTTTACTGGGAGGGTGGTAAGGCATCTTATTTGGCTACTGATGAAAACCTGCAGGGACCAGTGTTTTCAGAACCCTGTCTGTAAAGTTATTCCTTAGTAAATACCTTTTTGGCAGCTAAGACAAGAACTGTCACTTCCTGCAGTCACTCACCTCTACCTGGGCTTCAAAAAGGGCTTGCTTTATTACAATAAATATTGAGAATGTAACTTAATATAATTTAACAAGACAGCAGAGTCCTTATCTTGGATAACAGCCTGACTGCACCTGACTACAGAGGGGTCACAGCTGGGGCTGTAACTCTGCCACAGTAATTAAAAACAGGTACAGATTCGTCACAGTGAGCTACATCCAACCTTACAGCACTTACAGTAAAAGATCCTAATAAAACCCTTGTCAGGCAGGGTCTGACAATGATTTAAATTTACTTTACCTTCCCATCTAATTCATTAAAATTAAAGGAACTTCAAGTTTGGGAGATGTCTTTATGCTGAGGCATTGCAAGTTTGTAATTCCAGCATATCCCTCATCTTCACAACTTTTATTACTCAGGTAATTACTTTCCCCTGCAGCTCTTGGGTCATTTCAGCTCCTGGGAATGCCCACCTCAAACTGCAATGATCCAGACAAACTGAAAGTCTCTGTTGTGCCTTCTCTGTGACTTTGTTAAAACCAAAACACCCTGCAAATGTATAATTACAGCCTTGCGTATTTCTGCAGGAACAGCAGCAGAATGCAAGCAGCTGACCAAGGTGAGGATTACTGTTTACTGCATGCCCAGACACAGTGAAGTTCAGGCAGAGTAAATCATGTGCCATCCAGATGAAGCAGCAGAGGTCTGTCTGGAGGGTCTGTGTGCTGCCCTGCACACCCCACATCCTCTCTGCCTGTCTCTGCAAGGGTGTTCTCCCCAGTATTTCAGGTATGCTCACAGAGCCAGCCCATAATGATACTCCAACTTTTTGCTACCTCCCTCCCCATGCACTCACCCCCTCCTACCTCCTCTCTCACTTGCCAGTCTCATTACCCTCCCACTCACACTTTCCCTTACTCACTCCGTAACCCACCCATTTCCACGTTCCTCATTCATCTCCCTGTTCACTTACACAACTTGAGCCTCAAACTCAAGTGGATCTCCAATCCACTCAGGGAGAGGAACTTTGCCTCCCAAGATCCACCCATCCACGCCTCTCCCATCAACATCCCCATGCCCTGCATCAGGTTCCTGGAGTTTGAGGGAAGGCAGCTCACTGCTCCATGCTCCCCATGTCCATGAGGCTCCAAAGATCAATCTCTCCACCCACATCACTGCTAAACATCTCCTGCCATCCCCTGTGGATGAGCAAAATGCTTTCTTTGGACAGAAATGGTGGGATAAGGTGGGATGGTGGGATAAGGACTGGGCAGTGCTGCCCTGCCTCTGCACTGTGCCTCCAGCAGGCACCCAACACACCCCACCCTGCAAAAACCCCATTTCTGGAGCCTTCCAACCCAGCCATCTCAACCTCTGGGACACTCTGGAAAGAAAAATAGAGGTAATGCTTCAGGAATGAGCAGAAGACTGGGGTAAAGGTGCTGGACCATGACCAGAGGGCAGCTCTGAAGGGACTGGCTCAAGCCAGTGTGGCCATGCGCCAGCTCACACCAACCATCCCGTCTTTCTCTCATGGAGTGGCAGCAAAAAAAAAAGTCCATTTGTCCTTTTTATAGCCACTGAATGTTTTTTTAAAGGATGGGGGGGGACACTGATCTAGCTCTTAGTGGTCAAGGCAAAAGAAAGCTTTCGAGACAATCTTCCTTGGGTGCTCAAAGTTTCTGGTAGTGAAGAGAAAGCCCTGAGGAAGAAACAACAAACAAGCAAACCCCAAATCCCACAGAAACAAGTAAAGCTATAAAAAGAAACAATAGTTATGAAGAACTTAAATGGAAAGCTGGGATGGGGGGTTGGGGAAGACTCCAGTAACTACACTGCAACTTCCACTAATTCTGTCACTAATAGAAAACTAATTTTTTTGGTTTCCCTGCAATGCCCTCTGCAGATCTGCCTGCACACATCACTTCCCCACAGTTTAAATGCCACAATGGAGTTAAAAATCACTTAAATAGTATCTCTTCCATACAAAAACATTTTCATTTCCAATTCAAATTGGTTTTTTCAGGTAATTTTCAACAATTTCTCAAATGACACCAGAACAGACCACTCTTACATTTTAATATGTGTCTGTGAAATTATACTATTAGCAGTTCAATTTAAAACCTATCTTCAATCAGTAGAATTTTCCCAAATCCTGAAAAACTGAACATGCAGCACTTAAGATAAGTGATACATTTAATATTCAAAAGCACATAATACCACTCCACTCATATTTACGGGCTGTTAACACCAGAGAGAATTATTGAAAGATGAGAATGTAGACTTGAAATAATATGAAATATTACAAAATAAAGAAATGGAAAAATTTAGGGCACTCAATAGGCAAAGAAAAATCTTGGCATCCAACTTTGTAGGAAAGATTCCAGAGGATCAAAGTGGAAGGCCAAGTTCTTAGAGTATCTCTACCCATAAAGTGCAGGGAGGAAAAAAAAAAAAATCAACCACCCAAAACCACGCAGCAGGAAACAAGTACTGGCAAGACGATGGCCTGGATGATCTAATGCTCTTTCCATCTCTAACATCTCTGATTCTGTAATTCCATAGGAGCTCTCAGCACAGGGCTGGCCAACTTCTGCAGCAAACTCCATTGTCTGATTAGCGTGTGATAATCACAGTGCTCAGTTAAAAGGAGGCTCTTGTAGCTGGGGGTTGTAGCTACACCACACTATTCCCATCAAAGCCATGCCAGTGGGGATGGGACTGGCAGGGGCTCATAATGACAGGGTTGTGGGGAGCTCTCCTACACAGGCACAACAGAATTTATGCCATTAAAGAGACAGTCATCATCTTCCTTGCAAAACGCCCCGGGGTCAGCTTTTGACAGTGGATTTGATAACGCCAAGTTCAACTGTGTCAACATTTATGCATGCAAATAGCTTTGCTCCTACGTGCAATGGAGCCTTAGTGAGGCTGGATCTATATTATACAGCATTTTTAACTATTTACTCTTGATTTGTGCGCTGAGAAAATCTGCCCTTAGGGTAAGATACCAGCTTGTTTCTCAGATCATGTGCTTTGTTTGCTGTTTTCAAGTTGTTAGGTAAGCACACATGCAGGAGGGAGGCAGAGCAGAAGGATGTACAGCAGAAGTGCACCTCTGGTGCTTAAAGCATGTTGTAGGAGAAAAATGGATTGTAGCAACAGCAGTAAGAATCAATCAGGAAAATTGAGAGAAAAATGCAAAACAAGAGGAAAAACTCCAGAGCAGATGAGGAGGAAGCAGAGGCATGTAAAAAGATAATCCTTCCCAACATGCAGAACTGTGCTGTGACTGCTAGAAGCTGAACTATTGCTGCCCTGAAAACTTCTACACAGAGATGGGTTTGGGGGTATTTTGCCTTTTTTTTTCTTTTCTGGCCAATGGAAATTCTACCCCAACTCTGATTATGACAGAATGGGATTTGTGGGATAACAGACAAAAGGAAGTTTTGTGGGAAGTAAAAATAGGAAAAAAAAAATTGCAATGCTGTTTGAAAAAATGCCAGATGATAAATGCCATAAGCCTATCAGGATCTATAAAGTTTATTTCTATATATTTATTTATAACAGTAAGATTTAAGGTTTAGATTGGATATTGGGAAGAAATTCTTGGCTGGGAGGGTGGGGAGGCCCTGGCAGAGTTTGCCCAGAGAAGCTGTGGCTGCCCCTGGATCCCTGGAGTGTCCAAGGCCAGGGTGGACAGGGTTTGGAGCAGCCTGGGATTGGGGAAGGTGTCCCTGCCCATGGCAAGGGGTGCTGGAATTAGATATCCTTAAGGTCCCTCCCAATCCAAACAATCCTCTGATTCTATGATCAATAACCAGAAATTTTAGCAAGGGATGGACTCCCCTCTGTCACTACACAGTATTACTATGCCTTTTCTTAGGTACTTCTGCTCTGAAGTTAAGATGCTTAAGTTAAACACAGGCACCTAAAATCCAGATGCCAAAGGAAAACAGGAAAGAGTGTTGAACATGATGAACTTCACTGAAAGTCAGAGTGGCCTTAAATTCTGGCCATGAATTCCTCCCACCTCCCCACCAGCACCAGCAGCCCTGCAGCCACACCATGGGATGGAGCAGCTCTAATTTCCCAAGAGAAAAGAAACAGAGAAGAAAACTCTTTTTTCCAAACCAGGTCAGCAAACTAAGCTGGCTCACTCCAAGGCCACATGAAACACCAATAGCAGAACATCCAACCACCACTGCCATCCAAAGCCATGGCCACAGAAGACAACATTGTCACTTTTCAAGGGTAATCCCCGTGGTTAAGAGCTCACCTGGGAGGATGAACACCTCTCCCAGGGCTGGGCACTTTTCCCCCTGCAGATCCCACCTCCTGCAAAGTCCTTGAACCAGCAGGCTTGAAGCAGAGCTTGGGCTGAGGCTGCTTTCTGCCCTCCTGCTGGAGCCAGGCCAGCTCACAGAGGAATTCAAAACTCACAAAGCCATAAAGAGAAAGCCCTGGAGGGCAAGTATGACTCCATGAGAAAGAGACTCCCAGGAGTAGAGGCAGAGCCCAATATTCTGGTCCCTTCTCCAGGATTTGCTCATGCCTACTGCACTGAAGATTAGATAAAATGTATACATAGCTCCTTTCATACTAAAGCTTTAAAAATACATCCTATGAGCTATGTAAACACACCTAAGAGCCAGTGAGAGCTCTGCCCTAACAGGAGAACAGCATATTCCTACCTGTATTCTTGGAAATATTTTTATACTTGGTGGATAAAAGTAAATCAAAGAGCAAAGCTGAGATCTTCCCAGTTATGACTCACTTCTGCCAACCTCATGTTTTGGCAATAAAGCTGCATCTACACTCTCACCTGAGCCTGTAATAACAGGTCATATGGGGAATTTCTGTAGCCACTTGGGTTCTTAAAGGTACAATTCAGGTGCCCAAACCTGGGTGAGAAGTGAAAACTGCCTGTTAAGTGTCCATTTGCTGCACCAGGGAATGCCTCATTCCTGGAAATGTCCCAGGGCAGGCTGGACAGGGCTTGGAGCAACCTGGAATAATGGAATGTGTCCCTGCCCATGGCAGAGGGTGGAACTGGATGGTCCTGAGGGTCTCTTCCAACCAAAACCATTCTGTGATTTTATGATGTGGGAAGGAAGAGAGGGGATGAGACAGCAGAGATCATCACACACAACTCTACCCTGTAAATGCACTGAGATAAAAGCAGCTTCCATTCACACCTCATGCTGCTGCAAAACATGCATTTTTATTTGCCTCAATTACATTTTTTTTTTTTAGATGTTGGTGTTACCATTCCAGTAGAGTGATGGAAGGGGAAGAACTCCTCACTCCCCTTTTCCAGGTCCAATTTTGAGCTCACCATTTCCTATGCAAACTTTAGCTGCAAACTCTGGATAGCTACAGGCCATAAAAAAACTTTAAAAATTTACAAAACAAACAACTGCCTGTGAACTTCCACATGGGAATCCCTCAGATATCAGCAGAAATCAACACTATCAAAACACTACCCAGACCTAAAACATCAAGCACTGTGTTGATGACATCACACTACACACCTGTGCCTCCAATTTTGGACTCTGCTAAGTGTTGTCCTTACATGCAATTTATGGCTCGTGTTTCAAAAGCTATTATTTATGATAAAGGCGGTGTTTTTTGTTAATTTTTGTTTGCTTGCCTGATTTTTTAAAAATCAAGACTTTCACTAACTACTGTAATAAACAATCCTCTGCTTCAGAGCCAGTGCTGTTCCACCTGCCTCCACGGGCTGCCTTTTTTTGGCTCAAGATAATAACTAAAGACCTGGAAAAACATCACCTTTGCAACATATAATTTAGATTCTTCCAATCACATTAGGTGATATTTTAAAAGCTGCCAATAAAAGGAGATACTGCACACGTGACTGACTCAGCATATTCTATTTTTAAAGAATTAGGTTTCAAAATACGTTTTTTCCAATTATTTTGGGTGCAAACCATCCCTGGGCACTGCATGAATGGTAAAAGCCCATTTCCCAAAACAGGTGGTTTTCAAGAGCAGCAGTTTCCCTGTCCCACAGGTGGGGACACAGCAGTGAGCTCAAGATCTAAGACTCCTTCTCCTCAAACAGGGCATGTTTGGGATTTTTCAATAAATGGAACTGGTCCACTGTGATCCCATGGAAATTTGATCCACTGCTTCAATACAGGTTTAGCAGTTAACAATTCAGCAGCAATAAAAATTTGCAACTTCCTTTCTTTTCATCTGAAGTGATAAGAAAACAATGATTTTTTTTTTCTTTTGGAAAAAAAAATAATCCCTCCTGAGAACATTCTGATAAGGTTACGGTTAAATAAATGATTTTCAGGAGATACGCAGTTAATTCACAAAAATACTTGGCAAAAATCTATCTCTGAATATCTAATTCATATAACGTTCTCCTTTATTTGTTTAATTCAAGTAAAATATTTTCCTCCACCCTTTCCTTTTCATAGGCTTTTCACACCCACATAACAACCAAGTGACTCTTCCCTGACCTGGCCTCCCACGCCTTTTGGTACAACTGCTCCCCTCTTCCCAGCTCTTCTCCCAAGATCCAAAGGAAGCACTTAAGGAAGGGAAAGGAAACCCAGTACAATGCTAAACCTTCCTTTTTCTTTTTTTTTTTTTTTCTCATTGAACCGCTGGGTTTATTTGCTGTTCTGCAGGCATGTGTGGTGCATGGACTGCCTTCTCCGCAGCTGTTCTGGAAAAAAGGGAAAGAACATCTCTGAGTGCCCTTTCCAAGTGCCAACACAAGTGAGTTTGGGAAGGAAAGGTGTCCTGGTGACCATCTAGGGAATAAGAGCAGCAGTAGATTCCTCCCTTCGTGAAGGACCTGCAATTCCTACAGCTGGTGATTGGAGAAGACACATCACAGAGAAATTCAGGAATTACTATTCTGCTTTTCCCATTTTGTAATAATCTGTACGTTCCAAACAATGTTCTGGAAATCCAAGAGCTACACTATCCCGTGTCAGCATCCTCTCTAAATGGAAAATACAGTGACAATGCTGGTAAAGCACCAAAGTAAAGTTAAATATCACTGTCCTCATTTCATCAACAACTAAAAATAAATGACTCGCCCAAGAAGCTCCCCCCTTCCAAAGAATTCCTCCCAAATACAGTGACAAGAGTCGACAGCAGATTCAGGGAGCACAACTTCCAGACCCAGCTCTGTCAGCCAACGTGATTCCTTCCAGCCAATAGTATGTTAATGATTTGGGGGTTTTTTGAGAAACCACTAATTGATATCTTTTTTCTTGGCATTTTACAGAGCCACTTAAAAATAACATCGTTTCTATTCTAGGCATATTTTAGGCAAAGTATCATTAGATTTAATTCCAGGGATGAACATCTGATTTTCATGTGAAATTCTAGAAGACCAGAGCCTTGTTCATTCAGCGTAACAGGGAAATTACAGCTTAGCCATGACTCCCAGGATGATGGGATCCCGAAGCTGGAGCACTGGCCCAGCCCCTTTGCTCATTGCCCCTACAATGTCAGCAGATTTGTAGGTGAAAGGTGGGAGGGAAAAGCAGTTTCAAACTGTTTCTGTCACCCTGATCAAGAAAGTTTCCCCTTCATTCAGACTCCCAACGTGTGGCAGGGCAGCCAGCGCTTTCTGTAAAAGCTCCAGCGAAATAAAATGAAAGCACCTCTTCAAAGAGCTGCTGAAGAGCTTTTTCCCAAGCACATTCAGCAAGATACCATCTCAGCACTGAAAATAAGCACATAAACTTACCAATGCACTATCGGGAGAAGCATCAGAAATAAAGTTCAGGTGTTACTCAGCCGTCAGCACCTCAGCTCCTCCCTGGCACCAAGTAAATCCCCCAGCAGCAGCAGGTACCAGAGCTGCCTGTGCTCTGCTGCTCACACCCGAACGCTCACAGCCCAGCTCTGAATCTGCCACCAACAAAAGAAACCACAGGAAGACTGCTTCCCTAATGCTTCAGAACTGAGTCAGTGGGTCAACAATTCCTTCGGTTTAGGAGCCAGACCAATTCCCTTAAACACCCCTTCTTTTTTTTTTTCCCCCTGATGGAGAAGCCAACTGTCTCCTGCCAGTGGCAGCCCATCTGCTTCCAGAACAGAACCAAACCACTCCAAACCACCACCTCGTTTTGGCACAGGCATCCGTCCTGACGCAACTCCATTTTGTCTCCCACGTCTGGGAAAAGCCATGAGAAAATACTTACAAATTGAAAAGGCAGCCGGGAAAACTGCTCCGTGTGCACCTTGCACAGGCTGCTGCCAGCTCGCAGCTCCCATCTCCCACGCCTGGCACGGAGTGGCACCAAGGAGGGCAATTCCCGTGATCCCAGACCTGTCCTTGTGCCTCGTTCCATGTGAGCACAGAATACACAGAATATCCCGGGTGTGCATTTCAGGAGCACTGCTTGAACAAAGAGAAAGCTCCGGAGCTGCTATCCCTCTTCCCCATCCATGACTCAAAACGTCTGGTTGAAAATTGGTTTCGTAATAACCCTTTAGTACCACCTACTCACATCACAGAGCGATTCTTGCAGCAAATGCACAGGAAATCACCAGCGAGTGCCAATGGAGCTACTATTCCAAGAACCAGCTCTTTCGGTTATTCCTTCATCACTTGGAAACAGAGATGCTTTTACTTTCCCTATTGCACAGGGTGTAATTTTTTTTTTTTTTTTAAGATGAGCCTTTAACTACGATCCTGTAAAATACTTCGTTGATAAATCACCAGCTGAAAACTTGCCCACTGTATTTAAAAAAAAAAAAAAAAGGAAAAAGAATTTCACAATAGTCATTCCAGAAAATACAGTAACTCCTTTCTGGAAATAACTCACTGGACGAATCAAGCGGGGAGAATTAATTTTTGGAGACAGTTTGCATCCTGCAGAGCACACAAAGGCGGTGTCGTCAGCCACGTGCCTTTGTGACCACCAACAGCAGACCCCTGACTCACCCAACCACCAGATGAGTCGCTATGAATGGTTTCCTCTTCTTCCACGCTCCCCTGGGGTGCTCTGTGCCACTGGCATATCCTGAGCCTAATCCCGACTTTGATGGAAATTCCAAAACTCATCTGGGAAGGCTGTGGCCACCAGCTAACGACGTGGCCATCTGCTCCCTCCTGCTTTGAGTCACCTGTCAGCAATACAAAAGGAAATTGCTCAGCAGAGAGCAGAGCACGTGGAAGCCTCTGCTCCAGCTTCTGGCGTATCCCTTACGGGAATACAACATTCTGGAGCACTGGGATCACCCTGAAAGGAAAGTGTTACGTCCTGTAGCTCTCCCATTCAAAAAAAGTGAAATTTGGTTTAGAATAAAGATAAAGACGAATCCAGGAGAGCAGGGAGAGCGTGTTTCAGCCGGGTTCTCAGTGCCAGCATCACTGAGGCTGCCATGGAAGGGGGGACAAAAATAAAAGAAGACATTTCACAAACACGAGACCTTCACTGTGCGTGACAAGAAAAATAATTAAAACAACTGAGAGAACTAATCTGTGGCTGCTTAGGAAGTTAACTCTTCGAAGGAAGTGATTAAGAGAACAAAAGCAAAGTGTTGTGTTTATCAAACAAGTGAACTTAACCCATGGAGAGGGCTTACTCCTGTGAGTAAAGGCAGAGTACTGCCACAGCCCTCCCTGCAGGCGTTAGTTCACACCACACTGGGATCTTAACGAATACTAAGAAATTATTATTTCAAATAAATACATCTTATTACAAATAGGGAGCACAGCTTTGCCAAAACACCAAATACTAGCAAGAAAGGCAGCCACAATGTCCCGTGCCTCTTTACAAAATCCCCTTCATCTAATGCCTATTCAGGACAAAATTCACAAGTATTTTCCTGGGAAGACCAGATTAACCACTTACAGCATTCACGAATTCAGTCCAGCAACAGACATTTTTTGTTTCATCGCACATTACGCAGCACACGAATTCAGCCCTGTGAAACAAGGCTCTCAACTTCTCCCAAAAAACCCCTGACAAATACAAGACAGTTACTATAAATGCTGCTTTGAATCTTCAGGAATTTCACAAAAATTAATTAATACTAAAGATCTAATTGTCTAACCTGCTTCTGCATGCAGAAAGAGCCAGACCTGGTGCCTCTACAGGGGGGAAGGGAAGCGTTTCTTGTTCCTGTTTCATACTTGACTTTTTCCTGCGCAGGAGATGATCTAATTATCCAACGTGTCAGTATATTGCTTCACCCTTCCTCGTGTGTCTCCTTACATTAACATATTTTAACAATTCAGCTCATTAAGAAGGAGGCGAGGAACAAAATGGCAAATTATCCTTAAAAATCAATCACAAAGGCAGAAGTCTTTCCATGTTTTGCCCTGTACCTCTCCAAAACTCTACCAGAGCACACAACCAACGATGCTGAATGAGAATCAGTCACAAATCTCCCCAAATCCCACATCCTCACGGTGCTCAGATGGAAGTGTGTACCTGTTGAAGACAGGAGCCTGATGGGTGAGCTGTGCAAGGGAGTAATTTTGGGTCCTGCCCAATTAGAAGGGAAAGGAACTCCCAAATGCCAGCCCCTTATTGTTCCCAACCCTGCTGATGCTCAGCTGCAGGCACTGTTGCTGCGAGGGGGCTGGTGGATCTCATGTATAATAATTGGGGATGGGTGATGAAAGCGAGCCATCAAACCACATAAGGCTGCCAGCCATCGCCTTGAAATGGATCTGAAAAACCCTGAAATCCAAATATAACATGGACAGCACCTGCATTTGCATACGTAGGATGCCAACCGAAGTTTCCGAGCCTTTTTGTCAAATGCCTTTTTTAAAGCAAAGAGCCATTCAACACCCAGCCCTGTCAGCAGACACAGATTTGAGAGATGGTCTTGTGTTTTAAACCTTGTCTTGAATTCCTACGACAGGAGCAGAGTCCTTATGGCACACAGTAAAACCACAGGATCTAAGGAAAGATTTCTTCAGCAAGTTTTGTGTATAATAGCAGTGCCTATATTTAAATGTGTTTACGGCTACTCCCGAAGAAGAGCCTGTTCTGAAGCAGCTCCTTTATTGTGATCGAACACGCTGGATTCATTCCCAGTTTTAAGCCTTATATAAGGCCTTCAAGGAAACAGAAACTTATTTTGTACCAAACCATGCCAGTATAGTAGTAGGTGCAACGGAATTATTCTGTTACACATTAAGTTTTACTAATAAAAGACCTGCATTGCCATCATAAAGTCAAATGCTGCTTCCCACTAGTACAAACAAATATTTCCTGCCAGGTACGTCCACTCTGACTAATAAATAGCACAGCTTTCTGAACCGTGGGCTGCAGCAAATCTGTGTTAGATTATCCCTGTGGGCTGTGAGGAGGGAGCACAGCCTGGTGTGCTTGCAGGGATGGCTCACTCTAAAAACCCTTGAGGATGCAGCACAGGTCAGGCCACCCCAGGTTTGGTTCCCACATCCCCATGCAGGCTTCTGGCACTGCTCCAGCAGAACCTACACTTCCCAGGACCACCAGGGAGTCCAATCACTCCAAATTCAAATTGTTAATAGGACCAAAAAGTTGGGTACGTGACCAGGTCTTAAAACTCAAGCTCTTGTACTCATAATAAAACCACTAAATTGGTAATTAGCATCAGAAGCTTTAAAATGAAAAATACCATCAAAACCCAACAAACCAATGAAAAAGCCCCACTTGACAGAAATGACAGGTTGTGATTAACTTCTTATGGTGGTCTCTGCTGCGCTGGTGCAGAGAAATGTGCCTGGGCTGGGAGGACAGCACAGCTCCCTGAGTGGTACAGGCAGCACGGACACAGCCAGCGAGACAAAAACACCCAGCCCAGTGCCATTTAGGTGTTACATCCAAATAAATAAATCAGTCTCCACTGGATTAGCACATGCACTTTGCACAGCACTTCATCGACAGCACCCAGGCTTTTTCCCCGCGGCGATGTCCCATTTTGTGCTACCACACAGAGGCAGCTCAAGGACTAAACCAGATCAAAACTAAACCCCCTCTTGCTTAAGATTAAATTATTACAGGACTGACCTTGCAGATACCTTGGCCCAACCTTTCAGAGGGGTTCACAACCCAGCACTGAGGCTCAGCACAGAGCACAAAACTAAAATTTTATTTGGGAGAGAGATGATTCTCACCCTTCTGCAACTTCCCATGGCAAAGTCTCTTCCCTGGGAACTGGGAATTACATTCTGTTTTTCCCTCCTGTGCCCACAGCCTGGCACTGTGCTGAAATTTTGGTACTTCACATTTATGACTGGAGTGGTCACCTTTCACCCTTCCTTCTGAAACACACCATTGGTCCCAATTCACATAGAAGATTCAGAATGAGACAATATGCAAGAGCAGCTTGACCCTTACTCTACAGAGAAACGGACTTCTCTGGGCATTTGGAAGTCTAGGTTTCCATTTCTTTTCTTAATCCTCTTTCTGCATTTTATCCAAGCTGTGTAAGCAGACCCCAAGTTCGGACACCATTTAATACTGCCACACTTTTTCTTCCCAGTTCACTTGCTGGCAATTCTTAGATGCTTAACTCTACTTATTTATTCTAAAGGCCTCTGCTGTGGTATTTTACATTTGCAATTCCAGGGCGAGAAATTTATTAGATTTCGTCTCATGGGCCTGCACACAAGCCATGTTCACAAATACATTCTGGAGCTCTAGAAGCTGACAGAAATGTCTGAATTCTGACCCTGGCATGGAAAGGATGATGCGAGGGGCAGGCGAGGCAGGACGGAATTGCTCTCCTGACTTACTCTTGGTAGCTACAACAGATGGATCACATAATCCAACGCAAACAGCCAGCAAGTTTCTTGGTAATCAGAGAAAAGGACACGATGACCTCTAGGTAAAAATCCTGGGAAAAGCAAGCACACATAAACATCAACCTGAGCAACTTTAATTCCGTGCCAGAGCCTGAACTGAAGATAACAGCAAAGACAAACACCCAAGACAGATTTAATTCAGGCTGTAATTCACTGCATGAACATGCCAAATTGTGGTACAAACCTCATGCCTTTTAACACTCCTCATTGTAAGGCCTATTCTTATCTTGGTGATGAATGTAGGAATTAAGAAAGGCTCTTTTTTTTTTCTTTTTTGAGCCTTTTGCAATTTTGGTGCTCCCTGCTTTAGTGGGGAGGAAGCTGGAAGTACTTCAGGTTATGAGCTGGGGTGGAATAAATTTGTCCTAGTACTGATCCACAAACACAGGGCTTCTCATGACAGGGCGCCGATAATGAATTTTTGCATAGATACAGACAAGCACATTACTGTTACCTCCCTCTCCCCTCCCCTCCTCCCCAATAAAGGGTGTTTTAATTTAAGATTTATTTTGTTTGCAAAGTTGATTCAGCTCCTGCAATGGGATGCAACAGCAGCATGAACTGTGTTTTCTTGGTATGAAAGTACAGATCTCTCAGCATATGCTTTAAATTTTCCCTTTTCCTTCTTCTGATTAAGAAATCCTTGAACAGCTCAGTTCCCCAACACTCAGAAAACCCAACAGGGTAGCAGGGGCCATAAACACTCATTTTCTGCCCCAGCCACAGGAACACTTCAGAAAAAATGAGCATTTGGAGGAGGGTGGATTTTTGGGGGGATTTCCTTTATTTTGATTGCTCCAGGCTCATACCACTAGATGGCACGTTTGAAACTCTAGGCATCTCGGCGAAATCACAAGCCTCTGCTCGGCACCACACCATGTTTATCCTCTCCTGGGATGGAAAAGTACAGGTAAAATGATATCTCAGGAGCCAAAGAACTGGGACATGAGGACAATGGCATGGAAAAATGTGCCTGCATGGGAAGGCAGTGTCTGCCAGAGAGCTGAGAGAGGGACTGCTGGGGAGAGCTGAGCTCCAGCACTTACTATGATCATCCTGGGGTGGCCTTGCTAAATCTCTTCATGTTTTGGGAAAGTATCTGAATGTGTGTGGCAGAGGGAGCTGAGACAAGAGGAAAAGGGCAAACAAGGATGAGAGTTGAGCCTTTGGATGCACAATGCCACACTCCACTGCCAGCCGAGCAATTCTCTGCTCTCTGCACGTCCCCGAGAGTTCAACAGAGTAAAAACCATCCACAACCTCTCCAAGGCATCACCATGATGAACTGACAGGAGGGAGACATCCATGGCACCACCAAACAACAGGGGAAGATGCAGCCAACCCACAGCAACCCATGCAAGATGCAACTTTCCCAGAAGTGTCAAGCACACAGACCTCCACGACACATAAGCAAACACGCAGCAGCCCATGACACTGACTCACAGCCTCGCAGGCAAGTCACCTCCTGTGCAGGACACGTTTTGGAGTGTACCTAGATGTGCCCCAGTGTGCTGGCCTTGGCAGGGATGCCACAGCCTGGCAGCACCACTTCCTTAAGGCTTCTGGCTCGCTCTTGCTGCCAGTTCCTTAATTTAACTCAGCCCACTTAGAAAGTGCATTAGCACAAGCATGTACCAACATTCCAACCCAGCAAGTAACATTCTCTCAAAGAAGAACAAGTCGGTTCAGCGCCGCCGTAACGATCGCGGGCACTCAGAGCTGGTACTTGTCATGGCATTGCACCCACATTCCCTCCGTGGGCAACTTCAATAGATGGGGATTAACAATTTACTATGAGCACTTCAGCATCTGACTCAGTCCTTGGAACAGGCACTTGTGTCAATGGAAAAAAAAAAAAGTCCTGTCAATTTGAGCTGGAGAAGGAGAGATGTTGTTGATAGACCCCCAAGGGCAATGGCAGAGAGTGCTTCTTGTCTGGGTAGAAGGAGAAATACCATCTTCTTTCTTCCATGAAAGAACACCTCAGCACTGGCATTACAGCAAAAAAAATTGCTTTCCTTATGTAGGATTTAGCTCTGAAGTGCCCTCACCATCATCACCCTTGCTGAAGGTCCAAAATACACTCCTGAGGCAGTACAAGAAAGCTTTGCCATAGCACCATCCATCTTACAGTGCTCTTTGGGAATTGTGCTCTTTCCTGATCCATCAGTTTGGCACTATTTTGTGTATTTACATGCTCCTGTTTACACAGTATGGACCTGCTGGGCAAATACTCCTCAAAACATGCCAGAGTACATTTCTGTGTTGATGCCTGCAGGCTCTGCCAGCAAGTCTGTAGACATCCACACGTGGCTGTAGCATCCTGCTGAAATATTCCAGCAAGGCCTCTAATTTCAATGGCCAAACGACTCAAGAAAATTCAATTTCAAACATAATGACACAATAACCTTATCTGAATCTTTCCAGTCCCCTTGGGCCTGCACTCTGGATGCAGGTCCATCCCTCTAATAATTTCTCTAATAGTGGATGATGCTGAACCTCTTGCAAATAGCAACACAACTCATGCCTTGACTGCTTTTAAATGAGAACCAAAAGTACACCCATAGGTAAATTTGTCAGTGTAACTACAAACTCCACTGCAAAAATTTTTGGGGAAGAAAATGGTGGATCGTCTATAAATGAAAATCCTTGGAATTCTGGTTCAGATTTTCCTCCTAAGGCAATGAAACGCTGTATCCCTTCTGGAAGCGAGGAAAATACTTCATGAGTGGGATTATTCTCACTTCTATTTAAATACCTGCAGCACAGATGTTGATATCTGGGTTAGTCACAGGGAACTCCTTTAAAGTCAGCGCAAAGAAACTGTCACTTGCATGACATGATTCATCTGACATATTCCAGGCAGTTACTTGGGATGTTTTCCCTCTCAGAAGGGAAGCCAGGAACGTCACAGCCCTGTCAGATGAGTTACAGTGATACCAATTTTCAAATGCTGCTTTAAGCTACTGTAAAAAAATGGGAACTTTTAGATGATGATTTGTGGCGTAAACTTTTATGTACTTATTTAAGTGGAAAACTACAAGTAAGAATGTTGCCCCTTACAGTTTCTGTTCCATGAATTTTCTTCTTCAAATTTGTCAACTATATTTTGCAGCGCTGGCCCAGTACAAAGAAATGGACAAAGAACTTTGGCCAATGGGCAATGTGAAAGCAACTGATCCATTTTCCTCTTAAAATAATTAATTTGAAAGCAAACACAGTAACCTAAAGAGCAGACAGTGGATTGCATCACGCAATATCCTTTTACGTTAATAGAAAGATGTTTATGAGGAAGGAGGAATAATCTTATGGTTAAGGGCAAGATGTTCAAAGTGCACTGCTAGCTGGTTTTTTTCACCACAAAGTCTCCACCTCAATGTCACACACATTATGTTTATTACCTCAGATTTACATCTTTGGAGAGGACACAGTCAGGGAAGGAGGCCTTGGGAGGAAGATGAGGCTGTTTTTTCTCTAGTACAGCACCAAGAGCTAGGCCCCCCCTTGTATGGAAAAACTGAGTGCAAAGAGGATGGATCTCATGGACAGTCACAAGGATGTGGCTATTCATGAGCAGAGCTGAAACTCCTGACATTGCTCTGGCCTCTGCACCATGGCTGCATTTGCTGTATCTTATCTGGAAACTCCCTGTCCACTCAGCCTTGTCCTCAGCATAAGGAGAATGAGCACCAGCGTTTCCTTAACCTCGCTGCCCTTGCTGATCTCCTCCTCAGCAGACAACCACATGTACATAAACAGCTTTCTGAAGAAACCAGAGAGACCACAGGGATCACTTCTGAGGAAGTGATGTAAGCTCTTAGTGCTGCAATGTGTCCTGGAGTGGTGGCACCAGCCTGGCCATGCCCTCTGCAGTCTGCACCAGCTTCCCATGCCAGGACTGACCTCTGAGGCACCACACTTGCTGGGAGCACTCGCTGGAGTTTGTAATTCCTGAGCTCTCTCTTGCTGGTGCAGAATCAGAAATGTAGAAGCAATTCAGAGAGTCACAGAATGGAGTGGGTTGGAAGGATCCTTAAAGCTCATCTTGTTCCAACTCCCCTGCCATGGGCAGAGCCAACTTCCACTATCCCAGGCTGCTCCAAGCCCCGTCCAACTTTGAACACTTCCAGAGATGGGGCAGCCACAGCTTCTCTGGGCAACTTTGTTACAGTACCACACCAGCCTCACAGTGAAGAATTTCTTCCTAGTATCTAATTTAACCTTGCCCTCTGTCAGTTTAAAGCTGTTCCCCCTTTCACTACATGGCCTTGTCAAATGTCCCTCTCCAGCTTTTCAGTTCTCTTTTTATTTATCTCCCATCTACAAAAACAGACCTACTCCACTCCCACCAACCCTCGTAACTGAATTACTGTATTATGGTGGATTAGCAGCTTCTTCTGGAAGACCTGCCTGGCTGCCAGGGAAAGTCAACATCCTCGGTCAAAGAGCATCTAACAATTAATAAACTTCATTTAGCTGCCACCAAATGATGTCACCAAGAGCAAAGTACAACAACAGAAGTGACAGCCAGGCGGGACATGAGCTTTTCCCAAGCATTGTTCGAGCAACAAGCGAACAAATCCCTCATTGTTGGTGTGCCTGTGGAAGCTGATGGCACACACAGAGCTACCTACGTGTCTCCCAACACATCCTGGGAGATGCTCAGGCCAATTTATCACTGGGAGAGAACATCACCTCCAACAGACTGCAAGCTGAATCATGTAAATTGGGGTAAAGAGAACCCCATTAAAGAAGCAAAATTAACGCTAAGTGTATCAGATGAAAGACTTCACTTCTAAAGCCAGCGCCTGAACACAAATTCAAGCTACTTCGAAGATATTCAGGTCATCCAGACAATTATTTTAAAATGGCAGAGAAAGACAGCGTGATGATCCATGTAGGGAAACAGGAGCCAGAAGCTCTGAATCATTCATAACAACACTTAGCAGCTCTATCATCTGCAGATCTCAAAGCCACTCCACAAAATGGATATGAATCGCTGGCACCCAGCTATGGCTCCTCTGCAGTGGGTTGGCATTGCAGGGTTGCACTGGGAGGCCTGGAGAGCACCAGGGTGCTTTCCAAACAGCAGGCAGTAATTACAGCTTCTATCCCTGTTTATCCACCTACCTACCTGCAATCTCATTTAGCATTCCCATGGCTGACAGCTATGGCTGTACCCAATCTCCCTCCACAGGAACCCCGGAGAAAGTGAAGTCTTCTTTTAATTCTGTGAAACCTCTGGCAAATCTCCCTTTTTAGAATAATAATTAAAAAATAATTTGTGTTTTATTCCCAAACAGCTGCAGGGATTCAGTAGACTCCTCAGCACCTGCTGTATCTGAGAGTGATCTTTCATGCTACCTTTGTATTGATGAGCAACACAGAGCTGAGTCAAACCCACCTTTCCCATCCCTACATCCATGTGTGTTTTCCTCACTCACATTGATGGACTGAAACCTTTAGACTTACTTTGCAAAAATCAGGAGGCTAATGCAGAGAGGCAGTAAGTGGTGTGCTGAAATACCAGGATGACTCTCCGAGATAAAAGCAGGCTCCACGCTACCTGAGTTGTAGCCTCCCACCTGATCCAACCAGGGCTGCTACACCCAGTTTGAACATTTACTTTGAGGTTATAGAGGATTCCTATAAACTCTCTGTGCCCCAACACCTCTCTGTGTAATGGCAACAGCTGTTTCCCAGGGCAAAAGTGCAGGTCTGAAGGGGTATTTGCCTTTTAACTGAAGAACACTTTGTTAACAACATTGCACTGCCATTACCCATCACTGTTTCAGTGGCTGTATCTGTTGAAGGTTAGAAACAGGTTCCTGCTTCCACACTGCCTTTATCCATGCTGTTCCTGCTCCATCTGGTATACCAAATAACAGGGATATCACCTGTCGGGATTACCTGTCCACGGAAGATCTGCAGTACAGCACACTGGAACCATAAGCAGATGTAAAGCACACTGTCCTGCAGATGAAACTCTGTGACAGGACGTATTTCCCAGAACAAGAAATGCAAATAAATGGAAAACAGAAAGGAAAACCTACCACCAAAACCCTGTCTGTGAATTTCAGCTAACTATGAAATGCTCAGACACCAAAAGTATCTTCTCCACTGCTCATTCCCCAATCAGTTCTCCTACACATTAGAGCCCCAACTTCAACCTGAGAATATTATTTAATGAAGCCTTTACTCACAGCCCATTGCTCCTCACTACCACTATCATTAGTGTAGGATTCAAACCTTACATTCTCTCAGCTGCTCCCCTTTTACCTCTATTTGCCCCAACAACTAACTCATAATTCAGTTTTAGATACTCTCCTTCTTTCCCTTCCAGCGATGGGTTGATGGAAAGAGAAGCAGAATTCCTGTGCAGGTTGAACCTGAATTAGGAGCGACAAAGATTTTACTAGAATTGGGAAATGACTGAGGTTGCACCAGAAAACATGGACTAAACCCATTGGGATAAATGAGATTTTTATCTTGTAAATCTGCTTTGAGGAATAGGGTCCTCTTTTTTACATAAAGATTTTGTCTCACCCTCTGGGAGCTTTCTGTGACATAGAAGCTGCCTTGTAAATGTGTTTAAGATACTTCTCCCAGCACTGCAAACATCATATAATGGCACTACAGGCACTTCAAAGGAAGTGGCTGCTCAGGGCAAAGCTGAAAACATTTATTGTCACCCAGACACGTTTTTATCAACTTGCTCAGGCAGAGTCATTTGTGATACACCTTCCCCAGACATGCCTTCAAAGAGAAGCGAAGCTGCTTCCCCTCAACACTAAGCTCCAGAGAAAATAATTTCCTGGTCAAGCCCAGCTTGAGCCAAGATATTCCTTGGACGAGCCATAGTGCCAAGCAGTGCCGAGACCTGCAGCTCACAGCAAGGACTGACTTCAACAAGCTCAACTTCCTGCTTTTCAAAGGGGCTTATCTGAACTCCTCTTCTTCCAAATGTGCTGGATATTTCTGAGATTTGTCATGTAATTCTTTCCCTTAGTAGATGTACCCACAACCCTCCACTGGCCTCAGCTGGTAGTCAGGAATTAACTCTCTCCTTAGCTCCGTTAGTTATACAAAAAAAAATTAGCCTTCCACTTCTTTCCAGGTCCAACATTTGTGTCATTATTTTCACTTCAAATGTCACTTAAATTCAGCAATAATGGTCTCTGGTCTTCACTGGGAATAGTCAGACTGAAGTCAGTCCATCATGTCGAATTACGAAGTCAGGAAATCCCATTTGTTAAAAGACATATAGAATTTGGATAATTATTTTATTGCTGTTCTTTCAGTTAAAAGAACTTTATTATTGCTGTGTCTGATCTTCCTTTAATCCTCTTTGCCTCATCTCCCAAAAAAATCTGCTTTTTTGAAATTGATTATTTTCTTTCCACAGCATTGACCCGCGGCCTTTATTCTGCCAGATATTTTTTCACTACAATGACTAAACAACCACAACTACCTCTAAAATTCCACTTGCAGCAACATTACCAGGTAAATGCCAGAGAAAGCTTATCCTACTCTGAGTAGGAGGTTGGACTGGAGACCTCATGAAGTCCCTTCCAACTTAAATTGTTCTGTGATCCCATGATGTAGTATCATGTTATAAAAATCTATGCAGGCTTGTTCATGTTTTTTGAGTCTCATGGAGGAAAAAAAACAAAACAAAACAAAACCCTTCTCTGCTGCCAAAAGGCAGGGAACTGGGTGGCAGCAAAAAAAGAAAAAAAGAAAAAAAAAAAAAAAAAGGACCTACCAACTTTCACTTCTACTGGTAATGTTTCAAACTTGTCTATACTTCTCCGAAATTATTTTCATCTTGGGATCCGAAAATTCCCTATGCCCAACTTGTTCCATTTCATAACACCATTCACGCTCACACGTCTATAAGCAAATTCACTCTGGCAAAGTCAGTGACACCTTATTTATTTCCCTGCAAGTTCCTCTTTGGAAAGAGCAAGGATGTGGAGCAACCAGACGAGTACTACTGAAGAAAGGTCACCAGAAGAGACATTATGTTCTTATTTGCTGTCCATATTTGAGGGTTTGAGGGAGAATCTGACCGCGTACTTCCACCCAACTGTGCTGCTCTCAGTATGTCCTTCTATTCCCTAGAGTTTGAGTTCTGGAGACTCTCAGACTGCAAACTTTGGGTCAGCAAAAATTCAGTTTTCACCCAACTTCAGCTCAGCCTCTCCTCAAGCCCACGCATGCACACGTAACAAGTTAAATGTCACAGCACTGCACACGTGAATGAATCTGCTCTGTGTCTTCTAAAACCTTGAGAACTTAATCCTCTGAGAACCAAGCCCCTTTTGCCTCTTCCTCCACAAGAAACAACATGGATCTGGAGCTCTTGGGTTAAATTTCAGCTGAGCCCAGTGATTTCACTCCCAGGACAGCGAGCGCGTTGGCCATCGCATCCCCAACTCTCCACCAGTGCTTTGGTATGTGTTGGCTGCTCTCCATGGCAAGTAAAGGTTAAGGTTACAGAAGGTCTCTCCCAGGTTTCAACATGCAAGCATTCAAAAATGAAGATTTAGGACTCGGTGCGCAAGTGGAAAGGAAAGGATCATTGGAATTTTGGGGACAAAGGTACTGCGCTCTGCAAGAAGGATGAAATTTCACTCTGCAACGAGTGACAACAAAATGCATTTTTTGTAATCTCTTTCCTTTGCAGAGTCAACGTAATCCAGATTATTCTGTGGCTGTGACAGGAGATTTGAGAAGTATTCCACAAGAGAAACTTCCAACTGGGCTCAGGTAGGAGCTTCAGAATTAAAAACTGTCAACAAGTTTGTCAGCCAAACCATGGAAGTCAAATGAGTAACTACAAGATTATACAAATTTGCCATACTAAAATCCCCCTGAATGCTCTTTTCGTCGTAAAAAGGATTAGCAGCATATAAACAATTTATGTAAGGAGATTTTATTGTGATGTGCTATTTAGCATTTGCAGAGACTCCAATTATAAAACTCTTACTTAATTTTCCACAAGTCACACAGTGAAATAGCATGTTTTGATTTATTTAACAGCAAGAACTCTTGGTAGGAGACTGTTTTACTAAATGTGGTCATCCAGGCCTACCATCAGATTGCTGTTGGATGCAAGTTCTGTACAGAAAACAGAAATTTTTCTCACTGAACATTAACCACTTGTTCAATCTCATCCAGCGCTGAAGAAGCTCATACCTTGACCACAGTAATACTGAAGATTGTGTCTCAAAACAATCTGGCCACATTTGGATCAGAAGGGATACTGAATAAACACCTTAATGCTATTTCCAAAGAAAAGCCGAACTTCTGGACCATGAAGCAGGAGAAAGGAACTCTGACACAATACAGCACAGTCAACTCTCAAAAATGTCCGATAACAGGAAGCTGGAATTACCTAGTTAATGAAAAACCATCAATAACAATGCTATTCTTTGCAAAGGCAGCTCCTGGCATCTTTGGGTGGTTTTATTGCCTTGGCCATAGCATTTCCGAGAGGCAAAGATCCAGCCTGGATCCCAGAGCCTCTAACAGGGCCCTGTTCCTCTAACACAGCACATGAGCCCCGAGGGTTTGCACAAAGCAGCTCATGCCTTTGCACAAAGCCTCCACCAGCAGAGTCCAGAGTCAACATGGCTGCTGTGGTGTTTGGCCACCACAGTGTCACCAGCCCAAGGTCTGTGCACGGACGTCACCGAGCTAACCGCATGCTCCAGAGTGCTCCAGCCCCAACAGCAGAGCTACAGGCATCCTGGGGGCTGGCATTGCTCCTGCAGTCTATCAGCTTTAGATCTTCTGTCTAGATCAAGACAGACAAGCAAGAAGCCACCTTCATCCTCAGGAGAGCTGTGCCCTCCCTGGAGCGCAGGTCCCAGGGCACAGAGCTCCATCGGGACAAAGTACGTGACCACATGTGCCCCAGGCAAACTGCAGCCCCAAAACAACCACAGCACTCGTGCCCTTTTTCCTGAAGACACAATGCAGGTGGAATTTACACCCATTGCTGTTTTTTTCCACGAACAAAGACTTGTGTAACACGAGCAGCAAATCCCGGGCTGTCAACAAAGGTGGACAATAGAACAACATAGCGATACTCTGGAAGGTGGCAAGTGAGTAAACAAAACAAAAATAAAATGCAGATGGTGTGTAGCTAAAGCAAACTGCATGGTTCACTGCACACCTAGCAGGCCAAGGAGGAAGGGAAATTCCTTCTCAGGGTTTATGTGAACAATGAGTTTCCCTGAAAACTCCAGGAGGCCGTTCCCAGCATCTCCACCAGCACCACTACTGGGAAAAGCAAATGCTGGAAAGGTTGTTTCAGGTCATTAGTGACCTCAGTCGAAGTCTGAGGACCAGTGAACTCCAGCGTGGATCAATGTGACCTCTTGCTTCAGACTGTTATTGTTGTTGCAGTGTGTACAGCACATAGTGCTGTTTTTAAAAGAAAATAGAGCTGTAGCTGTGCCATCATGCTCAAATCCACGTTCCAGCAGTCATATAGGTTTGATCAGACCCTGTTCCATGTGCTGCTGCTCAATCCCACACTTAGGATACAGCCGAATTCTCCTCCATTTTAATACAAAGCATGAAAACAACATAATGGCGATTTTAAGTAAGGGGTAAACCCTTGAAAGCAGCAACCCAGATGGCACAAATAAAAATCAGCAAGAGCCATAGCCATCCTTACCAGAGTTGTGTATAAAATCCATGTTTTGGGATATGTCTGTCACCTTATTTGTTAGCAAGCTCTGGACAACTGGGCATGGAAATACAATTGAATGGGCCTCTGAAATGCTTTATTAAATTATGCTCCAAAAATCCATCAAGATACCCTTTAAATCTTCTCAAAGCAGTGACATAGGGCACCAATGTATCTAATGGCTATTTTCAAAAGAACTGTGGCTCCTCTGCTGCATTGTTTCTATTGCATTAAAATGTCAGAAATGGATGAAATGTGAAAAATAGGAAAGTCTCACCAATTCAGACCAAACCGCAAACCACTTTGTAAGATCATGGAATTCTACAAGTGAAGAGACAAATGAACTAACACGCACACCAATAAAACTGCACAAGAAGAAACATGCCAGCTTCTATTTATTTTCATTTGCTCTGTTCTGCAGATTAGGAAAGAAAGGGCTGTAGCAGTAAAGTGTTGCTGAAGCTGGAGGTAAATTTTGGAAGTTTTCGTTAGAGAATGCAAAATAATTTTCTTTTTTAACATGGCTTCAATTCAAGGCGGGGATGTAAATGGAAAAAGTTACGAATGCATTTCAGAACTCAAAATAAGGAAGACTGGAACAAACACGAAGTCATCTATGGATAATGCTCTTCAAATATGAATTCTTACGCTCAGTTTTTTGGTAACACTTTGATGTGTGCTGTGGTTAAGCAAAGGGTTGAAAGAAAGGACAAAGCAGAGGCAGGCTCTTCAGTTGCCATGTAGGTGCAAACTCACTGCAAAGTTTTCGTTGTTAAAAACACTGGCACAAATTATTGCGGAAGTTTCCATCTCTTGTTTTCATAGGGGCTTAGAATCACTGAAGAATTTCTGAACCTGTGAACAAGTCCATGTATTACCCTGGTTTACTGACAACAGGCACACCAAGACTGTCCCAGGCATGAGCCAGCAAGCCAGGAGTGAGACTAGAGTGGAAAACTCTGCTCCTCTCATGTCCACTTTTTCAGCATAAATGAGGACAACCTTGCCTTCCTCAACAACTTCGAAATCAATGGCAAAAGTACAAATACTTTAAAAACAATTCACTGATTAACTACTAAACCCCAGCTGAAATAGAGCAAGAAGAGACATTATCACCTTGCTTACCTACAGTACACTGCTTTTCTACTTAGTCAGCTTTTTACATGCAGTAAATGTATGTTAGCACATTCACAACTTTAGAGCAAAGAGGCTGAAATCCAAATTTCAAATAGCTGAGTTATTTTTTAAGTCTGGAGAAATGCACATTAAAAAGAATTTTTAAAAAACTACATGCAGTTAATCATTGAACACAACTGCCATGACAGCAAATCCATTAGTAGGAATTCTGTCATCTTGGGTTGGTCACTGAAGGTGTCAGGTTGGAAGGGACTTCAAGATCATCTAGTTCCAACCCCCCTTGCCTTGTATTACTGCACAATTTTAATTTAAATAAAATCTTATTTAGCTGATGGTAATGACTACCCTTCATGTAAACTCTTCTTGCTCTTCAACAAACCTAATTTTAGGCTCTAATCAGCTTGCAACTCAACAGAAGCAATCAGAGTACTGGCATGAGCTGCTATGGGAATAGAGTTTAACCATTAATTGTAACTTATCATGTCTTGTTTGTCAAACCTTTACGGTCACTTGGAAGAATTCCTGACTGTAGCAATTCTTAATCCTTACAGATTATACTGAGACAACAACAGTAATGAATTAATTCCGTTTCCTTCACATAAGGAAACAAAAGTAGAATCATTAAGGTTGGAAAAGCCCTCTAAGATCATCAAGTCAACCATTAACCCAGCACTGCCAGGTCCACCACTAAACCATGTTCCTAAGCACCACATCTACCAGTAGGTATTATTAATCCTGATTTTCCAGATAGGAAACTCCAGCATGGAAGAATGCAATCACATGCCCAAGATCACAGGCAGAGAACTCTAATTTTACCCTTTAACTTAAGGGTTCTGATGTACATTTTCCCTGCTCAATACAGCTGACTGCTGTTCTTCCAAGTCCTTGGACTGACACAGATTTCACCAAGCACTTAAAAATAATCTAAATTTTCAGAGACGAACCGACCTGTACTTCAACCATGAAAATTAATGCAAACATCAGAAGCCACACTAACATACATCATTAAGCACTTGGCAATATTTTTTTAAAAGCAGGGCACAAAACCAGAGGGTCCTTTCTTTCAACTTGTCATCTTGCCCTTTCCCACAGAGCCACCACTTCCCCTTGCACACAGACTCACTCACAGAGTCACCACGTTTGTTGGTGCTACACAAGCAAGAAGCCCCAAGACTTTCCAGGATTAACGCTCCGGGAAAAGTTTCATGCAAAGAACACAGAAATACACCCAGTAAGATTCCTGGAATAGTTCCAGAAGTGGCTATCTAAGGTTGTATTAGCAAAATCGAAAGGATTTCCGTTTGTCCTTCCTTCCTTCCCCCATGAACAAACCTTGCAAAGGTGTTAAGGAGCACGAAATTAGCCGCGGATATTTAAGAGGTTTTTTTGCCAGTGCTGCTTCAGCCACCAGCCAAACCAAACTTCTCTTTGGTCATTAACATACCTCTGGTCTCATAACTCTAACAACCTGCACTCACAGCCAGGGACCAGGAACACTTCCCTGCGGTGGGAGAGAGAGCCTCTCGGAATTTAAACTGTGCCAATCCCGCGTTTTCAGTTGGAAGTGAATTTAAAAAAGAAGTATCAGGAAGTTCTACACTTCTGAAGCGACTTTCTAAAAATATCCTACCCCGCCAGAGCTACAGCAACAAGAACTTGCTCATCAGTTTACAGTAATGTACTTTCCCCCAACAAGAAAATGCTGGCAACACCAACAGCACAGAGAGATGTTCATCGTGGTAGACATGGATGATTAAAACAAAAACCCATTATAGACTAAATTTTGGCTGCTGATATCTGCTGGAAGCTGCTTTGCAACCTCCAGTGGAGAGAGTTGGGATTTCCACCTGTAAAACATAGATCTGAACCTATTCCCCTCATTTCTCTACTCAAAAAAGAAATAAAAGTTACTGGAAAAGGAGCTCGCTCAGATCGACAGAGTATGCCCATCAGGCAGCTGTATGCACATATTTAAAGCAGTTAAAATAATAGATAATCATAAAGATATAAATAACCTTTCTGGTAAAATGAAAGCACTATTAAAAGGAAAGAGACACACGAAGCATTACCTCTGCTCTTGCTGACAGACACGCAGTCAGAACAAGACAGGCTGCACGCTTCGAGCCGTTAATAAAAAGAGGAGCAAGCGAATGAACAGCTTTCGGATGAATCCAAATAGTTTTTGTTTCTCTGCTGCAGTTTCACCACTCCCACAGGGTAATTTCTACGTTCGCTTTATAACGAAAGCAAAGTACAGGTCCAGAATAAGGAAGGGAGGGGACCAAAAAACCCCGCTTTATTAGTCAAAGTTTGTCATTCTTGCTGTCTTCTTTTCAAATGGGGGGAGAACAGGGCTGGTGTGACCAAAGGGGATTTAGAGGGGTGTTCTGCTTATGCTTCATAAACCGAAGCTGGGCTCATCTGTATTTTACATGATCTCATTGGTAAAAGCAGGAAGTAAGAAAACCTTTCAAGTACATGATTTATGGAAAGATTATCACATGACTAAAAAGCACAGAACAAGAAGGACCAAATCCAGCTTTCACTTACAGCAATGTGGGTCTGTTCTAACTCCTTTGCCTTTGACAGATTTATGCTGTTCAAAACAAGATAAAATATTTGCTCTCTGCGAGGACATAAAGCCATTTTAAAATCAGAATTTAGACTCTGCTTTTCAAACACGATTTGTTTCTTCTTGTCAGTGAAGAATTTCTGCACTGTACAAGAACCACATGAACTATTTGGAGGGTATTTTCCAATATATTTCTGCCATCTCAACCACTCTGCCTCCAAATAATCCAGCTACTCACTGCTGAGCTACACACTCTTGTACACTTACACACCCCTATGAGTGTTTTAAAATCAATTTCAAAATATTAAAAGGCAGGACAGCCCACAAGTGCACTGGAAATTCTCTCTTACATTTCATAAAGGAAGTTAAAGCGTTCACTCACTTTACTATTTGGGGAACTAAATATGAGGAGGATTTTATGATGTAACATCCAGTGAGGTATGGAAATTTTTTTTTCAAATGACAATACGAAACAGTAATGGTCTGGTTTTTTCCTCTGTTGCCAAAAATTAAGTCTACATTTCCATGAAAAGCTGGTAAATGATAAGAGCTACAAACCCTTTTCCCCCTCTATCTCACACATGAATTTTTATACTAGAAGGGGACAGTGTTAGAGGTGAAAGAGAAAGAGGAATGTTTACCAGGATGCCACTTGAGTGCTGAGGAAAAACGGAGAGTAACAAAGGGCTAAGAACTAAAAGCAAACACTGTGAGACACTGAAACAGAGCTCTCCCAGCAGAGGCATTTTTTCACTGATGGCTTCACAGCTCTGCTGTCCCCTGAGCAGCTCACTCAGACGGCAAAAGGTTAAAAGCACTGAGGAAAACCTGAATCATCTGACCCAAAAATGGAAAAGAGGTGAGGGAAAAAAAGACTCTGTGGTACGAGCTCAGTTTTAATGTGATGCCCTCTTTTAAATACTGAAGGACTCTACTCCCTTCTGACAAACACTGGGTGAAACACAGACCCTTCGTGTGCAGACAACAAAACCATAATGGCAATTCATTTCCTTAGGGGTCAGAAACCTCAATTCTATTTCACACACTGCAGCAACAAAATATGAATCAACTGAGTGAATTTCATACGTGGGGTTTGTGATACTGTCCAGTGTTTCAGTACAATGTAATTTTATTGCTGCTTTTAAAAATGACACACAGATTCAATGAAGACATTTGCCTGTGCTGTCTGAAGAGATATGGCACATGCATCATGTAAAGAGCTCAACAATAATATATGGGGTTGAAAATAAAACTGGCACTCCATAAAGTGTTTTTTGATGGTCTTTAAACACCAGATCCGCAGGTATTTTCTTGTACATCAAAACTGCCAGACCTGTCTCCAACATGGGGGGCAGCAACTTGAAGGAAAATTCCAAACATGATAAAAAGATTTCTTTTTTTCCAAGTAGCTTTTTATCAGACAGCCCAGAAAGTGGTTCTGTTTGAGAAATCTTGAATAAAAGTGAGTGCTGATTATAAACCTGTGTTCTCTGGAGTCACTCCATCACCCCTAACCATCTGCAGTAAATAAGATACAGCACTGATATACACAAAACACCTTCTGGGAGACTCTGCAGCCACACAACAGTGCTAGATTATCAGTGTGGACCAGGACTGCGTTTATCTAACTCAGCTACAGGTGCCAAAAAATTACAGGCTTACTTCAAACTACATTCTTGAGCAGCTGTCAGAGAGGTAACTGCTGATGGTGAATCTTGTTAAATTCCTTAGAAATAAAGATTTACATGAACATCAGAGAGAGAAACAGCTTTGCAGGTCAGCATGACGGCGAACCAGGCTTCTGAATTCCCTCAGGCAAAAGATACTTTCTCCAACTGGAACACAGAGTTTCCCTAAAAGGAATCTTAGCATGAAGGAACCTCAAACCTGTTGCTCTCAGCTTCTTGCTAATTAGCTCAGAAATTACTGGAAGACTGGAGATGAAGGAGGGTAATGGAGTCACATACTCCCAGAGATGGAACAACTGAGGAACTAGACAGAACAGGAGTAAAAAGAGTACAGAACACCTTTTGAAACACCCTGTGTTTCACAAAACTTTGACAGAATTAAACTAGAGAAAAAGAAAACCAAAGAAAGTGACAGGATTGCCGCTGGAATCCTGAATTCCACTATTCTACAATCATCACCTTATAAATCAAAACCTTTTCGAAAAGATAATGAATATTTGAATGATCCAAACCCAATAAATTTCAAAAATATGACGTTCTTCATTGACAGTGAAGACAACTCAGAGCTGGTTTGAGTTACAGGAAGAATTAAAACCAGCCTGGGACCTACAAGGGATTGTGCATATCACATATCTGATGCTGCCAACCCATCTTTGTCCCTCAAGTAAGTAATGGAAGAAATCTTTCAACTGCTACATTTGCATTCCATCACTCATTTCCTCTGGGTCCCCACCAAAAAACTGCAGAAAAATTTTTAAAATTCCTTCTAGGTGAATTACACACAGGAATAGGAAAAATAAATGCATGCCTGTCTACCAGTTCATTCAACACAGGAGGGATTAGTCACTTTTCTGAGCACAATATTAGGATGTTGACTGCAGCCAGTCAAAGACCGACGCTGGAAATGGAGCCACCAAATTCATTTCCTGGTCAAAAAGTCACAATCCAAAGAGAGATTTCTCAGAGGGGAGGGTTAAACACGGGAACAGAGGAGAAGAAACAGACTTGGAAGGTGCCTGTGCCTCGAGGTTTAATGTCCATGTAGTTCCTTCCGAGGCAAGGGAGTGTTCCTGTATGACACAGGCAGCAAACCATGCGGAGTCACATCCTGGTCAAGGGTGGCAGCTCCAGACACTTGACCTGGGAGGACAGCTTTATGCACAGGAATGTTGGCATAAGGAATGCAAAGCACAGGGAAAGGGATTTATTTCCAGGGAGGCATTAGGAGAATATTGTGAGAGTGATGTCTGGAAGACCAACGTGGCTCTCAAGGGATGAGCCAAGGAGGGTTTTGCCACAGTTCTTTTCAATCCCAGGGACAAAGCTCATCCTAGTGTCCAATGCTTCAGTACAGTATAATTTTATTTAGCAATGAACTGAAGGGAACCTGTGTCCACCTCCACACTGCACGAGCATTCCCTGCCCTTCCTGGGCAAACCTGAGCTGCCACACTGTCCCATCACCTCTGTCCTGCCTGTCCCCACTGGCACTCACAGGGACACTGCAAATTAAATTAGCTCCAGAAGCCATTTTTGTGCACAGTAATAACACTGGTCTAATTGATACAGCCATTAAGAGTGTCTTCAAATGAATCCGAGGACAGGTTTGACTCATTTAGCAAAATCTGACTCACGCTTCTTGGGTATGGAAAAAACCAGTTTTCAAAGTTGACTCCTGCAGGCTCTGAACTCCTGAATCTCAGTGTAGTTTTATTTAACAACAGCCATGTTATGAGACCTCAGCTTCCCTGTGCACCTGGAGCAGTGGAGCAGAGCACAGGGAGAAAACAAAAAGCACAAAGGAGTTAAAAGAGTCACCTTTTGCTAAGGCAGGAGCCCATGGCACACACACTTTTTTTGAGGAAGAAGCTAAACGTATTTTTTTTAAAATGAAGCATGTTCCATTTTGGTAGAGATAAGTTTCACACCCCAAGCCAGACTAAGAAATCAAGTCAATATTAGATGTTTGCTTAACAAGCTTAGCCTCTGGATACAAAGGCCAAACTTCCCTATTATGAAAGTTTTATAAGATTAAACCTCCTTTGATTTCCAAGGAACTACTTATCTATTGTGTATCTGGATGAGATCCTGTGAAGTTACACTCCATGTACACAAGAACCACCAAAACTATTCAGACTAATTACACAATAGGAGAGCTTTCCTATTTATTTTTTTTACTGGTGTCTGGGTTATCATCTGAGTTCTCCTCCAATGGGATTTACATTCTCAGCTTTCACACAGTGATTGTGCAAATATTGGAGCTCCAGCACTCAGCAACAAAACCCAAACATATGAAGTCCTCTGTACTTTCAAATATATCCTTCCCTGGTGGATGGAACTCCATTTAAGAGTGGCTCAGCAAAATTATCTAGATGATTATTAATGTCTGTGTAAACATCAGATCCATTCTAAGGAATATTCAAAGGCCACAACAACATGAGCTGCTTCTGAGAATCCAGATCACTTTCATGTTTCCTCTGAAAGCAGCAACAATTTAAGCAAAGACTGCTTTTACTTGATATTATTTTTTGAGGAACTGCTTATTTGTGATTGATTGTAAACTCAGAGCCTCAAAATGCTTCACAATCTAAAGAACATTCCAAGGATGCAGATTCACTCCTTGATGAGAACTAAGAGAGAAACTACACTCAAGATCAGCCTGATCTGTCTCAAGTGCTGGACAGATGGTTCTGCTGTGCCAGGGGGTTTGAGGGGTTTCTCATCAGATGCTGAAGAAGTCCAGAAAATGCCAACATCATTCATCAGCAGTACTGTACCTCGGGAATGTAAGTTGGCTCCCTCCCAGCATTTCCATGACCCAAAGGCCAGAGTCCCATGACTCCTGATGGAGCACCAGGCAGATGGAGTGAGCCACACACTGCTCCATCCAGACCCAAGGCTCCTGATGCTTCTCCCAGGCTGTGCTTCCCCACTGACTGCTCTTCCTCTGCCCTACCAAAAGAGGTGGGAGGGAGATCCAGGTCCTAACTGGTTTGGATTTCCCCCAGGCAAGCCATACCAAGGAAAAACACTGGGCAGCAATTTGATCAGGTTGTGCAAGAGTTGTGGATGGGGAAGGTAAGGTCCCTGGCAGCCAACTCACCTGCCTGAGCAGTGCCGTGCATCAGGCAATCCCTCACCAGCTACAGAACATCCTTCCAAGAGGACTTTCTTCCATAGAAACACCTCCTCTCTTCTCACAAAATCATCTCTAGTAATTATTAAAATTAGTCAACCATTTCCCAAAGTCCCAAGCTGCAGTCTAAAACCAGAGCCGCCCAAAAACCTCCCAAACACAACAATTCTGCACTGCAAAGCGCCGATTGCATGGAAATGTGCTGATTTCATCAAAAAGCTCTATAAAAGGCAACAAGATTGACCAGCAGGCCAGTCTGTCCAGCTTCCTGCCAGGCTGCCTGCCAGCCCCAGGGTGGGTACTCCCAGCTCTCTAATTCAAGAAATAAAAATCAGCTATGAGAAGGCTTCCAAGGGATGGGGATATTGCTTCCTGTAGCTCTCTGAATAAAATAAATATTGCACAGGTGTGTGTGTGTGTGTCAGGAAGGCAGGGATAGCTCTGCTATACACAGCAAGACTGGCTTCTCAACAACAGAAAAATTTAAGAAAAATTGTATTTTGAAAGACAGATGCCATTGCTAACAGCACAGGAGGGAGAGGATGAGACATCCCTACATAAATTTGTGAGTGGGAAGACAATGGCAAAGAAATCCAAACAGCAAGACGATAAATCAGAGGTGGGGAATCCCTGTCTTATCCCTTCTGTAGCGTGCATGCAGCTATTGTATTTAATTAAAATAAATTACAGCTCGCTTGTGTACAGCCTGCAGGGCTTTTCACACCCCTGAACGGAAGCACAGGGATGAGCAGCCATCCTTCAGGAGTTCACTCTCCCTGTCTCCAGATGCAGAATGCAGATGCTCTGTCACAGCACAGTCGCAGTAAGGCTGATGGACTGAGGCAGAACAAAAAGCCCAAAGAGTTCTGCTTTTATACCATCCACTTCCTCAGCTCCACACATGGGATCCTTGCCAGGAGGCTGGTAACGTTTTAATGGAGAATGCAAAGCTGCCCAGCAGTGTGGTAGCTGCTTCTGAGCACGGATGTTTCACTGCAGAGGGGCTTCTTCTAATGGCAGTGATTTAACTCTATAAACTAAATTTCTGCAACACACATCTGAGCAGGATCAGTGCATTTTTCTGGTTAACCACTGCACCCACACCCTCTAATTCCTGCTTGAATTCACGTACTGGCAGCAGCGGCACCTGAGGACAGGAATGTCTCCCTGCACTGAGGTTCACACTCACTGTGCCCCTGTTTGGCTCAGGAACATCAGTGCTGCACTTCCCACAGGTGTTCAGGTGCTGAAGTGCTGTGCCACACACCCCAGGATGCTGCAGAGATCATTCCTACCCTGGCAGTGCTTTTGGGAGATACAAACTGAGTTTCCAACATCACCTAGCTCAGCCTCCCACCCACACTGCTCCAGGCTCTGGCTGATTTCTGTGCAAGATCAGCCTGTGAAGGTCTGTTACACCAGCAGGTCTGCTGATTACAATGAAGAAGGAAACACCTCTCGGCAGATCATGTCCAAAAGAGAATTAGACATACGGTGTACCCAACAGGACTCTTGATTTGGAGCTGCTCAGAGGATGCTCAGACAAGAGAAAGGACCATTTAAATCTTGCCTTGAGCAGCTGTAGAATATCAGTCAATGCACAGCATTTGGAAAAAAAAGAAATTTCTATTTATTCTTGTATTTAGGAAGGCATGAGTGAGGAGGAAATGGATTTTAAGTAAGCTTAGAGAAGTCCATGATAACACTAATTCAAGATTTTGAAGTGCTTTACCAACAGCAAGTAAAATACACAGATCTCTGACAGGAGAAATGAAGCAGGAAAATGCAAAGCAGCTTGTCCAAGCTTATGCAACAGATGAGAAGCACAAACAACACACAGATCTCCAGGCTCCATCTCTCTGTCCTACCATTCTTTCACTTTAAAAACCTAATCCATTTTGCATTCCAACAGGGTTTTCCACATAGATTTAAGTGTTAATTCTGGGCTGCACAGATTTTTTTTCCTGATGTGGTATCTCACCCATTATCTCCTCCTCCGTACACATACAATATAAAAAGATTTAGTATTTCAGAAGCAAGAAAACAGAAAAAAACCCAGTCCTAAATTATTATCTAAAGGCAAATTCTTTTTTTATATAAGCACACTGAATAGAGATTTGAACTAGCATCTTATGACTATCTTCATCTTATGACGAGAGAAAACACTGCTTGGAAACTGTAAAAATTGAAATTGCTAAGATGCTACTAAATATATATATTTATGATGATTCTATTTCCTGCATTAATATCATGTATAATGTATTTCATGTATTATCTGCTCAGATGCAGATCCACTTCACTGCAGGCAGAAATGAGGCAATTATCCAAAACACTGACAAACCATCCTTTAGCCCCATGAAGTGCAGTGAGTAACACAGATCACTGCAGCACCCAGCTCCTGCTCATGTGGCACAAGAACTGCTCCTACAAAAGACTTCTAAAAGGTTCTCAGTGCTCATGGTGGTGCCAGAGTTTTCTCTGTGAAGCCACCTCACCACAGAGACAAGGGACAAAAAAGGGAATCCAAGAATTCGTCTTAGCAAGCTCCTAGCTTCTTGCAGAGCACACATTAAACTGACAGGTACTTTCACCTCTGACATAAATTAAAAGCCCTCTTCTAAAACCAAGTTGTGTTTTTATGTTTCTAAGCCATCTGTAAGACAGCACTGTCAAATGGAGAGTTTCTCTTTGAATATCCACTGCCTGTGTGAATGGCTACTCCCCAACACTTCCAACAACACTGACCTCTCTGGGGTTTGTCTCCTTTTATGCCACCCATGCCTGTGGACCTTCTCAGAAGAAAAGGAGACACCTGAAGAGGAAAATGGCTTTCTTTACCCTTGCTGCTTGTAATTTTCTCATCAAATCCTCCCTGTCATTCAGAGTGAAGGGCAAAATGCTCCAAGGCAACTACTTGCTCAGAGATGAGCCAGGAGTGAGCTCCTCCTGATGTCAGATATTAGGCTTTTACCGCTAAAGAGTAAAAATATTAATATTTATTGTTGTGTCTGAGATCTGAAGCAGCCCTGGTGCCCTCACTTCACAGGTACAAGTGACAAACACAACTGACAAAGCCACTTTGTGGAAGATGCAGGAGTTAGCAGAACTCCTCCTCAGCCAGTGAAGAGTTTCTTCTCATCCTGTCCCTTTTTAAGACCAACTTCACACAACCAACCAACCATTTAAACAGGGATATGACAGAAAATATTTCTACCAACCCTAAGTATGTCTGTGTGCATGGTACAACTGCTTTTTCTGTAAGACATGAACTGGAATGGCCACACTGACACGACACAATGTATTCTTGCCAAGATCCTACATGGAAGATGGAATTTTGGAGTCCATCTTTAGATGCAGAAGTTGTTCTCTACTGTGACCATAACAAAGCTTATTTTGGATCATTTCAAAGGACATCATTGAAAAAACTAAGGTTTATGCCTTGCAGTAAAAGCACCTGATTAAAGTGCACAGTTAAAATGAAAGTAACAGTTTGGCAGTTAAGGCCTGTAGGAATACAAGGTTCCCTTTTCCAAAACAAATGTAAGAGATTTAATCTAATTTAATACATTAATCTGCTCTAAACCTTGGGTTAACTGCAAAGTTTTACCTCCTGTTCTGAGATAGGAAAGAGAATCAAGAATCCCAGATCACAAAGCCTGATTATTTTAAGGAAATGCCCTTGAAAGCACTAACCCAGAACTTACTGCTTCCCTCAGCATGAAAGAGCTTAAAGGATGATTCCAGTATCATAGAAAGGCCTGGATTTGAAGGGATTTTACAGAACACCCAGTGCCACCCCTGCCTTGGGCAGGGACACCTTCCACTATCCCAGGCTGCTCCAAGCCCTGTCCAACCTGGCCTTGGACACTTCCAGGGATCCAGGGGCAGCCACAGCTTCTCTGCAAAACCAGAGAGGTTGCAACCATATCTGATGTTCAACTTGGAAAACATCACAGAGAGAAAACAGCAGTAATTCACAGAGACACAAACTTTAAGATCAAGGGATGCCATCTCTCCTTGAATCTCTCTCTAACCTGCTGGTTTTTCACCTAGAATTCCAGATGTGCAGAGTTTTGACCAAAAGCACATCTCCTCTTTCTCTGCACATGTGATGTTTCAGGTGAACCATTTAATATTCAGAACTCCTCACAGGCTCTTGATGAATTCCTTTCTTCCCTGCTCCCAGTAAGCAATGCCCAACTCAAGCAGCCTTTGCCAGGGGTCAGAAAGCCCCAAGGGATTACAAAATGCATGACCACCTTCCAGAGATTGACACATCACACCTTAACCATCCTCAGGTACATCACAGGTATCACAGCTTAACCATCCTCACAAGCCTGACAATTTATTAAATCAACCTCTACCCCAAGGGCTGCACCATCCCCTCTCTCATGTGCAAATGGATGAGGAAATTAAGGAGGAAATTAATAAAGTCTTTCGTAACTTCATTGGTATTTTTATATGAATTTTGAGACAGACCGTTTTTAAAATGAAAAGTTGCATCACACCATGACAAATCTTTTATTCTGTATCTGGCTTGGCATTTCTCGGTGTAATTTAGTACCTCTAACAGAAAACTCACTGTGAATTAGCAAGAGATGAACAGGGAGCATTGGAAAACTGCAGTTCACCAGCAAAAATGTTGGCAACTTTTTTATCACTTCCAGCACTGACCACATGGATTGCAGGAAAAAAAACTGACCCAGTAAGGACTTTTCCATTTCTATCTATGATCTCTCAGGGAATGTGCTAAGGAAACGATTGTCCTACTGAATCATTTCAAGGATTTTACAGCCAAGATGATTTATTACCATAAAATAGGTCTTGGAGACAAAGATATTTGAGGAGACTCAATAGCTATTAAATCATTGTGGAAAACATGATGCTGAAGGAATTGCAGATGCCTGACACATGTTCTACCACGTGTTCTTTTTTTTAATATTGAGTGTCTATAAAAAGCAACTTTGCAGAATTACTTAAAACTTTTCCGACAGAAAAAAAATTAAGAACGAGAGACACAGGTATAAATTAAAATTAAAATACCCCACAAACACTGCTGGAAAAACTGGTGTTACCAATAATTTCAAAACCCACGCATTAAAAATATACTTCACGCTTAGTAAACAAGCTGAGGCACATTTTGCAGAGTTATTGATATTTTAGAGTTGAGTCAACAATACATAGAAAACCTCACATCATCTTATAATGAGTCCACTTTTTAGCTGGTGTGAAACCAGATTCAGAATCACCTTAGGTTTTGTTATTACAGCTGCAGAGTAGATGTTGTTATCACATAGAATATGCTCTGCTCAAGACAGTTGAAAGCATCTCTCTCCAAAATTTGCTATTGGCTACTACAAGGGAATCAGAAAGATGGTGTGTAAGGCTTGCTATGCAAAATCCCACAGAAAACCACACTGCTCTCTTGAACAAAATGGAAAAACTCTTGTGCTAAACCTTGCAGTAGACCAGGTTGCTCCAAGCCTCATCAAACCATAAGCACTTACAGTACTCAAGTAGATGTTTTAGATATATTGCAAAATACTCAGCCAAAATACAGCAGTTCTAAAGCAAGGTCCAAGGTGCTCTTACACCAGCTGATATTATAGAGAATACTGACACAAGTTTTGGAGCTCAAAATCCCTTCCCAACCCTTCTTGCCTTCAAACCTCTCCTCTCCTCATCCCTGGACCACCACAGCTACAACAGCAATAATGAAGACCTTGAACTCCTCTGTGCCTTAACAAAGTGATGATGAAGGGAGAGAAAAAATCCACCTCATGCCATTCACGCTGAGCCACATGGCTCCAAACCAGGGAACTCAGACAGTTCTACAAACTGCACTCACAGTCCAGGAGACCAAAAAAACTAATGACCTTTTTAATGAAATGGATTTCTTACAGAAGAGCTGACCAACAGCCTTATAAAACAGGAAAATGAGCATTCCTCTTTGACTTACATTTTGCGCCGTCCTGGTTCACTTGTGCAACTCAGCCACCGTTTCTTTTTCTGCAACACAACAAAGAAAACAAATTCTGTTAAAAAAAATAAAAAGTATTTGCTTGAACTGACGTTTCTCATTACATTGTTAAGTAATGCTTCAAGCTTACTGCTTTCTTTTAGTCAACACTGGAAAATATTTCCATCCTTCTTGTCTGTTTCTCTGATTTTGATTGCCAGAGTATTCCTGTTGCATGGAACTGCTCTATCTAGATGAGCCTTGGAGACTGCCTGGTGATTTGAGCACAACCCTGAAGAACTAGAAATAAATTCCAAGACCTACTGCAGAGCTGACCAAAAAAATTCCTCATAGTCATAGAGAAAATGAATAAACACTTTAAAAAAGGGATCTAATTGCTCAAAGGTATATTTGTAGTGTCTTGCTACATCTGTGAGTGTTCCCTGTTGGCCTCCAGCACCTAATTCAGAGAGGTGATGACTTGCCCTTGGTTTGGGGTCATACCTGGTCCCCCTGTGTTCTAGTCACCCTAAGACACTTCAGTGGGAGCTGAATGTTGAAAGGGTTGGCCCTTGGTCCTACTCTGTGCTTTGGATTCAAATCTGTAGAAACAGAGAAAGAATATCCATACCTTCCTGGGAACTGAAGCAAAAGAAAAGCAAGCAACCAGAAAAACAAACAGAAGAATCTACGAATGAGAGTTATTGTCCTGAAAAAGAATGCTCTGATGCTACATTCCCTATTTGACCACATAATTAGTAAACTTCCAGCAGAAGTAGGAAAAAAAAATTCCTCATTCCCTTACTAGGCTAAGTAGAGACCTGGAAGAACTACTCAAACCTCCATGAAGAACTGGTATGCTCCAGATAATGGAATAACTAAATAACTGAGGACAGAGTGGAAAATGAAGCACAGAGACATCTCATCGCTCAAGGTCAGTGCTGCTCTTGTTCTGCTGAATATGGTAATTTGCAAGAAAATAGGGGGAAAAAGAAAGTATTTAAAAAAAAAAAAAAAGAGAGATGGAAAGAGAAGGACACCAGTCAGAAAGAATACTGACTCTGGCTACGGTTTGTAGCCAGGAATGGATAACAAAGCAACAAGAAAATGCCAGCGTGGATTTCTCACACTGCTTCCCTTCCCTTTCCAAAAAGTTAGAAAAACCGCAGGATAGAGAAACTCAGTGATCACCAGAGTCACCTAAGCATGGCAGTTTTCATGCTGTGTCATTCTCCCTAATCAATAAAGGATCATGGAATTGGACAGCAGAATGTAACTACAGAATTAAACTTAATTTTCAAAAATGATCTCCCAGATCTTAGCATGAGGCATCCAACCTCCAGCACCAGCAGAACCCAAACACATTCAGAAGAAAGCCAAGAATCTCATTAATTCATCGGACAACTATGCACAAGAAGTGTTTTCTTAATATTAAATTCTAAAATCTCAGTAAGAAATAAATACATTTATCATTAGGGGGGATGAAATCATCAAGCTCCTCTATAAGAGGCACAGTTAAACTTCAAGCTATTTAATTTAGCAGAACAATAGAGCTTTACAAAGTGTGTTTTTCACTAATGACCTGGACACTATTTTTGTTATTTCTGCCTCGAAAATGCACAGCCAGTATTTGTGGTTTTGAAAAAAATGGCATTTCTTTCTCAAAATGTTGTTGTGCAGGAAAAAAACAATCAAGAAAAAAATTAAACTCAGAGTACAATCAAATATACAAACGAAAACCACTCAAGTACAGATTTCATCATACTCCTCCAGATTTTAAATAGATCAACATATTTTGGAGATGGGTGTGATTTTATGCGAGCTGTGCCCCTTTAAAATTGGCAACTACATTTAATTCAGTGCTGCTTTTTTCCAAGTTCCAAACTCCAGTTGAAAATAGATCTCACAATGGAATCCTACAGCTGAATATACTCTAGGAGAAAATTAATATTTTAATTTATTCCAAATTCATTTGCATGACAGTATATCATTAGTATATACCAAAAAAATATGTATTATACCAACAGAGGAAAAATTCTGTGCAAACAGTGAAAGAAACTCACATCCCACCAGAGAGATGAGCTTGGAACTTAAAGCACAAAGCTGTTTTATTTCTCTGAGAAACAAACACACAAAAAAAATATACCAGGAAGAGCTGTTAATAATCCAGATTGTCATTTTTTTGAAATACCTTGTGACCTTAAAAAAAACCCCACAAAACAAACACGATTTCTTGCATGCCAGGTATCTCCTAAATAGCTGAAAAGAGCCACAGGGACAATGAAGTGCAGACTAAAAGTAACTGATGTAACACAACTCACATACAAAGCAAACTTTTCCTACCTCGCTGATTAACAAGCTGAAGAGGAAGGCAAACACACACTCACTTTGTAACTCCATCAACCTTGTCGTCCTGGAAACAATTCTTCTACAAGAGAAGTACTTAACTGCCAAACATCTTCTTCTACTACTTCTTGGTATTCTTCTTCCCCACTTCTCTCTCTGCAGTGCTCTCGGTGTTGATAAACAATACCAAACCTATCCCATCAAATGGCACAGAAATTGGATCTCCTGCTCTTACAAGGAGATAAATAATTCCATTTGAGTATGCAGCACTTAGGGAACACCAGATTTGCACACAAGCTATGGAACTGACTGTGTCATTTTGTTGTTGCTATTGTTGTTAAAATGTCCTATTAACTGAACATTTAATTTCAGGAAATGGCCTCAAGTTGTGCCAGGGGAGGTTTAGATTAGGTATTAGAAATAATTTATTCATGGAAAGGGTGGTCAAGTACTGGAAGAAGCTGCCCAAGGCAGTGGTGGAAGCACCATCCCTGAGGTGTCCAAAAATCATATGGATATAGCACTTGAGGACATGGTTTGGTGGTGAATATGATGGTGCTGGTAAATTGATGGCTGGATTTAAGTGATCTTAAAGGTCTTTCCCAACCCAAACAACTCCATGATTCCATATAAACCAGCAAACCTACAGGGTGAATTCAGCATTCCTTATCCACCTGCCCAGGGTTGAGAATCCTCTCTCGTCACTCAATACCTGTGTGGGAGTGCAACAAGGTCATAGACCACCTAAAAAAATATCTTTTTTTTTTTTTTATTTTATGGTTACTGTCTGTGTTTGGAAGGGAACAGAACTGTCAAGCCCACCTCTTGGCAATTTGTGCCACATTGCTGCCTACAAACAAATTTTAAAAATGTTTCTGTGTCTCAGAACCAAAAACATCCATGCTCTCCCTTTCCTAGTTTAGAACTGTTTTTTCAAACAGGTTTGGGCTTATACTAGAAAAGAAAACACAATTTTAACTTTTCTATGAAATAAAAATCTGGTTTAGAAACCAGACATATCTAGGAAACAGCAGGTTTGTTTCAGACCACAACTTTACACTCACATCTCTCCATACACTGCTCTTTTTGCTACACAACCCATTCAGGTCAGATACAGCAATTTTGCCCGACCTAAATTGGTCCAATCCACTTCAATAAATATACTTACTTAAAAACTTGTAAATTTTTAATTTCTGAACTATCAGTGTTTTGAAAAATTTGGCATCCAAGCCTCTCAGTCAGCCTGCCCACACACACTGCCCACACCTGTTTCCCAGTAAAATGCCACAGTCTGCACCAGTCTCAGATGGGAAAAATCACAATACACTGTTTTCAAATGAGACCTGTTAATTACCAAAATTATTCCCACACCAAATCCGAAGAGATTTTGATTCCTTTAGACCATCCATATTAAACACAGTTAAGCTCAGCAGTGTATTCAGTGTGGTATCTCTGATTTATTGTCTTCACTCTGCTAAGATCTGCATTTTCCCTTGACTTCCTCCAACTTCCAGCGTATTTACAAGGTTTTTTCATGTTCCTTATTAATGCTGTTTTTTCTGTACCTTAGATTTTTATATAATCCCTATCTAACTGTTGCCCAGAGAAGCTGTGGCTGCCTCTGGATCCCTGGAAATGTCCAAGGCCAGGCTGGACAGGGCTTGGAGCAGCCTGGGATAGTGGGAGGTGTCCCTGTCCATTGCAGGGGGGTGGATCAAGATAGTCTTTAAGGTCTCTTCCAACCCAAACCATTCTGTGAGCCTAACATCCTTTTACATTGATTTTAAATTGCATCCTTGTATCTACTTTTCAAATTACTCAAATTTAATATATCAACATGACGCACAGGTTTGTTTTCCTTTTCCTCTTGTGATTTTGTTATAGACATTGTTAACCTTCGAGTCTCTGTGCATCCTATGTATTTCTTGAAGTATCTTCTGGAGAGATCACAGAATTATAAAATGGATTAGTTTGGAAAGCACCTTCAAGATCCTCTAGTTCTTACCCCTGTCATAGGCACTTTCATAGACACATAGGAAAGGGACACTTTGCACTAAACGCAACCTTCCCCTAGATCAGTTCACATTTAGCTGGCAAAATTAGCTGAAATCCCAATTAATCAGGATCTGAAGTAGCTACCAACAAACTACTACCACTAACAACTCCAAAATCTCAGCCTCACAGTCCTGAGCTGCCTCTGCAAAATGCCACCGTTAGGCATTAAAACTTCTCATCTCCCCCACTACACATCCAGTTCCCTCAGCAGCATTTCACTGCACAGGCTCAATAAACATCCCATGTGTCATCAAGCAGGCAGCAAACATCCACAGAAGTCTGTCTTAACACGTCAAAAATCCAGGGATTTTCAGCATCCCATCCCTCATACCCGAAACGCATGAGAAAATTCAACGGCGGAGACAGAGAGGAGGAAGATATTTGGAAACTTGGTACATACCAGCAAATTTAAGATTATGAAAATTGTGGTGCCTTACAGTAGCAGCACTGTTGCACGTGTTACAAACGCTGAATTTTGTCAAACTATTTCCAGTAAATGCATTTTTTTTCCCCCACCTCAGCACTAGAAATTCCCAATGCATAGTATAAATTGTTATATTCTGCACTTTCTCAGAGGACCAGTTTTACCAGCCAGCTTTTAGGAGTGTTTGGACCCTCCCACTCTGGTATAGAAGCACACTGAGCTCAGGCTAGAAAAACATTTCTTATGCTGATTTTTTTCCTTCTTATTTCAGGCAAAAATTCCAAACCATTGCAAAGCTTTTGCCTTCTGCTACCACTGAATACCACTTGCTGCACAAGTCAAACAGAAAAAGGCTGAAGTTTTTTTAAAACAGCCACTTTTCTCTATTTAAGTGTTTAGTTTTCAGTAGTTGAGTATGTTATGGGTGGGAAATTAATGGCCAAAGTGATGCAACCACCAACACCCTTAAATAGGGCAGTGGCAACAACTGAAGGAAAAAAACTTGCAGGGTAATGTACAAATATAATACAGAGGGTAGAACAGCATTATTAACTGGAAAAAAAAACCAAACAAAAAACAAACACAAAAAAACAACTCCCTCTGATGATTCTTTTTAGTCTCAGGCAGTATTGCTACAAAATACCTAATAAAGGTGACACAAAGAACTTCTGAACATTTTATTAATTACTTCAGGCTATTTTTCATTTTACTGCTTCACTGCAATTTCCATTAGTATGTGAAATGATATCATTTATTTTTTCCAAAGAGATATTTCCAGTGAAGTCAGTGCAGATTCAACAAGGCCAGGACCATCATATAAATAGAAATCAGAAAATAGTATTTCCATAGGAAACCACTCAGATTTATTGGATTAACAGGCACTTACAAGTGACTCACGCTGACACAGCCTATAGTAATCCAATCCATTTGAGATAAGAATAAATTCAAAGGAAATCTTAAATTTAGAAAATCACCTCTGTGGATGCTCACATAGTTGGTTTTATTACACACAATCACATTAAGTGTTCCCTCCAAATGGGAGGACAAATAAATTAAAAGCCAAATTCTAGCCATTTTTTATTCCATGAGTGCAGCCATGTCCTTAACAGCAGTAGCTGCCACACTGAGCATAATTAGGGCAGGATAAGAGAGCCCTGTGTGGAAATGCCTTGTGGAACACAGCAGTCTTCCTGTCCTACAATCCCACAGGAATATGCTGTGCTAAAAGGAGTGGGAAGAAGAAAAGCCACCAGGCCACCTCAATACCCTTGTCTTGAGAAAATTAAGGTAGATTGTTAGATCTACAATGGCAATCACCATTTCTCCTGCCTGTGCACTGATTTTGGTTTCCGTCTGGGATTTCTTGGGGAACTCTGACTTGTCTCTAGGGGATGTTACTAAATCCTAACATAGACTGAGGTGTTCTGGCTCAGCACACTGAAGCATCAATGCTTTCCTGAAGCCCTGAAGGATGCATTCACAGCTCTCACACCTCCTTTAAAACATGGCAGCAAGCAGGGAGCTGGTATGGAGCTTATTTCTATAAATACTCCTCCGCAGCAATAAAAGAATTTTTACCTCTTGATATTGCCATGAATAGCAGCAGTCTGAAAAAAAAAAAAAAGTATTATTAAATATTACAGAGTAATAGAATGGCTTGGGTTGGAAGGGACTTTCAAGATTACCTAGTTCAGACACCCTGCCATGGCAGGAACACCTTCCACTGTCTCAGGCTGCTCCAAGCCCCATCCAGCCTTCGACACTTCCAGGGATGAATTATGACTATTTCTTCCTAATATCCCATCTAAACTTGCCCTCTTTTCCTATGAAAAGGAAGATGCCAATATAAGGAAAAGTGACACTGGCCAAAGGAAGGTGTCATGCACTGAGGACCTGGAACTGGACTGTCACCTTTATCACCAATTACTGTAAGACATAATTAAATACCACCTGTGTGTAAAGATATTTGAAAGCCACGCATCTTCTGCCATCCATAAAGCAAAGACACTTCTCTGTGAGCAGGGCTGTAAATCACTGAGCACACAGATGAAAACTCATTTGTAGGAACCAGCTGCACACTACTGAGGCCAACAAAATCTTATCAAATGCAGACTTCAAGGCTGAAGTGACTTATTTAGAGAACTGCTGTGCTGCTCTCACCTGTAGTACCCAGTTACGTTAGATCAAGGACAACACCACATACCAACTACATCATAAGCAGGAGGCTTCAATTTTTTATGCACACTTTCCTTCAGGCATACACACCCACTCTCAGCAAATTCCCATTAATGGCCATTCTACAATCCTGAGAAGCAGTATGTTATAGCCTTGGGCTAACTAAATTAGAGAGAGCTATGCTGAAGCTGCAATCAGAGAGAAAACCTGGTGTATTACTTTCACCACAATAAAGCTACTCCCTCAGAGAGCCTCTTTGCAGTGTAATATTTTTTAAAAAACCTCAACATAGCCTGCACCTCCTGTGAACTTGGTCATGACAGCCTGGGGCCTCGCCCAAGGACACTCAGAATAAAGATCAAAAATTAACCAGTAGTCAAAAAATGCTGATTATACCCAAGATTTTTAATGTAGTTCAATAGGGGATGTGGATCTTGGCTTGAAGCAGTGAAGGACAAATGAGAACTCAAATGGCAAAGTGCAAAGGGACAAGGCACAATTTGTTCTGATTGAAAGACAAGGTTAAAAATCTCATTTTCTGTCACAATGAATTGGGTTTTCAAAATGAGACCTCCCTGCCCTTGTGCATTTTTCAGATTTGATTTTTGGAGAAATCCTAGCCTTTACATTACAGTAAAACGCTGTAAAATTTTCAAATAGCTAGATTTTGTGCTAACCCTAATTCATAATCATTCTGGCCTTGCAACCATGGTGTGAAATTCACTGAGATAGACAGCTGGGAAGGGGGGGTGTGAAGAGTGGGGGTGGTGTTGTGTTTTTTTATTATTATTGCACTTCTGGTGTTCAACCCTTCCACTCTATACGAAATCCATATTCAGAAGTCTTTAAGGATGAAGATGCTTTTACGTAGAAGGATTTGGTCAGATTCTAAAAGCATCTGCACCTTCATTTGCGATGAATGAATGAATCTCCCTTCAAATTTACTTTGCTGACCAAAATACATGTTTTTAGCCTGCAGCCCTGACTTAGGTAAAAAGTGGTGCTGCTCAGAAAATTGTTTTGTCCATGTAATGCTCTCTATAATAATTTTTATCCCTTTAAAAACCTCTAAAAGATACCTACTGGAAAATGCTTTCCAAGTCAACCTAAAGAAATTTCCTGAGCTCACTAAAACTAAACTTTAAATAAATTTCTAGGAAAGAACCACCAGCTTTTCACGTAAACTTGTGGTGAGTTTTCACTGAAGCCCTCAACCCTGCCTACCCATAGTTAAATGTCATCATTCATTTCCTACCCTACATCAGTCATTACTGCAAGATGGTTTTGCTCTGTCATTTTCAGATCTCATTAGAACCCAGAACTAAGCATAATTCTGGATAGTAGAACTCGGCAGTGGACTGAAAAAAAATTTCCCAACATTGAGACAATCTAAGAAATTTAACCTTTTTCTTTTTTTCCTACCTAAATGGGCCTTAAGCACAGTTCTTCAGCAAAGACATGGTTTTGTTTTTTCACATGCTCTCGATACATGCTGGATCATCATCATCATCATGAGGTGTGCAAATTTAAACAGAATTATTTAGGTTGGAAAAGCCTCTAAGATCACTGACTCCAACCATTACCCCAGCACTGCCAAGCCCACCACTAATCCATGTCCCCAAGTGCTTCATCTTTTAAATCCCTCCAGCGATGGAACCTCTACCACTGCCATGGGCAGCCTGTGCTGCTGCTGCTTGACAACCCTTTTGGTGAAGAAATTTTTCCTAAAATCCACACTGATCCTCTGCTGGTGCAATTTTAGGCCACTTCCTCCTGTCTTATAACTTATTGGGAAAAGAGACCAACACCACCTACCTACAACTCCTTTGTAACCCAAGCACAGCAGAGAGTCAAACTCTCACTCAATTTCTTACGCAACTATCGGTCAACTTTTAATTATCTCCCCCGCCAAAATCTTCTATTCTTAACAATACTTTAAAGGCCAACACTCCCCACACGTACCAGGAACTAAGAAAAGCAACACTGGGCTGTTTCATGGATCACCTCCCAAGGTATCATGCTCCAAAGCACATAACGTCACTGTATTTCTGCCTAATATTGTCTTCAGACAATATGAGACAAGTTGTCTCAGTGAGAAAAACATTATCTTGCGCATGTCCTATTAAAAAAGATGAATCTGTTCAACACCTGATGATTCACTCGCCCACATGTTAAAAAGTCCACACAAAAATGACTCATTCTGTCCGTAAGAATGCTCACCTGGGATACCTAAAGCCCCTCATCTTTTCCAGAGCTGGTAACAGCTTTTTAATGCAAAGGAAGTGGATGGCAGCTTCCCTGCTAGAGCATGGGGCACATGAGGGAGCAACAGACATGGGACTGGGCCATGGAAATTTTGTAAATAATCTCCATAATAATAATAAAAATACTTTGGAATTAAGTTCGTAGGTAACTGAAGCGTTGGTATGTTAAACAGTTAACACGCTGCAGTGAGACTGTGGTTGAAGGCAACAATCCTAACTAATCAACATCACCCATATTTGAAGGAATTCAGGCTACTCCTCCTTGACTTGGATGCTTTATCCCAGAAAAAGGCTCAGGAGCAGCCGTACTGCATCTCCCTGTTAGGGACGGCCAGTGCAGGGCAAAGCCTTATTAAGGGCTTGGCTGATGACATCAGCCCAGTGTTTGTGCAACAAATCAAGCGAGTTCTAGGCTAGAACTTCATGTCCAGTTCTGATACCCACACTGCGGAGACGCCAAGGAACTGGCAAGGGTTCAGGGAAGAGCTCGGAAAATAGTGGGTCTGGCTGGGATACAGACTCTGTGACGCCAGCCCAAACGCCTCCTTCATTAAGGAGATGAGTCCCTGACCTTGTTTTCATAGGTACTTGGTGAAAATGACAAATAGCAAACAGCCCTGCCATCCTTGCAGAGAAAGGCACAGCGAGATATTACAGCTGGAAGCCAAACAAGCTCGAATTTGAAGTAAGCTGTCGCTTTTTAGCAACAGCACTGCTAAATATTTACCATTACTTGGGTGTTTTAGGATGGCAGACCTTCTAACAGCACTCCAAGATGCACTTCTTAGGGAAAATTCTTACCTTCTTCCACAGAAAACCAGACAGGCTTTATACAGAGACACAAATCTAAAAATTCCAGGGAATCACAGAGCAGTTTTGGATGTAAAGGACCCTGAAGATCACCCAGTTCCAAACCCCTTGCCATGGACAGGGACACCTTCCACTATCCCAGGGTGCTCCAAGCCCTGTCCAACATGGCCTTGGACACTTCCAGGGATCCAGGAGCAGCCACAGCTTCTCTGGTCACCCTGTGCCAGGGCTTCCCCACCCTCATAGTCAAGAATTTCTCCTAATATCCAATCTAAATCTACTCACTTTCAGCTTTAATCCATTCCCCTTGTCCTAATGCTGCTTGCCTTTTATTAAAAACTAGCTACAAAATCCTGAAGTTAGTACTGAAGTTAATTTTCATGTTTTATTTTATTGTTACTGCTATGTAATGCCTACTGCTTTATGCTGTCTCAAGACCAACTGTGTTCCTTTTCCTTCGAAGAAGCATTTTAAAGATGGTTTTCTCCTTGGTAAACTTACCTGCAAAAACACAAGCATGGAAAATACCTGATTTGCTATTTTTCTTGCACCTCATCACTTCAAGAAGTAACATGGAAAATAAAGAGAGAAAAGAAAGAGAATACAAGACCTTAATTTAGAGGAGAAGTAAATTGTAACTGTGATTGTGTATTATTAGAATATGATGAGAATTTATGCAGGAGGACACTAGTTTAGCCAGAAAAGCACTTAACAGAAGTGACTAAAGACATGCTTGCTGCTTGCATGACACAGCTCCCTCTTTCCAGCCCTGCTATCATCCAAACACATTTTATTGCCACCTCTTCTGCAACTCATGAACCTGAATTTTTGACTAAAGTTCAGACAGTACTTAATTTTTGACTAAACTTTAGACAGTACTTGTTGGCACCAAATTACACAGCACAGCCAGATCAGCTCAGTAATTCAGGAAAATAGAAAACTTTTGGATGTACTTGTTCTACCAACACCTTGCATTCTGCGAATAAAGGGGAAAAAAGAGAACAAACCAACCAACATCACATCAAATGATCTATGGAAGGAAGATCACTTCTTGACACCAGAAATAAAGCATACAGATTCTGAACTCTTGCTTACTTCTAATTCTGTATTAAAAAAAATTTAAACAGAATAAGGCATAACTGACTCATTTTTAATTCTGAGTCATCCCATATCAGTGGATTCCTGTGTCAGACTATCTGTGCCCTCAAGAAGGTAATGGAATACAGCAATTTCTAATCCACTTAAGAATCAGGAAATTCACACAGCAGGTAACACTAATAAGCCACCATTTTCACTTTATACTGAAGAAAAATTCAATCAAGCCCTCTCCATTGACTATAATAAGAGTTCTGAACAGAGTGGGTAAGATAAGCCACCCCGTTTTATAAGAAAAAAATCAGGGCAACTCCTTTCCTGGCTTGTCCTGCTAGAATTAACAGACCTTCAACTTGGAGAAAACAAATAAAAAGCCTCCTGCCAGCCGTAAGAGATCAGGGCAACCTCCTTCCCACTACCCTGTGCTGGTGCTGCACACACAAACCACATCCTCAACAGCAGCAGCTCTGCTCCCAGAGCCACGAGGCAACAACTCCTCACCTTCTCCTCACACTGCCAATTTATTGCTATTCCAATTTAATATTCTGCAAAAGCAAATACACTGGTTTTATGTAATAACTGCCAATGTGTCAGTCACCCCACAGGATTTGGAGTTTTAACTCCTTAAGGACACAATCCTAGGAAAATTCATGTATTCCAGGAGCTTGGAATGCCAGTACTTCTGGGGAAATTATCACAGAAGTATTTAGCACAGTGGTTTTAAATCTTCTAATTTTATGAGGAGATTCGAGCTGCTCAGCATTTTTCTTAAAATTCTTGTTCCCAGAATTACCAAGTTACATAAGAATCTCAGATGCCAATAATGAAACATTTTCTAGTCTCCAAGGTAGCACAGAAATGCCAGAAATTTGTCTGACATTCCTCCCCCTTCCAAAAAAAACCCAGCAGGCACGTAAAAAGAACTCAAAATGTTATTTATAAAGTCTCATTAATTATCAATTATTGAAATACTAGTCGGCCAATTATTCCTGAATACTTGGCAAGGAATGGTGTTGATAATTTCCATGCATTCCTGTCAGGTCTTCTTTATCCAGGGAAAGAAAGAGAATAAATTTAAAGAAAAACAAAAAGGAAAAAAAAAAGTACTGATTTGCATCACAGTTTTCCCATTTTTTTCAGACTACAAGTATCTGATGTTTTTATTAAAATAAATATCTATGGCTTTAATAAAACACATTAATTAAACTAAGATGTCTCCTCCCAAGATCATGGCATCAACCACTATGGGATCAGCATTTGGAATAAAATCAGCAGGAGCACTTCCCCATCAGTGACAGCAACATACAGCTCTGTTAATTTATTGCTCATTATTATTCATCATTACTCTGGCCCTAAACAACTTTCAGGAAAGGAATAGATGGGAAATTTTGCGTTTTTCCTTAGCAAATGTCTATGTAAAATATTAAAATGAGGCATCTAAACTATCTGTTCCCAATTAAGGACCCTGTTTATATGGTCCATAAATTCTCTTAAAATACACAAGTAGATTTAAAAAGATTAACATGCACATTAAGAAGTCCAAATCCTATGCAACACTTAAATATTGCTGTCTTAAAGCTATTTTAAGTAAAGAGCACAAGTAAAGATGACTGTGAAACTATGGCTACAATTCTGAAAGCTATGAAATTTCTGGATTAGTCCCATGGAGCTGCATAGCTGGATGTCCCATGCAGTACCCCAACTTCTTGAGCTGCTTACAAAATTTGCCTTATGGCTTTATTTCCTATAGCTGGAACACCTGGCACCAAGTCACCTGTGCCTTCTCCTGGATCAAGCCAAAAAAATTGGAAAAATTTCTTTTCTCTCCCTCTCAACCTCTTCATCCTCGTTTCAGACCCAAAGCCTCCAAAATGTTTTGCATAAGCATGTTGTAGAACTAACTTTAGGTGTTTAGCAGAGTGAAAAAGGGAACCATTTTGGATCCCTCTGCAGAATTAAAGCCTCAAACTGCAGTTCTGTTCATTTGTATTTTAATCCACTTTGTGTGCTGGTATTCCAGCAGCATATGGCAGAGTGTGTTTCAGTTGGAAGAGCTTCAAGGGGGAGAAGCAGCATCATTCTAAAAAACTGCTTATATACCAAGTTTTTTTTTTTTTCAAGTGAGTTTCACTTAAGTTTAGGAAGCTCATCCTCTTCTACCAACACAAAAACCCCTCCACATCCAGCACCAAGTTTCCTTTGCCCAATTATCTTTAGACTGTTCTCTGCTTTTTATGGCAGAACACCAAGAAATAACAACTATGAAGGAAGCCTAAGTTCTCTGTTTAGAAACACGATGATAAAAAGAAGATAAGATCTTACTACTCTGCTGTTTGGAGTTATTCCAGCAATTAAGAGACTCTGGATAAATTTCATCTCACTTCAAAAATCCAGGTGAGATTAATTTTAATCCAGTGGGATTACATGGATATCACCTTTCACAGTGTGAGTTAGGTGAAACCCTCAATTCCAGGGGAACTAGAGCTCTGAAAACCTGCAGAAGAGATGGTATTTGCATTACAAATCTGAGCAGGAGTTACCATAAACCAGCCACATGTTGTACCACTGCCAACACCTCAGCAGAGTTTGAAATCCCACGTCAAGTGTCTAAAATAGACAACAACAGAAACACCACTCCTGAAATAACCTCAGGACCTTACAGAAGGTGAAAATAGACAACTTGAAAGAAACAAACTCTCTGAATAAGCACCGACCTGATTATTTACTAATTGCTGAGCAGTTCTGCCGAATGCTTAAGTGCAGAGGTTTTTTCAGGCCTTGGTATCAACAAATCCTTATCACTGATTTCAGTGAGGTTTGTGCCTGAGCAAGGACTGTGGGGTCCTTCCCTTGAGAAGTGCTCAGCAACTGAACTACAAGTTACTTTACCTCAAAGAAGCTGAAACATCTCCTTGCCAATTGTACATGAACCCTTGTTTCAAACCAGTTATCCCAAGTACTCCACACAGTCCCCATCTAGACAACTCCTCCAGTGAGTATTCTCCCAAACCACAAGAATTTTGTGTTAATTTTCCCTAATTCTTGGCAGACATTAACTGAAAACACCCCTCATCCTCTCTGTCCTGACACCATCCCTGAACATTTGCATTCAATCCATGCTTATTTGATGGGGAAAAAATAAAACACCGAGCTCTCAGCATCCTTCAGTCCTCCAGAAAATACTCTTTCCCCAAATTAACAAGAGATCAGCAAATGCCCCTGCTGAAGCCAACACCTGCTCTAAGGTTTGGTGGGCAGAAGAGCTTTTCAAACCTGCTAGAAACTGAGATCAGCTACCACTCAGCTGGAAGAAAACCCAACCCTACATTATGTAATCTACATAGTTTTTAGACCAGTCTGCATTCTTGCAGAGCCCAAAACTGAGGAAGCTGCAGACGGAACAAAGAAGAACAGAAAAAGTTCACTAACTCAGCCCGGAGGCTGCTGAAGAGTCTGTATTTGCACACTCAGGCAGGGCTGCCCACTCACCCACACAAACCTGAGCACTGAAATCTCCTAACATCAAGGGTAAAGCACCACAAAATTTCCAGCCAGTCAGATCAGTCCTGTATTTGGATGAACAACCACTAACTAATATGCTGAAAGATCCACTTTAGGGTTGAGTTCGGGCTTTCTTTTTCTTGGTAGAGTGTGAATAAATCCAGACACAAAGTCATCTTAAAAACTCAGTAACAGCTCAACTGATGCTGCCACTGACCAGACAGAATGAACAGAAACTGGTAACACCCTAATTCAATCTGACCTTTAAAGACAGATTCATCTCACCCAGTTTCTTCAGTTGAGCTGGGGTTTTTCCTCATTTCACAGAATCACAGAATGGTTTGGGTTGGAAGGGACCTTAAAGACCTTTCAGTTTCAAAGCCCTTGCCATGGCCAGAGACACCTTCCACTGTCCCAGTGCTGCTCCAAACCCTGTCCAGCCTGGCCTTGCACACTTCCAGGGATCCAGGGGCAGCCACAGCTTCTCTGGGCAACCTGTGCCAGGGCCTCCCCACCCTCACAGTACAGAATTTCTCCCTAATAACTGAGCTAAACCTGCTCTTTTTGAGTTTGAAGCCACTCTCCCTTTTGCTGTCACCACACACTTTCGTAGTCTCTGAAATGGAATATACGCTGCTAGAAATGCAGTCTCTGAGTACATCTGCAAGTTGCAAACTTTTCACTTATTAATGTAAGAATGAGGAAAAACAGGTGAAACTATCAAGCACCCAAGTCAAACCAAGCTGTTCCTTGCAATCAACATTACTTTGTAACACCTTCATACTTGACTTAAAATTCCATTCTCATTTTATCCTTTTAGGTCGCCCACAAAACTAAAGTAACTTCTTTTCATCCAAAGAGACTCTGCAAGCCTTCTCCTTGCTTTTAATTAAGCATCAAATTGCTCTTTCTTAACCATCTACAATGACTGAAAGAACTCTCTACAAGTGAAAACATTCTCCACCAGTTCAAAACACTAAAATACCAAGGTGGGATTTCACTAATTCGATTTCAAAAGCCTGCACTGGGTCTGTGAGGATCTGGGGTGTCTAAATCCCTCACTGCAGCCCAGGGAATGCAGACAGAGATGCTAACAGAAGGATGCACCAAACTATTCATTCCACTTCACTGTCTGGGGCAACATCCTCCAATTATTCCAGCAGGATGAGAGCCAAAAAAAAAGGAGAAATTTTCTGGTAGGACCAATGTCATGTTGTCTCACAGGAATATCTCAAAGCATACAGAAGTTCAGGAAGCCCAAACCTTCTTCCTTCCAACAAAAGCACATTAAGAAAGGACACAGACCCCAAATTCAGCAGGACAGAAAGTCTTCCCAATTCAAGCCTGAAGTGGAAGATAGTAATCCACCAGTGCCTCATCCCTGAAGTGTTTGAGGTCAGGTTGGACAGGGCTTGGAACAACCTGGGATAGTGGGAGGTGTCCCTGCCAGGGTGGAATTGGATGGTCTTTAATGTCTTTTCCAACTCAAACCACTCTGTGGTTCAGAAACTTCCCAGCCCCATGAAAGTACCTGACAGTTATCAGCATCAAATACCACCTCTTGAAATTAAAGTGGCCAAACAGCAGGATTTTGGAGACAGATAAATTCTCAGTGTAGTCACTGTGATGTAAACACTGCATTTTTAAGACACCATTAATTAGCACTCCTTCCAACAACTCTGAAAACTCACAGCAGAGGCAAGACTTGACCCAGTCCTGACCTGTGTACAGGATCTTCTCTGCTGAAGAGTGGCTGCATCACTGATTACAAAGCACTCAAGTTCAGCACTTGAAACAGTAGTTTTCTCTATTTTTAGCTGTGCAACTAAAAAAAAAAAATCCCCGCTTGAGCATGAGGGTTGGACCAGATGACCTTAGTCAGGTCCTCAATAACCTCAAGCAGTCTGTGATGAAGAAACAAGGAAACTGCTTTAAAGAAAACTAAAATGAACTGCTTTAAAGAAAACTAAAATGAACAGGCAAAAAGGTGAAGGTATTTAGGGGGTGACAGCTTGCTGAACACCCCATACTGCATATGGAAGAATAGAGTAAATGCACCTTAAAACAAAACAAAGAACAACAGTAAGAAAGCACTCAAAAGCATGTCCTCCAAAAAGAAAAGTCACCCTGCGATTGAAGGAAAAAATAAACACTTCAACAAACTAAACGCAAAATTTCAAGCTGAAAAAAAAATAGAGAATGGATGTGCTAAGAGGAAATTTTATCAAATATACCACAAGGATGAAGCTTATGAGCAAGTCTGCTGGACCAGTAGGTGACCGAAGATAAAAGGCTTGACAGGACAAAGCCATGGGGAGGTGGAAAAAAAACCTCAGAAATACTTCTTTGCCACATGAAACCCCAAATGAACTCACTGTTCAGTATGTAACAGTTTAGGGAACTTCCAGCTCTGGCATCTGCCTGCAGAGAGGACCAGGAAAGAGGATCCTCTCCGGGAAGTTGAGCATTGCTCACTGCCAAAGCCTAGCAGGAATGACACAGCAAGGAGCACATGGATGCAGCCAGATCTCTAAGGAAACCAGAATATTAAAAATACCAACTGATGGACTGCAATCTGCAGGTCACAGACAGGAGGGCCCTGAAAGAGCTCTGATTAATTGGGTATTGGGAGTCCCTAAAAATTACTAACTTCTCCAAAAGCTCTTGAAGAAAACTCAGCGATTATGCAGTAAGGAGGAAGGCCTTATTAATCAACAGTTAATTTGCATGCAGAGAACACAGCCCCTTATAGCCACACATAAAATCAGACTCCTGTACAGATCTGGAGTTAGACTTCTCTCATTTAACTGAACACTAAATTATGCTGAAAAGGACACACTGTGAGGTCACAGGTCTATTACAGATAAACCACTAAGTGCATCAAAGCAGTTACCCTCAGTCTTTTCTTCCAACTAGTTATTATACAGCGTGACTGGGAGAAAAAACAGAAGATGAAATTCAAGCAGATTTATTCCAAGGCCCTGTATATAGAAAAAAAGCAGCCAACCACACACAGAAAATGAGGGGTTCTAAATTAGTTTTTTTTCCTGATTAGTAGAGACCTTGGAAGTCACTGTAGATAGCTTTGTGAAAATAGTTTTCACAGGGATTGATAACATGAGCAGTGAAAAAGCAAACAGAATTTCAGGAGTAATTAGGAAGGAACAGAGGTAGGAACAGGAAGCAGCAGTGGCACACTGAGACACTGCATTCATGTGCAGGACATTTGTGTCCTCAACTCTCCACTTCCCTAGGCTGCAGGTTCAGGACACCATTGGAAAAATTATTTTATGCTACAGGTCCTTTAGATCTGGCCCAGTTTTGTCAGATGTTCGCTATGTTAATGTCAGGAAACAAGAGCAAGTAACAGTTCTGCTGTTCTGGTAATTTCCTACAGTTAATCATCTAAAACAAGTGTGTAGTTATGATTCTGGACATTTATTAAATTGCTTAATTTCCCTTATTCAATATAATTTTCTGTTTACAGGAAAGCAAGAGTGACAAACCAGCAGGTTCCAACCAAGCTGCTTTTGAGACTAAAAACTCAAATGATGAAAAATACTGTGAACAAAGCAGGTGCAGCACTTTTAAACATTAAACATCATCTTCAGTCATCCAAAAAGGTGAATCCCTTGCCCACCCTGTCTTTCAAAGGTAAAATTACAAAGAAGCAGCACTGGAAAACACTGCTCAGGGAAGTGGTGGAGTCAAAAATGGTGTCGGTATGGCACTTGAGGATATGTTTTAGTGGTGAACATGGTGGTGGTTGAGGGTAGAACTTGGTGATCTTAGAGGTCTTTTCCAACCTTAACAATTCTGTGATGAAGAAAGAGATTATATCTTATGTATTATTATCTGTTCCTACAAAGTATTTTACAGTGACTCCACATTTACAAGAGTACCAAAACAGCACAGTGATTTTACTACAAATTCAGCTGTGCCACGTGCAGAAGCGGGCAAACCCACTCTGCTTTTGGCAGGGCTTGGTGCCATTTCAGCTCTTCTTTCCACAGGGATCTGAGCTGGGATCTGTTCCCAGTGCAGTTCAATGAATTCATAAATGACATGAAAAGGGCTCAACAGTGAGATGACAACATCTGCTGATGATACTAAAGTTATTCACAGTAGCAAAGGCAGTAAATAAGTAGGAAAAACCAGAAAGAAATGCATGCAGATTACTCACTGGACATTAAAGCACATAAAGGAAAGTCAGGAGTCTAATTCATTAGGAATCTCAATGAAATTAAGTGTGAAGTAGGATGACTGAGGTGAGGCAAGTGGCCCTACTTTATTAGGTCAGTAGGCTTTTAAACAACTCAACAGTTGCAGGATGCTGAGGTCTAGAAATTGTAATTGTAATGGAAATTGTATTAATTACTTAAGTCTTTTCCAGTGCAAGAAGTGGATTTCAAACAGAATTCAGGCTCAAAACTTAACAGAAGAACATGGCTCCTCACTGAATAGGCGGATGCATTAGTTAAGCAGAGGAACCACAGAGCTTTACACTTCCTAGTACTTCTCACTAACAAATTCCGAAAGACAAGCCCAGTAAACTCTGCACAAAAAAAAAAAAAAGATATCCAGCTCAGTCAATCCCCATGCTACAGATGTCTGCGGGGTGAAGAAAGTGCAGAAGGAGGATTCCATTCCCATTCTGTTGCTGTCATCCTCAATAACTCACCTGTGGCCACTGCTGGAGACAAATCACTGCTCTGGATGAGTGTATGACAAGAGCTACTCTTCTACTCTTACCTTCACTACCTCTCTGCAAGCTGTCAGACATTTTTATATTTTTCTGGACTTTCTGTGTTGTCTATCAGGGAAAATCCTCTGAACCACACTGGCAAAGCATATCCAAAGTGCACAGCAGGAGCAGCTGGAGGGGAGAAAGGGATCTGGTGCCTAAGCACAAGGTCTGTCACCTTGCAGATAATTTTGTTTGCATTAAAGCTGCAATGCAGCTTTGCTGCCCATAAAACATCCATCCACCTAGGTGCAGCAGAACAGTTCCCTCATTTGGAAAGGAAACCCAAGCCTAGGCAAAAGGTTTCATTCATCATTTGAGTTCCCTTTTCCATAAACTGAAAGGTGGCTTGAGCTTATTGCTTTGTCCCTGAATTTCCCCTACATTTTCACTGTAAGCTCCTCTTGCTAGAGGGAAAAACTCCCTTTGAAAAATCCCAACCTGAAAAATTACCTGGATTTCCAAGCAACAAGATGAAAGTCCTACCTATTCTAGGAAACAGTCTTACTCACTCAACAAATTAATGGGTATTTTAATGACAGTTTTAGACTACCACACTGTAACTGACTCTTGATACAGCTGTTCTGATGGTATAAAAATAGGAAAATATTCACCACTGTATCAAAATAATCTTTGAAATAATCACCGTATCACTATTTCCTTTTTTTTCCCCTCTCAAAAACATATCAAGTTATTCCAACATGGAGCATAACATAAATCTTCTTCTACATAAAGAGAAGTACAAAGAAGATTTTATTTTTCTGTGTGTATATAACACTAATTAATACCCAGGGCTACAGAAACAACTTCCATGTCAACAAGAACTGAATCACTTTAAGAAATTAAAATTATTGAACAGATCACTACTTCTCATCTTCTACTCCCTTCACTCCTGTAAAACTTCCCAGGGATAAAGATTATTAAAACATAACCTATATACAGAACATCAACAATCAATTCTGCCTGGTCACTGTATTTTCTTTCACACAGCCCAGCTGCCTAAATTTAGCATGGATGATTTTATTTCTGTTACAAACTATGTTAACAAACTCCATGTGGCTCTTCAGTATCCTTGATACTGAACCACAGGCTTGCAGATGAAGCCTGGAAAAACTACCAGGGTCAAATGTCTGAGTTGGGAAGAAGAGGATGAGTAAATCGGTTGTATCAGAAATCAAGTGCAGCTCCACTCAGCATGGGAAGCTCTGGAGTGAGAGTGTAATATGGAGATACAAGCACAGATGAATTAATTTTACATACAAATATATCTAATTCCACACTTGGAAGTTTCTGAAAGGTTTGCCACCTAGGCTAAATCAGCTGTCCAGGCTGAACTACCCATGGCAAAGATGGATTCCTTCCTGGAGGCATGATTTTAGAGACAAGCCATCCCCTACAACAGCATCCGCAACAGAACTTTCACAGAGCTGTTCATCCTGTCTGCTGTTCACCACTGGCTTCAGCAGTACCTGGACATTTCAGCTTCATGAGAAGAATCTCACCAACAGCACTTGAGGTAAAATAGAAAAATGGAGGCATTTGCATGTGTTTGGTATGTTTTGCAGGAGCACCCAAGTTGAAACTCCTCTGTGTGCAATCCTGAATTACTTTACCTGACTGCTACCTAGCCATTCCATCAGGCTCACACAAATACACCAAGGTGCTCTTTCACAACTACCCAATTCCATCTTTTTGAGTTATTTATGCTGCTTGGAAAGTTAAAGATCAAACATCTGGATCCTCACACATCAACTACCTTCACTCTACTTGCTGAGTGTCTCAATTCTGTATCCTCCTCACTGTGCTTGGTGCAGACACTTTGCCAGCACTCTCCTTTCACATGTGAAAACAGTGTTTGTCTGAAAAACCCACTTTCCTCAGCTCCATACTTAAAGAATTAACAGGCTGAAGAATTACTTCAAAAAGAAAACCATTTTGGCATTTAAGATGTGGTGACAACAAACCAATGAACAGGAAATCAAGTATTAGGGTAGAAAACTGCAGCTGCAGTCAGTACCTGCAGCTATTTGCTGCAAAAATTAGGTAACAGCTGTGTAAGGTGACAGTGATAACTGGATACATTCTATTTGTATTCCCTCATATCACAAAGCTGCCACCACACAATTCTTATTTCTTCTTGGACCCACCGTATCTAAAAAACAATGATCCTCTTGTGCTGTGGAAGGGATGGAATGTGAAATCCCATCCACATCCCAACAGAATCCCACAAACATTTTGGCAGGAAAAATTTATTATGTAAAGCCCAGATGGCATCCCAAATATTTCTACTTCAAAATTTAGAACTTTTTTTTTCCCCCTTAAAATAAATTACACAAAAGCATCATGCCTAAAATTAACTGTACAAGAGCATCAGGCAAGGTAACCAGACTTAACTGAGCAGTTATGTGGACTATGGGAAGAACGGGAATGTGGTTTTTCTCCATTTGACTCCATTGTCAGAAATGAGTAATATTTTTCTATTCAACTATATTTGAATGACTGGCAGAAAAGGAAGATATAATAAGCAGATACATCCAGTAACATATAATACTTGGAGAACTTTTCCAGTTATATGAAGTCTAACACCTTTGCCATCAACTTCTCTAGCAACGTTTCAAACTTTCAGAACCAGATTTGCCATTCCTTGTTATTCTAACAAGATTCTTTTGCTTAGTAGTTGTTTTTTGCTACTATTCAATTTCAGCTCTGAATCTGGGAATATGTGACTTCAAAACGATTTTTGCTGCTGCTTCACCGAAGCAGCTAAACCTGATGATCAGTTTGGTTCAGCATGGACTTAGTCAGAGCCCACCCTTTAATCTCTGGGATAAAGATCGATCCTTGATTCCGACTGTCATTTTGCAGGGAGCCCACTCCTACATTCCTTTTATATCTATCACTTCACTGAATGCCAAAGAAATCTCAGTGTACTTGGCATGAAGGCTGCACTTCCTATATTTATGCTCCAGCTAATGTATGCTCCATTTTAGTCCTTCCCAGCTTAAAATCATCCCAGGGAAGACAGCATTAAAGTGCAAAACAGTCCATGCCACTGTTTTCCTAATACAAAATACTGATCACCCACCACTGCCTTTCCCTCGCCCTTTCTCGTGCATTTTCTGTTTAAATATACCCAAAATATTCACCAAGAAGGAACCGTGGTCATTTTTGTATAGTATACAGTCATATCAGGTTTGTTGCTCCACCTCAAACTTCCAGAAAATAAACCATTCCTTTTTAATTGTACTACCTTAACTTTGCTGGCAGAAGCACATTTGATTCTCCAAGGCGGATGGAAGCAAAATGCTCTCCCCAGGCAAGAATTCCTTATATCTGGCACGCTAACACTTCATCCTTTTTAATTATTCCACAGGTGGTTGCCTTGGAAACTGCCAAGTAGCTCTTGAATTTGAGGGATCCAGCATGAGACAGTGAGAAGCCTTTGTAGCCACAGCATTCAGATCCACGCCGGAGCAGCAGCAGGACACGGAACAGCCACAGAAAACCTACAAGAGATGGTTAAAATTAACAGGCATTAATTACACCGCTCAATTCTCCGAATATAAAATACAAGGGATGCCAACAGCATCTGAACAGTGGATAAAAACTACATTTTAGAGGCATCTGCTCCTGCAGCTCCCCAGCACAGCCCTGGGTTTCACCTTCAGAGGATGGCACTGAAATGGTGATGCCGGCGGAGCTCACCAGCTCAGCTCTCAAGACCCAGCAAGATGAGATTTTTTTCCCCCTCAGCTTTGAGAGAGACCTTCCTGAGCGTCTGGTCCAACTGCCTGAAATTCAGTGCTATTGTTTTGCTTTGAATAAAAATAGAGTAACTATAAATAGCTGCCATCGCGAATGCTGATTCACTGTATTCCGTATCATACAGCAAATTGCTCCCAACTTCACTCAGCCTGAGAAACTGAGAAAATTCTCTTTGCTTAAAACACAGCTAGAAGCCCAGCAAAGCATCTAATCCCGCATTCATGTCGCTGGTCTAAAAGTGCCAAAAATTTTCCTTTCCCTCTCCGATTTCTCATCATTTCAAAAGCTGATAATTTGCACTTAAATATATAAATAAAACCACCATAAAACCAAACCAAAGCGAGACCTAATTACATTTTCTGTCACTGACAGAATTACAAATTTCCATTTTTCAAAGATCTTTTTTGTTTCCCCATTTTTACTTTTTAAGCAAAATATGGGTTAACATGAGCCTTTAAAAAAAAACCACTTTCAATAAAACTATCCATGAGAGTTTTAATGAAAATTGAAACTCCCACACACAGAGGCCTCCCTATCTTTGCTGATTAATATGTGCAAGTCAGTGATTTCTCAACACCTCACTCAAATATAAGTACTTGGATTTGTGGTATTACAAATTACCTGGCAGGACCTTAAAAGTGAGAGGTAGATTTGCTTTCACCCTTCCATGAGGAGACACCCAAAGGACACAAGAAAACATCTGTTAGTTCTAGAGCTGAGTTTTACTAGAACCAACTAGAGTAAATGTGCATTTATTGCACAGAAAAAAAATACAGTGAAGTAACAGAAATAAAAGTGTTTCTGAAGGATCTCCCCTGTGCTAACTTCACCCTTCCAGGGCAGATCCTTCTCTCTTTCCTGACTCCTTCAATCCCTTGCTTGATTAAAAATTAGAACACGAAACCATTTTCTTTCTCTCCATCACTGAATCCCACCAAGCACAAAGCTCATTTAAGTAATCCTACACAGGCTGCCTCCTCCCTGGTGGGTTCCAGTTTTTCCCCCCTGCACATCCCTTTCAGACACCTAATTTTCCCATTTATGAGCCAAATGTCTGAAAGATGACGTGACAAAACCAAGCCTTTTCTTTCCCTCATTCCCAACAATTCCAGAAGTTCCTGTTTAATGCTCTCTGGATCCAGTTTAGGATGAACAGGAGTTTCCTCAATTCCCTCATCCCACCAGCCCAGGGCACACCTGCCATCCAGCTATGGCTTTTTCTTCCTTCCAGCCCATCAGGTTGGGTTAGTTAAGCATCTTCTCGGCATTCTTCCCTGCAGAAGCGGCATTCCAAATCACAGTGCAAAACCCAGAGCGTTTCCTCTGCTCCTCCTCTTCCCAACTGCAGCTTGTCAGAAAGGTCCTCTCACTATTTAAATTCAGAAAGAATTTATTCGCCCATTTACATGGTAAAAACAACGATGAGAGGCTTAGAATGGCTGTCTGCCTTTACACAGAGAGAAGTGCAACATTGAGTGTGGCTCAACCTGCAGCCAGCCAGCCTCGAGGGCTGTGTCACTTTTTTTTAATTTTATTCCCCATAAACCCCACCCTGTCACTTCCCTTAGGTCCTCCTCAAAGGTTCGAGGTGGTTGGCTGGAGATTGTGTCATTCCCTTCCACTGGATTGTGGCTTGCTCCCAGTTGTCTGGGATCTTGCCATAGGCTCAGTGTTCACCCCATGAGCTCCTTGCATTTATTCCTTTATGCAAAAATCCCGCTCAAACTCCTCCTTCGAGCGCATCCCCTGTGTTCTAGAACATTCTTAATCCTATCAGTGAAATGTATTATGAACCTAAGCTGTAACTATCATAAACTTACAACAAAGGTATTAATTGGACATAATATCAACTGCCCAAAAATACAACCACTTGCAACAAACTCATTATCCTTCAACAAATGAACAGTATCAACAACAACCATCAGAACCACACTTTGACCATAACCCCTCCCACCAATAAATTATCATCTGCGAAAACCAACTCCAACAGCCTGTTTTTAACACAGCTATAACCTCCTGCATGTCCTCCTAATGCAGGAAAAAATCCCTTCTCTGCCCCAGTTCCCTCGGGTGTCTCTGCAAAACCGAGTCTCCAAAGCCTCAAAATGACCCTTTTATCACCGCTGGCTCTTTCCTCTGAGGAAAGGTGATTTTTCATCCCTGCCTCAGGCATCTTAACACTACTCTCAAGCACATCCTCACCCTGCACTCATGATCTCGTTTTGTTGCTTCTCACAGGGCAGACAGGTGAACTTCATCTAGGAGTGTTAACTCAAACCATATCTGGTGCCTGACCAATTTCCCAGTGTTAGTCCTCTTTAAACTACTGAGATGTTTTCAAAACCAGGGCATCGAGTTTTCAACAAGCACTAAATGCCTCCCACTTTCATCTGCCTTATTCTCAGAGCACTATCACCCTAAGATTAATTCAAAGGTTGTGTTGCAAGTCTTCTTCTAACCTGACTGAAATCCTACACCTTTCTAGAAGAGTGTCTCAACAAGCTGATTTCTGGAGTCTGCACCTACAGGAGGTGATGAAACAACCCCATCTTTTCCCAATCCTTTTCCTCTCAGAACAAGGAAATAATGTCAAAGACTCTAAGAGAGGTCTTGCCAGGTTTTTGCCCTTTTTAAAACATGTATTTTGGAAACCTCTGTAAGACGTATTTATGTTAAATATGTTCTTTTTAACACAGACTCTTCAGACATTCTGTTTCTGTCAATGGCCCCACCTGTGCATTTGCTTATCTTTGCCATATTCCTCCTGCTCAAACTTCTTAATCCCAGTTCAGTCTCTGCCTGTCTGGGTTCTTGGGCTCCTGGACTTCCTCACTTTTTCCTATAAAGGTCATGCATGGGAGCCATGAGATGAACCCAAAGAATGACTTGGATTTTTTTTTCTGTAACATTTATCCATCTCAACTGCTGCAAAGACACCAGGATCAACATGGAGCTCCTCTAGCTGAGTTTCTGGCCAACCCTTTGAAGGAAGGGATGTCCCACCCTGCAATTCTTTTCCAGACTTGTGTGGAAGAGTGTTACCGACTCTTTAAAATACAAATAAAACCTTCTGTCTCAGTCTTTAGGGGACACAGGTCTTTGATAATTTCCAGTCCCCAAACCTAAGGCTGCCTCAAATTCACATTTTGCCTCTACCAGCCCTGCTCTGGGACCGTGAGTCACTGAGTGATGGAGGAGCTCTGCTCCCTCCTTCAGAACGAGCATCATTACACACTAAAAACTCCAGAGCTCTGTGTTATTAGTAAAATACATAAAACATGGAACCTGTGAATAGTAAAACTAAAAGCAAGATCAATAAAAGACTTTTAAGTAACTCCCCTAGTCCACTGTGGTTTCTTTTTTTTTTTTTTTTTGCAGGTTTGTTCTCAATCCATTAACATCCTAATTTCACAAATCCCTATGCAACCCCCAAGTAAGTCTTTGTTTCCCTGTCTGAACATTTCCAGAGACTGCTGGTTTTCCCCTCCTCAGTCTCCATTCCTATTCTTTTTGACCAGTCTCTATGCCATCCTCCAAAAAGCTGCTTCCCAAAAACACCCTCAGATACTCCCAGGGAATGCTCCATCTCCCTCCTACCAGAGACTTGCACCTCATGGCAAACACAGCACAACAAGGAACTTTCCACCCACTGTGGTCAGAAGAGACATGAGAAATTCACACACGAGTCACGATGGAAACTGGGGTTTTCAAAAAGGACCAAAAGGTCAGCTTGCCAAAACTTTAATAAACAAGATCCGAGCTCTTATTTCCCTTTTTCCTCTGCAGAACTTCCTGTCTGGTTCATGGAAGGTACAGTGAAGCCATGGCCAGGTTTCTTAGGGCAAAGCTTTTTGTCCTGTTCTTGCTTTCAACCACAGCTCAATGAATAGATGACCATTACTTTTAAAATTTTGGTTTTTCCAGTTACAACTTTAAAAAAAAAACAATTCTTCAGAACATGCTATACATAGAAGTGATACACAATCAAAACCACCTTTTTTAGCCAACTAGAAAACTGATGTTTCCTTGATAACTGTACTTTTAGCATCTGCAGGAGGCACAGAAAACTTTTACCAAGTACAGAACTTCATTTTTATTTGATGTATCAAATATATAGATATATATTTTTATATATATGTATAGTAGGTCACAGATAGAGTAAGAGAGAGGGACTGTAGTGACAGTGAGCCCCATTGCCCTCTTTGGGAAACTCCAAAGCCACTGGATTAAGGTTCCAGAAGCAATTAATCATCTGAGATTCTTTCTAAAAACAAAACCAAAAAACAACTTCTATTTCAAACAACCTTTATTTCAGCACTGTTTGCTGATTTTCCCTTCTAATATCCTTTATTTTCCACCTGAAAAGAAGTTAAATGGTACTTTAGCAAAAGGTGTCAAGCCTGGATACCTTTTTTTTTGAAAAAAGCTTATCAGCAATTTTTTATGTTTTACTACTTGACACATAGCAAGAAGAAAACAGGAGTAATCTTCTGAAAACTTTGATGGCTGGCAAGAATCCCATCTCTGCACAAAAAAAAAAAAAAAGACCCTGTGCTATAAAGAAAATTATGTACTATTTGCTGTGATGGGTTTTTAAGGTTTACTTGCAAATGTTTGTTACATAAAAAGGCACCTTTCTCTTAAATTATTTTGATGTATAAACAACTAAACCAGACCACAAAACCTTCTTTAAACTATTCCACCTCCAGTGAAGATCACCACAACTTGGCTACTTTACAGCTTTGCCAGGATAATACACATCTGCACAATGAATACTGTAACAAAGATTTTTAAAAAAATAAACCCAACCAAAAACAGAAACAGCACCCTTTGCTGTCTTTAATAAAAACCTAAAGGGAGAATTTAAAATGAGAAAGATGGGAATTTCCCCTATAAAAGCCACACGGGGCCAAAAGGACTTCAGCCAAGTAAGCTTTTCCATAGATTCAACTAAAAGATTTACAAAATGTAGATATAAAAATAAAGATCAGGACACAAAGCACTACCTGGGACAGGACTACTCAAGACCAGATGCCAAACAAAAACAAAGTACAAAGGGAAATAAAACAGGTAAGAAAGGTATCAAAGTCTGGAGGCTCAACCAGTATGAAGACACTTGAAGAAGGGAATAATAGAATTATTTAGGTTGGAAAAAGACCTCCAAGTCCAGCCATGAACCCAGCACTGCCAAGGTGCAGCAGCAGAACATCCTTTGGACAACTGTGGCCAGGCAACTTCGAGAAGCTTCAAAAATGGAAGGGAAAAGAAGATTCCTCTTTCAAAGCAAACCTCAGTTCATCAGTTCCCATGGTTAAAATGAGATCAGTACCAGATAGAACTCGGGAAAGTGAGCTCTTGCTGAAGTAATGCACAATCAGATTATCCAAAACCAAATCCACCTCAAAAGAAAATGGAACACTTTTATGTCTTAAACACAAGTAGGTTTTGCACTGTGCTGCCAGAAAGGACATGAGATCAGGGTGCTGAATATTGACTTTGTGCTTCTACCATTCAGTGGCACTGCTTAAACAATACTGGAGTATTTTGGCAAGAAAACACAGGACAATTTTATGTAACAACTTTCACTATAGTAAGAGTCACTGGTAAACTGAAATGCAAACAAAAAAAATTATTTTGACAGCACTGAGAAAACAATCAGTCAAAACTTCCAGCAGTATCTGGAAAAAAAATCTTTTTCCATCTATGGAGAACAACATCAGTATGTGATGCTCCAGGAGAGTGGCATATGCTGAATTTCTGGTTCATAACTCCACAGGGACAAACTTCACAGTGTTTTGTGGTGACAGAGCCATTCCCTCACCCAGACTGCACAATCCTCTGTTGCTGGGGATGCCTTGTCCTCAGATCTTTTCTTTTACAAGTTCAGCTCTTTCTTCTTCTATCTCAGAAAACCTTGCCCTTCCCCACACTACAGAGGAAGCACAGTGAACTAATACAGTGTTAGTATGATGTACCTCTCAGATTTTTACAGGCTGAAGATGCTCTCCTCTCACTAAAAAGCATGATAAAGTATTAAAAACCTGAGAGCTGGCATAGAGATTTCCTACCAAATGCTTTCCCTTAAGAGAAATAATCATTCAGTCGAGAGAAAAAAAATTACTTAGTGTGAAGTTCACCTGGTTTAGCACTAAATATTGTTCAACAGCTGGCATTAAGATAAATATAAATTTGTACATTTAAAAATTTTTTGAAAAAATGTTTACTAAAACAGTCATCACATACTGAGAATTTCCATGTTCAACCTGCTAACACTTAGACTAATTTGCCTCATATAAGCCCTCCAGTAAATCCAAAGCCCTTTTCCCTTGTGTATTAGCTACCGATTACCACAACAGAGATACTAAAAACTTAGCAACAAAATTAATGTTAATACCTAGATAACACTTACCTCTGAACAGCTTTTGCTACATCAAATAACTGTATTTTTTTTTTTCATTCCAGCATTCTGATGCACACCTGGTTGCCAAGTTTTGATGTTTAACACCATGAAGATGAACCCACAGACCCCGCTGGCTGCAGAGCAACCCAAACCACCACTATTCCCAGCAGAAAAGGGCCAAGAACCAACATTACCCCCAGCAGGAAAAAGCCAAGAACCAACAGCTGAAAGCAACCCTGTGGCTTCACCACCTGCTGCTGGAGCCACCTTTACCCATTTCTCATCCCTGACTGTTCATTCTCCCTTCATGCAGCTGTGCCATGAACTAGATCTTGGTAGTGACCCTGGACAAATCTGATTTTGCTGCTTTTGTTGCTGGTTCTGCAGTGGCTTCACCCACAGCTGCAGGAGCACCAGGGGCCAGCTGGCATCCAGGCAGGAGCTGGGGGATGCTGACTGCTTCTTTCAGCAGTTCTGCCAGTTTATGCCATCTTGAAATTCCCATGAAGCTATGCAGAATTAGGCATATCCGAGTCAGAAATGCGGCAAAGCGCAACAAAAAAAAAAGAAAAAAAGGCAGCAAGCACAGACTGTTTGTCCCATAGAACAAGTTACTAAGAGAGATGTTGAAATCCTCATTTCTAAGTAACGTCCAAATAAGCCAGCCTGCCCTTCAGAAAAACATTTTCAGCAGATGCCTGTCAATTTTTCAATTTTTTCAGTCAAACATAAGCTACTGAGCTCAAAACAGGGAGTAACAGTTACACGTAATGACCTGCAACACCCTAAATGTCAAACTTAAATTACCCAACAGCTCCTTCTGCCTCCCATCTTTGAAACGCAGATATATTTTAGTTCCATCCCTGGCTGTGTCAGATCAGCAGGCTTCAACAGTTTGAAACACAAGAGTCAAATTTAATGATATCCCGGCTTGGAACAAGTCCAGGGGTTGAATCTGATTTCTTCACGTAGAAACAAGCAGCTCTTAACATTTGATCTGGAATTCGTACCTCGTTAGGAGGGAAGCAGCAGAAGTCTCACCCGTTCCTGGCTCCAAGCTGGTGACGAGGGAGAAGGGAAAGAAGGAAGAAAAGGAGAAAGAGCTCTGCTGTGCTAGAGCTGGTCACCAACCCTGTCAAAACCCTCAGCTGCAAGTGCAGGGAATGATAATTTTGCCTGCCACGAGCAGACAGCCTCTGTGAATCGGGAATCTTCACGTTCAGAAGCTCTAAGGAGGAGGGTCAAATCAGAAACCTTGGCTTTCAGCATCGTTCTTCATGCCTCAGTATGTTACGGGCGAAGGAAGATGCCTTCTCTCTGCCTCAGTAACTGTGTAGTATTTCATCCTTTGCAACAACAAAAAAAAAAAAAGAAAACCTCTAAATTTACAAGACGTGTAGCACTTGGCAGGATTTCATAACTGCTGAGTGACTGGGATGAGCTCATTTAACACAATTTTGAAATAAATGTATTATTTTATATAGCTGAGCCTATACGTTCTGCAAGGCAATGAGAGAGGGGAAGGATGGTACAGAGAATGTCCTGAAGAGTGTGGCCTGCTGCCAGTGCCCACACACACTTATCCCTCTCTTTTCCAGCCTCTGTCACATACTCACACCCCCTGGAAAGAAACAATCCGCTCAGGGCAAGTAGGAGCGTTTTTCTAGCGCTGCCAACTTCTGCCAGAAGCCTATTTTCACTTTAAAATAAAGACTGCGCTCGTTTAACTGCAAGAGCCTCAACTTACGTAGCAACACCTGTCAAGAGAAGTAGAAATAAAACAAGCAGGGCAAGGAATAAGGGGTTTTTTTATAATTCTGTCCTGCTTTTTGTGACACCAGGAAAAGTGGAATTTGTCACTGCCATGGGCAAACTGTACTTTTAAGTCCAACATGCAGAGAAAGAGTGTGGCCAGGAAAATCATGGATACACAGGATGGGAATGAAGTGCTGGGAGAGCCAAGCCCATCACTTGTCACACCTGATGCTGTCTGGCTTTACACACCTTAAAAACCAACTGCAAAGAAGACACTGCACAGGAATACCTTTTCTCAACACGAGGCTTCAAAGTCCTTTCACGCTTTCTGCAAATTCACAGCCTCTGTTTAGATCTGCTCCTTGAAGTGGCTCAGGTGTGGGATTCAAGACAAGCTCCCCAGATGAATGAGCTGCATGTAGCTGACACAGTCAGCATAAAAATCCATTGCTAGAGACTCCTTATCTTATTATTTATATTAGTCAATAACATTAACTAGGTTTCACCAGAAAAAAAAAAATCAGTTTTTTCTTTAATAACCCGAAACAACAAAATGCATTTACCTCTTTCAGAAAATTAACATCCAAAATTATCAGCCTCCAAGTACATGTACAAAAACACCCAGTTAAGAGATACCAGCAACCTAAGGATGACTGAGAAATAATTTTTCTGCAGTTTAATTCCAACCCTGACTGCCAGACTGTCTAAGAATGAGATTGAGCAAGCCAGGGGGACAAGTGACAGCCTACTCATGTACCAGGCAACTCAGCAAGGGCTGAGAAACAGGACAAATTAACCCATTTTCAGCTTGGGCTGATCTGGTTATATCACCAACTTGAGCTAAAACTGGCTCAGGAATCAGAGCAGAGACACTGCTGTCGCTGAGTAAGCACATAAAGGAGGCCAGAGGCATAAATCAAATTCAGGAGGAACTGTGTAGGTAATAATCACATAAATCTGTATGTTTAGGGATAAACTAAGCAAGGTGAGTTTTGTTTTTTGGTTGGGCTTTTTTTTGTTTTGTTTGTTTGTTGTTTTTTGTTTTTCTTTTAATGGACATGCTTTAAAAAACCCAAGAAAATTCCTTCTCTTTTTTTAAAAGTCAGATCTGAACTGTTCACTGTGGAAGGATCCCTGTGTGATCAATGCTGGCAACACATGGATAGCACTGGAATTCCCTCCCTGCACTACATGTCTATGGTCCAAGTAATGCAAAGGTCAAGAATGAACACACCCAGAACACAAAAGACACCCACTCTTGTGCATTAGAGAAATATTTACTCAATTAGTCATAAAGAAGTTAATTTACCCCTTGAATGACTGAAAATACCTTAAAATTGCATCAGTTTTCCCTTTGCTATAAAATAATTAAAGGCCTAAATCAGTTCCATAAGAAAAACTCATTCCTAACCACAACTAAGGCATGAGCACTGCAAGATCTCCTCACGGAAAAATAATTATATTGATTTAAATACACAATGAAATTATTGTTAGTAGTAGTAGCTGAAAGCTTGCAGGAATTTACTAGTTCAAGCAAAAATTACCAGCATTTAAAAAAATTTCTAGAGAAATGCTATATAAAACCACTTGATTTGAAACAAATCATGCCCTTTTGTGAGCACAGCAAGTTATACTCAACTATTACATGAGTATTAAACTAACCCAGTTTTCCTTTACATAAGTTGCCAAGAGAATGCTCTTTCTTCTCACCCCTTCTGATTTCCAGAAAAAAGGTCTTGAAAAACTGCTTCTTCTGCTAGAATTACTGGAGTCTGAAGTATGACCAGTAATTTAAAATCAGCAAAGGACATTTTTTTATCCCCAAAAAATTTAGAGACAAAAATATTTTTAAATCGAAGTACAAAAATTAAAAAAAAAAAAAAATCACAGTAGTCATGACAACCCCATTCCCTTTCCTTCTGCTCACCCATGTCATCAATATGATACCTAAAATAATCCACGGTAATTAAACTATCTGCAAGAGACATCGACTTGTGCAGAAAATAATTCTGGAAGAACTGACACCAAAAACTGTCGGGGTTTAATGCCAGCCAGGAACTAAGTTCCACACAGCCCCTCACTCCCAGCACAGGGGGATGAAGAGGAGAACTGGGAAAAGTTAAAACCCATGGGTTGAGATAAGAGCGGTTTAATAGTTTAAATTAAGTAAAATATTAAAATATTATAGTAATGGTCATGAGAAGAGAGGTATCAAAAGGAGAGAAAACAAATGATGCAGAAGTTATCAGTCACCAAGTGATGCCTAGCCCATCCCAAAATACCACTGACTTTATGTATGTAACATCCCCTAGTTTATATACTGGGCACAATGTCAAGTGGCATGGCATATCCCTGTGGCCAGTTTGGGTCAGTTGTCCCAGCCAGATCCTGGGAAATTGAAAATCCTTGATTTGGAATAACCCCTCCTTAGCAGCAATCAAAACATCAGTGCGTTATCAACGCTATTCTCACACTGAATCCAAAACACAGCACTACACCAGCTAGTAGGGAAAATTAACTGTATCCCAGTCAAAAAAAGGGGCAGACTTGTTAGTCTGACCTCAGCTCCTGGAAAAAATATGAAGATTATACTGAGTGCTGCTGAGAGTCTCCTAAAGAATAGAACTGCCAGGCACAGTCAATACAGGTTAATCAATTTGATATCCATCTATGATAAGGTCAACTGTCCAGGGGATGAAGGGGAGGAGGGGGATTTAGTTTTTCTGGATTTTAGCAAGGCTTTTGGTGCTCCCAGCATCCTTCTGGACAAGTTGTCCCACTGTGGGATGAGCAGGTTCTCTGGGTGCTCTGGGTGCTCACGGTGCTCTGGGTGACAAAGTGGCTCAAGAGCAGAGTCCCAAGAGGCTTCAGCTGCCTGGGCACTGTCCCCAGCTGTGTTCCTCAGGGATCAGCCCTAGGGCCAGTCCTGCTCAAGGTATTTATCAATGACCTGGCTGTTTAAACCTTTTAGCAAGCCCTGAATTGCTCAGGCAGCTGGACTAGATGATCATTATAGGTCCCTTCCAACTGAAATATTCTATTCTATGCTAACATTTACACCTGGGTGTAAAACAACCACGAAGTGGGAAAGATCCCACGTAATCATTTCAGCAGGGCACTTAGTGAACATCTAAACCATCCAATAAAATCTCTATTTTCGCCAATATGACTCAGTTTTAACTTTTTCGCCCATTATTTCAACAGCAGGTGACACATCCAGAGATGGCAAAGTCATTTGGGAATGTCAGAGCACAGCCCTGTAATTCAGCCCCTCTTTAATCAATCCATACAGGTATTTTAGGACTACAGTCAACTGCACTGCAGAGTCTGATTACAAGAACAGAATAAAACTCAAGACTATTTCTGGGATTTTAATGACAGAGTGGCCAAGGAAGCACCATGCTGTCTATTATGTATTTAGAATTAACAGACTAATTTTCTTCTAACCCAGCACATTCCCCTCCAACTGTTTGCCTCAATTCTTACAACTCAAGAAAGATTCTACATTAACACTTATGTTAAAAAAAGGGGAAGAGCAATGTTAGTAACTCTCCATTGTGCCTTCAAAAGTCTATTTTGGCATATATTGTTTTCATTTTGGAAGACAATCTCGATCATCCACACCAACTACCAGCTACCCAGGTACCTCTGTAGGTAAAGGAGGTCTAATTAAACTAGCAGAGCTTTGAATATGGCTCACCTCACTAAATCCAGTCTCTCCATGAGAAAATGAGGAATCACATCCTAAACTTCTTAAGGAAATAAGAAATAAATAATAAAAATAACGAGTCCAGAACGACCTGCTCAGATCAGTCATTCCCTGACACTGCTGCTCCTGGAGTCTGGAGGGATTAATCTTGTTGGCAACTGCAGGCTTCTCCTAGGTGGTTTCAAGGCCACACTCCTGTCCAAAAAAATTAAACACTTGGCAAAAGGAAAATTTGTACTTCTGGTATCAAAAATTATATACGCAAGCCCAGAATATTAATTAAAGACATGGTGACCTCATGGTCATCAGCCAAGGAAATGACGCCGAGGACAAAGACATTCTGCCCTCCTGGTCTGACCACAACCTCCCTCTGTTGACAAGATGATATTTCATCCTTCTATGAGAGAAATGAACCGTCATGTTTGATTTTATTTCCTGAAACTGCTGAGTCTTTTATACCTAGAGAGGCTACAACAGATAGACAAGAACCTTAGACTGAAGGGAACAGAAATTGAATGCAGGTAGAAAAGTACAATTTCTCTTCTGCACAATATAGAGCAGTTCCCCATTTCTGATCTTTACATCAGCCAGTGATCTATGTCTTATAATTAGACAATATTGTTATCCATCTAAGACAACGTGACAGATTGAAACACCTAATGCTACTAATTTACTCAGCATTTGGTTAAAAAAACAAAACAGAACACCAAAAAAAACCCCAAAAAACCGAACCAAACAAAACCAAAAACCAAAACAAAACCCCCCAAACCAAAACCCAAAATGCAAAACCCAAAAACAAAACCAAAAAACCCCACAAACCAACCAAACAAAAAGAAACCTACAAAAACAACAAAAAACCCCAAAACAACAACAAAAACACTAAAAAGCCCCCCAAAAAACAGAAAAAAAAACCCCAAAACACCCAACCAAGAGAAACCAAACTAACTCAGTGCCTTCTATAAAAAAAAAATTATCTCTGAAGTCTTCTAACCAAGAAAGAAAATTATTTATTACTGAGTATTTGCCACATTAAGATCCAGAAGAGCTCCTGGGCTGTTTTAACATGCACTTCACTGACTTGGGTCTGGTTTGATTCCTTAAGCAAGCACTATCAGGTCTGATCACTGCATTCCCTTCCAAACTTCCAAGTCTGTCATTCCTGTTAGTGATTCTACTGTATTCCACAGAAGAGAAAAATACCCTGAAAAATACCAAGAATAACATCCTTCCTTTCCTGTTCTGATACATTTCTGTCAGTCACCTTCCTCTTCCAAGAAAATTCAAGGCATCTTTGGAAACGTGGAGCCATAATTCCATTGGAATTTATCAGTCCTGTGATGAATGCAAGCTGAGCAAGCTTCACCCTTAGTGGCCAACAGCTCTGAGATAACTGAGAACAAATGGAGTTAGGAAACTCACTCTGGCTATCAATTTTACTGTTTCTGTTGGAAAAAAAACATTTGACAAGCCCTCATGCACTGTGCTGACTCCAGCCCCCATTTCTACACAATCATTTATCTGATTTATTCCTATTCTATTCAAAATAAACATGGTGAATACTCTGTGTCTTTCCTTCATTCTCCTCCTCTGTTGTGCCCCTCTCTGTTTCAATTCAAACTTGAGGAATATGTTATCAAATAACATCAAATAATGTTATCAACTTCAACAAGCTGACTAAAGCAAATGAAGGGAACAACTGAAGGCCCTGGAAATGGTGTCTGGAGATACCGACTGCCAAATGGCCACGGACACACTCTGTACTTTTCCACTGTTTGGTTAAAAGCTGTTAAGACGGGTCACATGGAGAGATGGAAAAGCCTTATTTAATCCCATGTTGGTTCAATTACCTTTCATCTTCAATAAGCCAACTCCACTGGGCTGCAGCATCTATTTCCCGTAAGACAGTTAAAAAAACAAGTGTAAAAACACTCCTCTGCCACCCAAGGCACTCTGTGTGATTGCTGCACTCTGGATCTCCATCAAAACTGCATGATAGATGGATTCAGGTCAAGCTCCTGAACGTGAACTGCTCTTTTTCAGCTCCCAAAATTATTTACATGACAATACAGGCACGGCAGACACAGAAATTGCTTTGCTGTTAAAACAAATCCTTCTGGTCAAAACGAAAAATTATGTTCTAACGTTGATAACTACATGATGCACAGTTCTTTGTCATCCCCAAACTCACAAAGTACCCCAATACCGCTGCCACCTGTGGCACTTAAAATCAGAAAACCCACTTAGCAACTAAAACCATTTTTAGTTTAAAAAAAAAAAGTCTAAAGGGTTGAAACAAAAAGGGACAAAAAGGTTTTATGTAAAGGAGGAAAAAAAAGATCAAGTATCAAGTACAGCAATATGAAGACACATTAACTACTGGGAAATAATTGATATAGCCCTTTAATTGCTCGTTATGTGATAAAATCAATTCTAGAATTTCTGCTTTATCCTTGGAATTTTCAAAAAGCCGAATGCAGATGATTTTTGAAAATTCTGTTAGTTATGCAAAACTGGTTTCCTACTTTTAGGCTTACACTGGCAGAAATTGGCAATAATTAGAGAGAAACTACATCAAATCCTACATCACTCTGCAATAAGAGAACCTCATTCTCTCCACCTTTATAATGTAAAATTTGCCAATTTTGGCAATACAGTGAAGCAAAGTCAGAGCTTTACTGAGTTTTCCACCAGTGCTAACGCAGTTCCTACACCAAGGCAAACAAATACCACATCTGATTATTCACTGAAACAACAACATAAAAACCCTGAAGAGCTGTGGACACAAGGGAAGCCTTCCCCTTTGCTTGGGTTTTTTTTGGTCCTTTGATTAGAGCAAAACAGATGCTTCATCCTTGGTATAGTCTGGAAGTAAACCTACGACAACTTGGAGAAGCACTGCAGTTCTGGCAACCAGCTGAGAAAAGCTGATCTGTAACATCCCTCTATTTCAGCACGTCTGAACTTCCTCAGCCCCTGCCTCTGCTTAACAATTCCTCTCCCGCAGCTCACATTGTCCACATGAAGCTGAAGGCAAAAAGCTACTCCATCCCTGATCTGCTCTTTCCAACACCTCATAGGGCTGCAAAACGCAAGTCTGGCAAATCTGTTATAATGGAGCCAAAACGCTGCAAAAATTCAGATTTCACGTGTGAGTACACTCCTAGTGGTAAATGCTCACAGGATGCTCATGTGCTCTGCTACAAATACCAATACTCACAGTAGTGGTACCATCTGCACTGCTCCTTTTGAAGCCTCTGCCCATCAGATGGTCTCCTGCTGTAACCTCCTGCCTCCCTCCATCCTGCCCTGCCCTCTCCTGCTTCCAGGTGTGTCCCAGCTGGCCATGCCTCAGTCTCACAGCTGAGCTTATCAGGCATTATTTAATTTTACAAGAACAAGAACTCAGTATTGGTCTGTTTTCATTGCTCTCGAAATCTGAATGATTATCTTAATGCGCCGCCTTGAATGAGTTCCAGGACTCGCTTGTAGTCAAAGGTTAAAAATCTCTGTTGTAGAACAAAATCCTGATCAAATGAATGTGTAATTCAATATAAGTTACAAAGCAATTTTCTATTTAAAGGGTCTGAATAATCAAAAATCTGCTTCACTATAACACTGCTTTTGAGAACACTGCAAATATTCCACAGTACTATAATTACTTTCTGTGTTAATACCCTGACAGTATCATCGAGTACTCCCTAGTATAAACAGGACATATACTTCAGTATTTATTCATCCTGAGAGCAACTTCTCTCATTCCAGTAGTCCTGTGTAGCTCCTCAGTACACAGCATTTCACCCAGCTTTTTTGGGGTAAAAAAAATAAAAATAAAAAAAATTTTAAAAACCCAACAAAAAAAACCCAAACAAAAAAAAAAAACCACCAGCAAAAAAAACCCCAACAAAACCCACCCCAAAACTGTGGAATTTTGAACATTCCACAATTAATATTAAGTGTTCAGCCTCATCCTCGTTCTCCCCATTAAATTAAAAAGGATCTTCATCTTTCCTCTGGGTAGTAATACGAGGTATCAGCTTTCCTTTCCATGCTCAGAATTTTCCAAAATTCAAATCAGATCACACACAAACCTCTAATGACATTATACAGTGCTTCTGCTCATACATCAGTCACTGTTTAGAGTATTCCAGGCTATTTTCAGGATGAGTGATTAAAAAGTTTTTTAAAATCATAAAAACAGACTGAGAATCCTCTGTCGGTAAAACTTACGTAGTGGAAAAAAAAAAGAACTACTTTGCTGAGTTAGGTCCTACTCCAGACTTCTTGAATGTTTTGAAAAATACAGAAAATCTCTGCAGGGTGAGAAAATAAAATGCTGCCCTGACAAACTGTGACAATTTAGCCCAAACTATGAAGAATTAATTGACCCAAGAGGCTGAAGCCCGAGATCTGCAGTGTCTAGTCTTGTCCACAGGGTCAGCACAGATACTCAACTAAGGAGTTTGGAACCAGGTTGGATCCTTGTTTTCCAACAATTGAGAGCCTCATACAGAACACCAAGTTTTGGTTATAAAGCAGAGACTGATTGTCATGAGAAATAACGATAAAGTCAACTAAACTAATGGGAATACAAAAGGATTGACAGGAACTTTAGTCTACAGGAGAATTAAAATGCAGAATTTGCTGCAAAGATGAAAGGAATGTTGGAAAAATTAAATGGTGATAGACACAGACACTGAGGGAAAGGTGAACAACTGTGTTCCAACACAGAAATTTTGACAAAGCAACTATGCAACAGTTCCAGACCACAGGTTTTATCAAAGGGAGATTCAGTGGTTTGTTTTTCAATCTAACAAAATGCAGCTATAGAAACAAGCATCAATATTGAGGAAGATGTCTCCCAGTGAAATAAGCTTATGAAGCCAGAGATGTAAAGCCGCATTAATTCCACAAATATTATTTTTCATGAGGATTTAGTTCAATCTTAACAACATCTACCAAGGCAAAACAATTACTAAGTTTTCAAAAGTCACTTAGAACGGGGTTGCACTCCTTTTTGTAGCCCCAGGGACTATTACTTTGGAGGAGTGAAATGATGCATTTTCACTTTTACACATCACAGGGACTATTACCAACACAACAATAAAATTTATACACTGCAAGCCTGTAGCATTCTATTCCATAAAACAGCAACGCACCACACTTATTAATAATCTCTGTCTTAGTTTCTCTTTCTCTCCATCTGGTGTTATTTCCGTGTATCCTTCAGTAACTTCAAATTTGAAACCATTTTTCATTTTCTTGTGTCATTTTATTTGAAGCATATGCTTCATTTATCATCTTTGTCTGCATGTGTGATATCAATAGTGATTCCATACAGAAAGAGTCAGATTCCCCAGTCTTTATTAGGTAACAGCTTGCCTCAGCAGCATGGGCAGTCTACAAACTATTTAAATCAATTAGACTAATTTCCATATTACTCAACCTGACACAGACACTGTACATCAGAATCTGAGTAAACACATATAGACAAGTAAAAAAAATGCTATTTGCAAACACTGTGCAAGATCACAAACAGATTAAATGATGATAACAGCGAACGTCTCATCAAATCCCAGCCGCTGATCCACCTCACACGGTGTCCTGCCCAGCAGGAAACACCACAAACATCTCACAGAAAGGTGTAAGGAACTCCTGCAACACAAAGCTATAAAGTAAATGGTAAAAAAAGGGATCACTTCTACCTAAATGTCACATATTTCTGGTGGGCGAATGCCCTCGAGAATCCATGCTCTGATTCACTGACAAAATAATCCCCAGGAGATTTCCTCATGTCATCACACTCCAGTTTTGTCCATTACACAACTGGGTTTTTTTTTAATTTCTAGTAAAATAAGGTATCTTAATGAACACATTACTATATGGCAACCATTCAAAACAAAATTTTCCAGGACGAAAGCAGTTAATAGGAGAAGGTAAACAATTAGTTCCTTAATATCACGGTCTGTGTGTCCTCCTAGTGATAACTATCTGAAACTGCACTGATCCGCTGCTGCGAGCTCCTGTCCTTGCTTTAACTCTTCATTTCCTTCATTTCACTTTGATTTTGGGGAATTGCAGCTGTCAAGCCACATACTGCTCACTGTTACTCACCCAAATAAAGCCCCCGCAAGCTCAACACTAGGTATCTGCCGGGAATATAATCAAGATGCAAAAATAACTAATAACTATTGCCCAGCAAATGTAAAACCAATAAAGCAATTCAACAAAGGGCAAAGTACTTCGAAGTTTAGGTTTTTAAGCAAACTAAGATTTGGCTGAAAATTGTGTTGGAGTCACTAAGTGCCAGTTTCACTCAAAGACTAGGTATTTTAAATGTGAATAAACATGAATGCTCCTCCAATATGGTTATTATGGAAGATTCATGAACTTCAATTCCATTTCTACAAAGCAGCTGGAGTATGACTCTGCAGACCAAAGGCTGTTTTCTATCACAGATTATTGCATTTCGTCCAAAACAGAACAAAGAACTTTATCTGGTTATTTTTTCCACCTGTCAGGTGACCATGCACTGACCAGAAAACTGACAAAACACAATTCAAGAGATATTCCCAGATTATCTCAGATGAATGACAACACCAGACGACAGAGGAATGTAAAAATTATCAAGGACTCCACCAGACTGAACTGAAAGTTCACCTAGACCTTTTTTTGGGATCCAGTGCAAGTTTTTGGGACAACCTGCAATTCTTACAACCACACTGCATCCTCCCCAAGACCCAGAATAAAAGGAAATACACACCAGAAGGACACACTGATGAGGATGTTGGTGCCACAGGTACAATTTTAAAACTCAAAGAGTGAGAAAAAAGAAGTAACATCAACAAAACAGGCACCTCAAGGGAATTTAAACCCCGAGTTCTTCCTACAGAGGTGACAAAATCCACAAAGTTGAGTTTCTGCATTTTGGGAACTCATTGCTGTACGGACAGAAGAGGTTTGAGACGTGCAATGGTTATGACAGACAAGCTATTGACAAATGCTAATTACCGATAAAATTACCATGGAAATTCACAGGAATGTTGCCAACTTTAGGTTGACAGGCAGTGTGTCTTTCTGGAAATAGAGTTTATAGCTGTTATAAAACAGCATGATGACTGGCTAAAACCACAGTATTGTTAAAAGTGCTTGTAAATTTAAGAACTATTTGTATTTAAGAATTTCCCATTGTTATGACTTCTGTGAAGTCTGGCAAGTTTCAGTATTTTGTGCATGGTCATCGAACAAAATAAAACCTGATCTGAAATGAGTGTATTACTAACTCCAAAAATTCACATTTATCTTCTACCTTCATACTGACACATGATGTTCAAATACTCATTTTCACAGCAGAATCTCTGTATCTTCATACACTGCAAAACTTAGATCATTTATGTATCAAAACGCTCCTTTAAAGACATTCTAGCTGGTCTTTGCTCGATTAGGTATTAGCCTTAAGTAGCATTTTAGCCAATTAATATGGAGAAAAAATCCCCACAAAAAATCCCCACAAAACAGAAAAAAATATTCAACTCAAATATGTCATCCAGGCATTTTAGGATTATGCTGTTATTTAAAAAAAATACATGTATTTTTGAATTATTTCAGTTCATCTAATCTGGTTGGAAAGAAACCAAAAAACACAGACATAACTCTATTAAAACTACTTTAGAATTCAAGTATTTCCTTCAGATGTGCTCTTCATCTTTTCTGGTTCCCACACATGCTGACCTGCCACAGTTTAGTTAATTTATATTGCTCTATGAGGACCATATTTCACTTCAAAGAAGGCATTTTGGTTGGAATAATCTCTTCTACGTTATAAATGTCATACAATCCAAAACCATGTTCTATGTGATGAGTAATAAAGCTTGGCTGCCTGTTTCCTTTATCACACACACATATATATGCTTGAGGGTTTTTTGTTATTGCCAAATCCTTCATATCTTACAAAATTTGATGGCTACTTCCATCTCCTGAGCAACAAGAGACAGGACAAGAAGAAAATGCCTCAAGTTGCACTAGGGCTGGATATTAGGGAAAATTTGTTGACCAAAGGGGTTGTTAAGCATTACAACAGGCTGCCCAGGGTAGTGTTAAGAATCCCCATTCCCAGAGGGATTTAAAGGATATGAAGATGTGGTATTTGGGAACATGTTTTTTGCCAGTGCAGAGGGAATGGCTGGACTTCATGATCTCAGAGGTCTTTTCCAAGCTTGATGATTCCTTGATTCCAAAACCTACAAGTCTAGAAGGCACTGACAGCATAAGAACTTCACATTAAAAAATAAAATTATTTAATTTCAACAGGTTTTGCAAGTAACTAACTGCTTTTTACATACCTGAAACTCAACAGGAAAATGAGAACATGAAGCAGTTTTGCTGATTCTGGTTTTACCGATTCTGGTTTTACCTAGTTATTTCAAACCTAACTGCATGACTCACAGTTTGCTGAAGCCTGAGACTACCGATACTTTCTATGTGTCAGACTATGTGTTTAGGTTGTTTCCATGCTCCCACTGCCTGCTTTGGGTTTTTTGAACCCAATTTCTCTGTGGTACTTTCCCCAGTGCATCCTGTGCCTCCATCCGAAGGGATCACTATTCTCCAGTGCTGTATCAGCTCTGGAGTAGAAACAAAAGTCAGGTGGTCAGCCAGCAGCATAAGGAGGAAAAACAAAAATCAGCTGAGTTCTTCTAAGAAGTACATTTTTAGATGTACCATGTAGAACAAGGTTTTCAGGAAGTGGCTCGTACAGGAAGCCAGTGACCTCACAGCTTCATGTAAACACCACACAATTACAACGTGAAAAAGAGCAGTATTTTCTCACTGCCACTTTCTTTTAGCATGTTCACGATTCACTCAGCGCTTCCCAATTATGAAAACTGCAGATCAAAGGAATCAGGTTTTTACAGGTCTAAAAATACAGATCAATGCAACACTTGTGCCATTCCAAGCAGAGAAACACCATTAAATCTCTGTAATATCACAACCTTTCAACGATTTTCTTACATTTTGAATATTAACTCCATTGTGCCAAGCCCCAACAGGCAGATGATGTGACCCCTTACAGCCCTGCCAACCACCAAAAATCCATGTATTCTCTACCAACCCACCCCTTTCCTTCCATTTCCAAAATTACCTGTCCCTACCTCTTATCCACCTTCTAAACCCATCAAGCCCATTAATTATCGACCTTTCCTCATCCTCACAAAGGACTGAATCAACTGTTAAATGCCATCACCCTCAATGAGAGCTGTGCTTCCCCATTCTATTTCTGATTTAAATTGACTGAAAACTCTTTGACATTTATTTACCATTGTTTGACATGTGTTAAAATGGCTTTCAAGTTCTATTTATATTCTTATCTTTTAAAGCAGCCTTAATACTTCCTCCATTCTTTATATTGTTTCTTCTTTAATGAACTTAGCCCAGCATTTCGATTTCAAGCCTTCAGTATTTCTACAAAAATATAATTATTTCTAAAAAAAAGTATTTCTGAAAAAATGTAAGTATTTCTACCGCTCTTATGAGCTCTCATACCACTGACTGGAAGAAATTCCCACATTTCTCCATTCTCAAATCTGCAGGATCTCTATATATGTCTAGTATACCTCACTGAGCAGAGTATTTCCAAGTGAGCTGCAACACCTCCAAGCAGAACTGGACCTCACCATCTGCTTTTTAAACCCACCAATATATCCTGGGACATGTTTTAAATCTTGGTAAAGAGAAGAAGCAAAAATCCAACTTTCTTCAACACATGGGCTGCACTAAGTTCTCCACATGCAACTAGCTGTGGTCTTGGTTGGTGAACACGTGTAGATGATTAGAATTATAAATTTTTCAGGTTTGGGGGTAAGTTTGGGGGGTTTTTTAACACTAGTAATCCTAACTTTTGCTTATGGCTTTTGATAAATCTGAGTGAGGAAAGGAGAACCAGAAGACTGTACAAAAAGAACTTAAATAATAGAAGTGCGATGAATTTCAACAGCAGCAGATATACCTGGGTAAAATACGTATTCCCACCAGGTGAACAACTCCTTAATTTGGAAACTATGAAGGAGGAAAAATTCTAGCCCATTACTAAGTGACCATGGGTCATCAGAGTGACACACCTGCTAAACAAAGCAACTGTGACCCCAATTTACGGCTGCTTGGAAAATTCACCTAATTTCTGTGTGTGCCCTGCTTAAGTGAACTGGATTCACACTGGAGCATGGAAAGAAAGGTGGTTTTAGGTAGCAGGAATGGCAGCAGATGGTTAAGCTCTGCCTTGCAACTGTGAGTCCTGTGCTTGGCAGAATGACCTGGCCCATTTCATTGCAAGTTTAAAAGGAAAAAAAAAACCAACCAAAGAAGAAAGGACATTGTCTGACCACTAGCCATTGCCTCAGACCTGGAATTATGATTTTTCAGCCAAGATCAGTGTCAGCATTCACAGGACAGTGGTTGCTGGTTCTTGCTGCCTCCCAGCACCGATGGATCCCAGGCTGGACAAGCTCCTGCTCTGCTCTCCTCCGCTCCATCGGTGCTTTATGTTCAAACACTCAACTGCAGGAACCAGCTGAGAGCAGCCAGGAGAAGCAGCAGCACCTGCAGCCTCCACACTGGGAAACAACAGTGAAGCCCCAGCTCCAAAATGAAAGGCAGGACCATGAGGTTTGCGAGGCAGGAAATGGAGGGCGAGCCGAGCACACATTTCGTGCAGCCTCAGCTGCAGCAAACAACAGCAACGTGATTAAGAATAGTTCCTTAAATCATGTCTGTGCTTTGATGAACGATTCCAACTGCACGTCAAAGCCCAGCACAGCAAGCTAAACTCACCACAGACGTTCTGGAGGAATACAGAGATCCTCAGGGACATTGTGTCCCATGCTGGTTTAGCTGTGCTGGCTGCAGGCAAAGCAAGGTGCAACGCCAGCTCCGAGCTGAGCCAAGAATGCAGAGCAGGCACAGTTTGGGGCAGTCAGGAGAATGGAAAATTCAATACTGAACACAGACTGGAGGGTTTGTTTGCTTACCTGACTGAAGAGGTAGTAACTGATAGGATTCCTGGTCATAAAAGCACTAGAGTAATAAAGACAAGCAGAGAAGCATGAGGCAAACTCTGCAATTATCATTAAAAAGTGAGCATGAATAGCTCTTCAAAATGTTAGGCTGGCAATTTTAAGACTTCCAGGATCCTGGATGCTCTGAAAGTTGGAATCTTTCTTCTAATTCCAATAATGGAAGTAAAAAAACCTGTCCTTAAGATGGAGCTTGATTATTTTAAAGTACAAATTATATAGCAATTATACAACATCAGGCTTCCTATATCAAGTGACAGGACTTAGAATCCTAGGAAACCATTTCCAGTTCAATATTCTTACTAGAAGTTAGCATTAATTCTGCAGGAATATCACAAACACCATCAGCAGTAAGTATCTTAGACCAGGAAAATCAAGGTAAAAGAGCATTATCCAATACTGAAGAAATAACGAATAAAATGGACTCAATTTAAAGTTCTGCTATCTAAAATAACCCCAACAAAAAAATGAACAGAAACCACATGATCATCCTTCAGAAAGAAAAAACAAAATAATCGAATTCTCTGACTGTAAAAAAAAAAAAAAAAGTCTTACAGAAACCAGAAGAATATATTTAATAATGCAAGGAGAGAAAGGGAAATGGTCACCAGCTATTAATGGAATAGCTCAGTGAGAACAGAAATACATGGACAATGACTCTTCACGACTTTTTCAAGTCCAAATGATCAGTAATAACATCTGCCATGATAATTCACTCGTTAGTTCATAAGTACAAACACACACCACTGCTACTGAGCAAGTGAGAGCACCTCTAGCAGCTAAACTCCCCCAAACATATCAAAAGCAACACTTCTGACACCTTAAATAAGTTGTAAGATTCACACATACAGTAGGGGAACATAATCTCACTGAGGTTCTAATTTAGACTAACGAAGAAGTAATAAGATGACTGCTAATTTTATGGGCAAGCAGCCTAAAACATTTTTTTTGAAGCTAGCAGTCCCTGGAGGAATTTCTACATTGGTAATAAGTCAAACCTGAATGCCCCAAAACACGATAATTAAAGGGCAGAACAAATCCTTTAAGAGAAAATAACCGTAGTTACAAATGCATGGTAATGAGTCATGTTAAAAGAAAAACAAAATATTTCCAGAATGCGAGCCAGATGACTGCTGGACCACATCAGTTTATGGTAAAACACAAGAACAGATTTTTAAACATTTGAAGATAAGCTCTTCAAAAGCCAGCATTATCCTGGGCCAACACATTAATCTAGCAGTAACACAAAGACGTATCTTTCCATGAAATCTACGTTTAAAATTCCTGCATTATTCCTGAACTAACCTCTGCACCACAGCTCCAGGCACTTGATATCCCTGAAGTTAATTCCTCCATCAATTCCAAGTTTCCTTCAATAAAAGGCACCAAACCCTTCTGTGTTTACACAACCAGGTCAAACACCAGCACTCATTAGGAAGAGCAATAAGGAGATCAACAGGAAACACAGCCAGTTGGAAGGATTATGGAAGATCCCAGCAGAAATCCAATGTGTGGGAAGATGGGACAGCAAAGGTGGGAGCCTCAGAGCTGCTGCCTTGTCTTGGTGCTGAGCATGGGATAACATCTTCCCAAATGGATACATGGCTATCTTCCCCACCAAGAGATAGGTAATATAATAATATAATAATATAATATAACAAAGAGTTTATAAAAGTCGATTGACAGGCCACTAATGTTAGCAGAAATGCTTAATAATATGTACTAGGAACATGAATTAGTAATAAGCAGATGTAATATAGAGAAGTTCAATGAACACTTCAAATTTGATTTTTGTGTACAGAGGAAACAGTTTTGTTTGACTTTTTATATTAAACTGTGGACTTGGCAGTGCTGGGTTAATGGCCGGACTCAATCTTAAAAGTCTTTTTCCAACCTGAATGATTTCATGATTCTATTCTGGTTTCCCTATATTGGTCATTTGTCTCTTCTTCACAATCTCTGATTTTTAAGTCTTACCCAGTTGGGGTTTGTGTGCTTCCGCACTTTCAGAACTGATGCTCACAGACAGAATCCCCTGCACACCTCCTCTGCTGTGCCCTCTGTGCTGCTGACACTGATCCACACACACCGAATTCCCCAGGAGGAAAGGTGGCTGTGGATGCATCTCTGGACATCCCTTTCCCTGCAGGGCTGGGGAATCCCAGCCCCTGCTGCCCAGGCCTTCTTCTCTGCACGCCCAAATCTTATTTACAACACTCACAGGAGATGAGGGACTTAGCAGCAGAACTGCAAATACAAACAGCTTGAATTCTGAGCTACCAGTGAAGCTGGTTAACATAATGTAATACTTAGATATGCTCTTTTAAACCACAGGAGGGATTCAGCAGTAGATGGTACTATTAATATAAATATTATTTAACAGAACCCTTGAGAGACACAGAATGTAGAAGTAGAGGGGTCAGCTGAGTAAGATTAGCTGAAAAAACATTTATGATCTTCATCCATTTTAAACTAAATGCTAGCAGGGAAATTCATTCTGAAGTCAGTTCTGCGAGAAAGGCTACTGCAAAGTCTTAAAAGCAAGTATTCTGAAAACCTTCATCCATCTAGTACACACAGTGGAGATGTCAGGAAAACACACCATGCAACCATAGGATGGAAGTCACTTACTTACAGGCCTTGGTCTAGTGAAAAGAACTGGAATTACTATTTTATAGGAGGAAATTCTTGGTTGTGAGGGTGGGGAGGACATGGCACAGGTTGCCCAGGGAAGTTGTGGCTGCTCCTGAATCCCTGGAAGTGTCCAAGGCCAGGCTGGACAGGGCTTGGAGCACCCTGGGACAGTGGAAGGTGTCCCTGCCACAGCAGAAGGTGGAACTGGATGATCTTTAATGTCCCTTCCAACCCAAAATGTTCTGCAATCCATGGGAGCATTGCTTTAAGCACCATTAAGAGCCTGGGATGGATTCTGCCCATCCTCAAGCTTCGGATAGCTGTGGCAGTGATGGGCAGAAGGGAACAAAACACATCAGGATGGAAAGCTGATCTTAAGACACTGACTGTGACATCATGAAGAGAACCTCCCTACTGCTGCCCTTCCCTGCTGGAATTTCTACTCTTGCAGATTCTTTCTTTGCACTTCCAGAACCAACAAACCACAAAGATAACCCGGCACTCAGCAAAGAGGCAAAGTCTCCTTTTGCTGCAGGAAAAGCAGAAAAATAACTGAAGAAAACAGACAAATCAGGAATGCCACTCACAGGGAAAGGACTGACTGAAGTCACCTCATTTTTGTTTCCTGCAAGGCAGCAGCAGCACCAGCCTGAAAATAAGCCCTAAAATGGACACTGACTGCAGGCACAACATGCAGGAACATTTCAATGGAAAAGTCGTGAATTGGGAAATAATCACTGCAGCCTCTTAAAAAACATGATGCATTTCTCTCCACGTTACCAGAAGGAAAAATGAACAGCTGAACGACATTGTTTAAGATCTTTGCAAAGATTTACGGATCAAATATTAAAATTAAGTAAGCCAAGCATAGTTTACCCAGGAGAAACATCATGGGCCAGAATAGGTGTCACTTTATACAGTAACATAAGAGCTATACAATAATTAATATTGACACAGCTACCAAAGAGACTGCATCCGCAAGTCTCAGAGCTAACTTCCAGTTTTCATCTAGCCAGGGAGATTTTTCTAAAGTAGCAGAATTAGGAAAAAATAAATTACTTTCCTTGTCTACCAGGAATTGTGCGCACATCACAAACCTGTGCTTCAAAGCAGACTTTACTTTGGGTAAATACATTTTTTTCATGGTAACTGATCTCACAAGGAACTGCCAGAAGATGCATTAGCACTTTATCAGCCCACAGCATCTGGAACAGAATTAAACCTCTTCATGATACAGGAGTACTTTGTAATTGCAAAAGAGAACATCAACAAAAGGGATAAATACAACCAGATACATCCTTACAGAGAACTTGACCAGGATAACATTAGACATGACAAATTGTGTTTAGAGTATTTACCTGATCCAGGCAACCAGGAGAATAATCTTACATAAACCTCCTCAGAGTAACTTTACCCACAGGAACACAAAGTTTGCTTTATAGGAAAAGGCTACAAGGGCTTGTTTTTGAAACCAGTGGTCTTTAAACAACCAGTGATTGCAATATTCAGGGGAATTTCAGATTCCCCCTGAAAAGGGGGGAAGGGCACAAAAAAGCTGAAAAATGGAGCGATGAGGGTTCCAATTCAGAGCCTGAAATCTGTTGCAGCAATCCTACTGCACATCTGCTTGCAGTAGTGAAGGGCTGGACCCTGCCATCCAGGCAGCACCATCAGGATCTATTTTCCATGCTTCTGTAATTGGAAAGAGTGCTCTGACAGATGCTTCTCTCCCATCACAATGCTGGAGGCCTGGGTTAACCTATCAAACGTCCCTACCAGCATTTTTCCCCCACTGTATTACACAATTTTGGTCTCCAGTACAAATTATTGCTGCTTATAGATGTGACTCATTCACTGCTGAAGTAATACTGCTTTTGAGGAATTCAGTTTTATTCAATAAATAACATTTCAGCTCACAATTCCTGGTTACTTCTCCACAGTCACCATCTCTGACTTTTCTCTCTCCTATATTAAGTAAAGACTTCCCCGTAAATGTCAGCAATTCCATTAACAAGGACTGGTGGAACAGAGGTCTCCACTCAACTCCCACTGAAATAGTACAGCTGAGCTCTGCCCTACTTTTAACCTCAACACCAGCAATACATGAAACCTGCAGTTTCTTGAAAACCAAAAGGAAGGCCTTTTCCTAAGTCAGAAAAACACAAAGGAAAATAAAATACCACCCCTCCAGAAAAAAACTCAGAATGATCCAGAAAAACAAAACACAAAAAAACCCCAAGAACAAAAAAAGAACCAACCCCAAAACAACACAAAACCACAAAAAACCCACCAAATAACAAAAACGAAACAAAAAAAAAGAAAAAAGAAAAAATAACCCCAAAACAAAGAAAACCCACAACACTCAAACAGCTGTGCTGTAGTACAGGCTGATCAGAACAGCAGATACAAGTCAGTGTTAGTGAAATCTCGTAGTTTTAATTGCTCCAACCTTACTCCTGTTTCATACTGTGTGAACACCAAACAAATTTAAACTATATTTAAGTATATTTACACTCTTAACACTGATTTTTAGATCAATACTGTTTTAAAAAAGCATCTGAATTACCAAAGCCAGACAGGGCTAAGAATCCAAAGATTAAATTTAGTTTATGAGAAAGGTGCACAACCCCCTGCCAGAATTAGCTGTGGCTCCAGAACAATAACCTTTGGAGAAGCAGCTGATCCCACAACGCTGGATCCACTGTTTGGCTTTCAGTTTATCCAAACAACCCTGAAGAGATGCTCATGGACACGGATAAGAAGGGAAGAGCTGGAATCAGACGCTCTGGCTGGAACAGGAGCTCCAGGAGGAAGGTGGGCTCTTGGAACAGAAGCTGCCAAGGCAGTGCCAAGTGGCAGGAACTCCATCCAAGAGCCCACACAGCAATCCCTGGCAGCTCTGGTGCTGCGGGTCTCCTCCGGCAGAGGGCAACGCTGGAAAAATCGCCTGGAAAGGAGCGGAGAATTCCATGGAACCGAAACACCGCCGACATCTGCCTCGGAGCACCCGCAGCACTCTGCCCTGCGCGGTTTGCAACGCTGCTGCTCCACCGAGGCTTTTCTCTCCAGAGCTATTTCCTCTACCTGCGTTTTACAGGGTGAAAAAAATACCTGCTGTCTCGCAGATTTGGAATCTTGCTCTCTATCAGTGGGATAAATGTAATCCTGACTGCTCCGGGGTCCTGGAGCACTGCCACGAAGCCAGGAGAAATTAGGACGTAAGGATCTCCCGAGAGTTACAGATGATCCATCAATACCCAGCAGATGTTGACAGACGAACACTGAAGTTATGCTAAAATTAAAAAAAAAAAAAAAGGGGGGTGGGGAACGACACTGCAGAATGATACAGCAACTACACACTGCTCGGGAGCATTAACAGCGCTTTCAGTTTACAAAACACACCAGGATACTAGCCAGAAATGTCCCTTTTCCTCCTCCTGCTGGAAGTAAACACGGTGGCTGGAGGCTCCTTCCCTCCCAGGAGACCTGACAGCTGCTCACATGAGCTGCTGCGTAGCAAAGAAATCTCCCAAGTTCCAGTAATCCAAACACAAGGATCCCTCCTGCTTCAGACACGTCTCCCCAGCACCTGATCATCCTGTGCTGATGGAAATAATCATCAGGATAAAACCCAGGCAAACGCTTGTTTTCTTTCTGAACCTCGGTTTGAGTCTCCCTTGTTTTCCCTGCACAGTGGAATTTATTCAAGGCCAGTACCTGCCTTCATTTCACAACTCTATTTTTGCAGAAACTCCTGGAGAAGCTACTACAGTTGTGTTAAAATTCAGCAACCTGAGAATAATGCATGTGTTATTCAAAACAGCACATTTTAGGGGCATTCCACATACAGTGCTATTAAATGAACACAAAAATCATCTTTCTTTTCTAAAATCCGCAAGCTACCAAGAAAATATACCCAATGACAACACAGATGAGAAAGATTAAGCTCATTTTCAAGGTATATTTTCCAGACAGATCCAAACTCACTGCACCTGTACTAGGAGAACTTCTGAGGATGATGTTCAAACCAAGCTAATAATGACTAAAAGAAAAAACAAGGATTACTTCAGGCTCAGCACTACAGGAGCTGCACTGAAATCAGTACGTTTTGGGGTAGCAAACAGGTAAACTGGGGCAGAAATAGCTGAATTTTGTAACAGCAGAGAATGATGTTTTACCAGGTTTCCCTCTCCCCATTCTGCTCACCTCATCTTCCCCCCCAGACAACTAATTGCTGCTTCTGATAATTGACAAGATGACACAAAGGGAAAAAAAACCCAATAGAATAAATTAAAAAATTAGTATCATGTCACTATCACTGGCAGACTTCACATGTTTTTTGTTTAGATGAGACTACTGTTTAGCACTCTGCACATGTAAGTACACCATGGGCTTGGCTGCAAGTGAGCAAGAATTTGAAATATAGGACAGAAAAAACAGGATGACTGCTTCAGAATTTACCAACTCTGCTGATTTTCTATGCAATTGCACAATTTACGTTCCCTAATAGGACCTGCTCCTTACACAAGACACATTCAGAGGAGTCTTTGTAAAATCATGGCTTACAAATGGTGTTATAAATGCCCTTTAAACCATTTGTTTCTCAATTCCTTTTGCTTATATTTTAGTAAGAAATTTCTAGCCTAGTAAGAATTTTAAAAAAACCCCTCACCATCGGCTCACTAATACTTCATAATTATGAAAAACTAATTCTCAGCTAACAGTATCCTGAAATTTAGCTCCCCATCTCACCTCATCCAAATTACTTCCCACAAGCCATAAACCACTGTCAAAGGCAAAACTTTAATGCCCATATTGATCAAAAGTATTTAAAACAAGCATACTATTATAATGATCACTTTTTTTTTTGTCCTGACAATTAATTTAGTCTTCTGTAAGAAACTTAGATTTTCAACTTGACTGCTTTAGTACTATCACTAATATTTTGCCACACAGACATCAGTATTTCAGGGATTTCCAAACTTATGTTTGGGAAGAAGCACAACACGGGGACATGTAAATCCCTTCCAGAGCTCAAGGTAGTTCATGAAAATTCCTAAATCAGGACCCACTGCAAGTGTTAAATTCCCAGATTAGGAATCTACGGAAGGATGAAATCTCTGACCTTGCTAAGGGTAAAACTCAGCACAAACAACTCCCATTTCCAGCCTCGCTGTTAGACAACAATGCTACGTCTGCTGGCTGAGGTGCAGCATCCAGAGGGACTGGAAAAGGATGGGGGGATTTTTCACTGCATTTGCATGAAATCCAAAGCCGAAAGAAAAATACTATTTATGCTGAAATTCACGGCTAACAGTTGCAAGCTCTATTATTCCATCTCCAGCCATTTAGAAAACCACGAGTTGGGATCCAAACTTATCATCAAACTGACTTGAAAGAACTGCTGGGGAGAGGTTGCTTCTTTTTTCAACTTTGTATTCAGCATTCCTGTTTGCAAGTGCTCTAACCCTTTATGTGACAGTATTTTCAAGCTTATATTCTGGTGCTACCAATAATTCCAGGAGCAAGATGTTTATGGAAAAACACCATGTAAATATGGCATGAACTACAGCCAGTCATGCTATACATGAGGTCAAAAAAACCATGACTCTGTGCTTTTATTTATAAATACAAAAGAAATATAGTAAACACGTGATTACAGCAATTAAAATCTAGCCTGGATTAAAGAAATCCTCTTAATTTCAACAATGTAACAGACTAATAACAGCATAAAAAACCACGTTTTTAAAGTAAGTTCACAATTTCCCTTTTTATTAAAACTGAAAAAAGGTTTTACTACTTCCTACTGCAAAACCAATACAAACACTAATTTAAGTATTTCTTTTTCAGCTGCTCTTTGGATACTTAGGAAGACTAAAACAGCGACCTTTCTGCCACAAAAATTTGACAAGGCATTACACCCTAACATGACACTTTTTGAGGACTTCTTTCAGAAATAAATGGGGCTTGTTTGTATAAAAAGTGGAGAGAACTGGTACAATACCTAATTTTCATAGCCCTTTTTTCATATACGTTGTATTCGTCACCAAAACAGCTCTGTGGAACACAGTGTGCAGCACACATTGTGCCTTGTCATGAGCTGACAGCAAATGAAGAGAAGGTGAACCAAGTTACAAAACAAAGTTGTTTTCTTTTTTTTTTCCTCCTTCTCGCCGTCTGAGAAGATAAATGATCTTAGTTATATTAAATAGAAATGGGATATGGGATCCAAAGGGCTCATTTTACGTTAACTGCATCTCACCAACAAAAATAGAGAAAGCAATTTCCTGGTGCATCAATTCCATGCCAGCACATCCACGTACGCTCAGAATTCCGAGGCGCTGGCACGCTGTGCCCACTGCGCACCTCTGGGTATCCTCACATCTCCAGCACGTCAACTGCTCCCCAGCAATTTCCTCTATTAAGGCAGGGTTGTTTTTTTCCCCCAAAATACAAAGATAACACGGATATGCCTGCACGAACCAAGTGCACCACCCCGGCTGAATAAACATCTTGCTGTAGGTGACACCGTGTCAAATTACTCCTGTAACCAACACAAAGCACCAGCTCTCTCCCAGGACATGAGTTACCACACCCAGCCTCCTCACCACGACAGTGCCCCGCACTCCCTTCTGTAATTTCTTGTTATTTTAATGTCAGATTGCCTTCTTCACCCACAGCAGTCAATATATGGAAATTCTCTTCATTTCAGATTGCAAAAAATTGTACTGAGAAAGTCAAGATGGAAGAGAAGCTGAAGAATGTGCAATGTCACAAACTATTCCCGATCCATTTACCCGACTAGACCACTATAAAACTGCAAACCTCATCTTTCCATCCTCCTTCTTGTGTTCTGTATTTATAGGGTATTAAAATCCTCCTCCTCCTCCTAAGCAAAGACTCGTTTCTAGTGCAACACCAAAGCAGATTTAAATATCTGTGTACAGTCCTCACCATTACAAAACCCTCTCTCTTCCTCTTCTCAACCCAGTCTCGTTGATCTGCTGTTATTTAACTCTTGAAGGCTACTTGAGACTCACCACGTTACTAAAGGTTATGTAATTCTTAAAAATACACTCTATTTTAATTTTTTAAGCTGTACAATAGAAACATTCGCAACAAAACACACAGTCGAGGGATTTTTTTTTTCCCATCCCTCCTCCACTTACTCTAAACCAAAACATATCAGAGATCTAGAACACTGGACTTCCATATTTTCTTTCAGCTTGTCGGCCACAAAATCTTTAGCAGTGCAGAAAACAGCGTGAGGAGCATAAGCCTACAGAAAACAGACGTCCTTTCCTCTGTGGTTTCCCACTGACCCTGCCTGAGTTGTCCACTGCCTGCAAAGCTGAAAGCTGCTGATCTAGAACCGAGTATCCTCTTACTGTTTGCTCTGCCACCCGAGAAGTTGCATTAAAATGGCATCACGTTCCTTAACTCCAAACTGACTTGCCTTTCTCCATATAACCTATTAACAACCCGTGCTCCAGAGCATTTCATAAAACCCCATTCCCAGGAACAACCACCAAAACCAAAGCACCATCCTTTAAGACGCCTCACTTTGCCACCGATTCGGACGTGGCACGAGTCCTTCACACTGAACGCTGCCCAACCCACCTATAAATAGGCTCAAAGCTCCAGGCTCAGGAGACAGATAGCTCAACACGATCCTTGCAGCATTCTCCGGCTTCACCTACATAAGAGCCATGCCGGAACACTGCCGGGCTGGGCAGACACCGAGCTGCTGCTGTGGCTTACGCAGGAGAGCACGGAGGGAGGGGAAAGCAATAAAAAAAATAGAAAAAAAAAATCACTGAGCATAAACAGCTCTCCTCGGGAGAGAAACACCTCCCTCTCCGGAGGCCAGAGCCAGCCACGGACAGGCTGTCACGGCTCGGCCATGACAGGAACAGCCAGGGACAGGCCTTCGGAGGAGATTTAATGGGGCCGGGTCCGAAAGGACACTCATGGTGAGCAAGGGCCTGGGGCCATGGCAAGAGGGTCCTGGCCACATCCCCTGGAGAGGGGGGCTTCAGGCTCCCTGGGCTGGTAGCCAGACCCAGACCCAGGCCCAGTCAGACTCCCTTGGGCAAGGGGGCTTCAAGCTCCTCCCAAGCTAGCAGCCAGTTCTGTTCCCCATCAGACCCCACAGAGACGATGGCTCCAGGCCCCCCTGTTTCCCATCAGACCCACCCTGGACAGGAAGGCTCCAAACCCCGCAGTGTCACCCTGTCAGATCCCACAGGCAGGACATCTCCAGGTCCCTGTCAGACCCCCATGGACAGGAAGGCTCCGGACACACACAGTCCCCATCAGACCCCCAAGAACATGAAAGCTCCAGACCCCCATGGTTCCCATCGGACCCCCATGCACAGGAGAGCTCCAGACCCTCACGGTCCCCGTCAGACCCCCATGCACATGAGGGCTCCAGAGCTCCATGGTCCCCATCGGACCCCCACAGACAGGAGGGCTCCAGACCCTCACGGTCCCCGTCAGACCCCCACGGTCCCCGTTAGAATCCCCGGCCCCGGAGGCCACGTGACCGGCCCGAAGCGCCGGCACGTGGCCCCGACCGTAACAAACAGGCGGGTGGGCGACGGGGGGCGATGAGGGGGGCCGAGCTGCCCCGCGATTGGTCGGGAGGGCGCGGCGCGCGCCGGGGGGGCGTGTCCCCGCCGCACCGCCCCCGGCGATTGGCCGGCGGGGGGCGCGGTGGGCGTGGCCGCCACCTCCCCCTCTGCGCCCCCCCCCCGCCCCGCCGCCTTGGTGCAGTGCTGAGGAGGCGCCGGGGGGGCCGCGCGCGCTCTTCCCGCCCTCAGCGGGGCCGCCGGGACCCCCCTGAGGGCGCCGCTCCCTCACACCCGCCATGGCGGCACCGCCGTCACCCCTGCACCGCTCGCGGCACCCGGAGCTGCGCCACTCAGCAACCCGCGGCTGCCAGGTCCTGTCTCCGCACCCCAGTTCACCCTCAGCCCCAGCAGCGCCTCCCGCCGCGAGTCCGCGGAGTGCGGGACCGCTCCGGCGCTCCCCTCACGACCAGCGCTTCGCCCCCTTCTCCCCGCACGCACCCACCTGTGGGGCGCCTTCGGTGGCCTCCATCATCACCCCGCGGGGAAGCGCTTAAATATCCCCGCGGCGGTACCGCCTGTGTCACGGACTGGGGCTGCGAGCGGCAGTGCGGCCCTCCCCGCCTCCCCCCCCGGCCCGCCCGCTCCGCATCTTGTTTTCTCCATACGCACTTGGAAATGCGTATGGAGAAGAGCGGGACTGGGGGGGGCACCACTGTTACGGCCGCTCCATTCGGGATACCCACGCAGCACCGAGGAAAACAACGCGACGCAGCCCCGTCCTTTCTCCCCTCTACCACTCCGCGCTGTCACTTGGCTGCTTCCCCCATGTCGCGACGCGCACACACACCCCCCGGCCATGTCGCGACAGCGCCCCGCGCACCTGCCGCGCCGCGTCCCCCCGCCCCCGACCCGCCTTGTCCTACCGGGGCTGCGGGGAAAGGGACGCTCGGTTCTCCCTCCCCGGGGGAAGCAGCGCGGTGCCGACGCTCCCCCAGGTGCGTGGGGGCTCCGCGGGTGCGAAGCAGGGGGAGCGGCGGGGAGGGGGCGGCAGGAGCCGGGATGGAACCGGGATGGAGCCGGGATGGAGCGAGCCTCCCTCCCCCCCCAGTTCCCCGTTCGCCCCCCCCCACCCCCCCCCGCCGCTTGTGTTTACCTCAAGTTTGAATTTTATCTGCGCAACATGAGCTGGAATGCGGACATGGAGGGCGGGAGGGCGCGCACACGCCCGGCGCTCCGCGGGGACACCGCGGACACCCCGCACACACACACCCCGCATCCCCTCCCCGCACACACCGCGCCCGCACTCCGCGCCCCCCGCCCCGGTCCCGCCGGTAACTTACCTCCGCCACCGGCTCGCCTCGTTCTCCTCCTCCTCCTCCTTCTCCTCCGCCCCGGGGGAAGGTGCCGCCCGCAGCCCCATCAGCGGGGCGGACACCGCGCTCCCGGCGCGCCGAGACAGGTGCAGCCGGGGCGGGCGGGTCGGGGGGCGCCACCGCTTCCCCGCCGCCTCCCTGGGCTCCCCCACTGCTTCCCTCCGTCCCTCCCCACGATGTTGTTTCGTTATATCATGTCCATCATGTGACACCCGGAGGCCTCTCTATGGAAACTTAAAGGGGACTTTCACGTCCGCCGCCGCCGGACCCGCCGGTACCCCCGGAGGGCTGCGAGCCCCGCCGGTACCCGCCTGCCCTCCCTCCGCTCCCTCCCTTCCCTCCCCGGGGGGCTGCGCTCTCCGCTCCTGCCGCCGTCTGCTTAAAGCAAGTTGCTGCTCTTGCTTCTTCTATTATTATTATTATTTATCAGGATTGGTTTGGTGTTTGGGGTTTTTTCCTTTTTCTTTTTCTCCTTCTCTTTTCGCAGAAGGGAATAACCGGGGAATAACCGGCCGGGCAGGCACCGTGCGGAAGGATGGACTCCGCTCCTGGAGGCTGCGGGATCCGGTGCTCGTCTGCGGCCGCGGTGGGTCTCGGGTGCTGGAAGCGACAGAAAAAAACAAACAAAAAAATCCAAAACAACCGAAAGAAAAAAAATAATAAAAGAAAAAAGGGGGAAAAAAACTTGTTTGTGTTGGACTGAAGAGGAGGAGATGTGAGCGGTGCTGCCAGTGCGGGGTGGATGCGGTGGTCGCGACCGCCGGGTTTAACTCTGCCAGCCGGTAGCGAAGCGATTTCACCGTCCCGACCCGTCGCACCGTCGGCTCCCGACCGCCGGCTCTGTGCCGAGATGCTGGAAGGAGCCGCTCCTAGGGATGTGCGCTGGCCGCTGCAACACTACCAGCCTGCAGCCAGCCCTCAGAAGGGAAAAGGGAAGATGCCGACAATTCCCCGTGGTTCGGGCAGCCCCCAGTTCCCCGCGCGTCCCGCCGCCGGGGGTGCGGGGCCGGCCGGCGGCAGCGCCGCGCTCCTCCGGCTGCTGTTCCGTCTGCGGTGCTGAAGTGGGATTTTTTCCCCGCTCTCCACCGGCCCCCAGGATTTGGGATCAGGGAACTGAAGCCCACCCGCTCCGCGGTCCCACCGCCGGGCTGACAACGCGAAAGGGTCTCTCGGGGTTTTCCCCCTGGAAGGTTCCTGCGGGAGGCCCACAAATTCTGCTCCCAAACTGGTGGCATCGTGTCGGTGTTGGTGGTCAAGTGCAAGGCTTAAGGGGCTAGATTAAAAAGGGGGGATGGATTTGTTGTTAAAAACGGATGGAGAAAAAGCAATCGTGCATTCACTCCTTCTTTACAGCTTCTAGCAGCCCCTCAGCAGATTAAAAAAACATGACCCACAGAGGCAATAAATTTTAAGTTGGGAATTAAATTTCTTTGGTGTCCCACCGAGTTTTCTTGAAGAGAGTGACATAAACGACCTTTTTTCTGAGTGCCAGGTTGGTGCTGATGCCGGTCGGCCGCAGGAGGGGACCAAAGCCGCAGAGCCACCCGGCACAGGCCCAATCCTGCAGTGACAGTGGATCAGCTCCTTCCACTCTCCTATTTGTGCTTTGGACTTGAAGTACCTGTTCCCTGCCCCACTCATTTCCAGGTGCCCACACAATGAGCTGTAGATCTAACAGATCAGTGTTTCTAATATCTCTACTATATTTTTTTAAAATTTTTTGTAAGTTTTGTCAAAAATATTAATGATTTTAGCTGAAAAGAATTAACCAAGTGAGGAGCAGTAATCCTCCTTTCCTTCCTTCTTCTCAGAGTCTTCCCTCCATCCACCCTACACATTGTTTTTGTTTATGTTTATCCCTCCTTCCCATCTAATTTTGGGGGAATTCCCTCTCTGGGCTCCTTTCTGCCATTTATCCAGGCTGCCCCACTGCTGTGGAGCCTAACTACAACATGCCTTACTCCCCATATCTCTGGGCCTCATTTCGCTGCCTCACTAAACCTCTTTTTATTCCATATTCCCTTCTTCAGATCATCCTTAAAGGAGGAAGAGGCTGGAGCTGGGATTTAAAGTAGCCTTTTAGGAGTACTGCCAGAACCGATCTGTTTTACTCTGCTGCTGCTGCTGCTGCTGTTGCTGTTCTGCTGTGTCATGGGAAGAGTTTCCTCACCACACCAACCCTGGGAAGCGGCACCTCGGGCAGAGCCGCTCGCTGCGAACCCCGGCCGTGTTTTACAAAGCTCCGGGTAAGTTTGTCTGGTGCAGGATTGAGCCTGGAAGGCGGAGGCACCGCTGCCTTCCTCGGCTCTGACCTGGAGAGCTGTGCACGATTTTGGGAGATTTGCAGGAGGCAGAGTGGCGGCAGCAGCAGTGACAGCGCTTCATCGCTCAGCTTTATTTCATTTTCTCGAGCCAAGACGCTGTAGGTTACAGCCCAGCAGAAAAGCAAAATGAAGCATTTCTGTCAAAAGGGAGCTTTTTCCCAAATTTGCTTTAAATTACTGCAAGACCTTGCACTAAAAAAGAGCAGAAATTCTGTCTCCTCTTAAAAAATGTTGTTAGTTATAAAATCTTTACGATCTTGGCTCCCTCCACCTGAGCCTGTCTCCTTCAAAAACTTACTTTCAAAAATGTGAGGTTTAAAGATGACTCCTCTCTCTCTGTCCCCCCTCCAAAATTTATATTCTTTGGAAAGGCCTGAAGAAGCCTGAGGCTGGGTCTGCCCGTGAATAAACACGGCATGCACATACACGTGCATATCCACGCGCACACACAGGATTTAAAGCATCCCATTGAAGTCCACATACAGGAAAATCCTTCATCATGTGATAGGCTTTAATATCTGCCTTAAAATTAATCCCTAACTGATGGACTCTGTCTTCATGTGGAGGCAGATCACAGGAGGCTCAATAGCTGGGGCTCCTGTGCAGGTTTTTAAAAACTGCCAAATAAAATTCCCTGTTTGCTGTTGGATTAATTTGTTTTTTAACGGCAGCTACCTCAGAAATGCTCATCTTGTGAAACGAAGAAAGAAAACTTTATAGGGCTGTGATCTTGTTTTTCCACCGTTAAAAAAAAGATCTTGTCATGGGGTCAGGACAAGATCTGATGTTATTACACAAGAAAATGGCTAAAGGGCCCTGCTGAGTTTTTCAGGTGCTCTGTTGGAGATAACACTCCTGGATTTTATTGGAGCTTAAGCTTTGGAGATGGTCCTGCTTAATGGTCAAACTTGTCTTTGCTTCTTTTTGGTTCATTTTTGTTGTTGAAACTGAATTTTCTTGTTTCACTTCTCTTTCAGATTCATTTCACTCTTTAGTTCCCACATGTTAGAAAGTGCAGTTTCATTTAGACTCTCGAGAGAAGAGAAGAAAGTCTGATTCCAGAGAGCAATTTGCAGCAATATATTTTCTTTGCCACTCACACAAAAACATCACTACTCCAGCAGATCTGGGTATAAACAATGCTGACAGGCCCTCAAAACCAAAATCAAATTGTGAAATTGAGGCAAATAGCCCAGAGAACCCGAAATGTTCTGGTTTCTAAAATGCTGGCTGCTGTCAAAAATAGGGTAAAATAAAGCTTTGTTTACGCATAGAGCAGAGTGTTTGTTGATTGAGTTTCTAAGGTGATGTAGCAGGAAATATTGTTCTTGGGGAAAATGACATGAACAAAGCATGAAACTATAATTCAGCAGCTATTTGTCAACTCATAACAGAAGAAAAAAAGGGTATTTATAAAGCAGTAAGAGATTTTCATTGAACTTTTTCTCTCCTTTGCTGGCATATACGAAGGCAGCTTCTCACCTGCTCTGCTTCTGGATATACCTACTTGCAAGAGCAGAGCTCAATCATTTATCAGAAGGAATGTTTCTGTCGAATCCAAATACCTACACTGGCTGCTGTTTCTACGTCATGTCACGGATGAGATTGATGCTCAAGCAAGGTTATAATGTACCTGCATTTTCTCCAGATTGGTGCCAAGCTTGCTGAGTCATTTTCCCTGTTCCCATTCTGCAGCCGGCTGCTCGCTCGCTATTCCCTGTTATTTGTGTGGGTCGTAAGCTCAGCAACAGATGAGAATAAATGCTAATATTTCTTTAGGCTGCCTCCCCGAGGAAATAAAGGTTCTGCTGCGCTGCTTTTCTGTGCACGTATGTGTCCATCCCCCCTCTCCCAAAAGCTTCTGAACCCATTAATGAATTTCAGATGAATATGAGAGAAAGCAGATATTTCAAACTCAGTTATATTCCTGCGAGTTGCACATGGGAAGGAGGGAGAGACTCATATCAGGAGTTGAAGCAGAATGTAGCCGTAATGCCTACAGGTTGGCATCCACTTTCCAGCCACCAGCCCACCTGTACCAGGACATTAATCCCTGTGTAGTGACTCTGAGCCTAGTACAGTTTGGCTGGCTGGCAAGGGATACCATGGAGAAGCAGAAGAACCAGGCTGTTTCCAAAGCCAAGTAGTAGAGGAATTTAAAGAGTATCTCTACAAGCACTGGAAACATTAATACCTGGGAATGGCTGCATATTGTTTTGGAGAATGATTTAGCTTTTGTGTCAGTCCCAAAACAAACAATGGCACAGGAGCCAGGTCAGGCTGTTCCTAGAGCCAGCAGGGCTGTCAGTCTAGTGCCATGTTGCTCTTGTCATTAAAGCTGAAGGCCAAGATCCCCCACCTGAACCTCTTCTAGACGTGGATGTGCTTCCTCTGCAGTGCCCACATCAGGTGAAGAGCAGCCTCAACCACAGGCTTCAGGCTGCCGAATCCGACAGCCCCACTCTCCCATCCTCCTTTCTGGCATAGCCTAGCTGTAGCTGAGGCTCAGAATTGGTTTATATTTGATCAGAGCCAAGCCTGGGGTGTCTCCTCATGGGTAGTGCTGGGTCTCTGCCTTGGCTGGAGCCCTCCTGGCTGCCTCATGGAGATGGGAGAGCTCCAACCCTACATCTCCACCTCAGGGAATGTTGGTCAGGTCAGGACTGCAGACAGGATCAGATGCCTTCTCATCTGAGAGCAAATAATTAATTTGTATGTCCTTTCCCTACCAGCTGCACCTCGCTGGGAGCAGCCAGCAAAGGGGGACACCCTGATGCAGCGTGTACCATGCATGCTCATCTCCATTGCAATTAGTTTGATGCAACAAACAGTTCCAGCGTGACAAACTCCAGGCTAAAAAAAGCTAGAACTTCATCTGCATAAACTGGATGCACAAAATATGTATTGTGTGTCACCTCCCTTATGTCCCACATTTGTTCCCGCAGCAAATGGCATATGCTCCAGCAATACCACATGGTCCAAATGGACTCCTGGAAATACAGAAGGGATCTGGTGCTGGTATTCTTTGAAATTAAGACATTAATTGTGATCCTGCTTATGGACCTGTTCTGGCTTTTGCATATTAATTAAGATTCATTTACCTCTAATGAGTAATCAATAAAATTGGAGCCAGCCTCTCCATCAATGAGCAAGTTATTATTTCTGGTTTAGCTGTTAGACCCCAACTGAGACCAGGGGCCTCGTTCTCCTGTCCACTGTGTAGTCACACTCAAGGAGATAGCCTCTGCCTTGAAGGGCTTACAAAGCAGAACAACAAAAGAGTGAGCAATATAACACTCAGGCAGAGCAAACACGGTGACCTTTTGCAAATGTCAAGTTAATACCATGATCTGGAAGTGGAAGGGGTTTATCAGAGGGTGGGTGGGTCAACGAGGAAGGGACACACTTCAGGGTGGGAGGATGAGATGAAGGAAAAACCACAGCAGGACCTCCACGATGTGAGTTGCAGAGGAAGCACATGCAGAGCATTCTGTGGTCAACTGGCACATCCAGGTTAAAAAACGTGGGGGGGAAAAGAGTCTGATGGCTCTGGCCACAGCTCACAGAATAACCAGCTCCCCAAAGTCTCACAGCCTGGAGAGGGGAGGTGGAGAGGGCAGGGGTGGACAGAGTGCTTCCTCCTACGCGCTGGTTCCGCACAGGCAGCTGGAGGTGTGATAACCCTGTTTTGGGGCTGTTTCTCTCCGTGGCTCAGCCTCCTGCAGCTGTGTTTGCTGCAGCTGAGCCTCGGGGCTGGAGTGAGACGTAGTTCGGCTCTACGCTGCTCTAAGTCCAGGGCAGCACATAATTGAATATTAACAGGAACAGCTCCAGGAGCTACTGAGACTCAGGAAGTCACAATTCCTTCTCTGCTGCTCCTTTGCCTTCGTGGGAGGTGATTGCTGAAGGCCTTAATGGATGTGAGACATAGTATGCTTCCCTCACATTAGCCCCAGTTAGCAAACTGAGGCTTTAACCACATCCTACCCTCTCTGATCATTTCCTCATCCACCTCTTTAGCAACATGAGAACTGCGGTAGCTGTAGTCACCCCAGCGACCAAGCAGAGAGGTGCAGAGACCGTATGAACATTGATTTCACACCTCATCTCTCCTGTGAACGAAGGGGTCTCACCTTTAGGGAGTATCAACATTTGCCAAATATACATTATTGAATTCTTGGTCTCTGTATCATCCTCCTGGAACAGGAATTATTTAGCTCCTGAATGGGGATGCCGTGAGCATCATACAAGATCCATAAAGTGATTTTTAAGTTGAAAACCTTTGGTACCATGTCTTTGTTAAATATTCAAGTTAAAATATAACAACAAATTTGTAGGCATTAAGGTCTCTCCATGCTGCCTGACCAGCTGAACTGATCAGTGCTCAGTTGCCCTCTCTAAAAATATGGATGGATATCGTTCCTTCCTCAAATCCGTGCTGCTCATCTACACTGAGAAGTTCAGTCCACAGTCATGCTACTTGTACGGAAGATGCAAAGTGCAGAAAAAAGATGCCCACAGAAACCCATCCTGATCATTCAGAACTTGGTGTTAGTGTAAGAAGGAAGAAGGCAACTTGTTCAGAGTACCAGAAAATTCCCAAAGATCCTAAGGGCTGCACTGAACAGCAGTCAAAATGTGAAATTCCTCCTCTTGTTTTTTTAATCTCTTTTCCTATTTTTTTTCCTCTCTTTTTTCTCACTTTAAAATTCACAATATCCTTGACGTATCATTTTCCTTCAGGTCCGCTGGCATTTGTTCATTACATAACCTCTTTCTTTTTCAAAAAACACCCTCCTCTATCTCATTCTTTTTCATTAGTTGAAGTACAATGGACTCTACCATGAGACTGCTCCTGGTTTTGTTTGATTTCTCTTTTCCTTTATCACTACCCAGAGACATCCAGCAGATTGTTTCATAATCTTCCTAGAGTTCAGAGAAAGTATATTCCTTCCAGATAGGAATATAGCCTGCGAACGTCCTCCTCCTTTTTCCTCACCACCTGCTCCTCTTGAACAGCACTTCTGGTAAACTTTATACATGTATTATTCCTTTATTCACAAATTAGATGTTCCTTGTTAAGGAAAAGTGAGGAACACTGTTTCCCTGGCATGCAATGTGTGTTTTTCCACATCTTCTTTGCCCTCCAGCATACTCTCTAATTTTTGGAGCCACTGGGAGCGAGGACCTCAGCACCACAATCATCCCCAGCAGCCACACACTGTCTGTGGGAGGTCTGCAGAAGAGGAGGCTCTTCATTCTGCTTATGGCGCATTAGGGAAGAGAATTGGTGGAGCTCTGCAATGCACAGGAGGAAGGATTGGTTTGTTATTGGTCAGGGAAGCTCTGTGCTTTGTTTGATATCACTGGCTTCCTGCTGTTGTTGGATAATTAATTAACACCAACAGAGTGTTTGAAGCTCTGCTCAAGTGCAAACACAGGGTTTGCATCGATATTTCACATTCTGGGCAGGCATAGGGAAGATGGAAGCATTGGCACACCTCTAGGAGACAGTCATGGAATAGGGGAGATGGAGAAAGACCACGAATTCTCCTCGATGCCCTGAGCAGAATCCAAACATCCCTGAGAAAAGCTAATCAACTTCCAGAGAGGAATACTTATGAATTAATTTAGAAATTATAAGTCAAAGAAATTTGCTTTGAATTGGAAAGCTTTTGGGTTTGATTTCTGGGTTTTTCTTCTTTCCCAGACATTCAGTAACAATGATCTTCGCCAATTTACTTCTGTGGGACCCAAAACTATTGTCAATATCCTTTTTATAAATATCCTCTGCCCTAGAAGGCAGTTTTCATCTCACATATTTTTTTTTCCCTTCTGCAAAAAGCAAAGAAAACCTTCCAAATTTTTTTTAACCATTTATAATCCTTGTTGCTTTCCTGCAGCCCCTTTATGATTTGTCTACAACATTCTCTTACCTTCTCCCAGAACAGCATCCAAACCCACACCTGGTATTTCAACTTGTTAGAGTAGGAACCATCACTTCTGATGTTTCAGCCTTGTTCATATGCCCCAAAGTAAGATTTGCCTTATTCTGCAATAGCTGTGTCCTCTCCAGTGCTTCTTTCATGGCTCCTTTTCCATTGAATGCCTGCTTGACCAGTGTTTTGCCACTTTGCATTGACATATATTGTTGCTTATGACCTTACTGAACCAATTCTGGTTGATTTTTTGCTGTTACTCCCATTTCCCAGCCACATTTTGAAACACATCCTCTGGAGTATTTATATAGTCTTTATTTTGTCATCCAAATAACTAATGAAAATATTAGAATCAAGTCCAGAAGCAAACCCAGAGGGAGCCCTTTTGGAAAACCCTCTAAATCCAAAGGAAAGGAATTAGTAATTCTTGTGTGAATACATTTTTTTTCTATCAAGTATGTATAAAGATTATTTCACAGAGATCATAGTTCCTGGTCAGCTTATAGAAATGTCATGTGAAATAATGTTAAAAAACCTGCTTATTTCAAAATACATGACATATGCTCCTCTCTCTCCCCCTATTCTACAACACGGTTGTTGGGCTCAAGGATGGAAACTGGATGTTTTTAACATCTTTCCTCTACGACAAATCCAGTCTGGGTGACTTTATGTTTTTCTATCATCAGTCAAATGCTTATAAAGAGATCATTGAATAGTTTATTGTATTATAGTTTTTGCATTACGTGCTGAACTGGCTGCTGTGTAATTCTCTAAGTTCTGCTTCCTCTTCTTTAAAGACAGGCACTGTGTTTGCCCTTCTCTCCTCCTCTGGGATCTCCTCCCTTCTTCGTGAGCTCTCCCGGATAATTACTAATGAGTCAGATTGCTCTGGCCAGTGCCTGAAGCACTCTAGGGGGAACTTCATCCAGTCCTGCTGACTTGAATTTGCCTAACTTCTCTGAATGATTTTAACTGTGCTTATTTGCTAGTTTGGATTGTCTTACCCTCTGCAGTAAAAGTGGTTCTGATAAATACCAGTTCATAATCTTTTCTTTTAATATTTATTTCCCTCCCTGGCTAAAGCATAAAAACTAATGAATGGTCCAGTCTTTTCTCTGTTGTTATGTCTGTTCTCCCAATTTTCATTAATTGTTATATATAATTTCCATTGTCTTCCTCTTATTTCAATACCTTTGCAGAGTATCCTTTTATCACCCTCTATATCCCTTGCTAATTGAAACTCATTTTGCCCCTGGTCTTTCTCATTTTAGTCCTCCATAGTCACTTTATTCCTTTACAGACATAATTTTTGTAGTCATGTTTCCCATCTTTGGACAGCTTGATGTCCATCCTCCTTTTTCTTATCCACTCACTCTCCTTCCTTTCCTCGGAGGAAGAGACTCCATCCTTTCGTTATCTCTTTCAACTTAATTAACCCCCACCTTCCTGTCCTCGATCTCCTCGTCCCACAAGAACTTTGTTCCATAATTTGCACCTCTGTTGCCTCCTCCAAACACAGTTTCACACCCTCATTCTGGGTTTGAAAAGCAGTTTTTGTACAGTCCCTCTTTGCAGATCACCCTTGGCTCATTTGCCAGATAGGAAACCATTATTCATTTTACTCCACTACTGCAGATCTAATTAATAATGAGCTTGTCTCTTAAACCCATGCTCCCCTCTGCAATATGCCAGTCCTTGCCCTGTCTTTTTTCTCCATCCAGAAGGATGGAAGAGGACATTTTCCATCCCCTCGTCCCTTTCCTTCCCAGGGCCTGGATTTAGAGCTGGGAGGCTTCATTAAAACCCTTTTTAGGGTGGAAGATTGAGATGATGCTCCTGTAAGCACTGCAGAGATCACCTGCCTGCTGAGACTCCCCTCTCCTGCTCAGTGTGAGACCAAGAAGGCTTTTAGAAAAGGCAATGAAGGGGTCTGAGTGTACCTTGCATTGAAACATCCCTTTACCCTCTCAGATTTATAGTGTCCAGCACAGAGATGGCTTTTTTTTTTCCACCAAAAATTGTGCTGCTATCTTTTAATCAATCAGACAACAAACCCAGGCCTATATGAGATGTATTAAATTAAGTCCCCAGCTCTCTGGGTCACTGTTCCTCATAAAATGATTACATCTCTAAACAAGGAAGAGCACAAACCTGCAAGGTCACAGGGACCTGCAGTTCTACCTATATCCACCTGCCTCTTCTTTCTCATTAACTGCACACAGGGGACTCTTGCTCAAGGCTTTCCTTAGGCTCTCCAGGCTCACGGGCTCTCTCCATTGAGCAGGTCCACAGACTGAGGTAGCATTTAAGCTGGGTGAGTATGTCTGCCCACTTCTGTTTTGGCAGAGAACATTAAACAAGCAGCTCTCAGTATCTGAGCAGTCTGTTCTCCATCAGTATGGCTACTGGACATTTCTCCACACTGGACCCAACCCAGAGCCCACAGAGAAACATTTGGTGGGACCCAGAAGAGTGGAGATTATTGAGATAACAAGGCTTATTGCTGTCATTAACTACCCATAGGAGATTATTGAAAAGACAACATCAGATTTTCTTGAAGGCGCACAGTGATGGGATGAGAGAAAATCAACCCAAGTTGTAGCAAAGGATGTTAAAAGTAGGTATTAGGAAGGGAAAAATACAACCAAAGTAGTTAACTACACGAACAGGAGTCCAGAGAGGTTTTGGGATTGTCATCCTTGCAAAACTCAGCTGGGCAAGGCTCTGGGAATTCTGATGGAAGGATGTGAGAAGGGAGCCTGGAGATCCCTGAAGGTCTTTCCCTCCCCAAATCTCTGGGAGGCTGTATGGATGGGTCTGGGGCTGTCCTATTGCTGTCCTGCTCATTCCAGCTGATTGCCAGCAAAATCACGAGGCTGCCTGAGCATGTTGGTTCTGTTTTGCATAAATTTGTAAGGATACTCTCGGCAAAATCCAAAGACTGTTTAATAGGAAAATCCCAGGTAATTACAAATTCATTGGTTTAAACCTGATCCCAAACAGTATCAAAGAAAATCTGATAGAGGCTGTGATTAGTAATGAATTAAAGGATGCTAACCTGATTGATATGCCTGAGCAGTTTTATGGAAAGTCTGTCATGTCAAACAAATGAATGTTTTTTTAATGAGAATGTAAGTTTGGTTAATAAAGATAAGCCTGTTATAAATTACTTAGATTTCTGCAAGTTATTGAACAGTTCCTGAACACAGTCCCAATTAAAGGAAAATGGTACAAAACCTAATCTGGTATACTAAATGGATTAAAAACTATTTCAGCAAGAGATCTTATAATGCAATTTGAAATTCAATTAGACTGGAGATATTGAAGCCTTCCATTTATTTATTTTGGACCCTTGGTTGTTCAGTGTCTTTGGGATTGACCCAGAGGAAATGATAATAATCATCACTGATAAACTTGAAGATGACGTGGAAATTCCAGACTCATGGCTGGAGAAAGCCAAGGAAATAAGGTGAATTTAAATACAACAAAGTGCAGTGTCACTGTTGTTAAATGTATGGATCATGTTGGCAAGAAGAAAGACAATGGCCCAGAGTGTGGGAACAACAAAACAGTCCAAATAATCCACTAAATGGGAACATGCTGAGAGAATTTTACAGCACCCCCAACTCAACTAACAGCACTGAAAGCTTTTATTCCCCTCAGGAAAAAGATTTCAGGATGTTCTTGAAGATGAAGAAGAGATTGATTTGCCACCCAGGATAGCATTCAAAGAGCTGTTGCAAGGAGGCACATTCAGCACCATGCAGGGATTTACATCAAGACAGGAGGAAGATATTGCTGCTACCCACCTACTCTGCACCTTGCAGGCTCTTGGGACACCACAGCAGGGATCCAAGTTGCCAGCCAGCAACTCCAGAAGGGAGCAAACCTCCATGGCACACTCCAGCTTTCTCCTCATCCTCCCCCTTCCTCACTCGCCAGCACTGGGCACCAAGTGGTTTGTTGGTACAAGGGAGGCTGCAGCCTCCTTCAGCTGTCACATCCTGAATCCCTGCCAGATTTGTGTTGCAAGAACTGATGCCAGTGTTTTTAACCCAGAGTGTATTTGGCCCCTAGTGTTCTCCATGACACAGAATAAACATTAGGGAGGAGATTCAGGCTTCAATGAGAAATGCTTTCCCATGATACGTTTTCATTTTGGCATGCACACTGTTTATGATGAAAGGATCCTAAAATAATTGTATTAGATGAACCGTCTGTTCTTCTTGCTTTGAGGCCAGTACAGCATGACATTTCAGAGATAAAATGTTGTGGAACAGCCTCTGACTTGCAGCCCAATGGAACTTTTCTGAAGCCATCCTTCTCTTCTTTTATTTGCTTGAGGTTTATAACCTGAAAACATCAAGCTTGCATCACACTGTTGCCAAAAGATCGTCCTGTGCATTAGCTAAATCTTAAATTATCACCAAATTAAATTTTTCTTCAGAAGTCTGATTCATGAGCAGTCAGCTGCCTTGTGGAAAAACTCCACCCTCCAATTCAAAGGAATTCCAGGATTCACAAGAAGCACTACGTTTCCAAGAGGAGACTATCTGTCCTTAGAAGAACTTGTTTCTGCCTGCAAGTTCAAGTGAGTCTATGGGACCTTAAATCAAAGAAGGCCAGTGCCAGGTCAGTTGCTGAGTAACTGATACTGATCATCACCTTTTGACCAGCTGGATGAGTGACAGCAGCAATTTCTTGGGATTGCGTCTGGAGTCTTCTGCTTTTTCTTTCCTGCAATTAACTCATGGCTGCAGCCTTAACGAGGAGAAATTATTTTGAGTTCCAGATAGGCGGGTTTGTGCCACGTCCTTTGCACAAAGGTATGTAATGATAAAACCTCTGAATCATGACGTGCATTGCTGAGATTATTGCAATTACAGGAAAGTGAGGAGAGCCCCTTGCCAAATGCTTTGAGAGCCACAGGTGAAAAGGGCTAGCCAAAAGCCACATCATTCATGATGGGCCAGATCATTCCTGGCTCCTTTGGGGAGTGCTCTGTCACTGGAAACCAAAGAGGAAAAGGTCTAGCAGGTCCTTGCTGTTCTTCTCCTTTATAGAATAATTTGGATTGGAAGGAACTTTAAAGATCACCCAGTCCCACCGCCTGCCATGGGCAGGGACACCTTCCACTATCCCAGGTTGCTCCAAGCCCCATCCAATTTGTCCTTGAAGATTTCCAGGGATGGGGCAGCACAACCTGTACAGACTCTATTTGTGGAGAGAGGTGGGATCCCATCAGGCTGTTCTTGGACAGACATGGTGCTCCTTGAAGGAATTCAAAGCCACCTCTCTACCCTCACCAGGCCACTCGACAGCAGTGCTGGGGGACACAAGCTGTCCCCAACATGTGCTGTGGCCTTTGATGCACCTGGGAGAAGTCTGCCCTGCAGGTCTGCAGCTCTTTGGCTGTGGACAGTGACCACGCAGGCACAAGCTGAGCCTTTACCAGCACAACTATTTCTGTCGCATTCACTTGGGATAGTTGCTTCATAGCTGAGATTTTTGAAAACCACCAAGGACAGTGATGAATGGAGGATGCTGGAAGTCTCAGCCTAAAACATGACAATTCCTGGCTCTGAGAACTGGGGATTGGCACTCCTGCCTGCACCTTAACGAGGAAACAGGACAAGCCGAGCAAGGCATTTTTGTTGGATCATTTATTTATTGTTCTGTGCAAAGCACAGGGTGTAACTATCACCAGTCATTTTTGGCTATTGAGCTAGCACCAGACATCACTGTGTTACTATTAGAGCAAAACATATTAGCTAATCATGAATTTACTTTTAGCCACGGTGACTGCACGGCTTTCCTGTTTTTGCGCAATTCTGCAGGACGTGAGACAGATCCCACAGTCACAAATTCCTCCTGGGTGGGGACTTGCTTATTGCAAACAGCCCTGTGGGTGTGGGGGGCATGGCAGGAGGTTGTCTGTGGGACTTCTTGGAGCTTGGTCTGATCCGACAGTGACATCTACATCAGTGGGATCAGGGCATGGGGCAAGAATTGCCCATATTGTTGAATTTTTTGTGTGGTCCCTGGTCTAGTTTTGGCCAAGGCTAATGAATGCTCTCCCAGACCATGTCAGGGCACAAGTCTGAGCTCTTACGTTGGGTGGTTGGACTATAAGGTCCCTGTTTTGGAGGGTAAAAGAGTTTATCCTTGTGCTGCCAGTTGGACTCAGGGCTAGGGAACACAGCCAGTATTGCTGTTACTCCTTTGTTCTTCCATAGTAGAGTACACCATTGCCCAGGTGTGCTCCAGGCCTTGGGTTTGTCAGATTTTTAATGTAAATAACACATGTATTTCCTAATGGCTTAATACTTCATAACTAATTTCCCCCAAAATACATGCATTAAATAGTCCTAAAAACCTCTTGCTATTCAGTTCATCCTATTTTTCCACCATCCCTTTTTCTGCCCTCATATGACTTCTCTAGATAAACACCTCAGAGAGAGGTGCTAGGAAATACTCAGTAGTTCGGGTTGTCCCAAAGCAGAGCACTTGGCAGCACAGCCAACACGTACAAACCATGGCTGGGACACAGCCCTGGGCACTTGCCTGCTCCTTCTTGGGGCTTGTTGATGTGGTTTGCATGAGAACATCCAAAAATGTCCTCTCTGTACCAGGAATAGGCATTACAGGTGTGTGCTCTGAACTGATCCCTGTATCTCTCCATCCTGTGTGGGATGAGGCTCAGCCTGGGATGCTCTACAAGGGGCAGTAGCAGTGCCCATATTAGAAACCAGGACCTTGTTCCTTGGGCCTTCTTTGCGTGTCCAGAGCAGGGCAATGGAGCTGGGGAAGGGCTGAAGCACTGGGAGGGGTTGAGAGAACTGGGGGAGCTCAGCATGAAGAAAAGGAGGCTTAGGGCAGACCTTCTGGCTCTCCACACCTCTGTGACAGGAGGGTGCATGCAGGCAAGGATGGGGCTCTGCTCCCAGGGAACAAGGGACAGGAAGAGAGGAAACAGCCTCAAGCTGTGCCAGGGGAGATTTAGATTGGATATTAGGAAAAGTTTCTTCATGGAAAGGGTGGTCAAGCATCGGAACTGGCTCTCCAGGGGAGTGGTGAAGTCACCATCCCCTGTGAAGACACAATCCCTGAAGGGATTTAGAAGATGTGTGGATGTGGCAGCTGGGGACATGGATTAGTGATGGGCTTGGCAGTGTTGGGTTGATGGTTGGACTGCATGACCTGAAAGGCATTTTCCAACCTTAATGATTCTGTGATTCTACAGACATATCCTAAATCTGTATCCAAGAAAGACCAACGTGCAGCATCCTGTCCTCTGTGCCAAGGACACCCAAGCCCCCAGGAGAGCACCAGGTCCACACCACAAGCCCTGGAACAAGAGGACCAGGGGTACCACAGGAAGCCCCCTGAGGTAGCACCCATGGGACTCTACCAGCATTATCCAACCTGGCTCTTCCCATGACTCCCAGGCTGGCTCCTTACTCTTTAAGCCACCAATCACAGAATCACAGAATAATTTGGGTTGGAAGGAACCTTCAAGATCATCTCATTCCACCCCTGCCATGGGCAGGGACACCTTCCACTGGACCAGCTTTCTCCAAGCCCCATCCAGCCTGGTCTTCAACACTTCCATGGGGAAGGAGCCACTCAACCCTGCAGGTCTTTCCTGACCCATCCTGGAAGTCATGGGGTTGGGCAGCCTCAGTGGGGATATTACACACACTTATCTTCTGTTGACACTTCAGTTTTCGTTAATTTTGGGTAAACAAGCTCCCTCCAGCAGAATAAGCTGTCTTTTGCATTATGCTGACTTTTTGCTGCTATAATATGAAAAGCACATGGGCTTCTGCTGACGCAGTTATTCCAGCAAAATGTTTAAGTACGGGTTTAGCCTAATTCTTTGACAATATTCCCAAATTTATTACATGCAATGAGCAAGCACAGAACAAGTATTTCACTGACAACCTCTGGATTGGAAACAGACACAAAGAAATCATTTCTCTTCTCTGCAACATCCTAATTGCTCCTTTTTACTCTCTGATGGACTGAAAGATTGCCAGTTTCCTTCCAGGTTTCCTCATTCTGTCTCATGCATTAAAAACCCCTATTTTTTCTAATGCCCTTTCTTGTTTGCAGCTTGTATTCTCTCTTAGCTTTTTCAATACCCAGATGATACCAGAACTTCCAAGGTTTAAAGCCAAAAACTTCAGTATATTTCAAGTGATTTTAACATCACTTTTCTTTCCATATGTATCTGTGAATATTTTATGCGATTTTTCTGCCACGCCACCGATTTTTTAGTACTATCAAGTTGTACATTTTAATAAATACTAAAATAGCTGAAAGACAGTCCACTTGCAAATGAAAATCAACTGCAATTTTAATGTTACGTAATATACCTTTATGGGGAAAAAATCTCGTAGAACTGGGTAAGGAAAGAAAGCAGTGGGAGTCGATAGAAATGTAACTCAGTTTTATGGAAGTTATTTTAAAAATCTGTAGAGTTAAACAGAGAATAATTTAATTTTTACAGAGTTTTTAATAACCTTTAAAATTCTATTGCACTGATTTAATATCAGCTAAGAGCTCAACAGAAAGGTATAATTTCCTGCTAAATTCTATAGGATCGTAACGTAGGTTTGTAACCTAAAAATAATTTTATGCCCAAGAGAGCATCGTCTCTAGCAGGAGACTGCCTTCCCCCAGCTTCATCTCTCTGTAAGATGTTTTAGCTCCAGAACCCTTTCCTTGCATTTTGTTTCATCTCCATAATATTTCAACTCCACGCTGTTGGGAGGAAAAGAAGAAAGAGGCTGCCTATTTCTTGTCTGCTTGATAAACTCAACATCTTCCCCTGTTTGCCCAAATCTCTACTTTTGGAATCTCCATGTCATGTCATAAATGCTACTTGTTTGAACAAACAGGGATTTATTTACGGCGCTGAAAGAACTTTTTGTGCTCCCTGCCTCATTTGCAACATTATTCCCGATTGATTTCTGCCATACCTATTATTGACTTGCCAGCAATATTCCAAAGTAAGGTTGGGTCTATGTCAGTAAAATTTGTTGCCTCACACTGAGCCTTTTTCAGCACCGTTTACTCAGTATTGTTCCTCTACCCAGCTACTGCTCCAATAAACCAAAACAGCTCGCTGTTGTCTGAAATGAAGAATAATTGGAAACGCCATGCCTACGTCTTTCAGCACAAGTAACAATTCGACCATTTAGGGCTCCTCTAACACTCCTGAGCGCTGAACAACTCAAACCTTGGCTTCCTGCTAGTCAGGAATATTCAAACTCACAAACTCCTGGCAGCATTTCCCTCTGCTCTGCACAAGGACGGAGCGGTCGGGATAAAACCACACAAGGGATCTGAATCACCACATGAAAAAGCTGATGGGCAGAGCTCTTACCTGAGTAATTCCCAGCCCAGGGCTTGCCTGGCAATTGGGAAGTAAGGAAGCCTTGAAAATGTTCTCCGGGAAATAGCTGCAGTGGTCTGCTGGCAAGATCTCCGGGGTTCCCTCTGGTTTGCTTGGTTCATGCAGATCCCTTGTGAGTCTCCTGGGCTTGCAGGGTGAGAATGGAAAAAACCATCTGGGATACTGAAGCTCTCAGGGATTGGATATGGGACCCTGGAGGATACACAGGATACCAGAAGTGAGACTGGGGCAGATCCCACCAGGGCTGGATGGCAGCCTTCTGCTCCAAGTACTCGAGTCCATCCCCAATGGAAATATTCCAGGACCTCACTGGGTGATTGCACTGAGCTATAAACCTGAGTAAGGCAATCCTCTGCCTGAGACAGCAAAGGGGATGTAGCCCCAGCACAAAGCACACCAGTGTTTTCTCCTTCCCAGCAGCTGGCTCTGACTCATCCCTTGGTTTCCCCTCGTACCCATGAGGGTACGAGGGGAAGGGTGATGCACCTGTGATGTCACCTTCTTCTTGGCTTTGACCCCCCATGACACATCCAGTGGCAAAAGTGTCTCCCTCACTTCTGCCTCTTTGAACTTCAAGCTCTCCCCTGTTGTCTTGGGATCACAGGGATGCTGTGTCAGGAGTTCTCTTTTGCTTGGGAAAAGAAATTTCAGTCTTTAAACACAAATGTTTCCTGCCTTTTCAGGAAGACATGGGTGTGACATGCTGACCAGGAACTGGCTCACCCTTGCTCATCCAATGGAGAAGGGGCAGGACACCCCACCATCCTTTGATCCTTTCACTAAAAGGCTGGGCTTGATGATCTTGGAGGTCTTTTCCAACTCTTATAATTCTATGGTTCTGTGACTTGAAGGGATTTTCAACCACCACGAGTTTCACTGGGGAACTGAACCATCTGGAAATGGTTCTTTCCAACAGAGTCCCTCTTAGCCAATTGGCAATGAAGATCTGTGAAGCTTTCCCAGAGAAAGCCCTCAGCACAGACTGTGCCCCCAGCACAGTCTGAGCCCTGGTTTTGCTGCTTTTTTTAAAAGTATATAAACCCAAGGTCCAGGAGGAACATAGAGCAAAAGGGACTTGCATAGTGAAAGTGTCTAAAAATATACATGGAATTTTTACTTTGCTTTTGAACCAGAAAATGCAGAGCAGCAGAATCCATGAGTTGTCCAGAGGGGTAGACAGATAGACAGATGGATCCCTATGTGACAACAGCATAATATTGGTCCACCTTCCAGCCCAGGCATCACACTGGGCTGGACATCACCTGTGCCCCAGCCAGGAAAGAGGAAACACCAGAAAAACCCACCTCTGATGCCATTACTGATATGAATTGGCCACAGTTTAAAGCCTGTAATGAGAGAGGATGGGCAGAGGGATCAGAACTCCATTAAAAAACTTCACATCTGAAGGCACAGCACAGACTGGGAGCATGAATCTGCTCCTAGCCTTGAGCATGGGCAGGATTTCAGGCAGTAACAATAAGGTCATTTTGACCCTTCCAAAAGATAATTCCCACCCACCATGCAAAAATGGGTGAGTTAAGTTGCCCAACAGTAAAACAGGCTGCTGTGTCCTTTGCAATGGTAACAGCAAAGAAAAATTTGGAGATGGACACACAGCCCAGCAGAGCCAGCAGGGATTCTCAGGGGAGATGTCCTGGCTCTACTGAAATGGATGGAAATCCTGCCACCAGCTTTTCTGGGATTTCAGCCCAGGACTTTTGGATACTCTCTGCACACTCCTCTCGCTGTCTCTGCGTGATACAGTGAAGCTGCAAGAAGCATCAGATTGCATCATTGCTTGGGCATCCCATGAAAAGAGCCTTGGCAATGCATCTTTTGGGCTACTGGAGTAATTTTTGCCATCTCATGTGGCACAGCTCTGACTCTGTTTTAAAAGTATAACTGGCTGGCACAAAGGTATCCTATATTATATCATATTTATTGTATTAGTCCCTGGAAGTCCAGGATAGCAGTAGGGCCCATCTGGAAAATGTGTTACAGTCCATAAAACACTATCCTTTGAGTGTGAAAGGTTAGACTGAATTATTCAGCGATCTTTTCATTATTTAGAGGGGTTAATTATGGGATTAAATTGGTGCACCCTCCACAGTGCTGGGTGGTGCCTCCAATAAGACGAAGCACAACCTGACTGAATGGGGCAGTGGGAAAATCTCCTTACATTCATTGTGGAGGATGAGGAGAAATTCCACCTGGGTGGCCATGTATCCAAAGGATAGCTGAAGAAATCTCAGAATAATTTAAGTTGGAAGAGACCTTAGATCTTATCCAGTTCCACCCCCTTGTCATGGACAGGGACACCTTCCACTATCCCAGGTTGCTCCAAGCCCTGTCCAGCCTGGCCTTGGACACTTCCTGGGATGCAGGGGCAGCCACAGCTTCTCTGGGCAACCTGTGTCAGGGCCTCACCACCCTCACAGGGAAGAATTTTGAAAGAAAATGAGCAGGTTCAGCCAAGAAGGATATTTGCAAGACCAACACCTTCTGCAGTCCATGGCCAGGACATTTCTTTCCCACCTCATATGTAGGATGCAGCTGGGGGTCACTGTATTGCTCAGGTTACGGAATTGGATTTTATAAACAGGGAAACTGAGGCACATGCAGGGGGATGAGTGCACAGATTTGCTATCACCCAGCAGGCTGGACATAGAATGGAGGGTGTTTCCTCCACGTTCCTCCATCTCCTTGCTCTGCTCCATAAGTTCTCCTTCACACAGGCAAGAAGAACCTGTTAGTTCACACCCAGCATCCCCCAAGGCACCAACCTTCTCCTCACAAGTCTGCTTCCCAATCTGTGAGGAGGCCAAATCCCACTTTGTGAGGTGCACCTGGTGAAGCCACCATCTTCTGGTTGTCTGGTTCCCCACGTGGTGGGAGACCCCTGGGAGGGAAGGAGTGTTTTGAGGCAGATCCCTCTGTAGAACATCCTCCCTCCCCAGCCTGTGCTCAGGCCGTGGGTGGCACGGCTCATCCCTGCTGAGCTGAGCAGTCACGGGGAATCATCTGGCTGGCAACGAGATCAGTGCCAGCAGCACCACTGCAGTGTCACCACCCTGGCCACAGCCTGCAAACCCCAAAATTCACTGCTGGGGTAGTTGTCCTCCTCCATCCCAACTGCAGCAGCACAAAGTTGGAGTTGAGGTGTCTGCAGCAAAAGCAGCCGTCGGGATTCGGGGGAAATATTGCAGCTGAAGTCATCGGAGCTGGTGCGAGGAAAACATCCAACCCCTGAAATCACCGAGCAGTCATTAGGTACACAAGCAGTGGGTCAGGGAGGCAGATGGAGTCATGAACACACAGCACATCCCGCCGTGAGTCAGGGCCTTGTCACAGCCGTGTGACCAGCAGCAGGGACGTGATAAAAACCCAAAGTCCTGGAGCAAATCCCAACAGTGAGTGGTGCACAGTTGGCTCAGAGGAGGCACTGCTGGCTCTGCATGGCTCCTTCTTCTGACGCAGAGTTCCTCTTCGAGGGGAGAAGGGCTTGGCCCAGGGAGATGTGGGGAGTTCAAATCAGGGTAATGAGTGGTGTGTGAGATCATCTGGTTGGGCCTTTCTGAGGTGATGAGCTGATGCATTTCCCTGCTTTGCCCAGCATGGGGGTCCCTGGACATGCCCTCGTGCTCCAGCCCAGAAAAGCATCACACAGGGAAGGAGCCACCACTCCCCTCACCACTCATTCTTCCCATGGTAGATCAGGTTTCCTGCTGTGGTCTTGAAGCTCTTCCCTTCTTTGAGCTTGTCTGGCTTCCACTTGGAGTCACTGGGTCTTGCTGTGACTATTTGATGTTTAAAGAGCCCATGAGAGCCTCCTGTCCCACATCCTGTGGAAGGGCAAACTTCTGCCCAGCTTGTCATCAGCTAAAAGGCAGAGCTTCCTGACCACTGCTTCTAAAGCTTTGCCTCCAGCCCCCAAGGCATTGATCATCGAATCACAGCTGGAAAAGCCCTCTAGGATCATCAGATACAACCATTAACCCAGCACTGCCAAATTCACAACAAAACCATGTCCCCAACTGATATATCCATGTGCCTTTTGAACCCTTCCAGGGATGGGGACTCCACCACTTCCCTGGGCAGCCTGTGCCAGCACTTGACAACATTTCCAATGAAGAAATTTTCCCAAATATCCAACCTAAACATCCCCTGGCACAACTCAAAGTTGTTTCCTCTCATCTTATTGCTGGTTCTCTGGGAGTAGAGACTGACCCTCATCTGGCTCCCCCATCCTGCCAGGAGTTTTGCAGAGCCAGAAGGCCCCCTTTGATCTTCCTTTTCTCCAGGCTGAACCTTCCCAGCTCCCTCAGCCTCTCCTGGTGCTCCAGACCCTTACCCAGCTCCATTTCCTTCTCTAGATGTGACATTTCTCCCCAATCCTTTTACCCTTTTCCAACTCCCTCTCACAACCACGAGCAGGACAGAGCTCCCCACCATGCACAGAAAGGAGGACATGATTCTTACAGAAGGTTTACATCAACCATTTCAACCAGTCTCACACTGGGAGGCCATATTGAGTTCCTTGTCTCCCGAATGATTTTCACAGTTAATCTTTCACAGTATAATCCTTCAGCAGACAGAGATGACCATCTTCCCTCAGCTGAGAATTTGCCATTAGCTGGTAATTGAATGAGCAGAGTTTGCCAGGGGAGCCAAAGTGAGACTCTTCATCCCACCATGTGTGATTAGAAAGAGGCACATCATCAGCAGCGACTTTGTATTCACCACCAGACTCCTCATCCCTGTGACACCTCACCTTCCAAATTGCATTTGGTGCTAATTCCCAGCCAAAGCTGGAATTCGAGGTCCGCCAGGCTGCCACTTTTTAATCCATTTTGCAAATAATGAATTGTGATAATTTTTAGTGCCAGTTTTTTAATGGAAATATATCGCCAACAAGTGAGTATGGAGTATGGGGTGCAAGGACAAAGGTTTGAGCATTTTGTACTGTCATCATTGCCTCCATCAAACAAACCTGCAATTTCACTCAAGAATGGTAAGCCAAACTCATTTGGAAATGCTGTTATTTTAATCAAAACCAACTTGATTGTTGCTGATTTTATTCTTGTCATTTAATGCCATATGGATTGAATTACATGTCCACTGTTTTGCATGGGACCATTGTCATGCCTATAATTACTTGTGCTGTCCTGCTTGCCTTGTCATCAATCAGCACTGGATGGGAGTTGGAGCAAGCTGGTCCAGTGGAAGGTGTCCCTGCCCATGGCAGAGGGGTTGGAATAGATGATCTTCAAGGTCCCTTCCAACCCAAACCATTCTGGAATTTGATTATTCTATAATTATCCTGCTCCTCCATATGGCAAGGCTTGCAGAAATATTAACACAAGCAATCCAGAGGCCTATGGAGGCAGCTCTTGAGGACCACTTGATGCAAATTTCCTTGATGGCTAATCTAAAAATATTTGTCTGTAGTAGAAATCCAATATCCTCCTTGGTTCTACCAACAGATGAGACTCATCTCACCTAATTTTAGCTGCCAAAACGTCAGGTGTTCGGTGTGAGCCAAGTCTGGCCTCCCCCTCTCTAGTCAATGGAGGGAAGCAGTTTTAGAAAGCAACTCATCCCACCCATCTCTGGAGTGACTGAATCACTCTCCAGAAGAGGAGTCTCTCTCCATCAACTGCTTAGAAAGGCAAAGCAGGCGGCTGCATCAGGCACTGATGTTTGGTAGCCCTCTTCCCTTTTGGCAGTGATTTAACATCTCCATTACAAGCACTCCCTTTGCTCCTCATTTACTTTAAGTGCTTCTCCTTATCCTCCTTATGCCCCTCAGCCCAACCACCACCGTGTTGCCTCTCACGGCCATAATTTCCCTAATTACTTGCTGCAATGACACTTTCTACCTGATGTCTGTATCCTCTCTTTCCCCTGCTTTTTGTTGATTATATTCTGCTTTTAATTTCTTCTTGCTGCTCTCACCTTGCTGTTCACCCAAGATGAGCACCATGCTGAACATGGTGAACATTTTTTGGACATCCCAAAAAACCCTCTTCCTCTCAACCTTGCCTTTTCCACTCAGGACTCCATGTCAATGTTTTATCCCATCTTTCTTCACAGCTTTGAGAAACCTACTGTGCTACCAGCTGTGCCTCTCTTTGGGTTTGTTCTCTCTTAGTTCATACCAAATGCTGTTGCAGGTGATGTTCACGAGGCTGTGAACAGCCACCAGCTTCCAGCCCAGTGATAACTATAATTTTATTTGTCATAATGAGGTTTGAACCAGTTGGCTCACATTTGGTGCAAGATCATTTGTGTCAGAAATGATGTCCTTTAATTTTCAGAAGGTTTGGTGATGTTTTTTTCCTGCTGGCTGCAGGAAACTTGTCTTATAGCTGACTCACACTGATGTTCCTCTTAACAACAGCTGTATTTTCTGAAATGTGTTATGAAGATGAACTCATAGAAAAGTTCATTTGACTTTGTTCTTCAACTCTGTGACCCATGTTGATTCTCAGATGCTACAAATACTTGCTCTTGGACTCAACTGTGATTAGCCTGACTTGAGTTTAAAACTGAGAGGGTAGAGAAGGTATATGAACCCATAAGGCCAAACTTCTAATCGTGTTTTACCAATAAACCAGAAAGAAACATCAAGACAAACCCCTTTTTCTCTCCATCTCCCTGTCCCTGTAAGGGAAACAACATCAACTCTGCTTTATAAAAGGTCCTGAATTTCTTGGTTGCAGAAGTACAGGCAGTTACTACTGCAGACTCATGCTCGTAAAAGGTGTTCTCAGTTTGGAGAACATTCAGATCTAGTTTCCCTTTTAAATGAACCGGCTCACATGATTACCTCTGTAATGAGCTGGGACCTACAAAAAACACGCTGTAACTACCAGAGTTCAGAAGAAGCATTAGTACAAAAGAGCTCCCTTAAATGCCCCAGAGCCAGATTTACAAAGACAGATAAGACACGGCCTGTGAAAAATCAGACTCCGAGTTCAAATCTCAATTCTCCTAGGACTCATATGTATTCATTTCTCCTCCCTCCCTCTCCTCCTTCCCCGCTGCTTTTGCCAAAGGAGATGAGCTGGTTACTGTTAATGGCATCATCCCGAGCGTTTCTCGTGTTGCAGCACCGAGACTTGTTAAGGAAAATCCCCGTGTAATGGCATTACTTGGCCCTTTTGTAGAGACCCTGCAGCTGGGAACTCCGACCCCATCCACGAGCACAAACAGATTAAACCCCACAAGGCACTGCCTGCTAGGTGCCACCACCCCCCTTTGCTAGCTACCACATCGGGGCTTGGTGGGCTTTGCTGGTCCCATGGGGGAGAGGAAGAAGAAAGGAGATTTTTCTGCCTTTTTGTGACTCCCTCCATCCCCACCCTGGCTGGGAGTGGCCACTGAAGCTTTTTTTGCAGCCTGTGCTGGTGGAGCACAGCTGCAAATTGTGGGGAGCAGTGTAATTCCTTCTTGATTTGGCATATTCTCTCCTCTCCTCTCCTCTCCTCTCCTCTCCTCTCCTCTCCTCTCCTCTCCTCTCTCCCTCTCTCTCTCCTCTCCTCTCCTCTCCTCTCCTCTCCTCTCCCTCTCCTCTCCTCTCCTCTCCTCTCCTCTCCTCTCCTCTCCTCTCCTCTCCTCTCCTCTCCTCTCCTCTCCTCTCCTCTCCTCTCCTCTCCTCTCCTCTCTCCTCTCCTCTCCTCTCCTCTCCTCTCCTCTCCTCCTCTCCTCTCCTCCCAGTCCAGTGTTCTGAGAGGAAGGAAAAATAATGATCCATTGGTAGAAAGAAGTTTTCTGCCTGTGCATCCCCAGTGGTGGGAATTCAACAGGTTAAGGGCTGGACAGCTCCAGTTGAGGCAAAGGTGACCAGACTGCCCTGCTCCTGCCCTGCACACCATGTCTGCCAGGATGAGGGAGAAGCATTTCCCAAAATCCTGACCCCGAGGTCCTTCTCAGATACCAATCTCCTTCCCTTCCTCCCTTGTGCCAAGCACCAGAGGAAATGCTCATGCCTCGTGCAGGAAATGGTGCAGCTGAGCAAATCCTCCCTGTCCCTCCCTTAAATTATTTAATGTCCTACAAGAGCAGATGACCCCTGCTAAGCAGACTGTCAGGAGAGCAGCAGCCTTTGATGCAGTAATTGGAAATTTCCATTCTTTGCTTGCAGCCCTGAAAAACAGAAGACTCTAATATACTGGGAAATCTCCATGCTGAGCTAGGAAATTTCCATGACGGAAATTTTTAATATATTCTCCGGCTTTAAACTACTCAGGTTGATGAGGCTTGGGGTGTTTATTTTGTGTTTTGTGTTGTATTTGGGGGTTGTGGTTTGGTTTGTTTCTCTTTCTTTGTTTGCTTTGCAATTTGCTTGAAAGAATCAATGAGTGGCTGTGGGAAGGGTTGGAAAAATCAGCCTGACCAGAGGAAAAGTGATGCATTTGCAGGAGAAACACGTGCAGGACTAGCGAGGCACCTGTAACAGTCCTGGCCGAGTCAGAGATAATGGGAACTTGTATTTTAACGAGACGGTCGCTGCCAGAGGACAGCAATGACTCCGCAAGAAGCTCTGCAGCACAGCTTGGAAAGGCTTGGAGCTTTTGATGCTCTTTCCATAAAAAGCCCAGGAGCCCAGAGGGCGAATCTGCCTTTGCCCCCTGGAATACTTTGCAGATTGCACAAGAAAAAAGCAGGTAAATAGTGGACAAACAGCCCTTAAGGGGAACCTGTGTGAGCCCTCGGTCTAAATACCTGGCAGTTCTTGCCAGCATTTTGAACAGAGAGTTCTGAGGGACAGAAAATATGGGAGGGAATTGTCAGCTGTGCTGTAAAAACGATGATGAGGAGCTCGTAGGAGCGAGGGTGGGAGGACAGCAAAGGAAACACATTGGAAGCGGAGCTGCCGCCTTTCCTGACTGTAGCACTGAGACTGCACAGGCTCCGGGTTGGCTTCTACAAACCTCTCCCAGGCTGAGGCTCTGCCAGGGCTGGACGCAGCTCTGTGCTCCCTGAACTGTCCCATATGGATGGTGGGATTGCTCCTGCTGAGGTCTTGCATCAAAATGCAAAGTGGCCCTGACATTTCAAAATAACAACGTGAAAACAAAATCCTACCAAGCTCTAAGATCCCTCGGCATGCTAAGCTCCCTCCATCCAGTGGGACAAGTCAGTGGAAGTGGTTGGTTTTATCACCCACTGGATTATTTATTAAGCAGAAATGAGGGATTCATGGAGATGGAGGGATTTTGTCAGGCAGGTGCTTGTGAGCAGCAGGGGTGGGGAGGAAAGAAAGGAGCCTGCCCTGCATCAGGGGCTTGGGTTTGGTCCAAGGGGGCTTGTGGGTCCAGTGCAGACACAAACACCTGCACAAAGCCAGTCTAATCCAAAGACAATGAGAGTTCTTGGCTGGCTTCTTTCTAATGCCCCAAAAGGTGTTTACTCTGTTTACTCCCTTCAGTCTTGTGCTCCCAAGTGTATTCAGGACATTCCTGCCAGTTCCCAGTGCACAGGATCTCAAAGGAAACACTGAACTGGGATGAATGGCTGGGTGAGCAGTCAGTTCTTCATGTCCAAGCACACAAAACCAAAAAGCAGGGAACTTCACCTCTCTTCCAGCTGGAACAGATCATTGCACCAAAGTATCAAAGGCTTTATTTAACTTTGCTCCTACAGGGCCCTTTGAGTGCAGAATCACAGAATCATTAAGGTTAGAAAAGACCTCTAAGACCATCAAGTCCAACCATTAACCAGCACTGCCAAGGCCACCACTAAACCATGTCCCCAAGTACCACATCTACACATCTTTTAAATCTCTTCAGGGATGGTGACTACCACTGCCCTTGGCAGCCTTTTCTGGTGCTTGACAACCCTTTTGGTGAAGAAATTTTTCCTAGTCAAGGAGAAGACATGGTCAGGTGTCAGTGAGTGAGAAGAGGTAGAACTGGTCCTTCTGAGCACAAATCCTTTTGCCATTGGGTCAAGTCAGAGTATCCTGAAAATCCTCTTTGGTTGCCCGTCACTTAAGCCCTACATACCAATGAGCAAGACACTAAAACCAGTTATCTCTAACGGGGAAAGGGCTGAATTGTTGAGTGTCTGCCTGGGATGTGTTGACTATAGATGACAAAACAAGAACTAAATCCTGCTCTGCGTTCACAGTAAATGCAGAGAAGTACAAACCCTGAGGGCACAATCCACCTCACCGTAAAACAGACACCACACTCAACCATGAGCAAAATTACTGAGCTCGGAGTCTGGCTCCACAACACAGGTGGGTGGATCTAAGCCTTGCAGACTACAAAAGTGGGTGACTTTGGCTAGACAGATGGCTTTGTCACTGAGATCTCCTATTCATTTATGTGTCCTTCAATCTGACTCCATCTGCTGTCTCCTGTGCCAAACACAGGAGGTGGAAGCCATCACTGGGGTGAGGTGAGTCCTTTGCTCTGGGTTTGTACTCCTTGCACAGCTCCATCCCGGTCCATACCTACAGTGCCCAGGTACAGGAACAATATGAACAATGTGCTGCTTCCCTCAGGGTTTGGTTGTTCACCTGGAAAAAACCCATAAAAACTCTGCTGGGGCTTCACTGTCCTTTGCTAATGATGGTATATTTTTATTTTCAAGGATTTCTTTATTATTTCCTCTTCACCGCTGCTGCCAAAGAGTCACTTGAGTCATTTCCTCCCTTCTGGAGCTGAGCCAAGCTCAGGATCAGGTCTCCAAAATCAGGACCACGTCTTTGAGTGGGAGATGAGCCAGAGCACAGGACCTGGTGTCCTGGAGCCTGGCACATGGCTGGGCCACCATTCTGAGCTCGGGGCACTTGGGGCATGACTTCAGGCTGCTGCTTGCTGGGTTTTTCCACTTTGTGAATTCAGATTGACCTTAGAGTTCGATTCACCGCTGGCTGCCTGAACTCAAGCCACATTTGCCACCAGACCAGGGTCACACCTGAACTTTTTGGGCTCAGGGTGTCATTCAGCCCAAGCAGAGAACACATCCTCAGGCTGGCTAATTGCTGCTTCTTGCTCCCTGCAGATGTAGAGAGCAGGAGGAGGGCAGATTGCTGCTGTCCGTGATGGCATAGCAAGCAGTCTGACTTTTGGACCTCTTCCTCAGAGTCTCTGTTCCTGAAAATGATTTATTAAGATGGTCTGTCTGATTTAATATGGTATGGATGTGCTTTATGGGTCACAAAACTGAAATCTGATGAAGAACTTTCAGCAAACGCTGCCAATAATATTTTGCCTTTCAGAACCTTCAGCAAACGCTGTCAATAGTGTTTTGCCTCTATTCCCTTCCATATTCCAAGAGATCTACTAGATTTGTGTTTGGGTGGGTGGGGTCATTTAGCTCAATTGCAGTTTTGCCAGTCTAGATCAAGTTTTACTGCCTTACAGGAACCTATATCAAATTTACAAGGGGAATATTCGCAGGTGAGACATTTACATCGAGGCTGAAGCTGTTGAAGGAATCAGCCAGGAGCAGCCATGCTTTCTGGCCAGCCAGAATGATCCCATCCAAATGGAATCAGCTCCAGAGCAGTGCCAGTGCCTGGTCCGTGCAGAGTCACACGGTTGAACCCAGTGACTGCAAGCGCGGAACACCGTCAGGAATTGTGATTCCTCCATGGATAATTCATGAGCATAATAAGGAGCCACATTTGTTAAAGACGCTGGTGCTTATGAATGATGCACTTATCGCTCTGCTCTGGTTCTCTTAGCACTTCTCCCAGACGCTGGAACATTATCCACATTATGCATTCAACAGGATTTGTTCCAGCCGTTTTTCAAAGTGAATTTTTACTGTTCCCTGTTAGCTTGGCTTCCCAAAGAAGCGAGGTTGATGTGCCCAAGCACCATGCATTTAGAGCCACACTTCCATAGCTGTCTCTCCAGCACCTCTCAGAGCTGTTGAACTTGGGGGCGTCTTCACCTGGATTTAATAGTTGGAGAAGTGAAAATTGAGAAGCTGTGGCTACCCCATCCCTGGAGGTGTCCAAGGCCAGGCTGGATGGGGCTTGGAGCACCCTGGGATAGTGGAAGGTATCCCTGCCCATGGCAGGGGATGGAACTGGATGGTCTTTAAGGTCTCTTCCCACCCAAACCATTCTGTGATTCTGCAAACATTTTTCGAAGTTTAATGAAAGCAAGCAAAGAGGAGCAGCATGGAAAAGAAAGATTTCAACTGCAACTCCCCTGGGAATGCAGAGAGAAATGAACTCTTGTAAGACCTTCACCTGCAAGCAAGGTGAGCCTCAACCCCATGAGGCACAAGAGAATCCACACTTAAAACGCTTCCTTATCGGGAACCTTATTTGTTGCTACCATACCCACTTTAGGGGGTTTTAGAATTTATTTAGAAGTTGTTATTTTAAAGGAATAAGTACCTTGTGGTGCAGTATGAGAGGAAAAACACAGTGAGAGGCACCATTAGCAGGTGGAGCCAAGCAGAAAGCGCTGCCTCCCGTTGTGATGCTGTGCGGGGCTGAGCCACGGAGAAAGAAAATATGAAACAGACACAGGCTGTGATATTGGCTGACAGCCTCAGCACAGGCCCAGGGGTTTGGAAATCCAGGATCAAATCATGTCTGTGATAACAACTCCTTTTATTGCCCACATGGACTTGGGGGTTTGGCTACCTTAGTTAAAAGGAGTGGGGATGATCGAAGCTGTCTCACAGGATCGTTCCTGTCCAGCAATATGAAATCACTTGATGTGCTCAGAGGTTGAAAGCACCCCGCAGTGAAATAAAAGGCACCAGCCATCACTCCTGTAGGCATTCAACGCTTCTCCCTACCTTTGACAGCTGCCACGCTACGGCAGAGATTGTTCTGCTCAGCCCCAGCTTCAGAATCCAAATTTAGAACGTGTCCTATGACAGGAATCATTTACATGACAAAATCTGCCTTTCTCCAGATTCCTCTAATTAAGTCCTGCCTCCCTCGCAGCTCTCATGCTGGTGGAGCATTGCAGGGAAGCCGCCGTGGGAAAAGCAGTGTGTCTGTCTGCAGGATGCTCTCCTGAGCCCACCAGGGTGTAGCTGGTGCTGCATATCCGTCTGTGGGATGCTCTCTGGAGCCCACCAGGACCTAGTTCAGTGCTGAATATCTCAGGGTAAGCCCAGACGGCCAGAAAAGGGGTGAGGGCTCCTCATCCTCCTGCACTGGCTGCAATCCTGCCATCAACCTGCAGATGTGATGGGAGAAGACTTCCCTGGGAACAATTTTTAGGGCAGATGTGGATGTTGTTGTAAAACCTGTTGTGGGTGCCTGATTAAGAATGGATTCTGGCAAATTTTTGGCATCTCCTGGGTCTCCACTGAGTACCTGAGTTGGAAATGCCACAGCTGTTTCTGTCCTCCAAAGGATGTGCTGAGCTGCTAATGTGCCTGGCAGCTTGGGATCAAAGCTACACGGCCACACAAATAGGAGGATTTTAGGAAATGCCACATATCCTTCAACCTATTCTAGAAAATAAAGTTCCTTTCTTACTCATCCTGGGGTCACTGAGGATGTCTGAGCTACTTGCAGCAGAGTACGGTTTCGAAGACTTCCTCCTTGAATAGCTGCCGTTTTCCCTGCCGGGAAGATCTTATGTGAACCTGGCAGAGGAGCTTCTTCCTCCCATGGGAGGGATGTGCGTGGAGCCTTCGTGGCACTCCCCACCTCTGCAGCCCCTGGGAGGATCAGACCTCCTTTCAGATCTTCCAAAGGTCCCTCAGCTGAGGCACCCAGAACTCTCCCAGAGCGGACTGGGCGTTGCTCGGTGTCCGCACAGCACTGCCTGAGTTTGTGACACAGATCAGAGGGTTCAGAGTGCCACCCAGGCTCGGGGCACAGGGACAGGGTGGCCACAGTCAGTGAAACACAAAGGAAGGAAGGGCGGCACTGGGAGCTCCAAGTGCTGCAGCTCATCTGGCTCCAAAGAGCCGCCCTGGGATGGGTCAGTGCTTGTTCTCCGCTGGTGGCACTCAGCCATCCCTGCGAGGTCTGGGTGGGATTTGGTGTTGCCAATATTTCTGCTGACAAGGACATGCAGGCAGCAGGAAGCTCCAGGACCCACAAGCCCCTTTGCCAATGATCTCAGCGGAAATAGTATTCCCATGGAGCAGCTCTTCCTCCTGCCTCCACACGCCAGGATGGGTCATTTCAGAGGAGTCACAGCTCCATGCCCTCAAACCCAGCACCTGCTCCATGAGTGACACTCCCATGCTCCTGCTGAGGACACTCTGTTCCTCCCTGTCACCCATCCAGGTGGTGACCTGTGTCCTTCGCCCTCCCCTTCATCCATCCCTCCATCAAATTCCCACTGAGAGCCACGCGGTGCTGCCGTAGGAGAGGAAACACAGGATGTGGTGGCCACCAGCAACATCTCTGGCATTTTGAGTGGAGACAGGAACTCCAGCATGTTTAACCCCTTGATAAATCAGACTCTGGATCCTTGGAGGCTCAACCTTTATTGGGAAAAGCTCTTGAACCTCCTTCCCATGAGCCTGCAAAGCCCCCAGCAGCACCTTTTGATAATGCCAGCAGGTCCTTCCTGATTTCCCTCCACAGTTCAGCACTTGGGGCAGGTGCCTGAGCTTCCATGGACAAAAAATTCCTGCCACAGGCAACCTGTTATGCCAAATAGGAGCACATCAGTTCCACACTCTCACCCTCTGTGCAGGAAAAGGGATCATTTTGCTCTGCTATTCCAGCCAGATTCCACCAAAGCGATCACAATTCAGGGTCTGTTTCTGTGTCGGATGCCAGCCACATAATGCTCTTAATCTTGGTAATTTTAGTTTATTAAGGATCTTGGAAACTGGGAAAATGGCTTTCAGAGGAATAAAAAAAAAATTTCCCAAACTCCAAATCAGGGAGGAAATTCCCTCAGTGGATCACGGCTGAAAACAAACATGTTTTTGTGCTTCCAGAAAATCAGCAAGACTAACAGTGCCATTGTTTGTGTAAGGGGGATTTCCACATTTCAGGGAACAGCTTGGAAGCCAGCACAGCAGCTGCTCTCGGGAGAGCAGGAATTGTGAACCAGCACCAGGAAAAATCACTGCAGGTTAAAAATCATGGGATTTTTTAAAGTTATCATCCAGATTTAGGCTGTGTTTCAGTTTTTCTTTCCTTTTTGTGCCTACTTTCCAAACCTTTAGGGGGCATATTTTCCTGCTTCCCTCATAGTGTGAGGACCACAAATACACCAGACTATTTTTGCCCCTTATAAAAGCTCCTTGTCACAGAGCCATGTGACTCTGGCCACCCTTGCGTCACCGATGGCATGAAATATCACAAGATTTAAAATAAAATTACATGAGTCAGCAAATGCTGAAACTTACCACGAGAAAGAGGAATGCCATCCAGAGGGGAAAAAAAGTGAATTTCTAAAATCCACGCTGGACTGTGCACTAGGACAGCCCACACTTGCTACCTAGGATTCCTTTCCAGAGGAAGGAGCTCATGGAGAAGCCCTCTGTATCGCTCTGGAAGGGCCAGGAGACAGCACCAGGATGATCCCATTTGCAGTGGTGACACCAAAAGGGGACAGAGCCTGCTGGCCAAGGAGAGGGACGTGGGGAGAGCAGGCAGGGAATGATGGGAGGTGTGGGAAAGAGCATGAAGGAGCCAGGAATCTCTATTTTGTCTTGCTGGCCCCAATGAGGGAAAAGACATTCAGGGGCTGGAGTATGTCCAGAGAAGGGAATGGAGCTGGGGAAGAGTCTGGAGCACCAGGAATGGCTGAGGGAGCTGGGGAGGCTCATCCTGGAGAAAAGGAGGTTCAGGGGGACCTTCTGGCTCTGCACAACTCCCTGACAGGAGAGTGCAGCCAGGTGGGTCTTTGCTCCCGGGTACCAAGTGACAGGATGAGAGGAACACAGTCTCAAGTGGCACCAGGAGAAGTTTAGGTTGGATACTTTGAAAAATGTCTTCACTGAAACAGTAGTCCAGCCCTGGAGCAGGTTGTCCAGGGAAGTGGTGGAATCACCATTCCTGGAATTGTTCAAAAGACTGCTGCACTCGAGGACATAGTTTAGTGATAAAACATAGCAGTGCTGGGTTAGTGGTTGGATTTGATTATCCAAGAGCTCTTTTCCAACCTGGATGATTATGAGATTCAATGATCTTAAGGACATTTTCAGGGCCTAAAGGACTCTTTGATTCCATGCAGATGGATGCTATCACCACAAACCCTGCAGGGAGATCTCCCAGCCCCAGCAGATCACCCTGGCTGATAGCGTTTGGAGATTACCATATCCCTTGGCTGGGCTACCTGCCAGGAAAACATGACTGAGAAGGCGATAAGAAGGGTGCTTTACAGGGAAGGCGATGGCGTCACTGCTGACAGGCGTGTTACCTCATCCCCTCTGAGTAAGCACCGTGTGACCACCGCGAAACTGGAGCAGGGGAGCTGACATGGAGCCCTGCAGAGCGAGGGCAGGGTGACCTTACTCCTGCCACCAGGGATGGACCTGTGACAAATATTTGGTGGGATGGAGCAGGTGTTTGGGATGTGCTTCTGGAACATTTGCTGTGTCTTGATGTCCACTGGGAGTATGGAGAGTGGTTACTCCTGTGGGAAAATATACCAGTTAAAAATTTTTGTATAACTTTAGTCAAAGGGTTTTGTTTGTCTTTACCCCTCGAAAAGGAATTTTAAGTTCCTTTCCAGGGCATTGTTCTACCAGGTGAGGACTAATAAACTCAACATATCAACAGACTAAGAGTAACCCAAAGATAAAGAGCTATCAGCAGAACATCAGTGGGACACCAGTGGCTATCTACAAACATCTACCCCAGAGCACCTCCAGCAGGGGTGAAGACATCTGGGCAGGAAAGGACTGAGAGGAAAATTGAAGAATGAAAAATCTAATTAACATCAGAGGTGAGGAGATTCAGATCCAATGGGAAACTGAATACTGGGGGTTTGCTCAACTTTGGACCAATGAATGCTGACCCAATACATTTCTATGTATTTTGACTGTAAAAAATACCTGCAGAATCTAGTAAATGTGATGTATCATGGAATGATTCTCTCTGCACAGCTGGGCTGTGTGTGGATGAGATGATTTCTGTGGTACATCCTGGCCAGAGCAACATCCTGGCCAGATAATAAAGTAATGCCTTGACTCTCTAACATTAAAAATGTTGTTGGAGGGTTTTTGTTTTTCCCGCAGTTTTGGTGACACTCCTCTGGGGAAAGAAGAGTGGCTCTTCTTGGGTCTACCCTATCAGGGGATGCAAGGTCTTTTTGGGGCACAGGAAAGAAGGAAACACTGTCTAATTTTAGTACTTTTTGTCACAAATTAGATGAAAATTGCAGCAGAAAATACTCCAGGCACGATTGTGGTGGGACACCCTCGCCAAGCAAAGATGAGCAAACGCAAGGTTAGGAGGACCCTGGCTTAAAAATATCCCTGCAACCTGCAATGATCCCCCTTGTGTGGGTGAGTCCTGACTGCCCTTAATTGAGCTATTTTCTGCACTGAGCTGCTGCCTCGTTTAGTGTCCAGGATGTGCCGTGCTCAGTTAATGAGCAGCTAATCAGCGTTGTTCTTTGGCTGCTTGAGGCTGAGCCCTGCAGAGACGATGGACCTGGCAGCCCTGATGGAACTGGGAAAGTCCTGCTGCTTCTCCAGGTGCAGGGAAGAGCAATAAGTCCACTGGGATTTCAGTTTGCTGTCTTTGAAGATGTCTGATCTGAGCACTGGCCAATGGCCATTTTTGAAGATGATGGCATTCCCAGGAATCCAAAGGACGGTCAATCCTACTCTACAGCTCAAATCCACAGATATTTTCTTAAAAGGAAGAAACATCATACACTTCCTTAACCCTGTTCTTAGAAACGGCTGGATGGTTTTGGCTGAAGGTTGAGCATTAGTACAAAACACTCAGCACAGAAAACTTCTGCCCAAATGTCCCAGAGTTCACAGTGTTAAAAGCAAGGTAATACATCTTCTAGTGGGAAGCTCTGGGTGATTTACTAACCCATCCTGGAGTGCTACCTAGAAGTTAAAAATCATATGTCTCCATCACTCGGTGGAATTAACTGCTTCAGAGAGCAGCTTAGCTCAGCTGAGTGCCAAGAAGGAAGGGGAACACTTAGAAAGTTCCAATTTCCAGATTAGACTCAGGGATGTTTCCCTAGTTCTTCCCCAAAAAATCTTTTAAACAAACAAGCCATCAAAGATACCAGAAAATCATTTAGTCTCCTTAGGGTGACTGAAGAGTTCAGGAGACAAAAAATAATTATAGAACTAACAATAAATTATAATCTCAACCTGATGAGATGAAGGACAATGAGGAAATACTGAAGTAGAAATACCCATGATAAGCACAGAAACAAACAACTTATGTCTTTCCACACCTCTTACAGTCCCACCAGTGCAGGGTCTCTGTTTGGAGGGAGAAACTTCCATAAATGTATTAACTAAGGAAAAGAAAACTGAATGAAAAGGGCACCTGATGTGCTGTAGATTGCCTGAATAAAGCCCTTAAAGGCTACCATAGCTCTAAAACTTGATAATAAAACCATCATCTTAGTGCACTTCCCAGCACATCAGATGTGACCCATGAGAGTCCTGCAAGATCCACAGCCTCTTTCCTCCCCATGTGATGTGGAAATACAGGACCAACATCACTGTGATGCAGAAGATACCTTGGCCAAATTGAGAGATGGCAGCAGAACATCTGCCAACAAAACCATCCTCTTGGTGACCCCCCACTGCACAGGGGAACAACATCATGTCTGCTGTGCCAGAGGCAAAAAACAAAGCCCTGAAAGATTTTCAAGATCCATAAGAAGTATTTGGAGCAAAATACTGAGAATGAGACCTTGAGATTTGGCTACACAGAGCTCACTGGTGAGCCAGGGCAGGACTGGCTCATGGACTTCCTGAGTTGTGCTCCATATCCACAGATTTTGAGCTGATCATTGTCATAGTAAATGAGAAAAGCTACTTCCCCAAGAAATGTAAAGCTGTTATTGGGATTAATTTGGTAGTATCCTGTGAACTCAACAGCCATGTGGTACCCCTTAAATGGATGCCAGGCTTTGACATGCTAAAAGACCTGGATATGTTTATAGGACAAACAGGACCATTTATGCAAAAGGTCAGGTTCCGTGGGTGGGCTGTGGGGTGTCTCACTGAAGCACCTTTATAATTCACAATAAACAAAGATCATAACATTATAAATGCCAATGGCAGCAGCAGGGGTTGATTTGCTTCATTTTAAGGTTGGCATCAAAAATGACAGACCAACCTCCAGGTGCAGCTGTGTCTCTCTGTTAGTGAGTGACTGAAGGGAGCCGAGGCTGATGAGAGCAGCAGAAGGTTCCTGTTTACCCCAAAGTCAGGGGAGATGAGTGCTGTCCTTTTCCCTGGAGTCTGGCCCAGTTCTGCTGGGATGAGGAAGGACAATCCTTCCTCACTGCGCAAAGGAAAAGGTCCAACCCTCGGGCTGCAGTCGATGCCACCCAACCGTGTCACCCCCTGCTCTTGCGCCAGGCTTGGTCCTCACTGTCTCTGCCAAAACTCAGCCACTGCTGACTTGCAGACACTGCCCAGAACAATCCTGTTTTGCTGCCAGTCACTCACGTCTAGACACTGAACCTTGTCCTGGACTAGCTGCAAAGACAGGGCAGGAGTAAAGTCCTCCCCTGCTCAGCGTGACTCCATCGCCTTGGGATGTCACCAAGGAATCACCTTCACACCACAGCGAGGGAAGAGGCCACGAGGGATGAGGGGCAGTGGCTCTGCAGGAGAGCAGGAAAACTGGGATCCCCCTGTGCTGTGCCACTCGCTCAGAGGAGCTGACGCATCGCTCCGGAGTCACTGCTGGTGACAAAGTGACCTTGGCCAACCTTGGATCCTGCTGGTTCATCAGCACACCTGGAATCTGCGCCTGGACGCTTCGAGGCAAAAGCTGATGAATTTGGTCTCTGCTTCTCCTGGATGAAGACCAAAGCTCAAACCCTGGCAGCGGGTCAAGTCACGCAGAGCATCCGAGTGAAGAGCTGTTCTGCTGAGGGAAGGAGGAAGGATGTCTTTATCTCTGGGCAGGTGTTTGCTGGAGATACTGGAGAGTGATGCCCTTGATGGCCTTGCTGAGGAGGGTATGGGGTCATACAAGCTGTAAATTGGCATCAAATCCAGCAGTTGTAGACCTACTGTACATCACTGAGAGGGAGATGCTTCCTAAGTGACTCCCAGGAGCTCCAGGTATTTCATCCAAGTTGCCAGCAGTATTTTTCTGCTGTGCTGGAGTGTGGTTGGTTCATGGTGTGGAGTGGAGCACATTTTGGGATTTGGAAGATGGCAGCATTGTGCAGGTGCTGGAGGGAGGATTCACACTCTTGCCCATGTGGCATCTTTGGATGAACCCACACAGCAGAAAACACCTCAAAATTCTCCACTGAAATCTGGCCAGGACAGACACTGTGATCTACACAGTGGTCCAGCATCTCTCTCAAGCTGGCCACAGTGAGTGCCATTCTCTGCATCCCAAGGGATGTGCCATGCTTTTGGCTATTTCTCAGGAAAGAACACTGTATCCCACTCAAAGGTGAAGCCATCCCACCCTTCAGGCTGTGGTTAAAGCTCTTGGTCTCTCTTTACCTCAGTGTTCCATGTACAAAACTGGTCTGGGTGTTTTCCTACCCCTGCAGAGCTGCATGAGGATGAGTATATTGAAAACTTGGCTGTTGTTCAGGTTCTGGAGTATTGGGAGTGAGTTAGATAGATGGTTTAAAGCCAATTAAAGCAAAATCTTAACTCTGACAATAGAGATAGGAAAGATATATCAGGTCACCCAGCCCTCATCCCTGCCAGTACAGGGTTGTTCGATTTATTTTCTGATCATCAGCCTTGTCCAAGTGTACATGCTGGAGGCAACTTCCCGTATTTCCACCAGGAGAAAATCCAGCATTTAACCTAAACACTTCCTCTCTTCATTTCACCCCTGTATTCCCATTTATCCCTTTGGCAATCCATCGTCAAGCTTGTTTCCAAGCTAATAACAGGAGTCACAGCAGCAACGAGATAATGTCACGTTAAAGGGATGAGTCTATTTGGCCTGGGAGCATCATCTGGGTGAATTAAATGCTCCCAGGTGCCTGAGATGATGCGGAACAGATTCCCTGTATCAGGTCCCCTCCTTGTTCACGCCTCTCTGGCACAAATGCAGGGTTTTCATCCATCATGAGAAAGGCCAGTCTCCTCCAGGTTGTGCTTGAAGGTGGAAAAAGTGTGATAAATGCATTCAAAGGGTAAATGTTTCTTGAAACACTCACTGCCCTGAAGCTCACGGCAAAAACACGGTGCTGACTTCCCAAAGTCCAGCCCTCACCTCCTCCCTTGGGCATAAACTGCTCTCAAACCCGATCTGTTTATTTTCATTTGCCTCCTTGTCTCATTTTTACTCTGGCTGTACAGACACAAACCCATTTGTATTTCACATCCTTACAAGTGGTGTTTTATTCAAAGCTTTCAGAAGGTGTTTTTTGTTCGTGGTGTCCCTGGGGGGCAGCTGGGATGATGCTGTTCCAGCACCAAGAGCTGCTGAGGGCTTGGCTGCATCGCTTTTTTGCAGGAGATCCTTCACTTCCACTGTAATTACAGGCATTTCAAACCAATGGTTGGGAAAAAAATAGGAAATTTTAGTCGATTTTCACTCTTGTAAAATTAATAAGCTCCTCAGCACCACCCTGGGAAAGGATTAGCTCAAGATGCACAAGAAAATATGCACAGGCAAAACTTTTTGTTGCAATGAAACTTTTCTTGAAGCCCCCTCTGCTCCTGTATTTCTGAGAGTTCATAGAATCATTGAATTCCAGAATGGTTTGGGTTGGAAGGAGCCTTAAAGATCCTCTAGTTCCAACCTCTGCCATGGGCAGGGACATCTTCCATCATCCCAGGTTGCTCCAAGCCCTGTCCAACTTGGCTTTGAGCACTTCCAGGGATCCAGGGGCAGCCACAGCTTCTCTGGGCAATTACTCAGTCACTGTGTTATTTAAGCCCTAGGTGGGACTGTCACCGAAACAACCAAATCATTGCAGTCTACAGCTGTTGGATGATCTTTGATCACAGCCACGGGGGCACAGAAGCACAGGTAGGGACAGGATTTCAGCCTGTGGGATATGGCTGTAGGGTGGATTCCTACCTGTGTGCCACTGGTGATGCTGAGGAGGTGAATGTGCTCTGAGGATTCTTGGTGTGAGGAGCCTTATTCTGTCCAGATTGATGCCTTTTAGCCACGTTTCTATTTTGTAAACATCTATCAGTCATGGGATTGTTTTATTTGGATCGAAATCTTCCCATGCCCTCTTTGTGCAGCCTTAGGAATGCCAATGCTCTGATTACCAGAAGGCATTATTTTGAGTCACTCTCCATCAGTAGGGCTTTTGAGAGAAATCCGTGGCAGCCTTCAACCACTAGAGTGGAAATAATTTTTAAAAACGATTTGACTTGTCACCATTTTCTTTGAACTCCCTGATGACTCCATCCATTTGTCTCTATTCAACCCACCCAATTCCTCACATCTTGTGAGGCACTTCCATCAGCTCTGGTGACAACAGCAGGTCCAGCTCCTGGCAATGACAGCATTTGGGGCTGCAAGGGGCTGTGGACCTCTTTGAGCTGGCTTTTCTAACACTACCAATGCAGGTGATGCATTTGGGGCAGCCCAGCTCAGATATTCATTCCCAGGTTGCACATTTACCTCTGAAATCAAAGAGGGTGGTGAAACATTGGCACAGGCTGCCCAGAGAGGTGACTTCACCTCTGCAAATACTCAATGCCAGGCTGAGTGAGGCTCTGAGCTCTGATATAATTGAAGATGTCCCTGCTCAATCAACCTGACCTTGGATATTTCCAGGGACATCCACGACCTCTCTTGGCAACCTGTGCCAGTATTTCACCACCCTCACTGTAAGAAAATTCTTCCTTATAACTAATCCAAATCAACCCTCCTCCAGTTTGAAACCATCAGCCCCTGTGCCAGGGATTTTTATGTGCATCCCACCATTTTTAGCTTGTCCCACAGGTCTTGGTGGGCAGATGGACAGTGGCCTGGCAAAGCAGAGCCAGTGCAAGCATGCAAAACTAGTACTTGATTAATTAAGGCTTCTAAAGCATGTTAAGGATCATAAAAGCTTTCAAGTGCAGTCAATTTAATATTTGTATGACATCCTGCTTCCTTTGGAATAATCCCTGTTCCACATTGCAATAAACTACCAGCAGCCTCACATTTTCAGGAACAAGCTTGTTGCCTCATCCGTTTGGGGACAGTGACATCAGCACCCACATACAGAACAGGCACACAGGGTCCAGGTGTGGCACTCAAGGCATCTGCCCACTCCAGAAAAAACATTTCATGGATTCTGTACCTGAGCTCCTGAACTCCAGGGGTTTTGTGCTGCCAGTTCAGGAAAGCCTGGGCGGTGCTGTGGATCCCCAGGGAGAAGCTGGAGCAGGTTGGGATCTGCTGAGCCTCTCTCTTCCCTCCTGTGCTGCTTGGAGCTTCCAGATAAATTCATTAAAAGGCAGCACAAGGATTCTGGGGATCATAACTGAGCCTGCTTGGAGCTGCAAGGGTGAATTTGGGAAAGGAGCAAACAGACATCTCTTGGTTCTCCATCAGCATCTCTGGCCAATCGTGCTGCTTTTGCCTGGGGATCCAACCCTCAGACATGGAAATTAAGGTAGCCAGAGAAGGAGTAGGGGACTGTGGGAGAGGGTCAGCATCCTGCCCACTGCTCCCTTTGTCCAAGCTGCCTCCCTGCCTGCACCTTGCTCAGAAGCAAAGCTGCAGCTCCCCGGAGGTCTCACAGCATGGAGAGTTATAAAAGTGCACAGAGGAGGCTGTGAAGGTGGGGAAAAATCTGTCTCCAAAACCAGGGGAGTTGGTTTCTGCCCTGCAGCTCCACATCTCCACTTCTGCCTCCCTTCTCCCTTGTCTCCATGCCCTCTCCCTCCATCACCCACAAGCATCCAATGCTGCAGAGCATCTCCACTCCGTATGGAGCAAAGATGCCAAAACCCTGAGTGTGGGTGGTGAGACATCACCTGCTCTGCTCTGACATCCCTGAGGACTGCTCATGGCAGCTCCCCTGGGGCTCCTGGGGGTTGGTAGTGCCCACCTTGGCCAGAAGGGCAGCAACACCTGTCTGGCACCTTCGTGTGGATTTCTGAGCTCCTCTAGCCCTGTACTGCCTCATCTCTCCTTTCCCCACCCATTCCCGCTTTCCTTTCTGACCTCCTGCACTGCTTTCTCCAAAAGCCACTCCATCCTTCCCCATCTCTCTTCTTCTCACTTTCTCAGGAGGAAGGGAATGATTTTTCAGAGTAGCAGTTCAGGTGGCAACTCAGCTGGCCCGGGCTGAACCCAGTAGTGAAGGAAATAAAAACCCATCCAAATATGAAGTCCTGAGATCTCTAGAATAAAGTACCTCAGCACTGCACCTGCCCCATGCTACATGCTACACTTCTGTGCTGTCTATAAGCTGCCGCATTTTGTTTTCTAGAGTATAAAAGACCATGGGGAAAGAAGAACTTTTCCTCCATTCTGCTCAGCATTGACACAGGGGTGCTCTGACACGGATTTTGGGTACCCCTAAGCCAGCATCCTCGAGGAGCAGGAAAGTGATGGTTTTCCAGCCCTCATTTTTCAGGATGGTTTGGAGCACGACCCACATTTACCACAGCATTTCTCTTCCCTGGGCACAGTGGTAGCAATAAGAGCGCTGGAAGTAGGCTGATGCTTCCCAGTGATTAATTAGTGTTTTCTGAGGTCTGAAATCCTCTGTCCCTTCTCAGCAGCGCTGGGTGGTGAAGGAAGAGCTGTTGTGTTCCACTTGCCAACAGCATCTCCTTGGGCCCCCAAATAACTGTGCTTCACCCCAGAGAGGGGCTGGTGGGGCTGCCGAAGGGCTGCCTGACTGCTGGAAGGAGTTGTCGTGTGCCTGAATATCCACGGCCACTGTCGCAGCTTCCCTGTACCCATCCTGGGCCAAATCTGGGGCAAACTCGGGGCCACATCAAGCCACAGCCACTGCTTTGCCCCTCTGCCCCTGTCAGCACTTGCTGCTGTCGCCTACGCCCCATCCTCTGCCTCTCTCATCCCCACCAACCCCTCTCCCTACAGCGGGGGCTTTTATTTTCCAGCCTAACCTTTGTCTCGTTGAGCCAGTGACTCATCTCACTCATTAGCTGAACTTTGAATATCTCTTTATCCGCTGGATCCCTTTCAAGCTCGTTCCCTGGCAGCGGAAGCGCCTGCTCGCCTTCGCTCTGCTCTGGATTGCAGAGGAACCGCCTGCCTCGCCCTTGCAGAGGCATCTGTGTCGCCGGCAAGGCAGGAGAATAAACTCAGACTGGAGCAGGGATGGACTCCAGCCCTTGCCGTGCCCCGGGGGTTAATCGCAAGGACACAGCCCTGGGCGTTTAGGAGCTCCTCCAGGTTTTTGGCTGGACCCCCTTTCCTCCCCCTCCAGCCGTGTTGTTGCTGCGGTTTGTGTTTGCAGAGCGCCAGGGATGCTCTGCAGCCGCTCCCGAGGCCAGCTGTGCTCAGCGCCAGTGCCAGCAGAGCCGACAAGAGCTGTTTCAAGGGATGCCCTCCTTGTGTTCTCCCTAGAAGGTCCAAATCCTTCCTTAATTGTCCCCCCTGTTCCGTGCTCTCCTCTCTCCCAGCCAGAGCGAGGGTGGCCGCGGGGCGAGCAGAGGAAATTTTGGCTCTGGCGACTGAACAATCTCCTGTGAAGAGCAGGGGAGGGGACGGGTCAGGTGTGATAGGGCATGGGTAACTCAAAGGGTTTGAAGCAGGTTGGAGCGATGTAGGTGACCTCAAATCACTGCTCCCGACGTGCTCCTGCTGCTCCAGACTTGAGGAGCATCTCGCTGATTAAATAAGAGCTGAGGGTGCTTGATAAAAGGGAGAAACCCCTTCCCTCTTGCTCCCCGGAAGGTGAACAGGAGGTGACTTTCTCTCGTGGAGAAGACCAGCAGCCTCCTCTGCGAGCTTGCAAACTTTCACCCGGCTCATTTTCCCACTGAAAATTCAATTTTTTTTCTTTTTCCTGGTTAGCAGCTCTAATCGCCTTCCCAAATTGCCGGGCACGTGACCGAGGGCATCTCCGTCGGCATCTCCGCTCTCCTGCTCCTGTTGACGCGTTGCTCTCTGGTAATTTGTGTCTCTGCGAGCCAGGGAGCTGGAGAGCCTTTCCCCGCGAGGAGCTGATGATTCACAGAAAAGGGAATCAATAAAGGATGACTAAGGCAGCCCTAGATCAGGATGGTGATTAGAGGCTGCCTCCGCAGCTTTGTCCGGAGTGGCAATCTGCTGATTGTCTTTACAATTTTTGTCTTGCGGGGTCTCCACCAGGCCCCAAGCAGCACTTTTTACTTACTCTCTTATTTTTGGCTCTGGTGTTTCACAGGGATTTGCTGCCTTGCGCTTTCTGGGGATGAGAAGTTGTGCCAACCTACAAATTTCTCAGCGAGAACAGTAATTCAGGCTGCCCTAAACCAGCCCAAACAGAGAGATGGGTGCTATTAATCACTGCTCTGGGGCCTCTTGGGGATTGCTTGCCCACAAAAACACTCTGGGACAGAAGAGTTCTGGAGAGCTTTTGATTTATGAACTCGCCACCCAATGCACAGAACACACAGACACAAGTGCACACTGGACAGGAAACTAATTATGTGCTATCAGCTGCTCAACATTCACGAGAAAGTAAAATAATGCCCAGTCATGAGACAGAGGATACTTTACACCTTGTGCAGCTCAAGAATACACACAGGTACTCCAAGGCCTGGAGGTCAGCTCTTGTTCCATGTTATTCCTGCAATTCACCATGTGCTGAAGCCTTCTAGGAGTGGCACAGGGCTCTTTCTCATGAAAGCTGTCCCTGCCCATGGCATGGGGGTTGGACATAGATGTTCTTTAAGGTCCTTTCAACCCCAAACCATTCTGTCATTCTATGCATGCAGGAATGTGCCTCACCACCAAACCAGCTCCACTCTTAATGTATCCAGGAACATTTCTCTGGCAGCTGTGCAGTCCAAGCAGGGCCTGGGGAGGGGTTTAATTTGCAAGACTATTCCATGCTGGGTCAGCTACCCAACTCAGATTGTTGTGCAGCCCTGTGGCAGTGAGGAGAGGGATTTGGGGGATGTTAAATAGGGAAGGGCAGCCTAAGTGACAGATAGTGTGAGGATGGTGCTGGGGGCAGCTGACTGGTGCAGGAGACAACAGGGAAAAGTCTTCTTGTGAAGAGGGGCTGCTGAAGACCCTCCAAAGTGCAAACTCCTGGAAAGGGCGGGAGTGGAGAGACGGCACTCATTGCCTGATGGCATTTCATTGGCATCCGGGCTCCAGAAATGCCACGGGGAGCAGAGCCCCTGTGTTGGAGCAGTCCTCAAAGCCTGCCGAGGTGATGACAGGGAAGAGGAAAGCCAGGATGGAAGAGGCACTTGCCCGCACCCATGCCAGGAGGATGCAGCACATAATTCCTGGCACAGAGGTGGCAGTTTCCACTGCAGTCCCCGCGGCTCAGCCTGACCTCCCTCACCATAGGGAGTTAAAATACCTCTCTGAACTTCCTGCTCAAAATTCCCATTAACTTTGAGGTGCCTAATGGGAGAAAGTGCTCTGGGATAGATGAGCATCTGACCTGGGACACGCCTCAGCTTAGACACTGGATTTAGGTTCTGGCTAATCCCATCCCCAGTCCAGCATGGTCCCATCTATCCAAAAGAGCTGCTTGCACATCCCAAAAATGCAGATTTCTCCCGGCAACCCTTCAGAGGTGCTTGAACTTCTCCATCAGCTCATCCTCACACTTGTTGCTGCCAACATCGTTTTCATTGCTTCCATCCAAGTGCTTGGGGCTGCCTCCAGGGGGCAAGCCAGGATGCCCAAATTGGCTATAGGGAATGTGTGGAGGTGACTTTGGTCTGTCCTGGAGCAATGAGGTGTCCCCCTGGCAGAACCTGGGTCTCCTTGGTCTGCTCAGCCCACAGAAGCTCCTGGCTCTTTGGGCTGCCCTGGCTGAAAGAATCTCTCTACCTGGGCAGCTTCCTCAGGGTGAATAAGAAAGCAGAGGAGGTACCAGCAGTGCTGAAGCATGTGGCTGATGGAGACTTGTTTTTATTGTGGCTTCAATCACACTGCTTCTTCCTGTCCTCCTCCCAGATTCATGGAGGATCTTCCCAGTAAAAGGAAAATAAAAGCCAGATCCCAGCTAGGCATCACAGGTGAGGGAGCACAGCTTGTCCCGTGCTCCTTTTCCTGAGTGAGGAAACACTTTGGATTTCCTCACTCAGGAACCCTCTGGTCCTGGCTCCACATTCTGCTGGGGATGGTGATGCCATGGGTCCCACCAGGAATGGGGGTGCCATGGGTAAGGGTCTCACTGGGGATGGTGATACTGCAGGTGAGAATCTTACTGGGAACAGTGATGCCACCAGTGAGGGTCCCACTGGGGACCCCCTGCCCCTGGCAGTGCTGCTTCCTGCTTGGATGCAGGTCCTCCTCTCAGCCCGCCTGCGAGGCTTCTGCTCTTGGTCAGTTCCCAAAACCCAGTCAGATGACAGGGTTATTTACTAAGGCTGGCAGGAAGGAAAGGCCATAAATTCCCCAGATATAACGGCTGAGTCAGAGAACGAGGCACCCACGGCCAATTCCAGCACGGCCCAGGAGAGCAGCGTGAAGGGAGGGGACAGGGTCAGCTGTGGTTTGTGCTGTCCCTGCTCAACCAGGAGGTCCCTTAGAGGCTGGGAGGGACAAGGAGGTACCAGACAGGAGTTCCCACCAGCTCCCAGTGATCCTGGAGCTGCTTTCCCTGGGAAGGCCACCCTGCTTCCCAGACAGCAGTTTTCTTTGGTCTCCTGCCCTGCTCGAGGATCACGGCTTGGTTGGAAGGCCTTGCTGACAGCCTGCCCTCCCACCCCAGGGATTGCTGCTTCTCTGGCAGGAAAACCAAAGGTTCAGCCTTTGGGGCTGAAGACCATGTATTATCTTCTGCAGGGTTTTTGCAACCCCCTGGATGTTTTTTTTTTAAAGAAAATAATTGCACATTCCCAAAATTAGCCCTGACGTGCTGCAAACGCAAAATCCACATATTTCATTAAGGAAAAAAAAAGTAAAAAGAAGGGAGGAAAAAAAAACCAACCACACCATAAGGAGACATTTGGATCCATTCACATGCATTTCTTTTTCCTCTGTTTGTTTGGTTGTTTGGGAGCAAATTCTCCAGCAGCTTCAAGCAGTCTCAAACCAAAATGAATAAATATTGTCTCTCCAGAAGGTTTTACCACATGCCACCTGCTCCTGCCCTGTGCAGGATATGACATCCACAGCTGACCCAACCAGACCCCGTCCCTGGTAATTTTGCTCATGATCCCCTCATCAGTCACTGTATCCATTATTTTCGCTCTCTCCAGGTTGCTTCCTCCTCCATCTCAGGGGCACTCAAGACTTCCAGTGGGTGATGATTGAGTTTACAACCCCTACCTCCCATTAAAAGTTTTATAAAAGCTCTGGAATTGCAAAATGCACCTCCTGAGGACCAGATCCCACCACACCTGCAGACCTGAGGGTGTCAATGTTGTACGTCACTCCCCTCTGCAGGACTCCTCCTCCCAGTGTGGTGCTGGTGTTTGAGACTGCAAGTCCCAAGGACAACTGGTCATGCTCTGACCAGGGCATCTGCCACAGGCAGACTGGGCCAGAAGAGAGGAAAGTTTTCAGATCTGCCATAAAAATCACAGGTGAAAGCCACTTCTCCTGTAATCCTCACCTCTTCCTCCTCTCTCTTCATTCCCAGCAGGTCCTGAGAAGACTGACAGACAAAGGTGTCCCCTTCCCACTGTGACTCCTGGTTCCCTCACTGAGGGTAACGCTCTCCATCATTCCCTTCCATCACTGAGCTTGTTCTGTGAGAAAAGACAAAAAACCATGAAATCCTCCCCAGAAACATCCCATGTCCTCATAGCCTACTTAGAGGAGCCACAGATGCTCCCAGGTCCCCGTCCTCTGCTACTCCCTGTCTCTTGATGGCCTGGAGAGCTCGGCTCAGTGCTCCAGGGACCTGGATCAGGCCACTCCAGCCACTCACAGCTGTTGCTCAAGCCCTCACGGATGGAAAGGTCTTGAGCAACAGCTGTGAATCACCCAAATAGTGCAAAGAGGAGGCAGCCAGAGGAGCGTGAGGCCAGCACAGACCTTGGAGGCTGTGAGGGGATCAGTTTAAGACACGTTAGGTTGGAGCACTGGAGGTGAAGCAGGGTGGGACACACATTTGAAGGCACAGTGCTTATTATCATCATCATCCTTTCCAGCAGTGCTCATTGCAGGTGGGCAAAGGAGAATGAACCTGGAGAAGGTGGCTGGGCTGGGCTGGGCTGCTCTATTTGCTCCAGAAATGTCTCTCTAAATATCAGCCCAGGGCTGGGTCTGCAGAAGGACCTGGGAAAGACAACTGTAAATAAATTGGGAGGGTTAAAAAGAGAAATTGAGTGGGCTAAGTGGTGAGTAATGGAGACGTCACTCAGCGAGAGATGTTTCAGTGTATTCAACACCGCTTGATATTGGATGGAAATTTCCAGGTGTTTGCAACAAAACCAGAGAAAACTCCTTGTTAGTTACCAGACTGCTTTGAATTTACTATCCTCTGTGTATCTCCTTTTATACATCGCCCTTCCAGATCATTGGCAAAAATGTTAATGAGACTTCAACTTTAGCCCTGATTCTTGTCCTGCCCTGGTAATGGTGCCTTGCTCTGCATAGCCCACTCCTGTTCAGGATTACTGACTGCATCCCAATGTGTTTTCAGTTTGTACAAACCACATTTCAGACCAAGGGATTTTTTTCTCCTAATTTTTGTATTTCCTAAGACAAAGAAACAAAATACATTAGTCAAAATAAAAACACATGTTCATAAAAGGCTGTACTGCTTTCATCCTCTGGCTGCGCCGTTCTCTAACAGCATTTCTCTTTGCACCAAAAAAAGCTGGAAAAGAAGAAAACTGGCAGTTTTCTGTGCCCATCATCCCTTGAGTCTAACTGTTGTCTCATGGTAATTTTATTCAGCATCTGGCTTCTGCAAATTTTCTCCCCATTGACACTATTGTGTGGACAGAACCAAGCTCTAAATATTTCATCATGATTTTTTAGAAAATATTTGTTCTGCTACTTTTATAGGCTGGTGATTGCCAGAATTATATTCTCCCCTTCTTTGTTTTAAATCACCACCTCATTTCCTTTCCTCTGCCTCTCAGGTTCACATTGTCCAAGGATTTTAAAATGTAACCACCCAAGGATCAATATGTTCATTAAAGAATCCCGTTGTTAGCGACTGAGAATGAATACTGGATGTCTGCAACCCACACAGATTTGTTTCTTAAATATAAAGTTTCTCAAGAACGCCTTTTTCATCTTTGTCCCTGCACTTGGAGAACAGGATTTTAAGGATCACTCAGAGTATTACCTCTTTTGGCTTGTCAGTAGTGTCATTTTCCTCCTCACCTCCCTGCTTCCTTTTTGGGTGTAAATCCCTTCTTAATCCTTCAGTGAAGACCAACCTGTTTTCCTGCCTGGCTCACTGTCCTCCTCCCAGCAATTCTTAGCTCTCTCAAAAGGCTCCCACATGGTTACCTCCCTGTATTTTCCATCCACGGGCAGATGTCCACCCTGCAGAGGGCTGTGCCAGCTGGAAATGTCACTGTGCCCCAGCTAATTGTTACCATCCTCAGCAGGACAGGACAGTCTGCACCACGGTGTCCATGGAAGTATCGTTCTGACCCTGAATCTGCTCTAATGAGCGATGCTACTCCATGTTGAAAGGGCTGGAGCAGCTGGTGGGTGGGGAGGAGAGGCTGGAGGAAGAGCACATCCAGTGGCACAGCTGGATCCAGGAGTGCACATCTGTCCATGGCTCCCCATCCCTGAGGAGCCTCTGGAGACTCAGCCTTGAACAACTTTTACATTGGACAAACTCTTGGACTTCAGCCCTAGGTAGAGCCTTGCTTGGGATTTTCCAGCCATCTCCCCCACATCTGGCTTTTACTGTCCCTTCAAGCATAGACTTAAAACCCCCCAAACCCCTGGCTTTTTTCTTTCCCTATGCAACCCTCACTGTGGCCCAGCTGAATTCCTTTCACAAGCTGCATGTCCAAGGTTTCCCATCTATTCCCAGTCTGGAAGAAGCAGGGTTAGAAAGGTTTTCTAAAGTGTAACTTATCACATCAGTGCATGCTTTGGACCCTTGCATTGGGTCCTTGCTTTGGGGTGAGCAGCTGAATTAAAGAGCAGGGACTGGGTGGAGGATTGGCTGGAAAAATGTAAAAGCTCAGTGCTGTGTTTCTATACTCACCATCCAGAGGGGCTTCTGTGGAAGGGGAAAAGATGAGTATTTCATACACAGAAGCATTTTGGGGGGCCCTGTCTGTGCCTGAGATACCACCTTTGCTACACAGAAAGCACCAAAAATGGAAAAAAACAATCCCAATTTAATCACTGTTGTGATTAAACTGAGAATTCAGTGTCAGGTTTCAGCTCTGCCATGGGGAATAATCGCTAAATCAGACAGACTTGGTGGTCACTGCCTCGCTGGGCAAACAGGAGTGGTGATATCAGCCTGCAAACTGCCTTTCCCTATGAAATGGCACTCCAGGTCCTTCTCCTTCCCCAGAGCCAGGCTGCTAATGGATTTCCCAGAAAGTGACTCAGTACCTGGTGTGATTCTCACTGTGTGCACCCAGTGGATTCCAGCCCGTGGTGTCCACGAGTTAATGCAAAGCCCTTTTATCTGCTTATTGTGTGGCTGGAGGAGACTGAGCAGTAAGGGAAGGTCTCAGGTTTATGGGATCCTGGGGCTGCCAGGAACCAGCCTGGAGGTGCCTTTGCCAGAAGCCATCCCTGTGGGGAATCACCAGGAATTGACAAAGGAAGGATCTCTGCAGCCTTTTTCTCCTGAACAAAGGAGTCCTTTCCCCATGGGAGTAACCCAGACAGCCCCCAAATAGCTCATCCCTTCTCCTTACACACTCAGCCATGGCAGGGATGCTCTAATATCTTTTAAATCACAGTGATTTGTCTTTTCTCTCCCAACTCCATAGCAATGGTTGGTCTTTACAGGGCACTTCCCAAGGAGTGCTGCTTGTAGAAGGAAACTGAAGCAGAGAGACAAGGAAAATGCATTTTTCAGAGCTAGAGCTCTCAGGAGTTGTGGTGCCTCTTGACCTCCCTTGCCAGGCTGCCAGGGCTGAAATCACTGGAAAATGGAGATTTTTTGGCAGAACTTTAGCTGAAGTAGGGTAGGTACAGATTGGTTATTAGGAAGAAATTCTTTACTATAAGAGTGGTGAGGCACTGGAACAGGTTGCCTAGAGAAGCTGTGGCTGCCACATCCCTGAAGTGCTCAAGGCCAGGTTGGACAGGGCTTGGAGCAACCTGGTCTAGTGGAAGGTATCCCTGCCCATGACAGGGGGATTGAAACCAGATGATCTTTAAGGTCCCTTCTAATCCAGGCCATTCTATGATAACTTTCCCCCAAAAAGCATTAAATTCTCATCCTACCTCCAAAGGGTTTCCTTGTTGCCCTGTGCGAGCCTGAGTTTCTTTGTGAGTCACTGAGCTGACACCTTGTCACCGAGCAGCGTGAGGGTGCAGGAAGGAGAATATTGCTTAGCAGCATTAAATCCAACCCTACTCCTATTATTCCTGGATTTCTGAACCTGCTTCTCCTTTGCCTGCTTTGTCAACTTGTTCACACTTGGTGTTTATGCTGGAATTATTTAGCAGCAAAGGCTTTCCTAGTGGTGTTTTGACATCCACCACTTCTCCAAGAGGTTTCCATCTGAGATGCAGATGTGCCAGCTACAACCTGATGCCTGCTGCCCTGGAGGTTCAGATGCAGTAGCACTGATCTGTAGAACCCCAGGGCCCAGTGTACCCCACCTGTATCACCCAGGCTGTAACAACACAGAAATTTGCACTGAAATCAGCTGTAAAGTTTCCATCCACTCTCACTGCGCTGAGTCGAGACCCTTGGATGGCGCCGAGCCGAAACATGATTAATGGTTTTCCCAGCACAAGCCAAAGGTGGGTGGAAAATACATCTTGGAAACCAGCTCGGTAGCACTTTGATGCCTTCTGAAGTCTTACCAGCATGTGAAAAGGTACCTGCCATTTTACAGCTGTAAATATGGGCTTCACAGCTACATACAGCACTTCCAGCTGCACAGATGCTACTTATCTTTGTGTTCTCCTGGAACAAAACCTTGCTTTATTTTTCTCACTTCCAAAATAAACTTCCTTTTCTGCACTCCCACAGAGGATCGCCACCGGGAAGAAAAGCTGTGCAGAGTTCTCTATCCAGCAGATTGCCTCTCTGTTCCCTCCACCCTGAGAACCTGAAAGCAGAGCTGGGCTACTGTTTACAGAAATCTGAAGCGCATTTTAAGATGTCTTGTTTCTAAATCCATCCATTTCTGATTGAAAGAAGCTGAGCTAGTCACATTCGAGGAGCTCATTAAAATGTAAACAGCGTTGCTTTTAATTGCTAGTGCTAAAAATTGTCATTATTTATTTTAAATGTCGAGGTGCATGAGAATATGTGTTTAATTGCAAAAAGAAGGAGGAGGTGAATTTTAAATGCACTCTGGAGATGCTGCAGTTTGAGCTGTGGCTGGGTGTTTCCACAAAGAATTACAGTCAGCTGTTTCACCCTGCAATTCCTTCCATGCAGACACACTTTTTATACTTTTTTTCCCCCTCTTTTAATGCATCTGTCTGTTTGGCCTTTCTTTTTCAAAACCTTATTTCCCACTTTCTGCAGTTCTCCCCCTTGAAGAAATGTGGAAACCAGTCCAACACTTCCAGATCAGTTATTACTGGATGTTTTTCTGTTTACACTGGTAAATGGTTCAAATGTGTGTAATTAGTTAAAGATGTGAAGTGCCGACAGAGTGCTAGGAAATGTTACATAAGTGCAATGTATGGCAGACACACTGTGCCATGAGAGCCCTGACACTGCTCTGCACTGAACCAGCACCTTTCCCCCAGGCTGGCAGAGCTCCTTGCTGTTGCTGCCGGAGGTTGTCAGCACCTGACAAATTAGGAAATTGTTTTAATACGTGTTTACAGCTGAGAAAACTGAGGCACAGAACAGCGAAGTGCCTTGTCCCCACTCTCCTGGGGACTCAGAAGCAAAGCCAGGCATCCCAAATTCCACTGTCTGCTCTGGTTAGGGGTAACACTCCAAAAGCCCTGGCTGCACGGATGTTGCCACACTCGCTGTCAGCAAAACCCTGGGGTCACAGCCCAGGGATCAGCTGGGAGCAGAGGAGGAGGATGTTTTGGATGGGATCTGGAGATGCTGCAGCCCACTGGAGTTTGGGGAAAAGCCCACAGAGTTGGTGCACGGCCACAGGGACTGGTTGTAGGTGTGCTGACGCAAATGGTTTGTGTCTTCAGAAACGCTCCCATTCTAGTGAGGGATGGAGACCCTATCTCTTCCCTTTCCGCAGTCAAAGTCTTCCGAGAAAGATCAATTTCCTTGGAAAGTGGCAGGGTTCTGCTTTCCACAATGCATTTTTGTAGGGCTTGCTACCCTGAGGAGGGAGAGGAAGAGCAGCTTCATCTCCTGCTGCCCAGCTCATGTAATTTCCCTTCTCATGACCATCCCATGGATACACACTGAACCCAGCTGCCCATTACCTCAAGGACTTTCCCTGTGAAACCCAAGCAGCCGTGTGGTGAGTCAGGAAAGTTGGGACATAGTTGAGCCACACCAGCCACTGCTCTGTGCCTAAAGTCACCAGGCAGGAGCTGGGACATGCCACATCCACGGGATGCAGACGCAGACAGATTGTCCCTGGAGGGCTTTGGACAGGATGTGCATCATCCTTGCTGCCTGGCACCTCTGCTCTGTCTTCTTCAACAGCATCACTATGTTCCCCCCACTTCCTCCTCCTTGCAGCCTCTCCCTCCCTCTCCAAAGCATTTTTCTTCAATTGCTTTTATAACTGTGCTCTCTTTGGATTTGCAATGGCCTCTGGAAAATTTGATTTCACACCATATTTGTATGTTTAACAAAAATAATTCCGAACACCAAAAACAAGCCGTGCCCTGACTGGCGTTACGTAGCGTTTGTGATAATTGGATTCTCAGAAAGCCAAGCACTTTCTGGGTTTTAATGAGATTCAGACTTTAATTACTGCGGCCCTTTCCCAGGCATGCAGTGGAAGCAGGGAGGAAAATGACCATAATCAGGACTTGGGCATGTTGCAAGAAACAGCCTTGATGGATCGTGTTTCGGTTCCTTAATGAGGGGCCATTCTTGCCACACAGCTGGAAAGCCACTTTCTCTTGCAGTGTGGCCTATATTTACACCCCTTAGGATTTTGGCCACAAACCACTGCTGCATCCTCTAAAGAAGACACTTCTACCCTGATGGAAAGCCAGCAGAGATGGATTCTGGTCTGCAGGAGAAGAGAGGGAGACAAGGATGTGTTGGTGACTGGCACATGTTTTTGCTGAGTTCTGCACGCAGCACAGGAAGGACGTGGTCTTATTGGAGCAAGTCCAGAGGAGTTACACCAAGTTGATTAAAGGGATGAAGACCTTCTCCCGTCAGGAAAGGCTGAGGGGGCTGGGAAAGAGAAGGCTTTGGGGTGACCTAATTGTGTCCTTCCAGTACCTGAAGGAGCTGATGAGAGAGATGGAGAGACTATTTACAATTGCCTGGAGTGACAGGACAAGGGAGTAGGTTTAGATTGGATATTAGGAAGAAATTCTTCTCTGTGAGAGTGGTGAGGCACTGTAACAGGTTGCCCAGCAAAGCTGTGGCTGCCCCATCCCTGAAGCATCCAAGGCCAGGTTGGATGGAGCTCTGAACAACTTGGGATAATGGAAGGTGTCCCTGTCCTCGGCAGCAGGGTCAGAACAGGGTGATCTTTAAGGTCCCTTCCAACCCAGGTCATTGTATGATTTTATGATTAAGGTTTTGATGATGATGATGATGATGATGATGCTAGCACAGGGTGATCCTTGGGAAGAGTCCACCATTTCTGCAGGACCAGCACCAGCTTCCTGCAAGCCCCTAGCACAGCTCCTCGCCTCCTGCACGGTGCAGATCCCAGGCAACTCCTGCCCGTAAGGCTGTGATGAGTCACTCGCTGGCTTTCTCGCTTCCCGCCTCCATCCTGCAGGATGCGGTGTTTTGTCGAGTCTTATCTGCACTGAGGTTGGAGGAAGCAGATGAATGCAGTGGTTTCATGTCTGCAGAGCGCCGGCTTCAGCAGAGGGGTGGGGTCATTGTCAGAAATACTCAGACTTGATCTGGGAGGAATCAAGATTCCGTGTGGTCATCCAAGAGGACTTTTAGATTGCAATGTTCAGCCTGTGTAACAAAGTTCAGATGCAAGTCAAGAGAAATAAACTAAAAAAGAAAAAGGCTTTGTTAGATACTACATCAAACTCTTCACTGATGAGTTGATATATTGCCTTACGGTGTTCCCACATCCACTCATTTTACACAATGATAAGAAATCTCTCTATCTCTGCGTACTTGATAACCCCATGCCTTAACTTTGGTTATTCCATCATCCTTTCACCGGTCAGAGATTGATGTCCCTCCCTGCCTTCCCCCTTGCTGTGTTCAGGACCAAAGTCAGAATTGCCAGGTAAAAATTTCCAAGATTGCTCTTCTTTCCATTTCCTTTTCCAAGTTCCCAGCTATCTGCCTGGTTTTCCATCACTTGTAAAAGGTCACTGCTGTTGTTTCTTTTCCTCTCTCAGCAGTCTGGAGTACACACTGTCCTTGCTTACCACACACAAGCCTTTTCTTGGAATTACCTTCTTTTTAAGCTCTCGCTGCTTCCGCATTCAGCCACACACTCTGGATGCCCACACAGCAGTGACTGCTGCTCGCTGGCAGCAGGGGAAGCCGCAGTCTAAGCGGGCAGCAGCAGTGGGTGGCTTGAATGACTCTTGACATGAGGCATTTCAGCACCCACCGTGGGCAGATTTGGCACCTCCATTCTGCCCAGTGCTGATCTCCATAATTTCATGGGATGGGGTCAGCAGTGAAGGACACACGTGGGAGTTGGGAAGGAGCTTGGTGGGGCTGGTGCTGTGAGGAGAAAGCCTTGAACAGGGCTCAGAGCATGCCTGGGAATGTGGTTTTTGTGGTCATCCCCTCCAGCATGGCCCAGGCGATGGGACAGAGCAGGGACACATCTGCCAGCTCTCATCCTCCAGAGACAGACCTTTGTCTCTGCTACTCCTTGAGCCTCAATGCCCACTAGCTGCCCTGTAGCACTACTGCCCTAGCTCAGTAGGGTGTTGTTGCTCATGCCCCCACCTTCCCTTTTCTCATGCAAACCTGCTTGCTTTGCTCTTTTCCATTTCCAGACCAAGTTATTTTTACCCTCAGAGATGTGTATTTCTAAGGGGAGCCATGTCTGCTGCTGCTGTCCTGCTGGAGGAGGCAGAGCTGTTCTGCCTCCCCAAGACTCATTTTTAGGGCTCTGCAGCACCCATGGGTGCTAGGTGTTCCCCAGACATCCAGGACAAACAGGGAGCTTGGAATCATGAGCAAATCTGTAGCTTTGGGGTATGTGTAGGGACATAACCATGAGGTTACAACACACTCTTGAGCATCTTCCAGTTTTGCATGGAGCCAAATTCCCCCTCCTTGACAAAGATGACTTGATTTAAGGCAAAGGGTAGAAATAAGGGTCTCAGGGAAGATAAAGAGGGTGAACTGGAGTACTCCCATGGGATCTGCCTCACCTTGCAGAAGGGCACAGCCAGACTTATGCCCCATTGAGACAAATCCCAAGAATAAAGTGTCTGCACAGAGGCTCTTAACCTGGGGCTTATGCAGAGCAAATTCCTTCACCCCCTGCAGTGACCAAGGAGCTTGAATTTCTGCACAGTAACTCCGGGCAAACAGGAATACACCCGCAGGTAATGTGGGATGACCTGAGCAGGAAGTGGGGTCCCTTGCTAAGTGCCAAGACTGGAGAATGGAAAGCTGCCTTTTGGTGTCCCTCCTGTTACACCAGAACCGAAGAAACTGGGATCTGCCTGGCTTGCAGGGTGCAGCACCACTTCAGGACATGACTTGAATGTTGTTCTGTGTCCCAGACTAAACCAGCACGGGAAAATCTGTGTTGGATGGGGTTAGGAGGGAGCTTGTTTTATTCCAGAATGTGATGCACTGATAGTCTCTGGACTGTGCTTTTCCAGGTGCTCAAGTCGAAGGACATGGTGCTTTGGGTCATACTCCTGTCTCTCTTCTCTGACTTTGTGTTGTGTATCCTTCTCTTCTGGCATCTCTGGATTCTCAGCAATGTGGGGAGGCCCCTGAGCCCCACATTCAATCCATGGATGTAGGAACAGGTCAGGAAAGTAGCAGGGATGGCACTCCCACGTCCCACAAACCCCTGAGCTCTGCCTGCCAAGCCCACACAGACGACTGCCTGTAAGCACGAGTCCATCCCAAGCCTCCAGCAGTCACAGGACTGTTGCCTCCTTCCTCTTCCCCAGAAGCAGATTGCAAACCTACGAAACCGCAGGGACCAGAAGAGGATGGGCTCAGGCATCAGTCCACGCCCGTCTGTGGCTCCTGGGAAATTGCTGCCGATGGGGCGGGAGAAGACGAGCCTGGGAAGAAACAAGCCTCCTGCTGGGTATGTGGCTCTCCTCTCCTCCTCAAAAAAAAAAAAAAACAAAAAAACCCAACAAAAAAAGCAGCACTGTCCTGCAATTGTCAAAAGTCCTGCAAAAGTCTTCCATTGACTGGGAACTTCTGGATCTATAGATAAAAACAGCCCCAGACCCATGTGTCACCCCAGCCCTTCCCACTAAAGCCTTTTGGTGGGGGTAGGGTTGGGCTCTGGACAGAACAGAGTGCATTTCAGTGCATTTGCTGCTGGGACAACAAAAAAATGCAACTTGAGCTCCCTAATGACTTGCACTGAGTGAAAATGCTTATTCCTCCACAGAATATTTCTCTCAAGTGGAAGAAAAATTCATCTCTCTCCATGGGAACAGTGGGTTCCCCTTATTTTCCACTTGTGCCTGAGTGCCAAAGAGGGTCTTAAGTGGAGCATCTACAGCCATGGAGGGTGACCTTGGTGAACAGGCATATCCTTCTCCAAGCCCTGCCCTTCCCAGAACTGCAGCCAATATTTCCACCTATAAAACGAGGAACAGACACAACAGGAAGCAATGCTCTGGAATAAAGCAGCTTTTCAGAGACTTTGGAGACTGGGCACAACCTCTCCCCAGGCAGTGCTGGGATGGGTTGGTGGGTTTGGCATGTGGATGTTTTATGTGCATGGCCATATAATTGCATTTCATCAGGCCTGGGAAGTGAAAGGATGCTTTCCTTTTCCAGAGGTCAGGCATTACTCCTCCTTATGGATCTCACTGCAAAAAATCAGAGAATGCCTGTGGTGGAGAGGATCAGTTCCAGGTTATCTGTGGTTTTTCCTCTCCCTATTCCTGCCTATGGAGATCCCAAGTGAGATATCTGTACAGGCTGCCAAGCAATTGGCAGAAGCTGCTGAGATGGTCTGCAGCTGGCTAAGCAACTCCAGGGAAAAGCAATGGGAGCTGGCATCATCTCCATGTGGCCTGTGGCTGGGCACTCCACAGGAAACTGGGAGAGCCCAACAGCCTCGCTGGAAAAATCATCTTCTGCACCGATCAAAGCATGAGACTGTCCTCAGGATGAGAAAATAAATAAAGAAAGTGAGAAACCTTGGGCAGTTTTGAAGAGAGGCAGAGGGAGAATATGCCTCCCTGGATTGGCCTGGCAAGAGTCAGGCTTGCAGAGGTGGGACAGAACATCCTAGGAGGGCACAGGGACAGCACTAAATTTTATAGTTTCCATATAAAATAAGAATATGTTAAAAACCTTTGTTTGCAAATCCAGAGCATAATTAGTAGTGAGTCATGGAAAGTGGTGTTCGAGCTACTGTAAAAAACAAGCTGGCACTGAAGAGTCTGCTGGTCATTTGAAAGCATCGAGAGCTTCAGCCCAAGATGCCTCCTTCCTTAATTGCACCACTCTTGGCCCCTCGCTGTAAATTAAGCAGACAGGAACACAAGAGAACTAATGCACTGCTCTGAAAGGCAAACTATTAACCAAAGTGTCTCTCAGATGTTTAACTTCAAGGAGGTGCGATTGAAATCTCATCGATTACCATCAGCAGACATGCAAAGGGCTTGAAGTTCATCTATAATATAATTTGCAGAGTAATAAAAATTAAAGATGTGAAATCCCTGTTGGGCTGAGTCTGCTTCAGTCTCCAGGGTGAATTAGATGGGTCCCTCTACCATGATTCCTGCTGTGTTGCCTGTGTGCAATAAGTGCAGTGCAAGAAAAGTTTGTCTGATGCACTTTTGTTACTCAGAGGATGTTGCTGTTGAATATTTATGCCTCACTCACAAACAAGGATTTTCAGTGAAGTCCCAGGTATATTTCCTGCTTTTGTCTTCATTGGCAGTTTTCTCTTTCCAAAATTCACCCAGTTATTCTGATAGTTCTTCTGGACCACAAACACCTCTCTGCTGTCCCTGGCATCCTCTTCCTTTAAACACTTTGCCCAAGTTCTCTGCCCTCAGCAAACCAGTCAAGGCGAACAAAGGATTTAGGGGAGACTGTGACATTCCCAGCTGAAAAACAAGATTGAGTCCTTCACTTCCCACTGTGCTGCTGACAGAACACTACTTAGCACTCCTAGCCTATGACACATTACCCAAACATTAGTTAATTATCCTGCCTGACTCCTTAGAAAGTAGGCAATTAAGTACTTAACTCCCGGTTTTCCTGGTGAAGATACTCAGGCACAAAAAGAGGTTAATAGGGGAAAGACCAATCCTACTGTGTAGGGTGGAGAACATCCCTGCACCTGAATCAGAGAATAGTTTGGGTTGGAAGAGACCTGAAGATCATCTCATTCCAACTCCCCTGCTATGGGCAGGGACACCTTCCACCGGGTTGCTCCAAGCCCCATCCAGCCTGTTCTTGAGCACTTCTAGAGATGGAGCATCCACAGCTTCACTGTGCTAGGGCCTCACCACCCTCACAAAGAAGACTTCCTTCCTAATATCCAATCTAAACCTATTCCCTGTCAGTGTTAATCCATTCCCCCTTGTCCTGTCACTCCATGCCATTGCCCAAGTCCCTCTCCAGCTCTCTTGGAGCCCCTTTAGGCACTGGAAGGAGCTCTAAAGTCTCCCTGGAGCCTTCTCTTCTCCAGGTGAATACCCCCAGCTCTCTCAGTCTGTCTCCAGAGCAGAGGGTCTTCAGCCTTTGGAGCACCTTTGTGGCCTCCTCTGGACTTGTTCCAACAGCTCCATATCCTCCTCATGCTGGGGGCCCCAGAGCTGAAAACAGCACTAGAGGTGGGGTGTGACCATCCAGTCAATTCCAGTTGAATTCTAATTGCTCCAGTTTGGAGGAGCAATGCAGAACATGGGGCTTGTCTTACCCATCTCAGCCATCTGCACTAAAGCTGAGCCCTTCTAGAATGTGCCTGAACAGACCAGCACCTCAGGAGAGTGATTCAGCTTCACGCAAGACGTGTCCGACTGTGGTAGGCTGAATCATCCTCTGGGAAGAGCACACAAGGAGTCCACCTTCTCCATACTGCCCAGGGGAAGGTGTGGATGCCCCAAGCAGTGTGAGTTGTCTCCAAACCACAGACAGCAGTGTTGCCAGGATCAGTGCTCAAGAGCTCCTGGACCCTGGGGAATGTTTTGCTGCTGTCCCTAGAGCTGACTTTGATGTGCATTGTGGAACACTGCAACAGAAATAGGGCTGCAAGCTCGCTACTATCAATTTACCGACCAGTGTTCCATGGATTGGGGATATCTTTGGAGGGAGAAAATGCTGCAATACACTATTTTTAATGCAGAGAGAAAACGTTTAGCACAAAGGTCTATAAAATAAAGCAACAGAAGGAGTCCAAGTCTAATAACAAGAGCTCTAGCCATTGTGACTAAGTACACCATAAAATGTGTAATTAGGCACTATAGCAACTATTGAATTCCAAGGCACATTTTGCATCTGAAACACAGGACAGAGCTCTCTTTGGGTGATTCAGAGGAATCATCACAACACTCCGGTGCTCGGCAGTGTACGATGAGCAGCGTGAGCCTGGCGTGCAAGCACATCCCTGTGGGAGCAGCCCTGCCTGGGATGAACACACCTGCCTGGGGGGGAAGAGATGAGTAAATATTTTTAGCCTGAGGCACAGCTGGGAGTGTCTCGTCTGCTTCCTACGAGTGCTGAATTGTGGAGCGTAGTCAAGCATGGTGGTGTGTCACACTGGTGGGCATGGAGAGGGTGGTATAGGGGTGACATCAGACTGCATTTTCCAAAAAAAAAAAGGACATGGTATTGTTGGAGCAAAGTCCAGAGGAGGGCCAGAAAGTTGATAAGAGGACTGGAACATCTCTCTCATGAAGACAGGCTGAGGAAGTTGGGGCTGCTCAGCCTGGAGAAGAAAAAAGTTGTGTGGAGACCTCATCCAGTATCCTTTCCAGTATCAGAACAGGGCCTACAGAGCAGCTGGAGAGGGACTCTTCTTCAGGAACTGTAGTGGTAGGACAAGGAGTAATGGGTACAAAGTGAAAGAGAGGATATTTAGCCCAGATATTAGCAAGAAATTCTATACTGTGAGGGTAGTGAGATGCTGGAACAGATTGCCCAGGGAGGATGGGGATGACCCAACCCTGGCAGTGTCCAAGGCTAGGTTGGACAAGGCCTTGAGCAACATGATCTAGTGGAAAGTATCCCTGCTCATGGCAGGTGAGGCTGGGACTAGATGATCTTTACGGTCCCTTCCAACCCAAACCATTCTATGATTTTACCAAAGGATGGAGAGTGTGACCATGATTTGTGCCATCAATCCCATCCTACCACCTCTCCCTGCCCTCGGGTGTCCTATTTCAGTTCAGACAGGGCTGAGCACACAACGGTACCAAGGAGATCTTCTTTCCCCAGCATGGCTTGGAGCCACTTGCATCCCTTAAAAGGCATCTTCTGACTCAGATACACTCCCCTCCATTGTCTGGGGCATGTTGTTTTGCAGCTGGAGACGGGTGAATGAAGCTGAGTTACTGACCTTGATTCAAAAAAAATGCACACTTGTGCTTTGCAAAACAAGCCTTTTAAAGCTGGCTTTTATGCAGAGAATTATGCCAATGTGTGCATGGAGGCTCTGGCATTTCGGGCCTCTTTCAATCTTCTGGATTGTCAGCGAGGTCTTTCACTGATTTAAGCCTTCAACCAAAGGACGGATGCTGCAAGAGGCAGTGAAGAGGACTCAAGCAGGTATTGGAGTGTTTAGCCCAGGAGCAGATGCTTGGATCCAGGCCTAGATCAGAAGAGGTATTTTATTACGCTGAAGGACGTATTGTTCTACTGCATTGTAAGGAGGCACAGATGATCTCTCTCTCTAAAGGGAGAAATAAAAAATCATTTGGTTTTGAGGCTCGTTCTCATCCATTTTCAGAGTGGATATGCATGGCAGCCCCACAGGAAATGGGTCTCAATGAGTTTTGCCATTTTTTTCCATTATGTCATTGAAATGCGTGATGAAGATGAGTGAGGCCAGTTTGAGGAGTTTTTGGAATTCCTCCTGATCCTGCTCGAGCTCTGCCCACAGGTTAGAGACATTTTTCTTCAAAGGTGCTACGGGAGGCAGCAGGCGTTTGGCTTGGGAGGAAGTTCTGAGTCTGGGCCCAGTGCAGGCAGGAGATTTTATTCCCTTTGCACCATGTCTGAGTTAAACGAGGCCCTGGCCTTGCAGGAGGAGCTTGGTTAGGTGAGAACCGCCAAAATCTGGTAGGACAATACCCCGCTGGGCCAGCGCTCTGCTTCCGCTCCCTAAACAATAGGAGTTTACACAACTGCAGCCCACTTGAGGTTTCTGCCTTGCTTCATGGCTGAGCAACGAGACCCCAAATGTTACAGCTCTGCCTAATGTCCTTGGCTCTGTCCTGCTTTGGAAGGAAACATGCAGCGGCCTGTGCTGCCAATGCTATTTCCTCTCTCGCTTGTCTTTAAAGGTCTCTTTTTCCAACAGCTGATCGGCTCCGCAGCTCCGGGGAGGACGTGAGATCCGGCTGGCCCACGAGCTGGCTGGTATGGCTGTGTGCCATGTTGTTGTTTGTATTGCTTTCATTTTTCTGGCGTTACTTGGCTCCTCCACGCAACTTGTTTTCATCCTGAACTATGTGCTCATTACATATCCAAACGCCCACGCGAGGTTTTGCATGAGGAAACTCGAAACACACGCGCAGTAGAGGAGCGAGTTTCTGATGGTGGGGGGGGGAGAGGGATGAGATATTTGTCTTGAGGCTGACACAAACAATTGTCAAATCCCCGAGTTTCCTGCGGTTGGGTTTCCAGCTCGCTGATGACAAGCACGTGAACACTGTGTGTGCATCCTCCTGGCAAAGAGATGTGGGGAACATCTCTTGTGGTCACCCTGACCTCTCCAAGCAACTCCAGCTACTGTCCAAGGCACACGTCCAGGGACCTCTGAGCTCTCTGGCAGGTCGGTCCTTGAACGCCAAAGGGACCTTCTGCTGCTAGGAAAGCTCTTGCTTCCCCTCCACGGCCCCATCTTCAGAGAGCAGCCAGCCACAGGCAGCACAGATCCACCCAGCCAGCTCTGGGCCGAGAGGCACCAAAATGTGCTGGAAGGTTTCAGTGAGGTCCAAAGTGAGGGGGGCAGAAGTAGGAAAACACTGCACGGGGTTTGCTTCATAAGGACAAGGAAGCTCGTGAAGAGCCTGGATCACAAGTCTGATGAGGAGCAGCTGAGGGAGCTGGGAGGCCTCAGCCTGGAGAAAAGGAGGCTCAGGGGGGGAACTTCTCACTCTCTACAACTCCCTGACAGGAGTGTGCAGCCAGGTGAGCGTCAGTGTCTGCTCCCAGCAATAGGATGAGAGGAAACAGCCTCAAGTTGCCCCAGGAAAGCTTTAGATTGGACATCAGGGAAAATTTCTGCACTGAAAGTGTTGTCAAGCACTGGAACAGGCTGCTTGGGGTAGTGGTGGAATCACCATTCCCTATCAGTGTTCAAAAAACATGTAGCTGTGGCACTTGGGGACGTGGTTTAGTGGTGGGTTAGGCATTGCTGGTTGATGACCTTAGAGGTCTTTTCCAACCTTAATAATTCTGTGACTCTATGTATAAGTGCCCTCTTTGCAGTCCTTCCCCAGAGCAATGGGTCTCAGTCACTGGTGGGGGCAGGATGGAGCACACTGGTGCCATTGGGTTCCCCAGATTGCACAGATCCAGTGCTGCACTAGTGCAGCAAGCACAGCACAGGCCTGGCCCAGCACAGTGGGATTCAGACACTTGTGATTTCTGATTCTCCCCCTCTTCTATGGCCCCATGACCAGTTGAGCTCCAGCAGCTGCTCTGGTTGGGATACAGAGAGCTCATCTGGAGGCTCCACACTGTCCAAATCTGCAGCACAACTCTGCCCTGCACATCACGCTCCTCCCCACCGTGCTCTGTCCACTCAGAGTGTGGAAAAACCCTCTTCTGCAGCAGCCACTGGTAACTGCACAGGACTGGGCAGGCTGAGCCAGAGGGACCAGGGGGCTTGGTTTGCAGCTTTGGATTGCTCTGCTTCCTCACAGCCTTCCCTGCCGCCTGTGCTGCAGATGAATAAAGATTTTCCAAAGCTGTCAGTACTGCGTATTTCACCAGCATTCCCTTCACTTTAAGTCCAAAATGTGCTAAAAATACGCTGGCTTGGCATCCAGGTCTTGATTCAAGTGGTAACAGGATACTGGGCAGAGAAATCCTGGGGTGGTTTCACTGTGCAGCGGTGAGCTGCTGGCTCTTCCTCCTTTTCTTCCTCCTCCTTCTCATCCTGGCTACTGCAGGGCTGTTACCCCCCACTCTCAATCCCCTAAATTTCATATTCCGAGGTCACAGGTTTCACATGGCATCGCTCCTCTTGGGCTAGTTGTTAGTGAGGCTCCAAACACTGAGGTGGCATCTCTTCCTCTGGGGTTGGGAATATATTATTAGTGAAGTATTTGTTTTATTACTCCTGTGGTAGTTTTGGGAGGGGGATGCCTGCAGGCAGGAGCTGGGATAAGCGAAGACTGAAATGCCACTGGAAGGCCACAAACTTCAAAAGGCCTCGTTAGTGCAGCAGCAGAGGGAGATGTGGATGTTTGTGCCTCATCCATGGATTTTGTTGTGTTGTTGCTGAGCCGTGTGGCTTTGACACCAGTGAAAACACTGCGAACACCCTCTGGGAAGGGGTCTTGAGATGAAGTGCATTCTGCTCCCCCTCACTTTTGAAACAGCCAGTTGATGTTCAGCCTTCAAGGCTGCTGAGTGAGTTTTTCATCCGCAGGCAGATTTTGCTGCCACATTCTCACTCGCTTTCCTAAAATAAAGGGGAAAAAAAAAAAAGAATCCTTGTGCTAATTTAATCTAGCCAGGCATCCTGCTGTCCTGCCTCATAATATCTCTCCAATCTGTCATTTCCAACAGACAGCGGTTTATTGGTTTGGCTTTTTTTCTTTTTTTTTTTTCTTTTTTTCTCCCCCAGGTCTTCAAATATCTCCCCTGCTGTCTCAAGTAGCCCAGAGCTCCCCCAGGGGTGTCCCAAGCTTTCCCCGTGCTTTGGAGGGAGCTCTGGGTGAAAACATCTCCCTTCTCCAGGAAAAACCCTACAACAACCTCAGACAGAGAAACTTGTCAAAGAATCCCCAGCTTGTGCGCTGGTCCTGTTGGTGCTGGGTTGATGGTTAGACTTGATGTTAAAGGTCTTTTCCAACCTTAACGATTTTATAATTCCAGGAGCCGGTATGGGATCAAACCTCAGTGGGACTTCCTAGATCCTTTTCCCATCCACCCACCTGTGTTGGGCTAGGAAAGGAGACATTTCCTTGGGTAACCAACACTCCACAAGCCCCACTGGGCACCCCCTGAGCCCCTTGGGCCCGTCATCCCCACAGTGCATTCCCCAAGCCTCTCAGTTCACCTCAGTCCCAAAGGCATCCCTTGAGGCCCTCAGGGAATCCCCTCAGACCCACAGGGCCTCTGAGCCCCTCAGGCCACCTCAGCTCCACGGGGCATCCTTAGACCATCCCCTCAGACCCATCTGAGCCCCACGGGACATCCCCTGAACCCCTCAGGGCACCTCAGCCCCAAGGAACACCGTCTGAACCCCTCAGGGCACCTCAGCCCTCAGGGATATCATCTGAACCCCTCATCCCCACGGCGCATCCCCTCAGACGCCCCTGAGCCCCTCAGGCCGTCCCCACCCTCGCCGGCGCGGCCCCTTTAAGAGCGCGGCCCCTTTAAGAGCTTGGCCCCGCCCCCCGCGGTCGCTGCCGGGGCCGCTGCTGACAACAAGATGGCGGCGGCGGCGGGTCCGGCGGGCGCCGAGAGCCGCGTGTTGGGCTACAGCCTGCACCGCTGGAGCAGCTTCTCCTCCACCTACCTGCCCGAGTGAGTGCCGGGCTCGGCACCGCGCCCGGAACGCGCTCCGGGTTCGGGTGTGGGGGTGGCCGGGCGGCCGGGCCTGTGTGGGGCCTGCGCGGGCTGCGCGCTGGGGCCTGCGCGGGGAGGCCGCGGCGGGGGGAGCGGGAGCGGAGCTGTGTGTGAGCGGCGTTCTGTGTGTGAGAAGGGTCTGTGCTGCCGATCCTGGGGCTGTGTTTGAGGAGGGTCTCTAGAGGAGAGTTTGGGGCGGCTGTGTTTGAGAGAGGTTTCTACAGCAGGGTTTGGGGGTTCTGTTGGTGTGAGGGGTTTCTACAGCAGGGTTTGCGGGGCTGTGTGTGACGGAGGTCTGTACAGCGGGATTTTCGGGTCTTTGTGGGGCAGGAGATGCTTAGCAGGGCTGGAGGTTCAGCGACAGGGCCCCATCACTTGGGGGTATGTTTGTGGAAGTGGTTGATGAAGAAATTTGGAGGGGAGTTGAGCTGGGGAGAGGGTCTTAGCTTGCAGGTTTGGGGTGGCAAGTCAAGTAGGGAGGGCTTAGAGGATGAGGTTTGGGGGTGATTTAGCACGAGGTATGGGCAAGGGAAAGTTGCACCCAAGGAGGAGAAGCTGCCCCCACATTTGGGAGAAGAGGAGGTGCTGGTGTGCGAGAGGCTGGTCGGTCGCTGGGTGAAACGAGGAGAAGGGTCAGTGCCCCTCCTTCCCTGCCCTGCCTCTGTCAGGTGCCTGTGGGCTGTGTGGTTTTTGGCAGCTTGGCGTCCTCTCTTGCCCCTGACCTCTGGAATGCTGGGCTGTGTCGCCTGCTGTGCGTGGTTTTAGGGGAAAGGGGTCACCTGCTGCCCTAATCGCCTGCCTTTAGGAATTCGGGAGTTGGCAGGAGGCGGCTGGAGCTGTTACAGCCATCGGTTTGTGCTGTTGCACCAACGGATCCCATCCTTCAGTGGAAGAGTTCACCGTATGGCATCCAGCTGCAGCCTGGGGAATTCCTCTAGTTGCTGACAGTCAAGTTTGGAGTGACCACAGTGTGGTTTAGGTGTGATGGTTTCGGTACACCTTTCGGATAAGTCATGCTTGGTGCTGGAATTTGGGAGGACTGCTGGGGTCACAGCACAGTTAGGTCATCGTGGGCTGTAGAGCCTCATCTGATCATCGATTGTGCTCTATTCACTGACCTTTGATTGATGCATCCTGAACTCATCTGCTATCAACAAGAGACAGAGTTGCCTTAGTTGTTAATTATTAATATCCTCAATTATCTCCACTTTCCAAAATGAAGCAAATGTCTAAAAACATTTTTTAACTGAACTCCGAGTTGTTTTGGTTTTCTGTGTTTTCTGTGTTAGATGTGAAAAACGACTGGTTTCTTTTCCAACTGGTTATCTTTGGTGATAATTAAGTGATCCCTTTACTTTTCTTCTTAAAACAACTTGACTTTAGGGTGCCTCTTTCAGGTCTCTGATGGTCTTGGAGTTATTTCTACTGGCATTTCTGGCTTTTAAAATCGTATTAAAGTGTTGGTCCCTGAGCAGAGGGATGACAGTCCATTATTGATCTCACTGATGCAATATAAGCAGAGAGTATTGTCTTTCTCCTTGATATTCCTTTCCAAGGCTCCCATTAGTCCCTTTTGCTATAAAATCGTGTCAGGAATTAATGTTCATGTGGCATCTGCAGTGCTGCCCAAAGTCCTTAATGCCTTCCCTGATACAATTCCCAGTCCTGTAGCTGGGCTGGTATTTTACAAACGCATGACCTTGCATTCAGCTGTTTTTAAGATGTTGTTTAAAAGTGCTTGTCATCAGTGAAAACTATTTTATCTGCTTTTAAGCACTGTAATCCCAGCAAAGGGGTTGTTCTCTGGTATGCTGACCTTGGTCTGAGGGATGCCGATCCTAACGTGCTGTCTGCTATGGAAGTTTTGGTTTTCTCCTGGTAACTTTTGATTCCCATGGTTTGGGAGAGAGCTGGAATACAGTCTGAAAGGAAAGGAAAGGCTTTGACCTGTGATTTAAGATCAGCCTCTCAAAACTTGAAAGTTTAATAAGGAATATATGGGAGGTTGAGTTTTTGGGGATGGACTGAAGATGGAAATCTTGAAAATTGCTGGGATAGGAACATAACACCTTGTGGTATGGACATGCAGATAGAGCTAAAAGTTGTCTTAGTATTTAATATGTAGAACAAAATTATGCTTGTCTGGAAGGATTCGATCTTAAGAGGATGTTTTCCAACCTACATGATTCTATGATATTGGGAATTCTGGTTATAAAGTAATTTAAAGAAGTTTGCTGGCATAACTAGAAAGAAACCACTTCAACCTTGCAGGAGAAAAGGTGCTCTGCCCTCATGTATTTAGGAATGACTATACAACTGATTAAATATTATTGCTTGTTGTTTGGAGTTGTGGTATTGCAGGCAAAGTGCTTGGGGAGGAGCAGCAGAGTAGCTTGTCAGCTAAGCATGATTTAAATACATGTCTTAAGTACTTGTATGGTTTTAAATGTAAAATGAAGTTATGGAATATAAAACTTTCATCACTGCTGACCAGGGAAGAAATGAAATGTTGAGTGACATCTCATCTGCTTATGTGATACTGAAGTGACATTGAAACTTTTCAGAACACTGAAATCAATAACCTGATAACCTCTCTTTTAATTAAAAAAACAAAAAAACCCAAACCAAAAAGTGTTTTTCAAAGGCCTTTCTGGTCATGCTCTAGTTGAGGATCAATAATCTATTGAAAAACACCCTTTTTCTTTCAGTGACAGAGAAGCTTCCTTTGTTGAATGCCAATGTCTTTCCTCTTATGGTGGTGATACTTCAGGGTTAGTCAGTGCTGGACCCAGTTTCTGGCTGTTTTACCAGTGCTGCAGCTACCTGCACATTTGCAAAACCTTTCCAAACATTAAGTGAGGATTATCTTTCTTGTGTCTGCCAAGGAATAATTTTCCTGTCAGACTGCTGGAGTTGTCTGTTGGTTTATATCTGCCAGCAAGAAGACTGACTTGGATATTTACTTCAGAAACTTTGTGGGTGGAAGTGAAATAACTGGTCTGGTAATAGGGGCTAGCTGAGTCTGTGTTGTAGGGGAGCTTGTGCCTTTGGGAAGAGAATTGATCGAGAAGGAAATCTGGTGCTGAAACATCTGATGTTTGCAGAGATGCTCTGCCTGTGCAGAGGCAGCAGTGCATTGATGAGTACATCCAACTTGAATGGAAAATGTTCCACCCAGCCCATTGCCTGCGACTGCTCTGTCAGATCCATTCCTTGCCTCTCCAGGGTTCCTCCCCGAAGGAATGGAACCCCACGGCAGGCTGTTCCCTGATGCCTCCCAAGGCACTGGCCCAGGGATTGCCCCACCAGCGGCAGTCCCTTCACACCAGTGACACAAACCAGTTCTGGTGTCTTTTGTCATGCACAGAGAGAGGGAGATGGACTTGATTCCCCTCCCTCTTTTCTCCTGCAGGAGGTGATGAGCTCAATCACTTTGTTACTTCTTTGGACAAGGAGAGAATAAACAGTTCACAGACAATAATGTAGGCTTGTTCCAACTTGGGTTTTTTTGGTAAGGAATAGAACCACAAGTCTATTGCTCTACACTGAGAGAAGCACTTCATATCCCCATTTTTTTTTTTTTAGTGGCATGTGTTTGTACCTGTTCCAGTTTGAACTTCCTGAGTTGAATGAGAGGTGAAGTGCTGTGCTCTGTGCAATGGCAGCTGTGTACCCTTTTTTATTGCCAGATTACTGTGTCCTGGGGGCTGTGGGTTCTAGTGGCTGCATCAGCCTCATGACCGAGGATATTTTGTGTTTGGTAATGCACTCAGGTCCTTCTGTCACTGTTTTATATGGCTGAAATCCCACTTCAGAGACGAACAAGAGTTTTTTGCTGTGTTATTCTATTTACATACCTTTGTGAGGAAGGTTCATCCCATTTCTATTGCTCAAACTTCCAGTCATTAAAGTCTTCGTGTATGGCATCTCTGTAGAGGAAGATCAGTATACTTCCTGCATTTGACTTCAGGATTTTTAATTAGTATTTTGTTTATTTCTTTTGCAAAGGTTGTTATTAACAATATAAATTGAGATTGGTTTCTTAGCTGATAACTAAATACCATTAACAACCTCTTAGTTGATGTCACTTTTTCACTGCAACCAACTTCTATCTATTTCACAGTCAACTTCAGTTGTTCAGAGAATTCCAGTCTTCTCTGATTTCACACCTTGAGGGGTGTCTCATGCTGAAGGCTGAATAACTCTGTTGTCCCTTTCCTAGGAATTGTAGTGGAGCAGGGAAAGATCCAGCTGATTTGTTAAAAATAATTCCGTATTTTCATTGTTTTTCTGTATCTCCATCAAGCCATGGGAAATAAACTTAGTGAAAGATACTTTGATAGTAAAATGAGTGACTCATAAACTTTTAAAGTGTGAATGCTTTTTTTTTTTTTTTTTTTTTTCTGCTTATGAGGATGTAACAACAAGTTCCTGGCCAGGCTAAAATGTACTGCTGTAGTGTGTCTACTCTAAAAAAAATGCTCTCTTCTATGTTTTCAAATCTTGCAAAACCTTAGTGAGAAGGTGCAGAGAACACGTGTAACAGACTTCTTGGGGTAAAGTCCATAAGGATTAAAAAAACCAGACCAAAACAAATAAAAACAAACAAAAATCACCCCAGGTGGAAAATAACCTGAATTCCAGCTCCCATGCTCGCAGAGACTACTGTAGCAGGAAAAAACATGGGTTTGTGGCCAGTGAAATGTGATTCTCAGTTTCTCCTCCAACCACATGAAACTGATGACTCAGATCTGTACTTTAGAGGTTCATAAATCTCCTTATAGATGCATTCAGGTCTTGAAGAATCTCATGTTCAAGCTGAGATCAGTCATGACTAATGAAAGGGTTTATTTTTAATATTATGTTCCCTGAGCCCAAGCTCTGTTCCCTTTACGAGGTGAGGATACCTTCTGCTGAGGCCTCAGCAGTTTAAAGCCGTCTAAACCAGACCCAGGTGGACTAGTTGTAGAACTGTGATTTTGGAGGTATTTTTCACTAATAATAAGTATTAATGTATTCTTTTTCAGCTTAAGTTGTCAACGTTTCTTTCTTTACTTCAGTATTTTGATGTAGCCAATTCACTTTCCTTGTAATTGCTTTGTCTTTAGATCTGGGAAGGTGAGCAGGCACAGGGGTGGCTCTGTAAATGCTGATTACTTCGTGTAATTATTGATCAAATATTGATCAATACTTCTAACAGTTATTCAAATGAGCAGGGAATGCAAACCCTGGCTAACCAGCGAGCTGACCACTCCTTTCCTCTCAACTGAACCCTGAGTGTAAAAATGTTTTCTGTTCTGCTTTTCGTCCTTTCTAGTGGCCAGTGGAAAGTATTTTTTCCCCTTCTGCTTTTTTGTGTGGATTTTCTGGATGTTTCTAGACAACCTCATGTTCTGACAGGCATTTTGCCCCTTGTTTACATCACTTCTCTAGCCTAGGATTTTTCTGTGAAAGCTGAAATTCAGTACTTACAGAGCAAAATATTTCTGTAGAAAATAAAGTTGCCTACAGATTGACTAGATGACTGTAAGGTGCTTCTTTGGTGTCTGATACAGTGAATTAGTGAGAAAGAAAAATGTCAGAGGTGGAGGAAGTGAAAAAAAAATCACAAAAATATGAAGTTATGAGGAATTATGAGTTATGATACGTCTTGCTTCCCAGGGAAAAGCACAAGCACTGTAGTATCAGGTGAAATCTCTTTAGGCTCCAGTTAAAATATAGACATTATTTAAGAGATTAGACAGGTTTATTCACTGGCAGAAGGATGAAGGTGAAATGCTAATTGCTCAGGTTCCCTGGTGTGCCCAACCTGGCAGAACCTGTATTGCTGTGATGTTCAGCCTATTCTGGGATGGCATTTTACAGGAACATTAAGAATGTAAAATTTTCATGGGAGGTGTTAACATCACCAGATTATGGATCATTTGCTGTGTATGTGGCTGCATAGCCTGTGAGTTTAATAAAAGTTTTCCAGCTATTAATTACTAATTACTGATTTAAAGACTAAACCAATTTTTGAAACAGAGTTTTCCTTGGGATAAGTGTTTTTACTCAGGCATCACATACAGTCTGCTTGTTTTTTTTTTTTTCTTTCATGGCAAAGGATGTAGTTTTTAATTCTGCACATTCATTGTGTTTTTAGCAGATTGCTGAAAGAATGGTCAGATTTCTCACCACCATTGATTTTATGATCTGATTCTGATTTTTTTGTTGGGGTTAAGTGGTGTGGGCAGCACTGATTCCATCACTTACACAGAGGGTGATGTGTTCCATAATGTGCCAGTGCTTGACTTTAATTGCATGTTAATATAAATTTGTGAACCCAATTGTAGTTTTGCTTTTTTTTTTTGCCTGTTGAATTTTGTGGGAAGAGTGAGCTGGAAGTTCACTGAGTCTGAATTCCATAATACACCAGTTACTGGAAGGGGAGGAGGGACAGCTGGAGATTTAGAGTGGTTTCTTGCTTTAGGTAGTTGCTATTTCAGTCATCACTTGCAACTCAGTGTGCATAATCCTTGAGAAATTATTTCCTGGATCAATTTAAATCAAGGAGCACAACCATTTATTTAAGTTGAGGACAGCAGCCTGCGTGTCTGAATTTAAACTGCAGGAGCAGACTGGCTGATAGAGCTTGCTCTTCCTCTGCTGGCACCTTCTGCTGTTCTTGGAAGAGGACAGGATCTCCATCATGGAGAAAAATTGTGCTCTGGTCAGTTTGAATTTGGTGGTGTTTTCCTTGGTCTTCCCTGCCTTTCCTCCTGAGACTGGCTGCTGGGTTCATAATGTCATGCTCAAGCTCTGGGAAGGTGCCTGAAAAAACATTGAAACTCTTGTGTAGGACATGACCTGTATTTTTCTGGAATCCTTTTCAGTCGGTACATAGTTTAAACAGCATTTGGCTCTTAGGGTAATTATATTTAAATAGCAATTTCCTAGCCCGTTCTGCACTTGAAAGTTTTATTAGTAAAGAGATGTTCTTTACACTTGGAGGAAAAAATTTGTATTAGGTAAATTGACCTGTGAATAAGGAATTGATGAATGAGTTCCCACTCTGCTCTTATGTGACAGGGTACAATTGCTAACTGTCAATTTTGTCTCCTAAAAATCCTGCTTTCTGGTACAGGGTTTGGAAGTTGCCAAATACAAAAGTAATGTTGGCTTGGGACCTGCTGTGTCCTTTAGCATGAATTATGTGTATTGATCCAAAATAAGGAATTATTCCATAATGTAACTCCAGGGTCAAATGTTTGACCTGTACTGTGTTTCTCCAAATAACCAGCATTTAACAGGCTGATACTTCCTTATTTTCCCAGATCAGTTTTTTGTCTTTTTCGTTCCCCGAGTCCCACTGTTAGTGAGAAAAGCTTAATTTTGAAAGGAAAGCTGTGAAAGTTGTCCCACCTGGAACCAGGAGGCATTTTCCATAGAGTTTTGGTGGAACAATCTCGGGTATGAGGACACTTCAGTCTGTTTTGTTGAACATAGTCTGCTTTAAGTTCTTTTGCAGGCATCAGTTTTTTGGGTGAACTTTAACTGGGTGTGAGGTTACGGTGCTGATGAGTATTAAAGATGTGTTTATGGCTTACATTAGCAATGTATATCTTTACATGTAATCACTCTGTCTGGTTTTGTGGCTTCCCCTGAGTGGAACTATTACAGATATTGTGGAATGTAAGAGCATCCTTGCAGTGTTGGGAAATCGTGGAAGGCTTAAATCTACTTCCTGGCCTTCGTTAAACTTTTCCATATGTGCATTAGTCAAACAAAAATACTCTACTGAGGTTGTGATGCTTCCAAAATACAGCACAGGGGATTTACACAGATGTGCGCTAGACATTGCTTTCTTTTAATCTACTTAAAAAGGATCTGTCCTGTCCCAAGGAAATGCTTTTGGAAAGGAGTGAGCATCATGCAGTACTGAAGTGTGCTGCTCCACCAGAGCTCTGGAAGATTTGGAAAGCTGAAGTTTAGTGACTTTCTGGTGATTGCTGACAGTAGAAATCCCCGTGTTCACATACGACGTAAACTACTTTCCAGCTAGATGTGAAATTTTCTCAAAATGAAAACTGAACTTTGTTATCCAGTGGCTGATGATGTTTTAAACTCCAGAAAATTTTACTCCAGTGTTTTACCTATTTGCTGCAAATTCAGTCAACTGAAGAGTTTAATCTCTTCATCTTTTTCCTTAAATATTGAAGGGCAAAATTCATGCTATTCTCGGTCTTTTTATTAAGCCAGGGATTTATTTCTACTCAGGGAAATAAAGATACTTCTGGTATTTTACCTTGGTTAAAAGGCTGGATTTCAAATATCCTTGTGTCCTCAAATATCCTTGTGTCTTGGACATGTACAAATGAACAGAGAGTAAGAAGTGAGTAAAAGAAACTGTTTCCGATGATCTTAGAATCACTGAGTTCACTAATATCACTGGCGTTTATTTTCTTGTAAAAAAGCAGATACACATCAATTAAAGTACATAGGAAAGATCTGTTTCAGTGATATAACAATTCTTAAACTTAAACCCAAAGCTGGTGCAGGGAGAGAACAAACCTTGGTAATTTTTCAAGCTTAGAAGATTCTCAGCATCACTTAGCAGTGAAATTGCATCTAAACTATAATCCCTAAATGTTGGGACAGTTAGCCTGGTAATCATCTGTGATGTGTGAAGTTACTGTGGGTACCAATATAAGTGAATAAGCCTGACTTCATTTTTTCTCCTGTTTGTTTTTCCTCTGTGCTAATACTGATATTCCCAGGCTGGAGCTGGGAGCTCTTGCCACCAAGGATTTGAATCTCTCAGTGACACAGTCAAAAGTTTAATCCGTGATTTAGGGTTGGTGAGTGTCACTGGAATAGAAGTTATTTACCAGGCTCTTATAACTTGTAAGTGACCTCAGGTTGTGCCAGGGGAGGGTTAGATTGGTTATCAGGAAGAGATTCTTCACCAAAAGGGTTGTCCAGCCCTGGCACAGCTGTCTGGAGCACTTGTGGAATCAGCATCCCTGGGGGAATTTTAAAGACACATAGATGTGGCAGTTGGGGACATGGTTTAGTGGTGGCCTTGGCAGTGCTGGGTTAATGGTTGGACTTGGTCATCTTAGGGCTTTCCCAACCCCAAATGATTCTGTAACTTCTTGGGAATTCACTACACTGCTGCAGTTCTAGTCACTATTTGTAGTATTTAATTCCCAGAACGTCTGAAGGAAAAACTGATGAGTCAAAAACATCTTGTTTAAAAAAGTCTTAACTAGATGGGGGGAGCAAAAAAAAGTACTTCCTAACTTGCCATACTGGAAATGTCTGTGACAGGGTCATTTTGCATTTAAAAAGCAGTCTGGTTGGTCTGGCAGTGATTATAGGCACCTTAAAATCAAAAAGCAAACTTCTCATTGAAAAGATCAAGAACATTATTTTAATTGAGCTGTTTCTAGGCCAGAGCTAAGTAATGCCAGGTTTGTTGTCCAGTGTAGTCATCTGTGATCTGATAAGTGTATTTCTGTAAGGTGATTTCTAAATCCGTCAGTTTATTTTTGTTACGCTGTTCTTACTAAGCTATTTTATTTTTGATAAAAGTAGGTTTCTAATGTACAGGATGAGGGTGTGAGATGGCTGAGGAGATGAAGCAAAATTGAGCAGAAAGTTGGCAAATTGCATGACATTATAATATTTAAAACTATGTACTCTTGCACATGTTTTACTCAAACTTTGTTTTGTTATGCAAGAAGTTAAGAAATCCTGTGTTGTAAAAAAGCAACCAAAAAACCAACGCCCAGTCCTAAAAAACTTTTCTTCCTGAATGGATCTACATACTACCTAATAACTTTGCATTTTCACTGTGTTTCAATCAACACATTTTCGTATCTTTACATCCTTCTGCCGCTTAAAGCAGACAACTTTTCCAGTGGGAAGGAAAGAAACTGCAGCAGTATCCAGAAAGCATTTTTTGACCTGCTTTAGGGGACACCCATAGGTACATGCAGGTTTTCAAACATTGCAGCCAGGTGATTTGAAACCACCATAAGTTGTAGTGAGTATTTGGGAGTTGCAGGAGAAAGAGAATCTGTAGTTCTTTCCAGATCCATTGGGTTTTTTGGTGTGAGTAGTTTTTTCCCCCCGTTTTCCTTGGTTAAGACTATGTGTACATTCCAGTGTCTAGGCTGGGCAGGATTATCTCCGTGGATGTTTTCTGCTGGCTGCTGAGATGGCTCCACATGTTTGGAATAGTTTGGTCCACCTATTCTTACCGTTGACTTAGTGGAAATTCTAGTCCGTGTATTCCAGTTGCTGTATTCTTCCTTTTGGGATGGTTGTAGGAAAAACTGAAAGAATCATCACGTGGACAGCCCTGGAGCAAGTATTTAGTCCATTTCCAGCCAGTCTGTGTTTTCCTAACCCTCCAAGTGCTTTTTGCAGTGTAATGCCACAGTACCTCTATGATTTTCTAGAAGAGAGTCTGAGTTCCAAGTCCTCTTAGTGATGCCTGTGCCCTTTCCTGCACAGCTGCTCTCTGAAGAGCCATGTGAATGTGCCAAGCAAAGCGAGTGTTTGGGATTTGTTTATTCTTAAAGACTCGTTCCTAAAGTCATGAATTTCTCTAATAGCAGCTCCATGAAAATATTTAGGTTAGATGCAAATTATAGCAGCCTTAAACCTAATTTGCTGCATATTCTGCAAAGTCATCTTATTTTTCCCTTCCCCCCTGGAGCAAAGAAAAACTCTCCCTTAGTGATAGTCGTGCCTGAGCCCACAGAGCTCTTTGCACAGAGAAGTCCCCAGGCATGGGGACATCTCTGTCATTCCAGCAGAGATCAGCCAACAGCTGGCACAAAGGATATGATGATTTCTGGGTTGGTAAAAGGAAAAATTATCTCCTTCCAGCAGTTTCAAGACCAGTGTCTGCCTGGCTAATAAGAAGAAACTTGCACTGTGCTCTTCTGCCAAGAGCTTTTTGCGTGGAACCATCCACTTTTTAGCGATGGGAATGCTTACAGTAAGGGTTAGTGCTGAGAGCTGTGCAGGCAGCCAGGTTAGGAAATGAGGCACACCAGTGCCACCTCTGGAATTGCTTGTGGTGTTAATAAAATGGCTCCTCCTGCTTTGCTTTTCATAGCAGAGGTACCAGGTCATCTCATTTTTTTAGTAGTTGCTTTCCAGTGGGAAGGGGGGATTGGGAATTCACTCCAGTGTGAACCCCTTGTTGGGATCCAGCTGCTCATCTTTTAGTCTCAGTTTGTGCTGGCGCTGGGATGAACTGAACTGGAGAACTGATCTGACTAAAGAAGTTATTTATGCGAATCATTATTTTAGCTGCTGGTGTAGGGAGGGGGAGGATCCTTTGCGTGTGGGTGGGGTGGTCCCTCTTGGCAATGTTGTAGATTCATGCTAGACTCGATCTTGTATCCACAGCTGATGATTAGAAGTTATCTCAAACCACGTTTAACGGGTTGTTTTTTTTCTCAGGAAAAGCTTGCGTAAAACCACTGGTACTTGTGGTAGCTTGAGGGCTTACAAATACCTTTTTTTTTTTTTTTTTAATGTCTTGCGAAAATTACATGGAAAGTCGTTGTGTTAATGGAATTTTCACTTCTAAAGTTTCTCAGATTTTAATCTAGGTGTCATATCTGCAAAGCCTCCCTCCGGGTACTGTGTAGGAGTTTTGTGATGTCCAGAAAAAGGGCTTTACATGGAAAGAGGCGTCTGCCATAAAGATTTGCATTTGTTTGTTTCTTACTGTCTCATGGCTGCTGGAGTGCATGAATTCTTCCAAGCCCATAAATTTTCCTAAACTGTTATGGTAAATTGGCTTTGTACACATGGACTTCTGTCTTCAATGTTTGTTTAATCTTAATAAATTAATAGCTCATGTATTTTTAGATATTTCTAATTCCATTGGCACTGCTATCTTTATCTTTCACATTTCTTTTTAGACTTAATTTTGTGTGAGCTGCTTGTCCCTTCTCTCTCTCTTTGTGCTGAAGAATTTTTATCTTGTCTAGCTGTCCTGATTGAGATCTTCCTTGGTTGTGGCAGACTGATCTTTGACCTGGAGAAGCAAACAAATCTGCTTCTAAAAATATGTTATTTGGGATCTGTCCCAGGTATAAAATGCCTCTTTCCAGCTGGGCATTATCTGACCACGTAGCAGTGCCAATTCCTGCAAATGTTGCTCAATGTATGAAGAGTTTATTGTCTAATGTTTAAACAAATGTAATGGAATCATAAATAAAATTTATTCCGTAGGGTAACTTGTCTTCTTGCGTTCCAGGATTAGGATAAAGTTCCATAAAGGAGAAAAGCCATACAGCATTACCTAGTTTTATCTGCCTTTGTATCCCTATAGTATTTAATATAAGATACATATCTTTAAGTTTAGCTTTTTTTTTTTCTCTCTAGATAGTAAGAGGTATTAAGAATTTATTAAATACCATGTCTTGCCTGAGGCATGGTACAGGAGAATGCAGGTGTGATTCTTCTCCAAAGCAAGTGTCTTGTGGTTTCTAATGGTGACTTAGCTTTCAGACTGGCAGCTTTTATGGGAAATGCGTGTCTCAGTTCCCAAATTCTTCCCATTGCTTAGGTTGGTTTGTTTGTCCCAGTTGTAATTAAAGACAGGGCCAGGTTTTCTCTTGGAGTTGAGCCTCTTTGCACTGCAAATGATGTTCTCAGCTGGATGTTTGGTTATGCAGAGCCATGTTCTTTATATTTGGGGTTGGAGCAGAGGGCAGGGCTGCTCTATTGCATTATCCCAAGTGGGGTTGGGTGAATAAATCAGCCACAGACCTGGCTTGGTTCTGGCATCGCTGTGTTAATAAATGCTGGGCTATGATGGGAAGTAGCTAAAGGGAGGGAAACCTTAGTTTTATTCCTTCACTGTGTGAAAAACCTGAGGTGTTCTCTATGGATAGACACTTGGCCAGCTCTGGAAGGTGTTCAGATTTAAGGGGCCACCCTGCTCTGGCTCCTGGCCGTGTCCCTTGTCTCATCCTGGGACTGCCTGGATACTGTTGCTACTGCGGTGCTTTCGGGCTGCGCCATGTGGAAAGACCCAGCTAATTTCTCTGTCTGTTAATGCTCAACCTCTGACTTAACCTCTTTCCCTTCGGAGCTTTCATTGGAGCGCTTTTTCCTCCAGTCCTTTGTAGTAATCCAGATGCTCGTGTTCTTTTCCTCCTACACAGCAGATGGAGATGGCATAAGCCTTTTGATGACTGTTTCCTTCTTTTTACATAAGTTTTTTGAGCTGACGAGTTCATTAGTTGGATGTTGTAGAGCTCACAAGCCCTGTCCAGCAGGTGGTGCATTGTCACCTTGCCAATAATTATATATTTTATAGGGATTTTTAGTTTGGATTTTTTTTAGTTTAATCTGGGACGCGAGCTCTACTGCAAGGTTATAGGAGAGAAAGCAGATGTGTCATGTAACTGTCATGATAAATCTCTAATTATAGCCAAAAAACCAACTATTTTGAATTTGTTAAATACCTAAGTATTGTAGTATTTCCAGCTGAAGAAAGCAACTGAATTTTGCAAGTTGAGGAGTTGAACTTCTGCTTTCTTGTGTGTTGTTCTGGGCTTGTAGCTCATGAAAAATACTTGTTAAAATTTGCCATGACTTAGGTGGTCATCTTCCATGCTCCAGGAAAGCTTAAGTAGGTTACCAGTCTTCTCTCTTCATTTTGGTATTGCCTATCTACTAAAGGAGAGTTTTAGGCTTACTAACTCTCCAACTGCTCATCATTTTGACTTTATTGGAAAGTTCTTATCCACTGAGGTGAATAAGCCCATTTTTCCCCCTCCATTACAGACTTAGGCTTATGTCAATTCATCTGTTTTACATTTATTTCACAATCTGGATTTTTTAAATTTTGCAACTTGGAGCTCTGTTTCACAATCATAAAGCTTGAAGGCGTATTTTGATGGGTCCTGTAAAATAGCAATGTAGAAGATCTTTAATAAAGGAGGGAAGAGAACCTGAGTCTGTACCTAATGATTTAGGTAGTTGCATGAGAATGTTATTGATCTGAATGTACAACACATTTGTTGAAGATCTAAAATATGCAGCTCTTATTTAAATTACTTCTGGCTTCTTGTTTTTTAGGAACATCTTGGTGGATAGGCCCAATGATCAATCCTCAAGATGGTCTTCAGAAAGCAATTATCCTCCCCAGGTAAGCTCCTGGATCTCTGTTACTCTGTAGCTGTGTTGTACACCTTAATGTATGTTGGGGTTTTTATTTTAAATGTCAGCTGCTGCTATTGAGATTGACATATTTATAGGCTTTTTTCTCTGAGAAAAATTGAGGTGGTTGGTACATTAGATATTTATATTTCTAGCAGTTTTTTATCTTTCTAGAAAGAAGTTCATTGCGGGGGATGTTTCAGGACCTTGACAATCGTGGTCATGCTGGAAATAATCAAACCTTATGGTGAGATTAAGCTGCTAATGAGGCATGCAGCTCCCCCTTTGTCAGCACTACTGGAGGCTGTTAGAGGTTCTTGGCCTCGAATCCCAGATCTAAGGAGTTTGTGTTTGTTTCTCCTAACAGCACGTTTTGAAATGTGACCTCTGGTTAGAGACATGAATATCACCTCTTCTGCTGGTTAAGCACTTTATTAAAATAAGATTTGTATTGATTTTAGCATCTAATTTGCTTTCTCACTATTATTAAGGCTGTTAGATTATCCAGAAAATGCTTTTCCACTTTTTTTTCTCCAGTGAATGTTGTCCTTCTCTCTGTGTTAGATCTGTACCTTATTACTCTGATATGGTTTAATCAGCTTCTGTGTCTCTTATGCTGCTTGTTTTCAATTCTTTGTTTAAAGCATTGATACACAGCAGAGTGTTGTGCTGAATGTCTCATGCAAAGTTCTGCTTATCTACTTATTTAATCCAAGTATTCCTCATGAGTGAAATCTCACAGGATTTTTCTCCAGGTAAACCTTGCTGCTTTGCCTTGGAGTTGTGTTAAAAGTCCATAGTCTGCACTGGTGTCTCCCTAGAACAGCAGGTCATCTGCTCCAGCTGAAGAGCTTTCACTTGAATTTTCTGATCAATCCTTCTGTGTCATCGTGTCTATAAAATTAGGGTTTGGGGTTTTTTTAGAGGAGAAGGAAAGCTGTCCTTTGTATTTCATTAAGATGTGCCTTAAACCTGATTGTGAAGACTGATACTGATCCTATTGATTCCGCTGTGCATCTACTGATCTTTTAATTTGATTATTTTACATATTTATATTTTGATAAATAACATACGATTTTAATCCATAGCCTGAAGCAGTTTTAGTCTGTCTAGGAACTATGGATTGCAGAGTAATGGGTATTGAGCATGGATTGTGTCCCAGTCTGTGCCATCCTTTGCTTTCTTTCATGCAGGAAGCACATTTTTTTCTTGGGATGCTCTTGTTCCCAAGGCAGAGTTGGCTCATGGTGTGTCTTTGGACTGGATTTTTCATCTGAGATGTGCTCTTAGTTGTTGCTCAAATTTGCTTTTTAATTTCTGAGCCATCATGAACATTTTGTGCTTTTAAAAATCTGATTCTGGAATGGGAACACACCTCCTGTAAATGATGCTTTAGAATATTCCCAACTTACACTTAAGGCAGACAAGCAATGACACAGGTTATACTCAGACATGTAGATTAAGCAGGGATTAATTAGAGTGGCAGACTTCTGTACAAACCACATGAGCTTGTTAAAGAGATGTCTTCCAAAAATTTTATGAGTCGTGATCTGAATGGAGATGTTGCAGAATGACTTGACTCCAGCCCTGGAGAGTTGGGCACTGCTCTGCATGCTAAGCAAGGCATTTAAACCAAACTTTTTGATAGGAGAGGGATGAATTAACACTATCATTATCTACCTGTGTGTCCCATATTGAGACATATATTAGGTATCCAGAATTAAGTTCTGACTCGAAAAAATTAGTCCTCATAGGGGCAACTGAGATTGGCAAGACAGTATTTGAGTTTCATTCTATTACTTAAAGACAAAACTAACAGAAAAAACTTGAAAAGACAATACTGCTGGATGCTCTTGCATGAATCTATGCATCTAATAGTGAGAACATGAAATTCTGTGTAGCTGCTCGTGTGTTCAGCAAGCCCAATCCTGAGCACTGAGTAAGAGAGATTATGTATTTTCAGTGCCTTTATACTATATAAAGTACTGTATACTTCAGATAAGTCTCATGTTTCTAATCTGAGTGTTTAATTATTCATGCAAAGCATTTTCTGCAGTTTAATTTCTGTGTTGAAAAATTAGCTGGAAAGAGGAAATGGGAAACAAAAATCTGCAGAAGAGTCCTGTGTGCAAAAAGGGCAGTTTTTATTATTTCTCTGTATATAGAAGCAGTTCCCATTTGTGTTGTCTCATACCTGACAAAAGATCTCCAGATTTGGTTGCATTTTGATCAAAACAGTTATTGTACCTTGTCCATTGAAAGACTGCTACATTTAAATGCAGGAAAAACTTATATATAGGTGTTCTGCTTCCTTGTTTTTCCTGGTGGCTGAGGTCCTTACAGCAGAATTTTAGCTTGGAAGACTTGAGTTGAAACAGTGGATGATTGAATTATAAGTGTGGTAAGGAGAGAATTTGAGGAAATCCCAGTTACTTTGTTAAAAGCCAAGTAGTTCATATTCCAAAAATTGCTGATATATACATAGAACTTTTAATCCCCAGAATAAACATCATGGATCCTATAGCAAATGAAGCTGCAAAGCATTTTAGGGGTGGTGTATTGGCAGCACTTCGGTTAAAAACTGGTCACTCGTGCAGTGACGCACTTGCTGGAGTGTGTGGGTGGCCATAATGGGCCGGACAGGAAGCGAGCTAAAACTCAGGGAAATAAAGCTCTCCTTGTTCCCAACTTTATTAGCTGAACCCAGGGCTATGGCACAACACAAGGACTGATGGCCATTGTGCTCAATGTGAGATATTTTAATAAGCTCTGCAGTCCTGATCACGTGTGTTTGTCTCCTCAGTGCCTCACCTTAGTGCCAGGGTTTAGCAATTCCCTGTCGAGGTGATGATGCTGTGCTGGCTTAGAGGTAAAAATATGAGTGAGTCCCTAAACATTGGTTTATTCCCTTCCCTTGTTGAGTGAAACAAGACCTTTCCAGGCACCCTTTTTTTCAGAGCACGAGTCAGAATGTTTTTACATAGGTAAAAACATCAAAATGTGTTCATTAGCTCAATGACAATGCAGTAAGTGTACCGAAGTCCACACCAAACATTTTTGAAAAGGGAAAGAAAATGAAAGTGGAAGTGTAGTCACTTGAAAGGCTGCCATGTGACTGTATTTAGTAAGGGTTTTTTCTGGCTTCATGGGTATGGTAGAGTTAAATGATTCTTGTGGCCATGGATGCCACCAGTTGGTTATGAGTGAGTGCCAGTGAAAGGAAATACATCTGACAGCTGTTTTTCTGTTTATTAAACTAGATATCTTTCTTCGGTCTTGAAATAGATGACCCAGAAATTATATATTTAATAACAAACCTGTTATGTAGTAACCTATTCAGGCAGGAGAGGGCTGATGGTTCTATTTTTAATGTTGTTCTCGGCTTACATAGGAAGTGTGAAGCAATGAGGCTGGTGATGCTGAAGACCACAGCACTGTCAGAAAGGCTCATCCTGATGATTGCAGTGATGATCTGATGTGGAAGACTGTGTAGAACAGCATTTAATTCCCCTGAGTGGCTTGATTAATAATGTGTAGAAAAAAAGCATAGATTTTTATTTAGCTACCAACTTAATTGCAAGAGCAATCGAGATGTTTGTGTCTTGGACAAGGGCAGCCCTTGTTATTTTGTGGGTTTTATTTTTACATGCAATACAAGCGTCACTGTTCCGTAATTAAAAAAAAGCTTGAGCAGAACTGGTTAAAGAGAAAGAAATTGATAAAATACAGTGTGGCTTTAATTGTACAGGGAGCTTGTGTAGTGCAGTTTGGAATCTGGTTCAGCATGTTTAATCACAGAATCAGTTAGATTGGAAAAGACCTCTGAGATCATATGAGTCCAACCTTTGACTAATCACCACCTTCTCAGTGCCAGGGTCTAGTTAAATGCCACATCCACTTGTTTTTTGGACACCTCCAGGGTTGGTGACTCTGCCACCTGCTCCCTGGGCAGCCCATTCCAGTGTGGTCGAGATGTGAATTTTGAGCAGTTGAAGAGCATATGTATAAAGTTAGTAGTGTTGTCCTAACAGTTGGTTTCAGTTTTGCATCTGCAGAGCAGTTTTCCATCCTGCTGTGTAGATTGTATCAGGAATTAATTTGAAGTACATTAATAAAACTGACACCCAGTTGTGTGATGCAGCAGCCTGCATATGGTTGTCATCAAATGGTAGCACAGACCAGAGCTTCAGAAAAGTTTGGAATTTGCTGCAGCTCCCAGTGTGTCAAGGCTGGACTTGCCTTTTTCTTGGGGTGCACTATAAGGAGCTATTGAGGTGCTGTATGTACTTACAAATATGTTGAATCAGAAACCAGAAGTTTTGCTCTTTGAGTATTTTGTAGCATCATTTTTGTTAGTGCTGTGATTTGAGGCCTAACAACTGGGCTGAGGTTTCTGCTCAGTCGTGCCAGTTAGTATCTCTGTGCCATGTTCTAATGGACAAACACTTCAGTTATAATTTGGATTTTTGGAATACTGCATGAATACGTGGACATTAAATGTGCTGATGTTGCTCATAGCAATAAAATGGAAAAGTGTCAAATATCTTGGTGTATGTATTTGCCTGAAATCTCATAGACTGTTCTCTCCAGGTTGAATAAATCACTTGATCTTACAGACACTTCTGTCACATCTTTCAGAGCTACAGAGAATAGTCTGTCACAGCTAAAATCCTGGTAGCAGTCCAAAAATATCCATGCAGCCAGCTGTTAGCTGAGGCAGTGTGTTTTTCCAGCATCAGTGAGATTCGTAGCTGGTACCCACAAAGTGGCAGTGGTGTGTGTTTGTATAGAAACCCAAAAAGTGCATCTTTATATTTCTATATATATCATAGAATTACATAGAATGGTTTGGGTTAGAAGGGACCTTAGAGATCATCTCATTCCACCCCCCTTCCACTAAACCAGGTTGCTCCAAGCCACCCAACCTGGCCTTGAACTCTTCCAGGGATAGGGAATCTCCAGCCTCTCTGGGCAACCCTGCCAGGGTCTCACCACCCTCACAGTAAAGAATTTATTCCTAATAGCTAATCTAAATTTCCCTTTTAGTTTGGAAGTCTTTCAGTTTGATATGCGTGTGTATGCGTTAAAAACCAGAAAAATACGTACCTAGGCACAGGGTTTTATAGCAAATCTGTCCTTTGTTTCCATATCAATCAGCAGACAATTCACAAAAAAGGGTTGAGTTTAGCTTTTGTGTTTCTATTTTCTGTAAGGTCTGCATGACTCAGCAGGTGGTGGGATGTGTGGAAGTGGGAAGGAGGGCGGCAGAGTTCCCTCTCTGTCTGTAGGGTTAAGAAATCACTGCTGCCCATGTGGAGTAATTGCTGTGCTTTGCTCCCTTCCAGGCATAAAGGATTTTACTGCAGTCCTGGTTTTCTCTCCCTTAATTTAGGGTAAGAATTGAATAATGCAGGATGACGTTCGTGCCAAGTTTTTGCAAATCTTGTGTGGTACTTGAGAAAGTATGTGTTCATGGCCCAGGCATTAGGTTTGAGATTCCAGCAGGATTAAGAATTGCAATTGCTGGTAGTGCTGGCTTCACTTTTCCAGCTTTGGGAGAAATCTGCAGGGAAGATATGATGGTGTAGGAGGAGTTCTTAGACATTGTGTACTGTCTGTTCTGTATGGGAATTTTGGCAGCAGGCTGTGCCATGTATCAAGTGCTGCCTTGCTCATTAAAGGACTGTCCTTTTGCTCATCCTTTCCTTTCTTGTGCTTTAGAAAATCGGTTTTCTGTATAGAATTTTAGTGGGTTTTTTTCTGAAGTTTGGGAATTACTTTGAGACAGCAGCATGGCTTGCTGCTGCTTACAGTGGGTTCTGATGTTTAGGTGGATGGTGTTCTTCACAAAACTAGAAATTTTTTATTAAAAGTATTTGGAAAAGCACCAAAACATTCTTCTGTTTTACCCTCACAATGCTGATACTGGCTTATTTTCTTCATTCTGAAAAAATTTGAGATGCTGGAAATGTCTTTGACAGTAAATCTGCTATTAGTACCTATCTAGTCTGCATCCTCATTGGTAACTGCGTTATGAACAAGTATTTATTTTAATCTAAGCTTTTTGTAAATGTAATGGGAACCAGCCATTGAGGTTACACAACATTATCCTGGTGCTCTCCAGAACAATATCAGTACTGCTCCTAGCTTGAGAATTAGTTGCTTTATAGGGCTGGGACAAAAATAAAAGACTGAGAAGTAAATGGATGGGTGAGTCTTTTCTGCTGCTTTCCCAAAAATTACCTTTCCAGGGTAAGACTGTCCTACTGATGGAATTGTTTAGCACAGGAGATGCTACTGAGTCTCTACTCAGGATCCACAGAAAACAGCCACACAGATGCAAATAACTCTACGTGATGTTGATGAAAGACCAAAAATCAGGCGTCCTGTCTGGCTTGGCAGTGCTGCTGCTTGGAGGACAGGGCCACCAGCAGAGGCTGCGGTGGGAGGTGTCCTACAACGTGCTGATCTGCTTGTGCTGGAGTCCTGATGACAGGGTTTTGTAACAAAATCCAGCACGATGAGTAATTGTCATTCTGTGCTGTGCCTTGGTGCTCTGTGGTGCACTGCTTATTTCTGAGAAATTGGGGAAGAAAATGAAACGCACTGCTTTCAGATGTAAAACTCAATGTATTCTGCAGAACAAGGCGTCTCCAGACTTCCCCCAAGACCTGTTTGGTAGGGGAAAATGCTATGAAATGGTGCAAGTGCTTCCCTGCTCCTGGTTTTCCATGGGAACAGACTCCTCCAGCAGTGCTGGTGAAGCTGGTAGCTGTGGCCTGAGTATAAATAATCTGACTGTTCATACACAGATTGTGTCCACCCAGTGTAAGAGAGTAGCAAGTGTTCACAAGGGAGAACATTTTCATCATTTTCCATGTAAAGCTCCTTTACTGTCATTAAGTGGCTCAGTTTTATTTGGGATGGTTAATAAGCAGTTGGTTCCTGTGTTTGCCACATGCCAAACTTTGTGTTCAGTGGTTAAACAGCATCAGCCCAGAGAAGAAAAGTAATTTGATGTTCTCTTAGCATGTGGAACATACTGTATTTATCTAATTGTGTATTCAGTTTAGGTTTCATTTCAGGCTGTAGTGGGCGTTTGAATCTTCACTCTCTGTAGTTTGATCCTATTTGCCAGATTTCAGGAAGTCTTGCGTCCAACTTAAAGGAATATATGTAAGCCCTGAATAGAATTGCTAGGAATAAGTAGTTCAACCAAATCTTTTTCCTATATAAACTGCTTTTAAAGTAATATTCTTAAAAAACCTTTCCTTCATTCCAGGAACAAATGAGAAAATACCATAATGGGGAGGCTTCATCTTCACTTTCATTCTCTGGCTTTGTAAACTGAGTATATGGAGGCTGTAATGCTTCTCCCTTAGTGTGTTTTGCAGCCTTGGCTTTAATATTAAAATTCCCTGTTCTCTCTTCCACAGTATTTAATTCTGAAGCTTGAAAGACCTGCCATAGTCCAGAGCATTACATTTGGCAAATATGAGAAAACACATGTCTGCAATCTAAAGAAGTTTAAAGTCTTTGGTGGGATGAATGAGGAGAATATGACAGATCTCTTGTCCAGGTAAGATGTGATTCCATCAGCTCTGGGAACTGTAAAGGCTGGACCAAAATGCTCTTCCCTTGGTTCCCCAGCAGCCACACAGCCAGCAGTGGAGCAGAGCTGTGGTTGTGACCCTGCCATTGGCTGCCCTCATGTTTATGGTCAGGTCAGAGAGCAGCAATCCCAACGCTCTCTCCAGGAAGCCTTCCTTATCCTGCTCTAACCACAGAGGATTTGTGGAGAGCGAGCTCTTGGGGATTTGGAAGAGCTGAGTTCAGGGTGCAGCGTTGCTGGATTGAGATTCCTTCCTTCCATGTGCTTGAGGCACAAGAGAAATGATTCCCCAGGTGTTGGGAGCTTAAAAATAGCTTTTAAAAGCCCAAGCAACCTCCCCATGCCAAAAACCTTGTTGCAGCCATAAATATCTGAGCTAATCAGCTGCTCTGCCTTTCTTCAGATGGGTAAATAAATCAAACAGGCAAATGGAAAACCTGCATTTTCCTTTGTTTAGTTGGATTTGGTAGAGTTATACTGATAGGGACTAAAGAAAGAGCCTTTTGGCTGTTCAGGTTATCCAGAACTACTGAGTAGTTGCTAATGTAAATTTGCAAGGACCTTTTAAGGAGTCTGCTGTTTCAGAAAGGGAAAGGGGAGTTAAATATCCAGGAATACAAGAGAAAAGAGTAGCAAGAACCAGTGTATTTTGGGATTCCTACAGAAGAGAAGTCCATCTCCTAGGAATTTATGGGGTTTACATTGTCTGGGGTTTACATTGTCTGTAGTCAAGCAGAATAGCCAAAGAGAAACATGGGAAATTCTATGTTGCAGGTATCGTTCAAGGACCTTATAGAATCTATCCACAACCCTTCCCACACTTTTTCCCTCTTTGGGTAGACCAATCTTGAAATTTGCCATTATTACTGTTAAAATTGTGGGGGAAGAGGTATTTTAGTATCACAGTAATTATTGACATCTAATATCATTTCACTTGTGATGAAGTTGAATAAAAATCCTCCTTTTGGCACCTGTACTTGTATTTTCAGTAAAAATGGACTTAAGATTTTTGATAAATTATACCAAATATTTGATATTTTTAGAAAGCAATGCCCATAAATGAATCACAAAGCACTTTGTCAGGGCGATAATTTTGAGATCTGATCCATCTCCCTCTTGAGAATGGAAGAGTGCAGTTCAGCGCATCGGGAGCTGAAGTCTCAGGGTTCCAGGTGCAGAGGAGCAGCATTGATCCAAAGCCAATTCCCTCCCAAAATCCCAGTGGTGCCTCCCAGGGAGGCAGAGGTTGGTGGAGAGCAGCCCAGGCCTTGGTCCAGCACGTGTACTTATGATTCAGGGTGGTATGAAACAAGATTCGCGTTTCAGGCGTGACCTAGATTGCATTTATTAGCTAGTCCTAACATACAAGGTAAGATTTAGTAACCTTATTTATTTTTTCCCACAGTGGCTTAAAGAATGATTATAACAAAGAAACATTCACCTTGAAGCATAAAATTGATGAACAGATGTTCCCCTGTCGATTCATTAAGATAGGTAAATGCATTTTTTCAGCATTCTGAGTAGAAAATGATCTCTTCTGATACTTGTGCCAGTCTCGGCACTTGTGACTTCATTGTACTCAGGCAAAGTATCCACAATAGCTGTTCCATTTCATCCTCTCTTTTAGGCTGGTTAGATTGGAACACAGTGAAGTCCTGTTAATAAGAAATAGTAGCTTCATAATTTAAATCCTGGGGAGTGAAAGCAAAATAGAGCAATTTTCAGAAATACAGCTGTTGAGTCAACTAATTGCGGGAGAAGCTGCTTACTGTCCTCCTATGAATTGCTATATAGAGCTTTAAATAAATTACTAAGCTAAATACCGGTAAAAGTTTCAGCACTGACAGCCCTAGAGACTGAAAAAGCTTGAAAAGTTTTGTTCTCAAACACGATCGCAACACATAAAGCAACAGCAGAAGCCTCCCTTGTTCTCTTCCTGCTGCTCTAATCACCATGTCTCACTCACCTCTGGCTAATGATGACATCCAGGGGCAGGGAAGGATTGTCCCCCCTGATGTCTGGTTTGGCTGGGGCAGGGGCTGAGGGGTGCTCCCAAAGGCCAGGTGCTGGGACATGTGGTGGGAGTAGCTGAGGATATCCCCTCCTTGCTTTTTGCAGGCCAGAGAGAGCAAGAATCTTAGAGTTGTTGGATTTAATCCAGGAATTTGGAGCCTTTCAGCTTGCTCAGTGAATTTATCTTTCCCTTCCTACCTACTGAGATAGTACAAGAATGACTGGGTTTAAACTAGCTGTTTAAGGTTAAAAATAGAGCAAGGAGGTAGTTGCTGAAAAATGAGATAAGATCCTGTTGGCTAATTTAGTTGAATTTAGGAGTGTTTTGATGTGTTGGGTAATTCCTTTGCCAAGACTCTGATGATAGTGCCTGTGTAGGGGCTCTCCTTGGAGCCTTTGCTCTGTTGTGTTCTTTCTGAATCTCCTCATGTTTGTCAGGAACTGAAAGCTTCAGGCTGGGAATCCAGTAATCATTTGTGGGGTTTCCTGTTCTTAGAGAAGTAGAGGATTTGGTTGTTCACTGGGCTGGTTTCTGGCTGCTACTTTTGGAAGCAACTGTTTTGCTTGGCTTTAGGAAACCTCAAGAGTAGCAGAGGAATAGAGTTAGAGGTTGACTACATCAGGGAAGTTAAATGAATTTTTAAAATTTTTTTTTTTTATTCTGAAGCCTCCAGCATTAGGTTTTTGGAAAATACTATTTTTCAGTGGCTAAAATCCATCAAGTAATTCCCGGAGGGCTAAAGGGGCCATTATAAAGATTACTGGCTGCTTCTCAGGATGTGTAAATTGTATTCCAGAAAAGCGTGTTCTGATGGAAGGAAGTGTTGCAGTGAGTTGAAACTTGCTTTGAAAATAAAATGCTGATTAATTTCTACTACCAGTATGTTTTTCTCTGAAATTATATGAGTTTTCTTGGAATGGGATCTTCATGTAGTACTTTCAAAAGGGCATGTAGTGATAGGACAAGAGGAAATGGCCTTATCTGAAGGAGGGTAGATTTAGATTAGATACTAGGAGAAAACTCCTGATGGTGAGGGTGGTGAGGCCCTGGCACAGGGTGCCCAGAGAAGCTGTGGCTGCCCCTGGATCCCTGAAGTGTCCAAGGCCAGGTTGGACAGGGCTTGGAGCAGCCTGGGATAGTGGAAGGTGTCCCTGCTCATGTCAGGGGGGAAGTTGGATGCTCTTTCAAGTCCCTTCCAACCCAAACCATTCCATGAATTAAGCATTCTTTATCATATACATTATTATTAGTTTTGTATTGAGCTGTCACTTCCTGATTAGTGATGGTTTGAGGTGAATTTTCCTTTAATTGTCTATATCCTATTATTTCTTGAAGCTGTCTTCCATGAAGAAATTCCTATGCTAGGACAGAGCTGAAAATGGTCTTTTCACCCAAACCTATGAAAGCCTCTTGGTTGATGGCTGGTGTCATTTTGTTGATGAAGTTGTGAGAGCTTTTTTTTGTTTGCTGCGAAACAACTGCAAAACACTGTTACGAAATTCTGTTATTTTTCAGATTCACAGCTTGAAAATGTTTTGAGTTTGTTAAAATTTCCAAGCTGCTAGCCAAAGTAACTCAAAATTTCAAGCACCGTGCTGTGTTCCTTGTAACAGTGCCAGGAAACAAGGCCAAAATCTGCCCTTTTGGACTCTGGGGGACTAACACGGCGAAATCCCGCTATCCGTGAGGTTTGGCTTTGGGGGTTCAGCAGCATTTGCGTCAGGAATTGACTTTATGATTCCACAGATCAGCACAGGGACCCTCAACAGCATTGTCAATAAGACAGCAGTGGGATTTTTATGGAAGCATGGGGCAGGAGAAGCCGTGGGTAGATCTGGGAGAGGGGAAAGTTCCTGCTCCAGCTTCCTTTTGCTCAGGTATCAGAGGAATTTTCAGGCTCATAAAATGCAGAAAGAATAACCTCTCTCCTTCTGTCAAGAAAAGCTTTGCACTTCTGTTAATTACTTCAACTTCAGTTCCTGAGCACTGAAATGCCCAGTTGTGCAGGCTTTTGACCTACTTGACAGGTAATTTTTGCATTTCATGTAGCACCTCATTAAAGAACTGGAGAGAGGGAAGAAGATATTTATCCAGACAAAATACTGAAGAAGATTCTTTTTCATGTCTGTGAGCTTTGTTTCTGGCTCTGTTCTCGTGATTCCTCCAAGCAGAGATTTTTCTGTGCTGTGTCCTTGAAAGCAGAAGGTGTAAAAGACTGATTGCCATGAAAGAGCTTAAAAATGCCAGGTGTAATTCTCATTGCAGTTAGTTACTAGCATGGGATTTGGTAACTAGGCTTCAAAATTTTCAGGCTTTGATGGAACAAAAATGAGCAATACTTTTTTTAATGGATATTTGCTTCATTTTTGCAAGTGCACCTGTTTGTATGTCTGCCTATAGATGAGTGACACAGAAATTAGCTTGAGAGAGGTATTTAAAACCACTGTGTTTAATGCCTTTGCTATTACCTTCTCTGCTATAGAGTTGCAATCCTTGTCCAGGCATAGCTATTATTGAGAAGTATCCCCTAAAATCGTCCTTGTATGGATTAAGAAGTGTTTAGCTGACTCAAATACCTTCTGCTTCTCAGAAAAATATTAATTTTGTAAAAAATTATTTTTCCTCTGCTGCACTCCTCTAACTGTGGAGTGACAGTTCAACTGTTCTGAACAGTTACATGTTTTAAGATGAATTGGTCTGGTACCTGCAGGAAAAACACATGGTGAGGTGGCTTTATCACAAAAACGGGAAGAATTATGTAGCTTTAGGCTTTCAACACCTTTGATTGTGGGGTATTTCCATCTCAAAGGTGTGCAGAAAAAAGTGATTCCATGCTGCACTTAGTGCCTCCTCTTTCCAGGTAGAAGTCAGATTGTGGGTGCTCTAAAAGGAGATTTTTTTTTTTTTTTTGAAGATCTGAACACACCTATGGAGGCCTCAAAAAGAGTGGGCAGAAAAAAGGGTGAGAGGGACTCTGGGGAGTCAGGAAAGAAGTTCAGAAATGGCAGATGATCCAGCAGAACACTTCAACTTGCCTAAGTGAAATGGAAATCACATTCTTGTCTCAACCTTCAGCTTTGTTTCTTTTCTTGCTCCTGTGGAGTAGTTTACAAAGATTAGGTTCAGTTTTCTCTGCCTGTGCTGGGGAAGTGTTTGCCTTCCCTTCCCTGTACAGCTTATTGTCTGTGCTTTTTTGAAAAAAAGATGGTTGCACCATCAAAACCTTGCTGGTATAAATCACCATTTCTGGTGTTTTGGTTTTCCCTTTTTGTAAAAAAGACTATTGGAAGCTCTGAGTTAACTGTGGGGAGGACTAATGTCAGTAAGTTGATGACTTTGCTTTTTCCTGTCAGAGCTGCCCTGGATTCTTCTGTACACCCCAATGACTTCTTAGGTGTTGTAGTTGGCTTCAAAGATAAGAGGGTGAATTGTTAATTTTTTTCTGGGAGAAGTTTATATAAATTCTGAGGAGAATTGCTGAAAAGAAATAGAGGTGGATACCACTGTATTTTTTTTTTTTTTTCTGGAAGGAGGTGAGAAGGTGGTAATACTTTGGTTGGAAATTGGCCTCAGGTTGACCATCAGGAAATTTATGGTCTTGGCCCATTTGAGGTGGTCTGTGGTTTAGTTGAGTGTTTTAGTTCACTGAGCTGATGGATAGACTTTGATCTTTATAGCTGACCAAATGCCAAATTTAACCTCAGTTTGGTCTGGTCTGTGTGTTCAGGTCTGAGGACAGACCAAAGGTGGTACCCTTAGATGTGGTATTTTGTCAGTCTGCTGCAGTAATGGGTAGGATATCCGGGAGCAAACTTGGATTTAGAAGTAGTCGTGTTTTATGGTATTTAGGTACCATATTGGCAGCACCCAGCTTGTGCAGGGAATGCAAGTAAGTAAGAGGGAAATTTCCTGGGCAGAGAGTGTGGAATGTGGATGGGAGACAGGTGACTCTAGGTTTTTCTGGCCACTTCACTTCTCTCTTCTCTCCACAAACATGCACCTACCAGGAACTGCTCTGAAAGCATCACACTGTGTGCTGAATAATCAAGTTGAAAAAAAAATGTTTGAAAAGGTGATTTGAGAGCTGTAACATAGAAAGTACCTACTTAGGGATATTAAAATCTGTTAAGAGTTTCATATACAAAGTCTCTTCGGATCTTGACTGTTCCCAGAAGTTATCATGAGCCTTTAGCAATAGATTTGTAAGTACACCCTCTAAAACTTAGAAAATCCTGTGTTTGAACATGTGCCTTATGCCCAAACACATTGCAGACAATCATAGATGTAGTTTGTTTGAAGTATAAATACTTAAGAACCTGTAAGAGCTCAGGAACAACTTTATGATGAGTTGGGGGTTTTTATTTCCTCAAGGAGTAGGTCAGAAAAACACGAGTTCAACAGGTTAATCTCAGTGGTATTTTATGGTGATTTGAAAGACAACAAGCAATTTCTCTGTGGCAAAAATAGTGGAAGGGAGGAGGTAGTGGACTCCTTGCTGTTGCTGGTAACTGCTCATTCAACTTTAATGCTGCCTTTTCCTGTTTATCAGTTACAGTCAAACAAAAAGGAAACAAAAGTATTTGAAATGAAACCACTTGATTTCACTGCAGTTTTAAGGAGTCAGAGTTCACACACAAGTTTTCTGGGAGTTGGAGTTGTTTCAAAACGCAGAACAAAGTCTTAACCTGCAGATTAATCACAAAATCAGTGTAAGGCTACAGATGTTAACCCAGAGCAGTAGAGAAGCTGTAGGTGAGAGGCTATAATGTGTTTCATGGGTCTTTTAGTATTTCAAGTCCATTTGTTCCAATACTCAGATAAAATAGTATCAGCAAAAAAACTGCACAGATTAAAGCTTTTAAAAAAAATTAGAGTTTTTAAATTAGAAACTGACAGTTATCCCTCCCTCCCTCCTCCACAACTTGCAGATGTTACTAATTTTGTAAAATTTAGAATACCCAAGCTTCTTGTCTTCACCATTAGGGAAAATAATTGTTGCTGACAAATGGGGAAATAAATGTACTATGAGGAGCAAATACTGTCGCTAGTATGCTCGTGATTCCCATCCTTGTCAAAGCTTGTTGCCTCTTGGAGCTGTTTTAAATGATAGTGTTTTTGCTCTATTGCTTAAAGCAAGCTTCTGCTTTGTAATGATCTGCTGTGTTAATGTTGCTCAGCACAGGTTGCTTTAAATGACAACTTGAACATGATGTATTTGGTAATTTTCCTAAGCTAAGTTAAATGAGCTAGAACTTAAGTCAGAAATTCTGAATTTTGTGTAAACTTTAAAAGCATTCTGTTGCAATAATACTCAGTAATGCAGTGGTTGTTTGGTGTTTACGCATCCTTTTTCTCCTTTTCCTTTCTTCTCCAGTTCCACTCTTATCCTGGGGACCTAGCTTCAATTTTAGTATCTGGTATGTTGAACTAAATGGCATTGATGATCCAGATGTGGTCCAGCCGTGCCTCAACTGGTACAGCAAGGTAGGCCTGCATTTTAGATGCCTGTTTGTTTGAAGATTCCCAGTCTCTGAATCTTGTGAAACTTCTCTTACTGGGGTGATGTGACCTTTTCATTCCTTGAATATCAGCTATTAAAACAGCAAACACGCATAGTTGAAACCACGTGGCTGACTTTGACTCTAAGGGAAACTTTCTGGATTTTATCTGTTTGTTCTCTTTGAAAAACCGACAAAACAGCCCCGAGAAACCCCAAAACCATCAGCATCACCCCAAAAGATCTGCCCAGTAAACATCACAAGAAGAACATAAAATAAAGGAACACTGAGTCAAAGGGGATAATATTAGTAAAGTAGTATTTGTATTGGAAGGGAAATGAATCTTAACAAAACCAGATTCCGTTTCTCCCTCTTCTTGCCTTCTGATTAGTCATTCTTTTAACATGCCAGTCCCTGGAGTCCAGAGCCTTTTGGGTTACAGATGCAGCTTTTGTTACAGGGTATAAAAATGACCTTTTTTAAAGAGAATCCTCATTGGTGTCTTTCCTGTTACAGTTCCTTGCACTTTAACTGTTTCCCTCTTACTGTCTTTTTGCTGAAAACCTTGGAACAGAGTGGAGTTGATGTCACTGGACTGTGAGATGAGTTGATTTATGGCATTTGTAATTTTGACAGATAGAAAGTTCAAAGGGTTCCAAACTTTATTTTTATAACCTGTATTCAATTGAGTATGAGAGATGCCTTTCCTGTGGGAGGGAAGTGCACACTGACAACCAGAACTCATTTTGTTGCTGCATTTTGTGCATTGGATCTTCTGGTGCAATTAATGAAATTCATATTGTGTTGCAGAAAAGACAGCCTTCCCAGCTGAGTAGGACTGAGTACTGGAGCAGTGTATCTCTGCTTCCAGAAGGAAAAACTGAAAAGGGGATAGAGATGGTGTGTGGTTAGTAGTGAGACTCCCACATCAGTTTATGGTGCTGCCAGAATGGTGAAGAAGCCGTGTGACTGTGGTGTCTGGCTCGTGCCCATTTACACCAATATCATGAGCTGCTTTGTGGAGCATTTAAATAACCAGCACAGTGTGGAAGTTGTCTGGAGCTTCTTTATGATCCAAGTGGTGTTGTGGTCATGACTCAGCTGATGATGGATGTCCAGTTCTGAAAAGTCCAGTTGACAGAAGCTGCTGATGGTTTTCCTTCTGCTGGCTCTGCACATGGTGGTGTGTCTGGCAGTTTGGACCAGTTGCTGCAAGCAGGAAGCTCTGATTTTTATTTATTTTTTTTTGGTCAGGAGCCATACAGTGATGATGGCTACATCTGTTTTGTTCCATCTTATCCCATGGAATCGGCACTTTTCCTGGTCAGCATTGTGTGTAGTGACAGCTTCTTCAAGGGGTGCCAGCATTGTTCTCCTAAAGCTTGGAGCCCCAAAGCAGCGATGCAGAGCCTTAGTCATGATGGTTTGGGCTCTTCTAGGATCCCTTGCCAAGTTTCTGGTGATGAGTGCATCTGTCACTGATGTTCTCCTCTCTCACAGAGGAGAGGCCACTGTTGCTGGATCCGCAGAGGAGGATGTGCTGACCCATATTTAGGGAAAGGCAGAAAGGGTTGACCTGTTTCTTCCAGTTCTTTGAGATGGTGGGAATATTTTCATGTGTGTTTTTGGAAATCTCAGAGGCTTTGAAGTGTAATAATTCTTTACTGCCTGTGACATTAGATGAGAGGAAGGTTCTACACCATGTTGCCCATCTTTTTAGTTGTGTACTGACAAAACCTCCCTCTCCTTTGGGGATCAGAGTGGGGGATAATGGATAAGGACTGAAACATTCCTCAGTGCTTTCTGCTTGTTGTCCAGCTCAGCCTACTGCCTCCAAAAAGCCTTGCTCCTTTTTGCTGAACAGTGGACGTACTTCAGCCCCTGAGAAGGGGCAGTTTATCACTGGGTACCACTTCTGATAATGAGCACATAAGTATTTTTAATTCTACTAGTGTATTTCACAGTGTTGATGGCTTAGTCTCATGCTCTTGTTACGTTTTTAACTGTAGGAATTATTTATAGCTTGAGATCAAAGGCAGTATTTGGGTTGTTGTCTCTTTAAACCTGGATGACAGCATTTAAAAAGGAGCCTTTTACATACTTTTTATGCACTTTTTTGCTTAGAGCAAGTTTTTACATTTAACTTCTGAAGTATTACTATGGTGTCACTTGAATATAAACTTTTATATTGCGTTGAATGGCTAAACTCCATCCAAGTCATTCTGTGTTATCTAAGCCAAGTTCATCAGTCATGAGAGGCTCAATGGAAGGGAAGGGGTTCCCTCCCAAGTCTGCATTTTGTCTGATTTCTAGACTGGAGGATCTGAAAATGCAAAAACTGGTTGTTCCTGATGTGCAGCTCTCTATTTGCTTGCTATCCTTTTGAACAAAAAAATCTATTTTGGTTTTGGCCTTGACTTGTGCAAGTGAAAATTTGCTTAAAAGAGAGTGTCTTAGGTATCTCTTGGAAAGAAAAAAAAAAAGGAGTTGTTTTTTGCCAGTTGCGCTGTAAAACTATTTTAGCTTTAATATTGCTTTGCTGCAGCCTTGCATTCTTATCGGTACGTGTCCTTGGCCTTTATGTGGGCTGGGAACTGGTTTTCTAAAAATGCATAGTTCTGGCTATTTGCAGCTGTGAAATACTGATGGATTAAGAACTAAAAATACAGTACATGGCCGTGTTTCTTTTTAGCCGCTTCAGTTTATGAGATTCTTGCTATCGAGCCATTATTTTCAGATCACTAATTTTTGTTGAATGTCAGTGTTAGTTCCAGGTTTTCAGAAAGATTTATTCATTTAAATGCCATAAACTTCACTTGTAGCAGTAGTGTCCGTTTAGGAGTAAAATCTTTTGTCTGTACTTTGATCAGTCTTATAGATTCTTGAAGCTGCATTTGCTTTTTACCACAGTAGTTGTGTGTTAAAGATAGAAATTGCGATTTTTTTTTTTTTTTTTTTCTTTAATGCCTTAGAATTTAGGCTTGAAAAGTCTATTTAAAAAAGTCATTCTGCTACTTATCAACTCTAAAATCTGTGTTTCTTATGCATCTTGTTAGCAGCTTTGAAAATTGTAGCTCTTACTCAGAGTTTACTACTCCCTCGTGTGTCTGTGCCAGGATGTTTGACCCAGCGTGGGTTTTCTCTCACCTTTCTCACCCCTTCCCACAGCTGAGTGGGAGATGGGCAGCTGTGGCTCATCCGTGGTGTGAAAGCAGAGGTTCTGCTTCAGGAGGCAGGGAAATATTTAGAAGTTAAAACTTTGGCATGCACAGAAATCCTCGGTTTTGATCCCAAAGCCTCACAAACCCACAGGATTTGGGGTCAGCCTTCTGTCTTTCCGTGGCAGGAGTGCTGGTCATTGCAAGTATTCCCGTTCTCGCAGCTTTTTTTTTTCTTCCTTCTGCTTCTAGAAAAGCTGTGACCTACTTACTCTTCTAAATTATTTTGTTATGTAAGAGTCATACAATCAAATTATGTAACGCTGATAGCGAAGGCTTTTTCCTGCTCCGTGCTTCGTGTAGGCCTCGAACAGCAGGGCCAAGCAGATGGGGGGGGAAATAATGGTCACCCCAGAGATCTGGGACACTGTGCACTCTCTTCTTGTATGCTTATTAAATTGGATGATACCAAGTTGTATAATTTCTATACTGTTGGAAAGTAAATGCCTGCACAGCTTGTAATGTCTCTCTCACAACGTTCCTCTGTGAGCTCACGAGCCATTTGTGCGGTGTGGATAAGAGATCCTGTCTGTGGGCAGGTTCACAGGTGGTGCTGGTCAAAGGAAAAATCTCCATGTCTCAGAGGTTTTCTTGTGTTCCAGTAGTACCGTGAACAGGAAGCCATTCGCCTTTGCCTAAAGCATTTTCGGCAGCACAACTACACCGAAGCTTTCGAGTCGCTGCAGAAGAAAACCAAGATTGCTCTGGAGCACCCCATGCTGACAGACCTGCACGACAAACTGGTGTTGAAGGGGGATTTCGATGCCTGTGAAGAACTGATAGAAAAAGCTGTGAATGGTAAGAGAATCACAGGAATCTGATTCATTAATTTAAAAAAAAAAGTGTATTGAAATACTACCTTTTTTTTGAATGTTAATGTGCTTAGTAGTAGAATTGGCAGGTCCATGTGTTGTTTCATATCTGGTGTGGCGTGCTGTCAGCTTTTGGACTTGTGAGTGTTTGTGTGATGAAGGATAAAAATTCATGAAATCTCTTATCACTGCTACTTCTGGAGTCTCTTTCCCCCAGAGATGACAACGAGGTGCACTTGAGTGGGTAAAGACAAGTTCTTCATGTACGTGTTGGCAAGCTGAGGGTGGGCTTAACTGTCAGGAAAGTCACTGGAATGGTGAGCAGGGAAGCAGAAGACTGGAGTGCTCAGTGGTGATCTGGATCACGGTTTCTGGTTGGAGCTCACCACTGAGTTGGTGTTCAGGCAGAAGTTTTCAGCTGTATTTGGATGAGGATGCTCTCTGCTTATGGGGGAAATAATACTTGGAGAATGGTGTGGAAGTCAGCAACTGGAGGCAGAGCCTGTTTTCCTTTGCAGAGTGGGACCTTGGCAGGGCAGTCAGTTTCATTGGAACTAGTATTAATTTTTTACTTGGAAGCTTTCTACTTAAAAACACAGTGTATAAACAGCTCTCAGCTCCTAAAAGGAGGGAGATGCACTCTCTGTTGATCGAATGGGATACAGAAGGAGTGGGGCTGTTGCACTGAAGTGACTCTTGAGACCTGTGCAGCAGTTTTGGATTGCAGCCTGATAAAAGAGAGGTGCTTTTGGCTTTGGATGTAGAGCTTTTTGACACTGTGCAGTCACTCGTTATGGGAAACTTGTACTGGCATAAGAGGAAAACTTTGTGTCTGATGCCAGTAGAGTTAGGGACTTAGTGAACCAATTTCATGGATAGCTGGCACCAGAGATGTTGTTCTGTAATTCTGGGCTAATCAGTCATTTTGTAATACCTTTGGATAGATGCCGGTGTACCTGCTTGACTCCCATCAGTGTGGTTTGTTCTACTGAAGCTGGAAGTGGTTCTCAGAATGTGATAGAAACGATAGCTTTAAAATCAAGGGTTGTCTTCCATGAAAACCCACCATCTTTTTGTGACTAAGCTGTTCAGTTGAGCAGTTTTAAGGAGCTTATTGCAACAGGTCCTCCAAAACTGCAGTAAATAGTTTTCTATGGGTTTGGCTCAAGGTTTATCTTCAGACAGAACAGCTGAGACCTGCCCTGTGCTAAACTCCATGAGCAGCTACAAGTGTAGAGACTGAGAATTGCCATGTTCATCCTCACCCTCCTGAGACAGCAGAGTGTTGGCTGGGATGGGAGCATGAACAGCTTCCTGCAATGCAGGGGCATTTTGCAGCTGGCAGCTTCCTCCTGAATCTTCAGGGCAAGGGAGGATGCAGGCTGGAAAAGCAGCAGGGAGCTGTTGCTGTCTGTGTCTCAAAGACACGAGTGCCTGGAGGGAGCTGATGAGCCCACCACGATGCTGCAGCAGCCAGAGGAGTGCTGTGTGCTGATGGTGATGATTTTATCATTTCCTCGCTCTGCTGCCTTGGCCATGGCTTAATCTCGGTGCCTGGGGTCTGTCCTCTTTCCACTTCATTGCAGGCTGGAGTGGAAATGATTTCTTGAATGGAATTTCACTCAAAGTCTTAGACTGTGCTGAAAAAGTTCCCTCAAAAATGAAATTTTTTCTTTGGCGCTAATGAAGTAGAGTGTTTGTAGCTTCATTTTTTGAGCTGTTATATCCTAATTTCCTTTACTACTTAATGTATGCTGAGAGTGGGGCTGCTGTCAGCAGTGCTCTGCTTTTCCAGGTGTGGAAGTACTGGCCTGGTAGAAAACTGTAGGTCTTGTATTGTTCTGTCTGACAGACACTTGTTTCTTGTCAGATTTGATGTGGATAATCCTCCTTCCCTGATTTTTGTAATCATGTCCTTTTCTGAAGGCTGAGGAACTCGGCATCACTTCAGTGAGCTGGAGGAATATGCTGTAGCTTGTTTTATCAGCCCATTTTTTGTTCCAGGAAGTATAACAACCAAGTCTTAGTAGTAACAGACGGTGGATAATTTAGCAAGAGAGTCTCCAAGAGCATCATTAGGTTTTGTCACTGCTTCTGAGGGACAGGAAAATATGCATGGGGATGTTTATTTAGCTTCATTTTAATCCGGCACCTGGCTAGCTGAAGTTAAATGCCAGCGTACACATCTCCCATCGCTCTGTTGGTCATTCTTAATGATTTTGCTTGTCTTGGAATACATTAACCTTCCTTCCCCCATCCTCCTGCCATTCTTTATGCTGTCTTCAGCTTTAAATGTACCCGTTTGAAGCTCTGTCGCCTCCCAGCACCTTTTGGAGAGAAGTGCTATCCATCCCCAGACGCCGAGGCTGCATCCCATATTTGCTTTAAGCTGACAGGACTGCGGGTTTTCACTAACTGGGTCAATCCTGCCCTTGCTCAGGACAGTGTGTCCCTGGCACTGGTGCTCGTGCTGCCACATGGCAAACCCAGACAGGGAGCTGATCAGGCTGGGATGGGGGAGAGGACAGGACAAACCTCTTCCGATAACCACAAAAACCCCCAAAACTACAGCTGGAATAATTTATCTGAAGTTGTGGCAGTCAAGGTGCTAAGTGTTACTGGTGCTTAACAGCTGGATTCTTCTTGGTAGGATGAGAATAGAGGTTTTCAGCCTTCAGCACATTCTCCTACACTACGCTATTCCCTGTGGTTTTCCACAGTTTCCTGTCTGTGCTCTGTTCTGCTTCTCTCGAGCTCCCCAGCATTTTCTGAGCAGCCTGATCTGGTGAGAGGTGTCTGTGTCCATGGCAGGGAGGTTAGAACTAGATGATCTTTAAGGTCCCTTCCAGCCCAGGCCATTCTATGATGATTTTACCATTTTACTTTCCTAGCAGCTCTGTTGTGAAGTCTCAGTAGCTCACTGCTTAGTCTCTAAGGTGTGGGTGTTCTTACCACTGAGCTCTTGTCTGATATGTTGTTTTTCCAAATAAAAGAGGATTAACTTTAGTCCTGTGTCTGTGTAGTGTAGCTAAAGTGTAGAGTTAATTGAGACATACAGATCCTTAAATTATCCCTGAAATCGTTCAAAGAGCGACTGTTTTGTTGCAGACTGGGCATGAATATGTGAACTCCTGACCGCTTGCTGATCTGGGAGTTCATTGCCTTAAAGGCACAAACAGAAGTGCAGCGAGGTTGACAGAGATACTGCACACTCAGTTCAGCCTAAAATGTCTTCTGGAGAGGCTGATATTTGCAGTGGTGGGTATTGACAAAGTGCAACGCTCTGCATCTCTGGCGGGCTATTTCCATAGGCTTAGTCATGTAGAAAAAGAGTAGGTGGTCAAGAATTAGTGCTGGCAGAGCTAACTCTTGTTCTTTTGCATTGCTAATGATGAACGCTGTCTTCCACCTCACATCACCAGATGATTTCTTTTGAGAGCTCGGTGGCAGGCAGCCACACTTTTCCCGCAGATTCTTTTGACTTGTGCGTTACACTTAGAAAATGGGCAAATGGAAACTCTGGCAGCTGCCTGACTTCCTCTCAAAAAGAAAAGGTTCCCTAAATCTCAGCTGGTTCACAGACTCGGTTCAAATGCTTCACATTTGGATCCATTCCTATAGCTTTCGGGCCTATATTATTGAAGGGAAAAATCTGCTTAATATTCCTACGGAGAGTATGTGGAGTGCAAATTGCTTGGTTGAGCTGCTCGCAACTCCTGTAGACATGGAAAGCTGCTTGGAATGGGTGGAAGAACTGCTTGTTTTGTATTAGTATTCCAGGGACTGAGGTGTTCCTTCTGGCTCTGCTCGTGTCAGTGTGTGACATGTGTTTATCTGGTGACAAGTCAGCCCTGCGCGACAAATGAGAAGTTGTGATGCACAGCCTGCAGGCTCCAGTGTCTCCCAGAACTCATGATTCACAGGAACAGGATGCACAGGAACAATTGTATTCCCCTGGAAGCTCTAGACAGACACGTATACCTGAATTTTACCATCTAATATTGCTTGGATTTGCTTCTGAGAAAGCTGTTCTGTATACTGGGATGTAGGGAGGGGAGAGGCTGGCTAAGGATCCAAAGCCTCTGGGAAGTAAATGTAGGGTTTGTGTAGAAGAGGGATAACTTACATGGATTTGAGAGCAAACCTTGTTTCATTTTTATGAGGAACAAAGTGCAAGAAAATATTACAGCTCTGTGGCTGGAAAAAAAGGTGTGTTTCCTTGTTTCTCCCAAGTCTTGAGGAAAGTGTCAACTAATGGCTGGATTTTTATCTGGCAGCACCTTTTTCTCCTTAAGTTTTTCTTTAGAAGGTGTTTTGTGACTCAGAAAGCCTCAAACCGTTTAGATGTTTTGGCTATTTTTCTTTGGTTTGAGAAAAATCTTAAAATCTCAAACCTCAGCTCCCAGAAATTTTGGGCTAAATGTCATTCTTGAAGGTTTTTCAGCCATTAGCAGTGAAGTGAATAGATTTTAAAAACTCCTATCTAGAGATCTGTGTTGTCTAAAAAACCCCAAACTTTATACAACTTGCTCTTCATTGGCTTCAGCAGGTTAAATATTTTTGTCCTCAATGTTTGTCCCAATCCTTTCTGGGTAACCTGCAATTGGCTGGCAAAATAAAGACCTGGGTTATCAGGGAGGCAGAATTTACCAAGCTTTAACCACCATGAACTCAGTGTTGTTACATCCAAAATGCGTCACGACTTGCTGCAAAGGGCTTGAAAATAGTACAAAGTCAGTTTTTTGGCTGTAATTTTAGTAAACATGGACATTGAAGTGAGAGGTCTCTGGAGCGAAGGAAAACACTTCATTTAAAAACTTCCACTCGACACTTTTTTTTTTTTACAGGAGTCTTGAAATTTATTTTAAACTCCTGATTCATAGGGAACAGCTGACAGACCTGAGCAGGCCTAGATCTGATCCTCAGTGCCTCACACAGGAGCTTTGGAGACCTTTTGGTCAGCAGTGCTCTCCTGACAAGGAACATAAGGAGTGCGCTGGCGGAGGTCTGGTGTCGGGTACAGAATCCACCTAGAAATCCTCCTTTTTTTTCCCTCGTGGTGTCAGACAGGTGGTGATTCAGCTTCCAAAACAAGCTGCTGCTGGTTTGCAATGCAAGTAGAGTGAATGTGGAGCTGCTTCCAGCAGAAGGAAACATTTCTGGGAAGCAAGCTGGAGTATTTCCAAACCAATGTCCCATGGAAGACAAGAAGCATTATTAAAAGAGGCTGAAGGGACAGTAGGGGAGAAGTGTCATATCTTGACAAGTGCAGCCTGTGGGTGTAGAGCATGGGAGAGAGGTTAAATCACCCTTTCAGATCCTATGTGGTGTAATTCATCCTTTAGAGCTATTTATGTCCAATTATCTATTGGCTGCCATCGGGATAAATACGGTTTTGGTTTCTGTCTTGCAGACCTAAGGCTGTAATGATAACCAAAAGGCTGCATTTCTGTCTGGGTTTGTGGCTGAGTCACCGTGGGATTTCTTACAGCACATGCATTTGTTCTATTAGGGCTGGTTTTTCTGAATCAGAATTCATGAGAACTCAAGCTTCCAGCCTCTCGTGTGTTGTCCCACCTTCATAAATGCTGAAGAAGTGGGAGTTAAGAACCCTGCTATTAAACCCAAAATAAACCACTTTTCTTTCTACATACGTTGAGCAAACTTCGGGCTTTCCTCGATTACCTAATGTGGGGAGAGAGTTGATGGTTTTGGCTCTGAGGTGAAAGTAAAATCTGCCCTGTTTTCAGAGTATTTATTTGGAAAAACTTGCACAGCTGAGTTTATGGAAGTTTCATATTTTCAGACCAAACTCATTACCTTTCAGGAGCTCTTCAGTGCCCTTGTTTTCCTGCTAGATGGTCTCTAAATAGAGCATTCATCTTCTCCCAGGAAATACTTGCTGGCTTGGGTTTTAATTAAAACCTGGATTTCAGTCACGACAAACTACAGGATGCCAGGAAACACTTTAAAATTTTTTCTGAACTTTGTGTCATGCTTAACAAAGATTTTTACCTTTTTCTAAATAAATAGGGATGTGTTCAGTAAGGAAGATTCTTTTTTGCCTCTGTACCTACAAAGGGCTTTTGTATAAATGAGTGGAGGCATTTATCATCTAATAAATTCCTATTTTTTTTTTTTCCCAGGTAAAGTGTTAATACAGCAGAAACACTTGTCAGGAGGAGCTTGTGTGTTGAGATGGTGGGTGATGGGTGGGATGTAGCCAGGCAAGCAGTGCTCAGGTGGTCTCATAGTTTGTTGTGCTACAGAAGGTGAGGTAGGTGTTCAGAGGAGACATTTGAAGAACAGCAGCACCAAGTTCCTCACCTGCCAAGCACTTCCCAGACTGGAGAACAGTCCCAGAGGGTGTGGGTGTTAGTCTCGTTTACAGAAAATTGGTGTTTATGTGATAGACTGATAACATCTAAACAGGATTAGGAGCTGGCCTCTGGGTGCTGAAGAGGTGGAAGGCACAAGGGGAGTGTGGATAAAGTGCTGCTCACAGAAATGCTGCGCTTGGCACATCTGGCCCAGGATCTAATGCCTCTTCTCTTGCTCTTCTTGCTTAACTCTCTGAAGAGAATGTAAACTATTATTTTGTTTTTCATCCAGCATTTGGTTGTCCCATATCACAGCATTTAAACAATCTGCTCTGCTTCCCTTCTCTTTCTCAGATGAAGCTCCAGAGATGCTGTCTGACCTAGTTTTAACTTAACGTGTGCTAAAATGGTTGAATTTTATATGCACTGGCAACTTTCCTTTTGCTTAAATAAGGGGGAGGGATTCTATTCTTAATTAAATGCACCACACTGGGGATTTATAGACACTTGGCACGACCTGGCAGGCAAACTGGATAATTCCTGATTGATCTAGTAGCAAGTATTCTTTTTATTTTAGTGCTTGCACATTTAGTTCATTAACAAACTAACAAAAGTTTAACAAACTAACAAAAGTTTTACAAACTAACTGACATATAATGGAGAATTCACTGAAAATGAAGGCTTTGGAGTAGCATACTGGATTGAGTTAGTCTGAAGTTACCCACAATAAGTGGTTTTGCGATAATGGAAGGCTAAATGTTTTATCCAGCAAAATTTTTGTTTTGCAGATGGTTTATTCAATCAGTATATCAGTCAGCAAGAATACAAACCTCGCTGGGGGCAGATTATCCCCAAAAGCACCAAAGGTAAGGACATTTCTTAAGATAGAACTCATGTACTGCCAGTTCTGTTTTGTTCCTTTGAGAATATTGAGCAAGAAAATGATGCAAGAAAGTCTCCTCTAAGAGAGTTCTTCTAGGGAATGGTTTCTTCTCTGAAAAAGTTGCATATGTCTGCAAAAATGAGTGAAATTCAGTCTGGTTGAGTAAGGAACACTGCAGGAATACTAGTTGTAACTTCAGGGATAAATGATCAGTTTAGTAACAAATCCCAGAATATTGGTTGAACGTGAGAACAGTTATCTGTGTTACTGGATTTAGCACATGGAATTGATGTAACTTCAACTGAAGAGTTGGCAAATAAATGCATTATCTTAACAGGGAATATTTTAAATGAGATGAATCTTTTGAAATCTTGATCTGTTACACCATAAATCCAAACTGCAGAATCTTTTCCATTCCTCTCTGCCTTGAGAGGAGACTTGTAGCAGCATCCCTGACTCCAGAGTACAAAAATCACTGTTATGGAGCAAATGTAGGATCCAAGGTGACAATTGCCATTTGTGGAGCACTGTCCACAAGCCCCTTGGGAAGGGTTATCTGTGGATAAAACAGATCTCTCACTCAGCAGAATCCTGGTTTTCGTGCTAATGCTGCTTCCCATGGATGGCACCTATCCTGAATGCTTAAGATACATAAAGTGGTCAGAAAGCTGCTTTAATTGGGCAGTTGGAATTGTCTTACATATGAGAATAACCAGTGTGAAGCTGGCTGTGCTCTATCTGCATCACCTCCTGCTCCCATCCCAGGGCTTCATTTCCCTGTCATTTGAGTATCTGTTCTCACAGCTCAGCTCTCAGGTGGGGAGAGATGGAAGGGGAGCCAAAGGCTGGCTGTGTCCTCCCTGCTGGAGAGCTGCAAGGACAGCTCAGAACTCTTTTTAGTGTGTCAGGAATTCTGGAGCTCCTTCCCAAGGCACTGGGAGTTGGAGTATTCACTTCTGCTCCCTGGACAACACAATCACCAGATAATTGAGTATAAAACTTTTGTACAATTTTATAATGCACAAAAGAATATTACCTGGAAAAGGTGGTGTGTTAATTTTTAAACACAGATGAGTTACTAAATTCCCCTGCTACCTTGTTGAGGTTGTATCTTTGTTTTAAAAATCTTACAATGGAAAACTCTCCCTTCCCTCTTCTTTTGAAGGTGACGGGGAAGACAGTCGGCCAGGAATGAGAGGTGGCCATCAGATGGTCATAGATGTGCAGACAGGTGAGTAGTTGTTACATTTCTTAACTAAATTATTTAATCAGTTACTTTCCAGATGAATATGCAGATGTATTTTTCTTCAGAGACTGTTAGCTTCAGGTTTTGAGGAAACCAATTTGTACTTTCCAATAGTTGGTTTAAACGCTCTGCTTCCTCTCTGGAACCATATTCCAGCTGCCTTTCCCCTTCTTCCTTATTAATTCTGTGTTATGCCTTAGCCATTGTCTTGACCTAACTAAGAAATGAAGAACAATTGGTTTTAATTTTTTGTTCCTCCTACCATCTTAGAGCAGGAGTTCAAACAAGAGAAGAGAAATTAGGGATAATAATTTCCTTACCTGCTGCAGGCTGTGCTCAAGCTATAGATCCGATGTGTTGAAACATTCCTGGTATTTTGGTTGGACTGGTTTCTAATTTCCACAGTGTGCAAGGAACTCCTGTTAAATATAATTCTTCAGACATCTTTTTGCAAAAATGTTTCCTGTAGCACTTTAAAGAACGGTTCAGCCTCTGTTTCAGGGAACCTGCAGAGAAAAGAAAGTGGGGTGGTGTATCAGGAGCAGTTCCAGTGATTCTTGTCGTGCATAATTTTGTATATCTTTGTCTGTTATTTAATCAGATTTCTGTGGTACGTCAGTGCTTACTAAAATAAGGAAAGCATCTGCCTGAGTCTTTGCTGTGTGAGTGAAAGGATTGTTCTTAGGAAGGGAGAAACAAGATCAGGGTGTGGGTATTGGACTGGAATATAGGGTGGCATTGAGGGAGTTGGCAAAAAAATGCCCATGGCCATATCTGTTGTGGTCACAGGACGGGGACAGAGCATGTGACAGGATAGGACCTTCCAGAGTAATTTGCTAAGTCATAGTGAACAAGCAAAAATCCCAGCAGTAGCTGCAGCCTCTGGCTTTTGCTCAGAGTAGTTACTGCTCTGGAGGAAGCACTTGAGTTATTCTGTGTATGAGAGTAAACTTCTTCTATTTGGTGGCAGAGGTTTGAGATTGATTAGAACAAAACGCTGCTGGAGGATTTGCTGGTGTTTGTCTGTGGAGAGGCTGGGAACGCTCCCTAGTGGCCTCAGGAATTAGTAGTGAGTGTTTCACAAGAGCATGGAAGAAACATGATCCTTGTCAACTTGGAAATGATAGTATTGCAGACCTCCTGAAAATAAAATATCCATGGTAGTGTGAGCCTTCTTTTCCATTCCTCATGGCTTTCTTTAGTCCCAGTAAGGTTGTTAGCTCTGCCTTGGACTCTGCTTTAACAAGGCAGTAAAACCAATCTATATATTTTTTTATATTTCTTAAAGTATTTTAATATATTTTATATCTATTATATATACACTTGATTTATTTATGTATTTTAGATATATTTTATATATTTGTATGTACTATATATTACAGATATTTCTATATTTTACAAATATATAAAATATATATAACTTTTTTCTCTACTTTTTTTTTCACTTGTACAAAAGTGTCTGGAAATCACCCACAGAAGTGGAGTCCTGGTGTGGGAGGACTGGGTGTCCTGCTGGTCCTTTCTTGCTGCAGCTCTGTTCAGTGGGGGTGGGATACCTTCCCAAAGATTCCCTGTTTAGGAAGTTGTTCTTAGTTCTGCATCCAGGTGCACTGAAGCTTGTAAAATGAAATGTTTTTACGATGATCAGTTTTGCCATTAAATTTGGCTTGTGACAGGCCAGGGGAGGTTCTTGGGGTTGTTACTCATTGCTGGTTGCTGGAGTTTTCCTTTTGAATATAAGTAGAGTTTAATGAGCTGGTGGGAATTTATCCAGTTATGTCAGGATGCATTTTACAGACTGGAGCTGGAAAGCTCTCTGGCTAACCTTGGGCAGGTGCAGTTTTAATGGAAAAGGGAGCAGTGGTGAACTCTTCCCTTCAAAGACATCCTCCCTCCTTACTCTCACATTTGCTGAGTGGGTTTTCTTCAGGAGGAAAATCGTCTCACTTTGCACTCCTTGTTAGAGGAGCGAGATCCTTCTCAAAACTGAGTATTTTCTTCAACTTTAGTATGTTGGAAATGAACTGAAACACGAAGATCATACTTACAAGGAGATGCTGAAGTTTCATATCATGTAGAATAAATGTTGGAAGCAAATTTTCAGCTCTGATGGCCAGACCTGCTGTAAGTTAATAGTTCTGTGTTTTGATTAACCTCAAGGAAATTTTAACCACTTATTATTGACTAGAAAAAGAATTTTAATTTAATATTACTGAGCCTGCTGGATGCACATGCTGGTGTTAGGATAGAGGATATGGGTTGGTAAGTAGCTAGATCTTAAGTTGCTGATAATGCATGGAGTCACTGAGACTGTTTATCAGTTTCAGGTAGAACATGGATTAACTTGGTCTAAACTGCCTTTTAGCATGGTTTATCTTTCACTTAGAGTAGGCTGAAAGTAGCTGAAAGAGCAATTCTGGCATCTCTCCTGGCAGCCAGTAGCTTGTGCTGGAGCTCTTTTCCATCTGATACTCCTGTTCTTAATACCTTCAACAGCTGACTGAGTGTTCTTGGTGCTTTGAAAAACTCTTAAAGCAGTTTGAAATGGAATTGTAGGCATTGTGGGATGCAGAACTGAGAATGCAGCCTGATGTCTTCCTATATTAAAAAAGAAAAAAAATTAAAAATGGGGAGTTAATTAAAAAATTAAAAATGGGTGGTTCTCACAATATCCTCCATGCTTTTAATTATGTTAGCACTCAGACTGGAATGACTCTGGATGGCAGAACTAGGGAGTTGGATTTGGAATACATATGCAGAAACATAAACCAAGAGAAATTCACAATTAGAGTTGAAACCACTGTTAGGTACTTCAACGCTTTGGGCTGCAAATGAAAACAGAAACCTCCTGTTATTCCTGCTTTTCCCTGCAAAAATGCATTTCTCATGCAGCTCTCCACGTGGGAGGCTGGAGAGTTCTCGCTTTTATACAAGGAAGGGGAAGTGTTTGAGTAGTTTCAACCTAGGTACATAGATTAAAACAAAATTACCCCCCAAACAACCCCAAAACTCCACAAGAACACAGAGTTGTGTGCTGCATGTCAGACATGAGAAGCTGTTTATGTAGGCCCTGGGGAAATACTGGAGCAGTAACACACAGGTTTATGTGCAGAACTGTGTTCCCAGGGAATTGAGCCCTCATGCAGTTTGGGATGAGGGTGTCAGCAGCTGGCACTGCTTCCTTATTAACAGCACTTCGAGTCTGCCATCCCAAGCCTCCTTATGGGTCAGATATGGCACATGTTTCAAAATCCCAGTGCTTGTTCTGGAAGAAAGAGGGAATGGGTTAGTGAATTGGGAAAGCGAGTTTTAAGGAGTTATGTTGGTGTTTAAGAACAAGACGTGTGTTGTGTTTTGGAGATTTGGTTTATAATTCCATGGGAAAGGTGGAATTGATCTCTTCTGCTCTTATAGGGCAGACATAGTGAATGACAGTGCAGTGCATAAAGCCATGTAATTAATTTTGGTAACAATAGAAATATAGACCATGTAAAAATCATTCTACTAAAAAAAAAAGGATATTTTGTGTTATATCAGCTTTCTTAAATGTTTATCTTTTAGTTCATTAAGCTGAAACCTTACGAAGTTTTCCAGTGAGCCTGTTTTAGAAATAACAGCAAAGCAACCAGGATGATTTTTTATCTGTCTCCATTTCTCCTCTTTTTGGCAAGCGAAACAGTTTTTTTGAGGCAAAGCATTAGTGAAACGGTCCTTATTGATGTGGTACCTCTGTTCTCTCACTGAAGTGCAACTGCGCTGTAATTTTGGTTGTACATCATTTTGCTTTTCCTTTCGTCAGAAGGAATTCTGTTTGCTTCCTTCCATTAGATAAATGAGGACAAATCTGTAGGTTGGGAACAGAGGGAGATTCAGAGCAGTGGGCCCAGCGTGCCCATCGTATACGTGGGCAGCACAGCAGAAATGACAAGGCAGGTTCAAAAGCAGCATGGAAAGATGAAAAAGATGAAGAGAGAGCAGCAGACATGAAGGATGCTGTTTTGCCTGAGGAAAACACTGCTATCCATAAGATATTTAAAGACAGGACTTGTGTACAGGATGAAGGGATCTCAGAAACAAAACACAGATGGCTTCTAAGCTCTGAAACACAAACAGCTGCTGAATCCTGGAGGTTACTCAACTTCATGGTGCTTTCACATTTGAGAGGAAGACTGTATGCCTATCCTGGAAAAAAACCCTTGTATCCAGCCAGCTTCTATCCAGCTGAACTGTGGCTCAGAAACCAAGGGGCGTTTTATATTTGTTTTATATATTTATATTAATATTTTTATATTTATATTTGTTTTATATTTTTATATAAAACCAAGGCTTTATATATGTTTTTAAACATATATATAGGTTTTATATATGTGTTTTTAAATGCTCCTCACAAAGTGGGCAATGCTGCTGGCACATAACTAAAGGTATGGCTGCTACATGAGGAAGTGACATCCTTTCATAGAAGGCTTTTGAGAGCTCTTACACCTTGATTGGTTCTTTGTTTCTGAGAGGGATCCTTCATAATTCTGGGAGACTGATGCTCCAGTACAGCCTCAGCAAGTTTGGGCTGGCAGTTGACTGGGAGTGCAGTGGTGATGAACTGGGGAGTGAGGCTGTGAGTCAGGGGACCCCAAGGGGCTGCAGGAGAGCATTGGGAGGTTCTGATCCTGACCCTGGCATGTGACAGCTGTGCAGGAGGACAGGCTGGGGACTGGCTGCATGGAAGGATTTGCAAGGTGCTGGAAGCAGAATGTACCATCAGCAACGTGTCCTTGTGGCATTGAAGGCCAACCTCTCCTGCTGGGCTGGAGCACAAGTGTGGCCAGCAGGGTGAGAGGTGATCTTCCTCTCTTTGCTTCTTGGGGCCACATCTGGAGTGTTGTGCCCTATTTGGGCTCTCTGGGACAATAAGGATTGTCAAACTGAGCTGACCAAGGTGGTCAGGGCTGGAGCATGTGATATGTGAGGAGATGCTTAGGGAGCTGTTTCTGTTCATCTGGTAGGAAAAAGGTTCATGGGAGGATCCTAGAGCTGTCTTCAGCTACTGGTGAGAGTGTGGAGATGGCCAGGCTCCTTTCGGGGGAGCAGAGGATTAAGGACAAGAAGAGAAAATCCTGTTAGATATTGGGGTGAAAAATTGTATCGAAGGTAATCAGCAGGGATTCAGTCTGAAATGTCCATCCTTGGAGATACTGAAAATGTAACTGAATAATTCCCTAATTCCCTGGGCTGAAGTCAGCCCTCCTGTGAGGGGCTTGTGGAATGATTGATGGACCAGATGACTTTGCAGAGGTGCTGCAGAGCCATAATTCTTTTATATTCCATGAGGACTGTTCTAGCAGAGACATGGAAATACCACTTGACCAAAGAATGCAGTTCAATATGTCACCAGGATTGGAATGTATTTATTGAGGAAACCCACCAAGGATTTCACTACGTGGAGAAGATGGAGTTAACAGCAGTTAGAAGACTGTCCTTGAGAATGTGTGTGAACCTGGACTGAAACCACCCCAGGAATTCAGATATTTAATGGCTTGGAGAAGGTAGCTTTGCTGCTTTTCTGAAAAACAGAAATTAAGGAGAGTTTGACAGGAAATATGTTGATTGTTGGGAACATGCATTCTCTAATTTGAGGACTTCTCTGGCACCTTTTAATCAGCCAGAGAGTAAGGGAATAAAAGAACTCAGACACTACAGAAAAATTTTTGACTGAGCAAGCAGTTTAGAAATACTCACAGAACATATTTAATTCAAAGTGTTGAATTTGTATTCAGAAATAAATGTAGAGGAAGTAAGCTGAGGATGCTGGAGGAGAAATTTGACTTCCTAAACGTAGCTGGTAAAAGCTTTGGGTAAATATAATTGCTTTCATGTTTTTTTTCTTGGTGCCTTGCAGGTAGGTTTGAAAATTCTCCTACTCTGTCCCTAAAGCAGAATAGAGACTTGCTTTAATAAAGCAGCATCAATTTTGCTGTGTTCTGTATTGCTTGGATGCAGGGGGAGGATCCTTTCCTCCTTGAGTTCCCCAGTGCTACCAGAGTTATATTGGTGTGAGACTGCTGGGCCCCCTTGAGCTGCCCCACTTCTGCTGCCTGGGGTTTGTGGCCTCTGTCCTCTTCTTGGAATATTGTCCTTTGATAACTGTCCTGGTTGGATCTCTGCATGCAGGGTGAAAAAAATAACTCTCCCATAAAATCTGAATTAACGGCTAGAATACAAGCAGGGATACTGGTTGGGAAATGGAGTGAAGCTTGAATCAAAAAACCTTTAAAATCCCCAAAAAACTCAAACCCAACCAAACAAAAATAATCAAACTCAAACCCAACCAAACAACAATCCCCCAAACCACCAAACAACTTTTTTTTTTTCTTTATACCATGGGAAAACAATTACAAATTTTAGGAGAACTATAAAAAATTATTTACTTGACATTACCAGCAACAGATGCATTACAAAATACTCCGTTTAAAACACGGAATCTTCCTCTAAAGCATGCATATAGTTCTGCAATAAGGCATGAAACTAAAATGGTAGTCATTGGGTCTACATAGTGATGGAGCCTTATTTTCATGTGAGCTACAGTTTACTTCATGATGAAAAATGGGTCTGGCACAGAGTCCATGTCCACTTGTGTTCCTGTTGTCTCTCTGGGGATGCTCAGCACCAGCTGGGTGCTCATGCTCCCCTCTCAGTGCTCACATTTAATTCTGTCAGCCTGGGTTAGGTAACTTCCAAAATCTGAGTTTTCATCGGAGTCATTCAGGTTTGCTATTAAATTTCATGTGAGCCAACAAAGCCTTTCCAGGCAGGCCTGACATTTTGGCAAGGCCCCAGTAGGATTTTTAGCTGGTGCCAAATCTTTTATTTTTCTCGGCTATCAATGAAGCTGTTGTGGTAATGTGGGTTTTGTGAGCTGTGAGAATTTATGTGCACAAAGGGACCTGCTCTTTGCAGGGAACACTGGGAGCCCTGAGTCCAGGAGGAAGGGTAATTAAAGTTAATGAACCAGGGTAACCTTTCCATGGTGATGACCACTATCCTGATGGTAGGTAAGGGTCAGGGACTAGTCCCATTTTATAGTCGCACTCTAACTCCGCTCTTTAATTGGTGTTGGATTAAAAATTGGCCATTACCTCCATAATAGAATTGGTTTGTGGATTTTAAAGGAGTTTTTCAAAGCTCTGCAAGTTTTGAGGAGCTTGTTCTTCTTGGACTTGGCTTTGTGTTGTGTTTTAATGCAGTCTAAAAATGAAGTATTTTTAGCATTTGAGACTAGATAGTGCTGTTTCTATAATGGGAGCAGTTTGGTTATCTCTCCATGGCAGAACAGAAACTCCTTTCTTAAATGCTTCCCCTCTTCAAAGGCTTCATCTGGTTTTATCAGTGAGTCTGGGAAGCCTTAGAACTTGCTGTACACAGAGCAGCTGTGGGTTTGAGGTGACAGCCCTGAAACACTGACTTAAATTTGTAACTCTTCTGCTCACTGGCTTTTGTGGCATCAGGTAAGTTACTTTATGCAAGACATTTCCCTTGAAGAGGATTTTGTAGTTGAAGTAGTTTTTTCTATCTAAAGGATGAACTAAACAAAACAACTTTGCTGCTCCTATCTTAGAAATCTCATTGATGTATAAATCTTGCACCAAACAGGGCACAGGCTGAGATGTCACTGATAGACTACATGCACAGGATCCAAAATGTTAAATATTGTTCATTTGTCTGTCTGGAATTTTAATCAGAAGGCTGTGGGTTTGATTGCCTCTTATGTAAATGTAGAAATAGAAAATGACTCTGAGAATTGGCTGTCTATCAATCCTAAAATCTTCCATTACTAAACCAAACCACATTTTTGTCTTGATGACTCGTTCCATTCAAACAGGAGTGGTGTTTTAAGTAAAAAAGAGTTTGAATTTCTCTTCTGATAGTTTGCCTGTCACAGATGTTTTGGAGGTATTAGCCTGTTTAAACACATACTTTTTAAAAATAAAATTAACTTTTTTTTTTTTTTTTCTGTTTAATAGAAACTGTTTATTTGTTTGGTGGCTGGGATGGAACTCAGGATCTGGCTGACTTCTGGGCATACAGTGTGAAGGAAAACCAGTGGACCTGTATATCCAGGGATACCGAGAAAGAGGTAAATTCTGCAAACATCCATATTTTTAAATATACATCAATTGTTGCCCACAAAAATGCCCCTTCTAAAGTACTTCTGTTGAAGTGCAGCATGAGGTGACAACCACAGAGTTCAGACCTTCAAGTTCTGAAGATTTTTGAAATTCTTACGTGAGGAAAATGTGAGCTGGAGGTGGCTTTGAAATGTTAAGATTCCTGGAGGGGGAAGGTTTATTTCTCAAAAGCAGAAATGATGGAACAAAAATCAGCTCAGCGAGTAGAGCACGAGTTAAATAACTTTGTGTGACTGAACAACGAGACTTATCACAGAATCACAGAATGTTTTGGGTTGGAAGGGACCTTAAAGATCATCCAGTTCCAGCCGTGCTGCCATGGGCAGGGACACCTCCCACTGGAAGGTTCCAAGAAGTTGCTAATGAACATTTCAGACTCGATCCTGGTCTTTGAGCTTCAGAAACAAATTGTTTATTGTTTTAGCTTCTGTCAAAAATGAGTAGAAATGGACAACTACCAGATGGAAATAGAGAGGACAGGGGTTACTGCCAAAGGCTACACAACCCTGAGAGCTTTCGTGGAATTCATCTCAACCATTTTCCTTGGCCTGTTTTGCTCAGAATTTGACATATGAAACCTGAAATTAATGTAGCTTGGGTTATAGGAGGAAACAAAAAAAGTCCAAGACCTTTGCCTTGTGTTACTCATTTCACTGTACACTGTGAAATCTTCAAGTTCCGTGTGGTTCTTGGGTATTGAGTTCATTACTTGTTTGTCAGAGGAAAATTCATGCAACCTCTTCTTGAAGGTATGAAAAGTTTGAGATCCCACCACTTTTTGACAAATTCAGGAGTTGATTTTCTCAGCTCTTTGAAAACAGTATAAAAATGTATTGTTTGTAGTTTGTATTTCTTGTCATGGCTAATTTTGTGAGCTTCCCTACCAGATTAAATAACACTTTAATATTCTCATTTTTTTAATGGCAAAGGTTTTTAGAGGTTGTAATCAAGTAGGACAAATAGCCTGAGTTGAAAAAAAAAAAAAAAAAAAAAGAATAAAATCTCACAGGCATTTCCTGTAGCCTTCAAATCTCTGTGTCATGTACTTACTGATTGTAACATCCTTTATAAAATGGGCAATAACAAAACTGAATGTGATACTCTGGTTTCTGTCATAACAGAGATGTGAGAGGTAAAATTGTTACATTTATGTACTGTTTAGTCAAAAAGGGCCTACTGTGTTTTCTTCCTGCACAAACCAGTGTCAGTCTGGTGTTCAAGGGATTAATTTCCTTTCTTGCTGGGGTCACCCCACATCCACTTCAGTTTCTGTAAAGCTTAGGAGGCCTGGCTGGGATGTTTTCTCTTCAGGTTCCTCATGCCTGACTTCAGCAGGGTGAGAGTGGGATGGGAGGAAGGAGGGATGCACAAAAGGAGGGCTGTGCAGGAAACACAGTAGAAGAGTTGTGAGTTGATGTGATTCAATGATTATAAAGGGATTTTGGAGGCAAAAAAGGTAAAAGAATGTAATGGAAGTTTAGGAAATTCAAATGGAATATGGGAAGGGTCAAGGGGGGAGAGGAAGGAAGATCTTTAAGGTCCCTTCCAACCCAAACCATTCCATGATTCTGTGATACATTCAGCAGTGTTCAGGAGGCCTCCTGAAGTGTAGTCCAAGGTTTTGGTGACTTTTAGAGGTACAGTGAACTGGCAGCTGCTGTACTTGGAAACCAGAAGTAGATTGCGTTGTTTGTTTGTTTTGTTTTTTTTTTTTCCAAAGAGATCTGGATGAAACCTGATTTAGAAATGAAAAGGTCAATCTCAAATGTTGAGAAGTAAATTAAAAAACAAAGACTCCAGATGTTTCTCTAATAGGGACATCAACTGTTCACAAACAATTCGCAAAAAGGAAATGTCTGTTGACATGGAATTTTAAAAAATATTCAGAGTAGATTCCAGTAGAGCTTAATCTTGTTTTGTTGTATTGTGCTGGTTCTGCTTCTGGCTTTTTTATTCTAATTAATCAGTGACAGTGGTTAAATTAGCCAGTCAATAATTAAACTTAGACAAGAGTGAAATATGGTGAAAGTTGCATCCTGTCTGGTGTTATTGTAGTGATAATGCACAGTAATGCTTTTGGGATGAAGGTACTGGGAGCTTCTGTTGCAGTGATTTAGGAAAAGGTTGTGAGACCTTTTCAGTGAACTGTTTGCTGCTGTTTTTCAGAGTTTTCCAGTGAAGTGTCTCTTTGTCAACTGAAGTTGCATTTGTCTTTTTTAATAATAAATCCACCAAGGCTGATTTTCCATAGCCCTTCTTCATAGAGTCATTGAATAGTTCAGGTTGGAAAAGCCCTTCAAGATCATCAACTCCAGTCGTTCCCCCAGCCCACTGCCAAACCACCACTGACCCATGTCCCTAAGTGTCACATCTTCATGGATTTTAAACCCTCCAGGGGTGGGGACTGCACCCGTGCCCTGGGCAGCCTGTTCCAGACATGGCCAACCCTTTCAGTGAAGAAATTTTTCCAAGTATCCACCCTGCCCTTCCCCTGCCCAGCCTGAGGCTGTTCCTTCTCCTGCTGTCCCTGTTCCCTGGAGCACAGCCTGACCCCCCGGCTTTCCCCTCCTGGCAGCAGCTGTGCAGAGCCACAAGGTCCCCCTGATCCCCTTTTCTCCAGGCTCAGCTCCTTTCCCAGCTCCCCCAGCTGCTCCTGGTGCTCCAGCCCCTTCCCCAGCTCCATTCTCTTCCTGAATGTGCTCCAGCTCCTCAAGCCTATCTTGTATGTGTGGACAAAATGCTTAGGGCTCTGCTGGAGTAGCTGATTCTTGCAGCCTGAAAAAGAGGGTCTGGAGACCCTGCTGGTGAGCACACCCCCACTGCTGATGGACAGACAGACCCCACCATCCTTTCAGAGTATAGATCCAGCAGGACTCCTGCTGTCCTTGTCATACCCTCTTCCTGGATCCTCTGTCCTTCCAGGGAGATGCTCCATGGAGCAACTCAGCACCTCTCAGCTTACCCGCAGCTTGTCTCTGCAGTGTGCTACAGCTCTGTGAATCAGCTGACACAAGGCACAGCCAAAATATATTTCATTTAAGAGCCTTTTAAGAGTTTTTAGCCTGAATCAAGTGGAATGTTCTGACAAATGCTGTTGTCTTCAGACTTTATTAGTGGCTGTAAGATCAACAGACCTCTTTGGCATTAGGAAATAAATAGTTTTAAAAAAACAAACTTCGTCATTCCTTGGACATTAGTATTCTAGGCCAATGTCAGTTAATAGAAAAACTTAATGTGTTTGATGTCTAATATTTCTAGTTTCTAAGCAGCAGCTTTTTCTTTTGAAGGGTAATTTAGTGAAATTCAGTGCAAGAGGACAGTTTTAAGTGTAGAAAAAACTTTGATATAAATTGATAGTCATGGGGATTTTGAGATAGGATCAAAATGTTGATATGTTGATTCCTCTGGAGATGAGATAAATGAGACTAAAGTAGTGTGATAGTTGGCATATTTTGTGTGTCACTGATATTCCTGTACCTTGTTTTAGCATTTCCTAGAGACAAGAGATGGGGGGATTCTCCCTTCAAACAGTGTCACTGCACTGATGGTACCTTCTGTGGTGCTTGTAAAA